>OZ005741.1:20263999-21471499 GCA_963930735.1 Dioctria linearis
AGAAATGAAGAAATGGTATTCTGGGATTACTTAAGCTTTATACCTTTACATAGTGCACACAACCGCCGCTTAGCTAAAGAAATGCATACCCTAGAGTTGGAGTGATTAGATGGAGAAATTAGAGATAAGTTAGAAAAATTTGCAAGAAAAAACAGCTTATTCAAGAGAAGAAATTGATTAAATTAATTGAAATTAAAGCAAAGGATCATAAAACTTGTCCCCAGTCCAAAGAGGGGTCGGAAAAATAGAACTCATGTGCCCATCTGATTACTTAAGAACTGCTTCTTTTGAAGTTCTTGAATTTCAAGTTTTATCCAAACCAAGGCACTGTTTTCTTCAATAAATTAGTCACAATTTCATTAACAATGAAACCTGGTTATTTATTTATTTAAAACAGCAATTTGTGCCGCTTTTACATAATTTAAAAAAAAACCTGAAACCATACAAATTTATAATTGGTGCCGATTAATTATAAAAAATTTATAATTGGTGCCGATTATAAATATCGACATGTGTATAATCTGAAACTGATAATAAATTTACAAAATAACTTTCCTACCGGTATAGCGTACATTTTCCCTACTTGCAATTTTAATGCAATAAAATTTTTACCTCAATAAATATATTATTATATTTAAAACATTTTTGATGTGGGAAACACTATCTTTCGGGTCCGTCATTTTGTTAAAATTTGTAACTTTTCATAAATACGGAGTCTAAGAAAGGCAAGATCTTTCCTCGTACGGGCGATCAGTGATACCTGCTGAGATTTTATTTCCGTAGGTGTGTGATTTATTCCCATTTCATTAAATTTCACAAAATTTTGTAATTTTGCATGCTTATTCACACTGTAAAAAATATTAGGATTATTCCCTAAATTTAAGACACGTTTTTCACTAAAAATAAATGTAATTTTCTCTGATAGAAAAAGAAAATCAGTTTAAGGTGGAAAACGGACCGAGAAATTTCGAAATTTTCGATTTTTTTCTTTGGCTTTTCTTCAAGCTTAAGAATGTTTGGTGAAAGCCGCATGCAAAAATTCGAAAAAATAATGGAACATCCGAATCATGAATTTTTCCAATATTTTTGAATTCGTCGATATAATTTACATAAATTGGTTTATCTGCCTAATAATAATTTCCATTTCATATTTTTCAACATTCACTCACCTACTCAGGTGAGATTAATTTCACCTGGAAGATTTTGTATTTTTTATTATTAGTATCATAGATGGCATAAGATGCCATCAATGTTAGCACTTTATGTGCGGGGTGCCGCTCCCGCGTCACTAGTACGTGTAGTGGTCGAAAACCATCGGAATGTGATAAAAAAAACAAACTTTAGAAAAAACGTTCTATCTTCCAAACCGTTTGTTATGTTTTAATGAAATTTGGAATTCTCACTTACCACAGTATGGTCCTCGATTTTGTATACTATCTGTCAACAAGTCGCCTAAATTTTTAAAAATATATTGAGGTAATCACATATGTCACGCATGTATTGCAGGATGCAGGGTGCACTATGGTGCACGATGGTGCACTATGGGTGCAGTAAGCAGGGTGTAATAATTGGTGTGCGCCCCCCCCCCCCCGAAACGATGCATCTTACCACCCCTTCACCTTATAAATTTTTGCTTGACTCCACTTCAGCTATCAAACCTTTGAGCTAGGCGCACCAATTATTACACCCTGCATAGTGCACCCATAGTGACCATAGATCAATTCTAGCTTTTTTACTTATTATTTACTACATAATGGGCACGAAGACAAAAGGGTATAGTGGACGTATATTGGGATTTTTTATACATGTAGATGTAGTTTGGACCATCCTTTACCAAGAGATTGGTATACAACATTCGTATACACAAATCGGGTAGTTCTACCTTTCTCGCCTTTAAAGTAGAGTCTGCTAAAAAGGTATAACTACCCGTCCCGGCGTTTAGCAGCAGTCAGGCGCGCGGGTAGAACTACCTTTCCCGCACATAAAGTGTTAGCATGTACCTATGTAATATACAGGGTGTTTCCCACTAGGAGGTCAGTAGAGCAGGAGGTGATAGTACTCACCTAGACGAACCAAAAATTGTATGGCAGGGGGGGGGGGGCATATCAACCGTTTAGGAGTTACAGGGTGATTAAGAAAAAAAGCTAGTTTTTCATAAAACACCCTGTATGCTAAAAACTACAGGGTATACGGTCACACTTAAGAGCTTATTGTATGCAGAACTTCATGGACTTTCCAACGAATGCTCAATCACCCCCATACCCCTTATCTATCAAGAATTATGGTTGTCTAAACTAAATATTTCGGATTTTATTACCTTTTTTTTTAATTTAACCTCTATTATTTTTGCAAAAAGGTCGTTAACATAACTTTTTTTTATAAAAACTGTAAATTGTAGACTCTCCTCTTTAAGTTGACCTATTACACCCTATGTATTAACTGTAGCCGTTAAACAGTTATTACCTCATAACCTATTCAGGTCACACCGAAATTAGACGATATTTTTTTAAATGACGTGCTAAGGGAACAATTTATCGTTGATATTAGAGCTAAGTCTAAGAGTCTACAGTTTACAGTTTTTATAAAAAAAAGTTATGTTAATGACCTTTTTGCAAAAATAATATAGGTTAAATTTAAAAAAAAAGGTAAGAAAATCCGAAATTTTTAGTTTAGACAACCATAATTCCTACCATTTTTGGCTCATCTAGGTGAGTACTATCACCTCCCGCTCTACTGACCTCCTAGTGGGAAACACCCTGTATGTTATAATTATATCACAGAATTAAAGTACTCTATTTAAAAATAACAAAAGTTTTTGAAATAAATAACGGTATTTATGAAATTTGCGTGTAAAAAAAATCAATGTTTTGGAAATATTTGAGAATAATTTAAAGATGCTTAATTAAAAAATACATAGAAATACACTTTTCGACAGCTACTATTCTTGGCTATGTAATAAGCCCACAATAACTAAAATCTATATCGTGGTTCAAAAGTTAAACTCATTTATTCCCATCAGGGTTCACGAATATCTTAAACTGGCCACCACTCCTAAAGGAAGGTTTCTAGGGGGGGGTATGTGGAACAATTTTTTGATCAGCTTACCTCAAGGAATCGCGTGGTATACCGGAAGGTATCTTGATCAGAATCACCCTGTATATAAATTCTAAGGAAAAAATTTCCATAAATTTCTAAGAAAAAATTGCGACCTTCCTTACATCGGGTCGAGGCAACGTTGATTTTTTATTGGAGCGAGGCCGAGGCATTATCTAAACCTTTGGTTACGTCACCAAGGGCCAAGTTGAGGCATTGTCGAGGCATTGTTAATTTTATATTCGAGAAAAGCGTTGCATATTTTTATTTTATATTTCCAGTCTTTGTATGTTATTATAATTTGTCTATGCCGATTGTCATTTTCCGAAATTCTTGAATTACGTATAATGATTACTATTTTCTATAGAAAAATGTTATCATTGTCCAAAAATAAGAAGACAATGGCGAGAAAAACGAAAAAGCTTTTCGCGTCTATTTATAACGATAATGGCGATAATTGTAAAAATGTGCTGATATACAAAGTAGGGAGTTAGTGTGTGAAGCATTTGATATAAAAACTCCTGAAAATGAAAATTATACCTCATACACTATTTCTGAAAATGAAGAGCAATCTTGTTATTAAAGTCTGTTTCAATCGAGCTCTTCTTATTCAGACTGTGTTAAGGAAAGTCCATCATGTAATCACTAAAAAATAAGTGAAAATTTAGGTCTATTTTCCAATATAGTTGTCTTTAGAAACAGTTTGTCCGGTTGGATAGTAAAGCACAATATTAGTAATGATACTGCAAGAGAATTTACAAATTTTTAGGAGTTTGGATATAAATGTCCGTAAAGACATGAGAGTTATTTGCTTAATAGTATAAACATTCCAACCATTCTCTAGCTCCTCTCATTCATCAACAATGAATCCACCGCCTGGTATAGAGCAGCAACAACAACAACTTATTCAGTCAAGTGCCTGAAGAACAGAGAGCAATTTGCTCCCTCAAGTGTCTGAAGAACAAAGAACAACTTGCTCTCTCAAGTGCCTGAAGAAACAGAGGGCAGCTCATTAATACCTCAAACGCGAGAAATTTTTAGCTACAGCCAGTTCCTGAAAATTAATCCAGATTTCTATTAATCCTTATTTCTAGAGATGAATTTTAATTAAATTAATTTCTCACTAATAGGGAAACCACCAGTAACTTCAACACAGCAATTCGACCGATGTGATGCAAGTGCCGATTTGGGTAGTGTGGTACCTACTTGTACTAGATCCATCGCAACTTCAATCACAAAGGACTCAATCGCCGGCTGAAACTAATTATATTCTGGAATTATTACATGAACTCCGTTACGGAATGATAAGAACGAAAGTAATCAGCGTATGCTGAAAAAACTAGAAGGCCAGCAGAGAAAAAACCAGGTGATAATACTTAGATTAACGCAAGAAATTGTCACTCTTACAGAGGAGATGAGGGATTGTAAAATGGCGGCTCCGTGGGGAATGTGGTACTTTCAGAGGAAGAAAAACTTTTGCCTAAACTTCCAATCAACACACCAGCCGCATTATCACAATTTGATAAAGTGTTATTGGACAATCCCAAAGCCCGATCTCAACTTATAAGTAGCAAATATTTAACATTGTATTTCTGAGCGATGAAATTGTACAATTAAATCTTTCAATAAATTTCAGAAACATTTATTTATGCGGTGTGGGGGGAAACACCAGCTGATCTGCTATGCTACAATTTGAGGAAGTTCATGATTGACCAATTATCGAGGCAGTATACTTGAAATGCCACCAGGGACAAACCAATCATCGATACATATTTTCTCTTCAGCCTATTAAGTGGTATAAAACAAAGCCAAGCTATTCATTTTACAAAAAATAACTTTAATTTCTGTATTCATTATTTAAGTATATGCGATGCAATTATTTGCATAATTGTAATTATTGCAGATCGTATTAAATATCTCAATAAAAGGAAATGCTGGGAACAAGACCCCCATAAAAAATCAACAAAATTGTAACAAATTATATAACTACAAACAAATTTTTACAGGCATGTGTCTTCAAATGTTCACCTCCTGCAGCGAACACAACATTAACAATATCATCCAACAGTATTTCCTGCATGCAGCGGACAGAGTAAATAAAAAAAGATTCAACGTTCATCCAGAAATCAGACAACATCAACCTCTACAGACCCTTCTCTATTTACAACATAATGACAAAACATTGTAAGACTTTAAATTAAGATATTCTATTTTGAGAAAAATTTTATATTAAAGGTTTTACTTTTCATATTTTAATTGTTTTTTTTTTACAATTTTCGTCCTTTCAACATAGTGGGTGGGCTTTGATGATCTCAACTAAATTCAATTGCAATATATATAAATATATATGAAGATACTTCTTCGCGAAATTTTAACAACTGGCTGTGGCTATGTTATCCTTCCCACGAATCGCTTTTTTATTTGGTTGCCGTCACACCAAAATCTCTTCTAAGGGTATCGCATATGCAGACCATCTTATACCGAAGAAGTATTCTCCTCAATAGGAATACGATATCAGAGAAGATGGAGATATCTCCAAAGCCGAAACGTTTTCTATATTCCGGAAGATAAAAATTGTTGGCTGGATTAGGATGCCGTAAGTAAAATGGGGCAACAAAGGAGTCTTAACCAATCTCAAATGTGAGCTCGTAGGTAAGATATTGGCAAATAGACAAAATCTTCGCAAGACACCATAAATTTTACCAAACATACATTTAACATGATTACAAAACTTCAGGTGACAGTTGAACCTCACTCCCAAAAGGTTATTGAGCACAACTGAGGATATATCATCAAACTCAGGATGTGTTACTTTGACGTATTGGGATTGGGAGAAAGTTTGCTAATAATTGGTCATCTGTGAATTGCAGCAGGATCGTAATTGATTCTGTAAATATAATCCTCAATCAACACAAGAGGTCTGTTCAAGTACAATTGATCATCATCAGGATATATGTAGATGTAACTGTACATTATGTACAATATCACCGATATCAATAATGTACAGACTAAAGAGGACCGATCCTAATACCGATCCTTGCGGGACCCCCTGAAATCAGATAAGCTGATAGCGGAGGGGTGGGTTTCTTAGCAACTTTCCAAATGTCAGGGAAACAAGAGCATGACAAACAAGTATTCATAATGAGCAATATATACGGGGATATGTACAGAAATAAAAGCCTTACAAAGCGGGAATTGATTTCATCAAAACAAACAGCATAGGTCTTAACACAAAAGATGGCTTTGTATAACTCTTCATGCTCGATTCACAATTCACTCTTTGCTCGCGCAATGTATTAGTTTCAATGGACGTAAGTAAGATGTGAGAGAGAATTCGCAGTACCAGAGCATTCAGTAGAGTGCTTGTTAAAGGCCTCTGGTTCAAATGATCCTTCAGGACTCAAGTCAGAACAAACTCCAGCTCTCCTAAGATTACCCCCACAACACTCTGGGAGGCTTTGCTCGCCGAATCTTAGAGGTTACCCAGTTCGGAGCGCATTTTTATAGAGATTAACCGTTAATCACAGACGCACAGTCCCAGAGACCGCTAGAAGTCTGATTATTTTTAGATCATTTCCACCGTAAGCTATTCAGCTCTTGTTTATGCAGTAGCTTCATAGTCGTGAATTCTCTGCCGACTGCTGCTGATAAGGTAAGTACGATTATTTCTGTTTTATTGTGAGAATGTGTATATAGCTGTCCCTACACAGTAAAAAATATTGGTGTAAATTATAAATTTTATCTATTCCTTTTATGTGATAACTTTTATGTATATATCAAAATTAATATAAAATTTAATAAAATGAAATATATATAAATTTTTCATACCAAATAGGTATAAAATGTATATGAAATATATATACCAGATTCTTTTTATAAGTAATATGAAAAATTTCATTTGAAGTTTTATGGAAATCATAATTAAATTTATCAAATGAATATTGTAAACTTTTATAGAATTAAGTTATTACATAGATGTATAATTTTTATTCCAAAATTCTATAACTCGAACTTGCACACAAGTTTCCTATCTTACCTACGTATAAATTCTATCCCACATTTAGATAAGTCACATTTCTTGGAAAACTGTTTAACGGATCATTTGCTTGGAACAAGTTGAAATTTATACTAGAATGGATATATTTCATACCATGTTAAGATAACTAGTCGTATGTATAATATTTTGTTATTAATTCTCGACGGGGTTGCTATAAAAACTGAAAAGTACCATTTTTACACATTAGTTTTGCATAAACATTCAGTTATTTCATTTGCAGTATAAAATTTGAGTAGAGAGCATGTCAGGTTTTAAGATGTTCGCCGGTATATTTATCACGTGTGAATTCGAAAAAGTGCGTAAAATAGTGAAGATGCAAAAATTTATAAGTGAGACAATAAAACTGGAATATATGGATTTTGTGTTTTCAGGTGAGTTTATATGACAAAAAAACTTATTTGTAGTGATTCCTAGTTTTTAATGTATAACCGGCACTGCGTTATCGTTAAAGATTTCTTTGTCCGTTCTAATTGAGTATTTAGATAATACTCAATATTACATGGCTTTTCCAGTTGAATACTATAGCATTAGCTGTGTTCCATTGGGCTGTGTAAAGTACTCGCGAGCACTTTCCGAATGGAACGCAAGTTTGCGTTGTCAAGAGTAAAACATAACCTCCAATTTCAAACATTTCTGTTATGTTTCTGTTATATCAAGTTTCTTATGACAATAGTTAGGATAATTAACTATTTTACTCAAATTAATTTCATTAAAGGCAACTGAAAATAAAATTATGAAAAACTGATATTCGAGCTACTTTCCTCGAGCAGTACCTACCTACTATCTAGAAAATTTAAGGATAAAAATTCGTCTCTGTTCGATATTTCTTATATTAAAAGTTATTTCCGTATTTATTTTCATAACGATTATATATAAATTTCAATAATTCTCCTGTTCTCGATGAGTTAATTGTTTCTTTATAAAAATGTCATCTATCTGACATTTCAATAATCACTTAGCATCCAAATCCACCTAGCGGAAAATTCTTGCGAAACTACTCAGCACATCTACTCGCGGACAAGAGCATGAGTAGTTGCGAGTAGGTAGAAGTACTTGGGGTGCTTTACACAGCCCAATGGAACACAGCTATTATTGCATACTAAAAATTGGAAGGATTAGAAATAATGTAATTATCTTGCTGAAAATATACCTTCAAATAGATATAAATCTATACTAAATTTATATCTATTTGAAGGTACATTTTCAGTAGCCTGCTTTTCTGTTCAGTTTATACAAAAATAAATATATAATTTACTTACTTATAAAAACCTTATTTAGCCTTAGGCTTAGCTAACTTTGAAATTTTGCAAGAAGAATTCGTTGGCTTTTTAAACAATAACAACGCAGTAATAGAACTACACTATGTCTATCAATTTCATATGCATCCTTGCTTTATTTTAAAGCTTATATTAGCAAGAAGTCATATGGAGATGTTTTTCTTGTAGAATATGAGCGTAAAGGTGGCGTTGACTGATACCGAAAGACGAAAATTAATTTCTTATTTGTCTGCTTTCGTCGAAGAACACGTGGGACTTAATTCAACTAGCCGCAGGATTTAGAGGCAGCTAGTCAGGCCTTTTCATCACTATTTCCATGTCTGAAATCAAGCGGTCGTAATGAAACTGTAAGGAAAATGAAGAACTTTTGGAAAATTGAAATTAATGATATTATGTTATAGGAGTTGCTGGTTAATCGTTCCAATACAAGATATTTGCAAATCAAACTATAAAATGATAGAGCCAAAAGGAAAAAATTAGATACAGTGTTGAATTACCAACCATAAGTTCAAGTACTGAAATTTTTAACGACTCTCAAATTCAAAAGATTCAACAGGACTTGAATGAGCTTTAAAGTGCTACATTTCCTGAACAAATAGAATTTGCAAAGGAAAAATTAAGAGCAACTTTAAAAATTCAGAAGAAAACAAGTTAAGGAATCTGGTTTTAGCGTATATGGGAATTGTACCTTTATACCACCTCAGAATTGGTAATTACTCATTTTTATATTGCCATATATACTCGTAGTTGAAAAATATTATTCAATCTATTGTTTAGATTTTATTCGATTTTTGCTTGGAGTTTAAAGATTGTAGTGAACGATTTCTGGAAATTTGGATCACTTTACAACACCACATATTTACTACGGTAAAAGAAAAGGCCACTGAGATACACAGAGAAAAAGGTAATAATTTTATTGTTATAAAACTTTTATAAAAGGTATTTTTCTTGCATAGATTGGGATCTCTGCACCCTTTCACATAAAATTTATACCGGAAAACTATTCCTCGTTTTTATACCTTAGCAAATTCATTCTAAACAAGCGTGTTATAACTTTTATAATTAACACTGGTATTCGTTTTATGCAGAAAGTGTAAGGATTTATATGTATACTTTGATTTATCGAAATAATACCAATATTTTTAACCGTGTAGGACCACACATCTGTTGTTACGTAAGTATTTTTGTTTATAAGGAGTACCCATTTTTAGTGAAACTCCGATCCCCCAAGCCAATTCACGATAAAAATATAAAGAAGTGATACAGATTTTTAGAAAAGTGTGTCTAGAATTTTTGATAGCCTTATTATGAAATATCAGATTTTGAAATTTATAGAAATCTATAGAAATGTATGGAGCAAAAGCAATAAGAGCACACCTTGCAGGTTTCCTGTAGCCGACAATTTTTAATGTGATTTTGTGAATTTCAAGTGTAATGGATCCTAATTCAATGAAATTATTGAATTATTCTTGTATTTTTTGTTTCCTTTACTTCTCAATATTTTAATGAACTTTTAAGGTATGCTAGCTAGTATTATGTGAAAATTTTCTAAATGAAAACTAAATAGTTAAATTAAGTTAAATGAATTTTTATTTGGAGCTCCCATTTGGTGATAAGACACATTTAAATTTCAATATTTTGTTTATATTATTCATTTTTAAGCCAATTTAAATAGCGGGCCGTGGAACCGCGCGTTCTGTTGTAATGTGACAGATTTATACGTCTGTAGTTAAGGGTTAAGCATATTCAGCTCTATGTCGCCTCCATTGCCGATATATAAGAATTTCTTTTCTACTATTAGAGCACGAATTGCGTTACTAAGCCAGGGAGAGCTAGTAGCAATAACACGCTTAACTTAAAAAGGGAACATATTTATTTAAAAAATAGGATATTAACTCATTCAATATGCCAAACTTATCCAGAAGGATAGACGTAGATATCAGTCCATGTAAGTGACTGACATTCGTTAGCCAAGCTAGACAAGCCAATGAGCTTGAAATCTCGATAGTAAAATTGATTCAGCTGGTTAGAGATATCAAACGAAGAAATATAAGTCATGAATAACATATCATGATCAAATATGCTCAGAGAGCTAATTTGGTTATGGAATAACCCTTTTCCTTATCAGTTACCAAAAGAGATCCAGTAGTGAGGGATTAGCACAATAAAAGTACGTGGGAAGAGAATTGACTACATCCAGGTGAAGAGCTTGAATTACAGATCGATAACTATCAGTGGAAAGGTTACTGGTGAAGTATATTTACATTGAGGTCAACACCAATAATATTGGTATATCGATGCGCAATACGTGAAATGGAATTAGGAAGTTCTTTAGCACATTCATCAAACAAAATACCAGGAGGACGATATACAGCATATAATACACAAGTCTCCAAGCCCAGCTCAACCTCCTCAAATATATTCTCAATAGTTAATTTCACTAACGTCAATAGCAAAATGTAAATCAGAGCATCCAAAAATTTGCCGAATCTCATCCGTCTTATTACAAAGCCTTCTAGCATTAAGCGTGGCGCTATATACATTCCCGGAGAGCAGAAAATTGTATCGCCTGGAAAAACTTGGGACTCTTTACCATATTGCGAAGAGATATCGGATAAAATAGCTAATTGTATTAAAGATACAACCGGTAAATTAAATAAACATGGGCCTCATTTTTTAAAATGCGCAACATTACGCAAACAGAGCGATCTTCCAAAGAAAGCATAAATGAGCACCTCAGTTCTCTAAAAAATAATAATTTCAAATCGAACTATGCCAAGCTTTTATTAAAAAGTAATCACATTCCTCCAGAAATTTTGCATATTTGTGATAAAGGCAGAAAATTAAACTTCCTATATTCACTTGCAATATCTCTTGACAGTAATGAGCCATATAGGATGTTAGTTAACAATATATTCAATAAAGCTGCTTATGATTTGCCCATTTACTTGTGTGTTTTTTTATCACATTGCTGTAAGCCAAAACATCCACTTGACATTGTTCCCCCGTACAATAATATGATAAAAAAAAACACAAGAAGAAAAGCAACCTTTCAAATGAATGTGAATTTTTTTTTTTTTAATTAAATTCAGTTCAATTAAGGATTTATAACCAGAGCATGGGTAAGAAGTTAAACAATACAGGAAGAATCCTCATCAATTTGGGAGCCGTTGGGATATCTAAAAATTTGCATATTATATGAATTCCTGAATCATTCTTTAACTTATTAATGATAATTTAAAAATGTTTAAATCGATAATCGTTGCAGCGTTTCAATTTCTCACAATGAAGTTTCTACCCAGTAAAAAAAAATTCCCTAAAGTGAATGGCAACAATTTGTACCATAAAGGTTAGGTATTTGTCGATAAGATTAGGGAAAGCTCCACCTTGGAAAACGTAGATTAGGTTTTATCCCTAAAATATAGGTAGGTTTTTTTTCTTCAAATCTAGGGAATTTTTGTTTTTCCCCCTTAAAATTTAGGGAATATTCCGTAAAATGTAGGGAATTCTAATATCTTTTTGTTTTTCTCCCTAAAATGTAGGGACTATTACCTAAAATTAAGGGTATATGTATTCCTTAAAATTTAGGGAATAGATTATAGCACCACACTCCACCATAGGTGATAGAATAGCTCATTTCTTATGGTCCATAGTACTAAGTAGTACGGAAGTTATATTAGTGCGCTGGGCACGCTGAATCAAAATATTGAAAAACAATATATGACTTGTTTTCAAAAACAATGTGTGAATTATAAAAACAAAAATATATTTCCATAAAAAATGTAGCATAACACCTAATGTATTGAATATTCTCTTCCTTATATCCAAGAGAGCTTAACTTTTAAGAAATTTTACGTACTTTATAGGGTTTCTGGTGCCAAATACCTAAATTCATTGAATGTTCCATTGATTTGGGGAAAATAACTGATTTTCCCTTTATATCAGAGAAAATTACATTTATTTTTAAGGAAAAACGTGTCTTAAATTTAGGAAATAGTCCTATTATTTTTTACAGTGTACTTCATTCCGTAGCTCCTCGCTTCCTCCCCAACAACTTTTTGTTTGACTCAAAACTGTCTACCTGCGTGGATATCAGGAATCTAAATTACATCTTTGGTTCGGTGATAGATAAACACAAAACTCCACATACCAGTATATTCTGTCCCAAGTTAAATACTTGTCGACAATAATCGAAGAATGAAGTAGATTTATTTTGTGATGAACAGTTTAGAAAACGTCTCGAAAAAATCGAACCTGGTCTGAAAACCTTCGAAAATATCAATATGGTTTATAGTAGACGGCCCAAATTGTCTAAAACTATCGCCACAGAACAGCAAACCGTTGTATACTTCCGCAAGTGTCTCTACCTTCTAAAACGCTTCCGACTCAATTTCGCTAACCTTTTTCTTTTAGCTAGAATAATGCAGCATAATCCAGAAGACCAAACATTTTTCACAAGCCCCGGCCATATTTTCACCCTCATCAGGACCATCAACTCTAAAAAGCCGAGTGGTTCTGATAAGATTACCAATGCCATTATTAAAAAGCTTTCTACCGCGACCTTTAAATGTCTAACTATAATATACAATAACAACTCTACTTTTTCATGAAAATTGGAAAACTTCCAAAGTAATACCAATTCCATGGGGGAGACTTGTACAAAAATTCTGAAAAATTCAGACCAATCTCTCTCATCTCTAATCTAGAGAAACTTTCTTAAAAAGTCATCCTACAAGTAGAGTATATTTAGCGCTTGTGAGAAAAAAATATCAAAATATCCGATAGAATTCACAATTCATGCAGGAGTCCCGCAAGGTTCTATCGTCGGCCCGATTCTTTTCAACCGTACATCTCGGACCAACTGGCAATCTTAAAATCCGCAACTCTTCTCTACGCAAATGACCCCTAACCTACGCCAAATCTTTTTGCCCAAAAGTAGCAGCAACAAACTTAACTCTGGGTTTTTTTTTAAATTTCCCTCAAAGATTTTGATACATTTTATGAATATGAATTTTATGGAATTTAAAAATTTCTTTTGGCACAATCAAATCTTCTTGCGTTGGATGGGGCTAACATTCAGCTAAATTGAAAAAAATCAGCAATTTATCTCAATTATTCAAGTCACAATACCAAAAATGTTTGCGATATAGTAGTTTTTTTTTATTACTAAGCCAAGCTCAGGAGATACCTTATGATGCAAATCAGAACATGGCAGGAAGGATATAGGGAGCGGCGGATGTGCTGATGTATGTCACTCTTCAACTTTCGCAGATTGTATTTCGGAGGAAAGACAGAAGATGGTAGACTGTTCCACATTCGCACAGTTCCGGAAAAAAAAGATTCACGGAATTTTACTGTACGGCCGAAGGTAATTTTAAGGGTAAAGGGATGTGCGCGGTTTGCAGCGTGAGTATTGCGTGCAAGAATCATTTTACAAGGGATCAGACTAGATATTTTATTGTAACATTGACCATGCATGTAGCGATAAAGGAGCGAAAGGCATCCAACATTGCGGCAGTGCACGAGTGAGTCGATATGACAAGTTATTGCCAAATCGCCAATGAGCTTGAAGGTTCTCTTTTGGACAATATCTTATGAAGGTAAGGCTGATCGAACAGCCCGGCCCAGATATGGGAATTGTATTCCATTCCAGGTCTAATATAAGACTTGGAGATGAGCGCTAGATTTGATGGGCTGAAATATTGCTCACACCTCACACCTTTTCAGAAATCCTTGATACTTCGATGGTTCTTTGGCAACAGAGATAATGTGATCTGTCCAGCTTAACTTTTTTTTCTTTTTTTTTTGTGGCAGGGGGAAGAAAGATCCCAAGCACGGAGGCCAAGGGGGCCCATTGTAATAACCTGCTAAGTAGGAGAAGCTATCTTTATAGCTACATAGCTACAGAAATTGACAGGAAAATAGGTGAAAGGATATAAAATGTAGTTGGGTCGTAGTTGGCCGTACAAAATAATAAAATTAAAATTGAATCGTTGTCACAAGAAAAAGTGTGTTCTTAATTAGTCGTTCCGTCTTGCAAATAAAATCACTTTAATTGCAAACATTCCCTATTTTAGAAATTTAATGTTATGACGTTGTTGTTATATAGGAATTAAATATATCCCTATTTGACAACTAATTTGTTCCTAAATTTTCCTATATAGAAAAAGTGGTCTTAACGTACAATCTTAAAGGACAATAGATCCATTTGAGTCTGGAACCTATTATGCATGCACGATTAGATTATACAATACTATAATATATATTTCTTAATATCAAAATTGATTTTTCACAAGGCATATGATAGAACTTAAGAACGACTAAAGTTTTACTGTTAGTATCTAACACGCTAGATCTAAAAAAAGCAAAGCGCCTTAAAATAAATACTATGGTTAAAAACAGTTATGTTCATTTGGCACTCCAAATAAAAGGAACTAGTATGTATTTATCTATTTTTCAATAAATTTGTAATGTGCTTTTAAAGTCTTCCAGATGCACGATGCATTTCGAAGAGCATTTTACATTTGAGTAACTATTCGGAAACATACTATATTACTATATCTCGCGATGATCTCTTACAAAAATTTCCATCCCGATACCCTACCAGAAGTCTTTTCGTTATACCTAATCACATCAAATTCAGAGACTATACAACTATAAAATCATCTATCATATTCAAGGGAAGCACATGCCGCGACATGAGACTTTAGCACTTCTATGAGCTTTTATATAGGAACACATTTTCCAAGTGTTCCCCTTGATCCTATATAAAAATTCACTAAATACTGATTGCTTACAGTATGAGCGTTGATGTCGAAAATAAATTCTCATTGAAATTACTTAATCCCCATATTCTTATATAAGGGTTGATTGGAGATTGATTTTTGATATGAGATTTGATATATGATCATATTTCCCAACAGCTGTACTCCCATATATAAATTCCCCAATATTGATATAGGAGTGTTATATAGGACTATGATTCTCTGGAAATAATAGTCATATATACGCACGTTTATAGCACTAATGTTCACGTAGTAGATTCTTCATATTGGAATTATACTCCTTAGACTCATATAAAACAACAATTGTATATATATTACTCTACTTATTTCATTAAGAACTACAAGATCTATATGAGAACTTAAATGTTGACCGACATTTATATAGGAGCCATATAGGAAAACTCCAAATTTCCAGCACTTGAAATCTTAACGATGTACCTAATTACCAAAGCAATTTCTCAGTTTTTTTTTTTTGATCTTACAGATCCTGAGCCTTATTGCAACTCCTGATTTTTTTTATTTTAAATTGCCGTTAATCCGTTCCCATTTTCATCCCGCACCCTCCCTGCCCTAATTTCTCCCTCTATCATATTTCATCGAGCTCCCATGCTTTTTTTATACTGCATGCATTCCTCTCCTCTCCATTCTCCAATTATACCGGAAAAATTCTAAAAAACCTACCCTCCCACATCCTTGAAAAACTACCCTCATAAAAAAACAAATTTCATTTTATCTCGACTTAAGGTAGTAATAAAAATTTCAACCCTCTAGAACAAAAACTGATACCCGGCCTTTATCGTCCTTGGCGATTCGCACTTTTTCACACTTCTCCATAACTCGCCAAGTATGTTAGAATCGCGAATGGAGAGTTAGGGAATTTTAATCTGAGAAAACGAAAATTCTCAACACCCAAACTCTCCAACTCCCCGTGTTACAGGATCCGCCCCTGGGGGTGCTCTACCTGTGGACTTCCGCTTGACACCATTCCTTCTGTATATAACTTAGAGCTGAAATTTTTTTTTAAATATCTTCAAGAATATGACAGTGAAACGGCTCTCTCCGCAGCTATTTTAGGTTACATCTGAAGATTCATAATATTTTAGTTGACTAAAAAATTTTAACTTGTAAATCTATGTCAAAATCGCAGTACCCACCTTCACAGTATGACGTAGCTCTAAGCTGGAGTTATTAATAAAATGTTTTTGAATTTAAATTTAAATATATCTATACATGTATATATACATATATAGAAATAGTAAAAACAAAAAATAAATAACAAAGAAGTAAAAACAAAAATCGCGGGCTGAACTACCTATCGGTCAGTTCGTGAATAGCTGTAGTCACAGTATCTGAAGAAAAAATTATAATTTAACTGAGGACAAATCATCCTCGTAGGTACTTTCCCACAGAGCAAAACAATACAAAAAATGTCAATTTAGTCGAGTAAAAAATGTTCTCCTAAGACATTCATTAGAAAACATTACTTTATCGTAAAACCATTTTATAGTAATGCTAAAACGGAGTTTTTTAAATGTAGTCACCCAATTCAAAAAAATTTCTACATTTCACGTATATTTAGAAAACTGGGAATTGGCAAAAATTCTCACACATTACCTTTATCATAATTCTTCATGATTTTGCTGATATATTTTCATGTTTTCCTATTCTAGATCATGAATGTCCAATATATAAAAAGTAAAACGCATAAGAGCAACCAAATGTTGAATAAACTATCTAAATATTTACCTAACTATTTGCGTTGACATAAATGAAATAAGAAGGAAGCTGGGACACGCTATTTTCCGTTTAATTCACTTGAACTTAAATAGATACATCTACTACTACTACTAACTACACTAATCAGAGTAAGTTTTTACTAAAATACTTACTAAATCCTGTTCAATATATACCTCTACTTCTCAATTGTTCGCGTAGAATCCTAATCAAGTAGCTTAAAAGTCTTTTCAAATACTATTGTTGATTCTGATTTAAATATTTTAAAGAATCTACTCCCATCAAATGTCAATTGATTTACAAAAGCCCTTTGTAAAAATAATACCTACAACAATCATATTATTCAGATTCAATATTTGCAATGTCAAAAAATTTAAATATTTTGTGCAACAAAAAGCAATCGCATAACACAAAACAAATATTGTGAGAAAATATAACGCACGACGGAATCGAAACAAAAATTGCATCAAACAAAGTTGTAATTTTTCACACCTTTTTAAAACCAATAAACCAGATGAAGTTATCTAGTTGACCTGCCCTTTCTCCTTTTTTTTTTTTTATTTGAAATCAGCAATTTTTCGTATAGTAGTATCAAAATGTGATCCTTGCAAATTCCACTGCAAAATATTCAGTCTTCAATAATTGTGCGAGAGAATCTTTCATCACTATATATAGTTCACGCAATTTTCACTTATTATTAGTTGGTTTTAATATACATTTCGATGAATCACGTATTCACCACCCTTCATTAGCACAATACATTTCCTCAATTTTTGCTCACTTTACCTCTTATTTATTTCTGTAAGTCGACCATTTTAAAAAAAAAAATCTTATACGCAAACGAATTTGGTTAGCATTTTTCAAAATTTTTATTTCTATGCTGGGAAGAAATGGAGGACAATATGAATATGTTTTCTGTTTACTTCACTTTGGAAATGAGTATGGTATGGATGCACGCGAATTGGGGATGAAATATCACTAACACTAGCATTTTAATTTCAGGCAAAATAAATGGGATAACGAGTTTGATAGTGTGTTCATGAATTGCAGGCGCGACATTATAGAAAAATCCTGCGTGTTTCCCGAAGAGTTTTTAACAGTAGGCTGTTCATACATATACATACGTAGATGAGAATTGTGAATTATATACTGTTTCTTAGTGGTATTTTGCATTGCGCATTAAATCTTATTCTAAAAGCTTTTTAAAGTTCTAAAAGCACTGTGGAAAATGTAACAAAGCTTCAAAATTGTAAACGTAATTTCATTCAGGAACCTAAATAATTTGAAAATATATAAACATATCGGAAAAATCTCTATGTATAGGCATAGATTATATTAATAACAGGAAATTAATTTATTTCTATATTATATTTATCCTGTGTCACGATATTAATATGTAGATACATATCTAAATATTATAATAATCTAGGGGCTGATTCCTATCTAAATATGTAAAGTATCCTTGTGTATCTATCAATGATTACGAAAATGCTTCCTTGTTATAATGGTAGATGGCTCCACTTGTACCATTTTTAACAGTTTTGCTCACGCTTCGCTAAAGGCAAAGCTGTACAACTGAAGTGTGGACAAAGGGTTCAAAGGATAAGCCGTAAGAGCACAACCAAACTAAAAACATACAAAGGCTGGGAACGTGTAGGGGAAATTCGCACCCGAGCGAATTGCACCCTGTAGGGGAAATTCGCACCCGAGCGAATTTCACCCTATAGGGGGGAATTTCGCACCGTCATTTTTATTAACTGAAAAAGCACCTACAGTATAAAAACATCGAAAAAATGATCGTGCGAATTTCCCCCCTATAGGGGGAAATTCGCACCGATGTAATTTTTTTTACAGAAATCACAAATTTATAACATAGCGTAAAGGAATATACAAAATACGATTTTAGAGATCCGACGGGAATTATATACCTTAAAGAATGCTCACATTAACAGAATGTTATCTTGTAAGCAACTATACCTTCAGTTCAAGCAGTTCAATTTATAATCGAGAAGATTAACATGTGTGTGCATTTTACAAGATATGGCTTTGCATTCAAAACAGGGTGCGAATATCACAGGTGTAATTATTAGAAGAACAAATACGAGCATTAAAAATTAAACAGGGTACGAATGTCACTGATGCAATTTTGAAAATTCTATCGATAGCCTTTTACTTTAAACATGGTGCGAATGTTACACATGCAATTTTTGGCAGTTCAAGTAATAGACTTTTGCTTTGAACATTGTGAGAATGTTACAGGTGCGATTTTTGAAAATTCGAGAGATGGCCTTTTACTTTAAACATGGTGCGAATCTTATTCATGCAATTTTTGGCAGTTTGAATGATAGCCTTGTATTTTAAATAGGGTAACGAAAATTAAGTAAATAATATGTATACTTATTCTTATTCCTATTTTATTTAAAATAGCGGCATGGAGAAATATTTTAAACGAAAAGGCAACTCGGAGCAAAATATTAATGATGGAGCAAGTACAAGCCGGGGTAGTATTAATAGTGGCAATACAGAAGATGTCATCTGTAATAAAATAAGAAAGACTAATAGGCAGTATTCTGATGAATACAACAGTTTTGGGTTTACATGGACCGGAGAAATGGAGTGTCCAATTCCTCAATGTATTGTATGTCGTGAAAAGCTGTCCAATAGTGCTCTGTTTCCTGCTAGGTTGAACCGCCACTTTACTAGTAAGCATGACAATCTTGTTTCTAAAAATAAGGATTATTTTAAAAGGTTATTGGAATTGCAATCTAGCAAAACGATTTAAAGGTGCTATCACAATTTCTGAAAAGGCACAAATTGCTTCATATAAGGTAGCAGAATTAATTTCCCTGAAATTAAAACCACATACTATAGCAGAAAGTCTTATTTTACCGTCTTGTTGTGAAATCGTTAAAATTATGTTTGGTGATAGTGCAAAAAAATGAAATTATGAAGATTCCTCTTTCTAATGATACAATAAAAAAAAAGAATAAAAGACATGTCACATGATATCGAGGAAACGGTTAATAATAAACTTTCCAACAAGTATTTTGCTTTGCAAATTGATGAATCCGCTGATATTAGCAGCAAAGCTCAATTACTTGCATTCGTTCGCTTCATTGATGAAAACGAAATAGTAAATCAATTTCTTTGCTGCAGAGCGTTTACCGAACATACAACAGGAAAAGATATTTTTAATTGTATTGCCACATATTTAGAAAAATCCAAAATATCATGGGATTTCTGCGGAATTTGTACAGATGGATGTCCATCAATGGCAGGATCTATTAAAGGATGTGTTACACTTCCAAAAGAAAAAAACTCAAATATCATATCTACACATTGTTTTTTACATCGGGAAGCTTTAGTTTCAAAAACATTGCCAAAAACATTAAAATCTGTTTTGGATGAAGTTGTACAAAGAGTAAATTACATCAAATCAAGACCTCTGCAGGCACGCATTTTTAAACAAGTTTCTATATGTATGGAAGCTAAGTATGAAAGTTTGCTATTGCATACTGGAATAAGATGGTTGTCTCGCGGTAAGGTTCTATGTCGTTTATTGGAGCTCAAAGATGAGCTGCTGTGTTATTTCCAAAATGTAGCTATGGATAAATTTGTTAAATATCTTGAAAATGATATTTGGTGTGCTAAATTGGCATATCTAACTGATATTTTTAAATACTTAAATTCAGTGAATACAAGTATTCAAGGTAAAAATGAAAATAATTCAACATCCACGGACAAAATGCTGGCATTCAATAAAAAAATATTGTATTGGAAAAATCGAATAACAACAAAAAATACACTTGATATTTTTCCTTCAATTCAAACGGAAAATATTGCAGATATTATTCCTGCTATAATAGAACATCTAACAATATTGGATCAAAAAATCACGTGTTACTTTCCATCTCTTAAATTAGAATCCTATGACTGGATACGAAATCCATTTGGCACAGTTGAATCTTTCAAATACAGAATTATCTTTAGAAGAAGAAGAAGAAATTATTTCATTGTCAACAGATCGCTCTCTGAAAATGCAGTTCACAAAAATGTCAAATGAAAATTTTTAGACTTTCGTCCAAGAAGAATACCCATCTATATCTAAGAAGGCACTCACGATTTTACTACAATTTGCTACCTCATATCTTTGTGAATTGGGATTCTCAACATTAGCCAATATAAAAACTAATATTGGCGAAATATGTAAAACTCGCCAGACTCAAATATCGCATTGAATTTTTTATAATATTATTTTGAATTTGTAACAATTTACTTTTGTTGATTTGATTTTATATTATGAATAAAATTATTATTTTTGCTTGAATAAATGGAAAATTTTATATATTTCCATACATAATCCAAATTACTGGAATCAATGTTAATTAGTTCTGATGCTCCGGGAAAGTTTCATGTAATTAAATGTGCTCCGTGACCCCGAAAAGGTTAAGAACAACTGAGCTAGTGTCTTGCAAATATTTTTATAATTGCTTGTTTGCTCAGCAAAAGTAGTAAAAACTTTGTGCTTTGCCTCATAACACATGCAATTGTAAAATTGAAGTGGACCAAGTTTTTTTATTATAGATGGATATTGGATTAAAATGTGATGTTTGGGGATCCAATTGCATTTGAAACAAGAGGTGTTTTTCTATAAGATCTTCCAAAACATCTACGTCATGTAAAGTAATTGTATAAGAAATGTTTCAAACCAGACCCATTTATCAGAATGATTACTTATGAAAATGTCTTCGAATATAAAAGGCATATGAGTCATTAAAAAATTGAGTTGAGATGCATTTTGTCCAAGATTAGATCTATGTAAATTTATCATTGACGGTCTGCTACTGTTTTTAAGTGAACCAAAATAGTAAAAACAATCCGGTTGTTAATATCATCTAGTGTAAGAATTTTTTTCTTAATATGATATTCAAACGTAAGTTTTAATAGAAATGGAATTAGGACCTCTAAAATGTCATGCATGACGTCAACACCGGCATCCTTGAAAATATTAAAATAAGTCAAGTCATTTAGAACACAATAATTTTTTATTCCTTTACTAGCGATATAATCAACTTTCTGGAAAACGCGTGAATTCAAATCATTGATAATATTCTGATAACCTTTAAAATTGCGTAATTTTTCGGACTTTTCTCTAGTAATAGTCTGAGCTTCTTCTTTAGATGCCTCACAAAATCTACAGAAGAATGTTGCACTAAAAGACCTTAAAAAACCAAATATTTGTTTTACACCTAAATTATCGCCAATAAACGACGTAACACATCCTTTTAATGTATGACCGGTACAAACTGTAATACCCTCTGTTTCAATAAATTTTAATTCATTAACAAGTGGAAGGAGAATCTTATTAAATGGATAAGATTTCAAATCATCTGAATGGATAAGCCCTACAAGATATATATTATCAAGTTTTGACATATTCTGATGATATGTTCATTATCCGGAAATAAATTTTGCTCCAATTTTGCGAACACCTGCTTTACTTCCTAAAAGGGGGTTACATATTTCAAATTCATCGAAAAATAATTGAAGCCAAAGTACATTATGAGATTTAGTAAGAAGTTTTCTGCGCAGCAATAGTTTTCATATTTTTCTTCAATACAGTTAAGGTTTGTTCTACTAAAAAAAGTATTTCTAAAATCTTCTTACAAAATAACGACTTAATTGTGTCTTTTAAGGGAACGTATTGGAAAGTTGCCGATATTTTTAACTGAATAGAACCATCATTTATTTTATAGTATTGCTGTTCGAAGCGTGTTCCAAAACACATTTCTACGGGATGAACGTATTTTGGTAAATTCTTTATAATTTTGTCTCGTTTGTATCTTGAAGTAATTTCTTTTATTTTCTTCATTTTCTTTTCTTTCATTTTCTTCAACGATACACTGGACTAAGTTATTATTTAAAGTATTGTTATATTTCGAAGTGAGCTCCAACAATATTTTACAAATATTGTCTAGATCTGTATGTTTAAAATTAAAGCTATTAAATAATTCGAGTAATTTGAAAGAAAAGTTTTCAGAGATCCCACCATTTCGCAAAATCTGAGTATTAAAACAAAGTTTTTCATTATTACTTATTATATTATTTTCAATGAGGCTATTCTTTGAACGACTTTCCTCATTTGAAAAACTTTCATTTTCCCTTAAAGGAATATCTTCAATTTCTGCAATGTTGTCATAATTTGTTTCTTCTACATTATCTATTTCATTAGAATTAATACTTTCGTTTACTTGAACTTCATTAGTTACAGTTATAGATTCACTTTTATTAAATTTATATTTTAACACGTGCTTTTTAAAAGCCGCTAAAAGTTGCAAATGTATGTCTACAAAGTTCTGAGCTAACGCAGCTTAAAGTTAACATGGCGACTTCCTGCAGCTTATGAGTTTTTCTTAAATGTTATATTATGTGTGACAGTTTTAAGTAATTGTGTTTACACAAAAAACATTTGTAATTATTCATTTTATATTTTTGAAATATTTGATGTTAATCTATATGATATATTTCTTGGGATCGTTTAGATGGTTTATTTATATTATTTTTATAGCAAAAGTTTTCAAAAAATATTA
Organism: Dioctria linearis; assembly: GCA_963930735.1. Classification (NCBI taxonomy): domain Eukaryota; kingdom Metazoa; phylum Arthropoda; class Insecta; order Diptera; family Asilidae; genus Dioctria; species Dioctria linearis. Next base: position 20,287,536 of record OZ005741.1, read on the forward strand.
AAAAATGCTTAAGAGATTCATTATAATGTAAGTTAAATACATAATGAGCTTTATAAAATATATCAAAAACTTCGTTAAAATTAAAATGGATCGGAATATTTATCAATTTACCCTGAATAACAACATAAAATTGATCAATTGCTGCTCGGTTCGGACCTCTTGCCAATATATATGGGTAAATATTCTTCAGATTATTTTCGTCGTCATGATAATCCTGGAATAAATTTTTATAACGGGACCTTAATCTCACTTCTGAAATAAAAACTCTCAACAAACAGTCTTCTTACAATGCTTTTATTTAAAGATAATACACACTCTTAAGAATATTAATTCAAAAACTAACCAGTCGGGTTACTCTGATATGAACATCGAAACTGCTCATTTTTCTTTGAGTCGAAAATGTCGTCCCCTGAACAATCTGTCTACTTAGTTACTTAAATCCTTGTTCCAAGAAGCAATGCAGCGCGCTTTGAACATTTTAGTAAATTGCTAGAAGGGCCATAAAATGTGAAAATTCTTAAAAGGGTCTAAAAGGTTTTCCTTTAATCGTATTTATATTTATTTTTCTTATTATTTTCATTTTATTGAATTGTCCTTCGGTGCATATTCGGTGCTTATAGCTCGGCTAGAAAGAAGGAGAGAAGAGTAAAGTGGGAAACACATTTCATTTTGTTCTATTATCAGATATAGGAATAAACTAATATCTGAGCTGATGAACGCTGATGACCGTGGCATTGTGTTCCAGCTTAAGTATTTATCTACTAATCCTAGATAAATCGTGTTGTAGTTTATGTCATCATATGTATCGTCGGTATCGTTTTGAATCTTATACGGTTTCAGTTTGTCTCCAGGAGCTATTCCACGATACATTCTTCTAGATCTTGTGGAGGCTGGTAAGTCCTCGATGACATATCGGTCATAGTTTAAACTTTATCTACCACATAGGGGCCACTATATCTGGAAAGTAACTTTCTACTAGCTCCGTCGTTTGATCCCTTTATTCTTTTTACTACAACGTAAATATGGGGCTTATATCTCTTTTGATCATAATATTTCTTTTACAAGTGTTTGAGCCGTGAGGGATTCCTACACAGTTCAGATTTGGTTGGTTTAAGAAGACTTCCTAATTAAACCCAGAACAACAGAACAACACTTTCATTTAATAAAAATTCTATTTACAAAGCTAGATATTTATATACAAATTTTAATATGACAAATATGCAGAATCAACAGATTCAATTTGATAAATTTAATTGACAACAAATTTCATGCGTGAAATTCGATCTTACGAAATTGTTATTTGTCTGCAGGTTTGCTTATTGTTTTTTAATGTTTAATGCTTAAACAACAAGGTTTGCTGCTTTTTATACCCTAGATGAAATCTATTTGGTATACTAAGTTTGTCATTCCGTTTGTAACGCAGAGAAATAATGATGGCAGAGCAAAATGGATTGGACACCCACGCATAATATTAAAAGTTATTTTGATTTTTGCATGTCCGTTCGTCTGTCCGTGCGCACGATAACTGGAGAACGCGTTCACTAACAAAACTGAAATTTTGTACACGAACTTTTATAAAAAATAGTAAAATTAAGTTCGAAAATGAGACAAATCGGGCAACTCCTTCGTAGGGTTGCCATATAACAATTTCGTTTTCCGCTATATATTTGGACACTACCTGAGAACGCATCAACGTAGAAAGCGAAATTTGATACATGGTGTTTCTATATCAATAGTAACTAAAGTTTAAAAAATGGACTATATTGGGCAACCTCTTCTTGGTGTTGGTATAAAAATGTTGATTTTTTAACATATACTGTGAAAACGATCAGTAATAAAGATTTTTATTGTAGTAAAAACTTCTTCAGAATACGAAATCCTATAAGATTGGTTATAATCATTTTTTCTGTCCGACGAACCGTTCTAGAAATATATGCGAAAAATCACTTCAAAAATCATGCTTACATAGATCGGTGACCATACAAAATTTTATACGGCCATTCATCTAGGGTATCATAAGAATTGGTCTTAGACCAATTCTACTTTTCTTACTTGTTAATTGTTAAGGATGCTCTCGCTAAGATTCAGGATAAATTTTCGCCAATCTTTTAGCTTGCTAAATTTTCATACAAAATTTAGATTATCGCGGATCTTAGTACTAGGTACTAGGCTTTTCTCTGAGTCTCCGCTATCATATTTTAGCTGTTAAAGCCTAGTACTAAGGAGCGTGCTAAACTAAAATTTACGAGTCTCCAATATCGGGCCGTTCTTTAAGTCTGGTATGGAGTTCTGGTATTGCTAAAATTTAACGCGGTCTCCAAAAAATAGCATTTTAACGCTGGTAAAAGTTGACGTAAGTTTTATGAGGAGAAAACCAAATAACAGTTATTAAAATCACAATTAATCGGAAATATTTTTAAAAATATTAAATGATTATTATTTATAAAGGATATAAATCATCATATCGACGACGAATTTGTTGCTGCGGCAGGTCTAACTGTGTATCGTCAAGGAAATCGATGGGAAAAACTAAATAAACTCGCTTTGTAAATAATCGAAGAAATGTCAAAGTTTTACCAGCATTGTAATGCTCCGCACACTATAATGGTCAGTAAAATGAGTGGAGACTTACAAAACGTCATCTATCAAATAATAGAAAATATGGCACTTTTTACCAGCGAACTCAATACTGCACTAGTAAGGGCCTCAGTAAAATTTCTGCTTGGGATTTTACCAGCGGTAAAATTTCTATGGAAATGTCACTTTTTACCTGAACTCCATACTGTTTTACTCGAACTCCGCAGCTAAAATATGACAGCGGAGCCTCAGAGAAAAGACATAGTTATTAAAAACAAGAAAAAGCATTTTGCAATATTTTTACGGAAATACAACGCGCGGATGTATTTCCGCCTTTAGTTTAACAAAGAGGGAGCATTGACAAGTTCTATTTCCCGACTTTATTTTTTTTTTCTTTGTAGATTATAATATATAGAAATTTTAGTGTGTCTCCAATATCGGGCCATTCTTTAAGCCTAGTGCCTGAGACAGCTTACAACTAGATATGCAAAACTCCCTATAAACCCGGAACATCTTTTGAAAGCTCTTTAACTTTTTATGCAAACAAAGAAAGCTATCATTGAAAAGAATTTATGTGGCATAATGCAGCAAGAGAGAAAGAGAATGTGTAGAGCTTTCTATTAGGGGGCCATTAGCTCGTTTTAGTTGAACCGCGTTTTTTTGCGGTTTTGCACATCTAGATGTAAGTTGTAACAACTAATTAGTCTATAATGATTCAATATAAACTGAAGACACACAGCCATTTCTTTAATTAAGTTGTACTGTCAAACTGGTTTTGATAAGCTTATGGATCGAATTGCTGCGATAAACTTTGTTTTTATTTATTTTATTTTCAATTTAACAATTTACAAATGAGAAAAACTTTATATTAAAAAGAATATTGACAATATTATTTGCATTTCTTCTTCTTATTTTAAAATCAACAGATCCACAGCTGAGCTCCATTAAATTATATGCCAAATCTAGCACATTTTCCTCATTATACCTATAATCACAGTATATATATTCGCTATAATGAAGGAAGAAAACACTTCATTAGTGTACTTCATTATCATCTGATTTTCGAGCCATAATGACGTATACTGTGTGACACAAGGCATTTTAATGAATAGTTAGTACTAATGATTGATTAGATCGGATAGGTTAATATTTCCAAATAATTTTAACTACCTGTTTTAAGAAGTATTATACCCTAGACACACAGCACGAACTAATGAATCATTTGTACTAACTATTCATTAAAATGCCGTGTGTCAAATAGTATATGTCATTTTAGCTCGAAAATCAGATGATAATGAAGTACACTAATGAAGTGTTTTCCTCCTTCATTATAGCTATAATGAGGAAAAATGTGCTAGATTTGGCATATAATGTAAATCCGGAGCTCCGCTGTGCATCTGCCGATTTGAAAAATAAGAAGAAGAAATGCAAATCACAATTTATATTATTAATATTTTTTTTAAATAAAATGTGTTTCTCATTTGGAAATTGTTAAATTGAAAATAAAATAAATGAAAACAAAGTTTATCGCGTTAATTCGATCCATATTGCTTCTTTAATGTGATAAGTTCATCAAAACCAGTTTGACAGCACAACTTAATTAAAGAAATGGCTGTGTGTCCGCAGTTTATAATGAATCATTATAGACTAATGAGTCGTTAGTTATTTCTTCATTAAGAGTGCTGTGTGTCTAAGGCATTATGACCGCGCATTGTATTTCCGTAAACAAATTCCAAAATTCTTCTTCTTGTTTTTAATATATCTTTTGTCTGAGTTCTTACTGTCATTATTTAGCTGCTAATACCTTAGACACACAGCACGAACTAATGAATCATTTGTACTAACTATTCATTAAAATGCCGTGTGTCAAATAGTATATGTCATTATAGCTTCTTCTTCTTTCTTGGTTTTGGATACAAAAACTTTGGGCTCCACTAATTGGGAACTGGAGTTTCCTCTCCCTGGCTCGACCCTATGAGGTATAACGCCAAAAAGTTTGATGATAGTAGTAGTTGGGGGACCAATTAAAAGTTTTCACGCAATGTGAGGTTATGTATGTGACGCCACGCGCCCGTATTTATTTATATATAGTCGTAATTTTTTTTAAAAAAAGTTAGGTTATATATTTAAATCTTTTTGAATATTATTTGTTTTGTTTATTTATTAGCTCCATTTTGGAGTGGTTAAACAAGTCCGTACTAATATGTATTACAATTGCGTTTTTTTGGAGAAAATTAAGTTATTTAATTAGAAACTTTTGGAAAATTAGATGTATAAGTTTATTAGTTGTTATTATTATTAGTTTATTAGGTATACTGTTTAGTTAATTTGTTAGCTCCATTTTGGAGTGATTAAAAACATTAATAAATTTGTTCACTAAAGTGGTAGGCTCCATTTTGGAGTATTAAAATTTTTTGAGTTGTTACCAGCTCGAAGGCTGGGACCGAAGTGGTCATTATAGCTCGAAAATCAGATGATTATGAAGTACACTAATGAAGTGTTTTCCTCCTTCATTATAGCTATAATGAGGAAAAATGTGCTAGATTTGGCATATAATGTAAATCTGGAGCTCCGCTGTGCATCTGCCGATTTGAAAAATAAGAAGAAGAAATGCAAAGAAATGCAAATCACAAATTATATTATTAATATTTTTTTTAATATAATGTTTTTCTCATTTGTTAATTGTTAAATTCGAAAATAAAATAAATGAAAACAAAGTTTATCGCGTTAATTCGATCCATATTGCTTCTTTAATGTGATAAGTTCATCAAAACCAGTTTGACAGCAGAACTTAATTAAAGAAATGGCTGTGTGTCTGCAGTTCATAAAGAATCATTATAGACTAATGAGTCGTTAGTTATTTCTTCATTAAGAGTGCTGTGTGTCTAGGGCATAAAGAACGGCCCGATATTGGAGACGCGCTAAAATTTAGTTTAGCGCGGACCTTAGTGTGCCTTAGTACTAGGCTATTTATAAAAATAAATAGTGATAGTAAAGCTTGAGTTATTAATTAAAAGTGAAATAATGGAAAAACAAAAGAGATTTGTCAGAACGACTTCCATCTGAAAATGGCAAGACAATTGACAATGAAAAGAACTGTTATATACCGTGCGTTAAAAGTAGAAAATTACTCTACTCTTGGTCAACACGAAGGGCTACATTTACATTGCGAAAGTAAATTTCATAACCTTTCATGAAATTCTTATTTACACGTTCCACGTTTGTTACGTAAGTAGTGTTCAGCCCAATGGATGCAAATAGAATTAGATCCTGGTCTCTTCCCACTTTCATCACTTTCAACTTTCATGACTTTTACTTCCGTGGGCCCAGAAAGTGGAAAGTAACTTTAGAAATCGATGATTTGTATGGAAACGTCAAAATGAAACTACTTACAAAAGCTACTGTCATCGTGTAAATGTAGCTTTAAACGCGTGTCAAGGCGACGCGACGCCTGACACTAACTTCACCACGCCGAAATTATCAAACGTCGGCGCTGTCGAAGTCGTTAAAGCTCGCACTTCGCTGCTTCGTTCTTTAAGCCCGGTCTGCTAGAGCCAAGGAATTTTTGTTCCTATACAAAAACTATGTAAAAAAGTGTCATGGAATGCTCAAGGAATTTTTTTCTTTGCCGATTCCTTGGAGCAATATGCGAATAGAAAAACTCTACTTCTCGATTGACAAACAGATGTCGTTATTGTCGAAAAATCTATTTATGTCAATATTCCTTGAAGAAATAAGTATCGATATACTTATTTCAGTAAGGAATTTCGACGTTGGTGGAATAATTGAAAAATTGAACGAATGAACGGCGATTTTGCACGAGCTGAATCAATTTTAAAATGACAAATGGACGAATAAAAATTGTTTTACGTGTATCTTCATTTTTCATTGGGAATTATCCATTTCTTCACTTTCTTTATTATCAGAAATATCACAATTGACAAATCCAAATTGTCAAAAATTCCTTGCCCTAATGTCAATTTTACTTTAAGAAATAAGTGTTAGCATACCGCCCTTTAAGCGTGAAACACAGTGCTGGCTTTTCCAACCTGGCCGGTGAGGCCGGCAGTTCTGTAGAATATATGAGATCAGGCGTAACCCCCGCAAGATACAAGCCATGAACAAAGTCGAAAAAAGAGAGCAACGGCCCGGTCAGCAGGCGACATCCACAAACTTCTTGCTTTGTCTTACTGAAGGAGTTTTTCATATAAAAGTTGCTTATATTTTGTTCAAACGTAATAATTTCCATAAATTTGTTCTACATGCTATATTTTTTTTAAAACTATTAGAAAGAAAACATATTTGGCTGCAATTTTTTTAACAACATTTTGCTGTGCTAGCGGCAGTTTTGGTCTTTAGGACCTGTTTAAGATGAAATTTTAGTTTTTCCTCATGACGACTATACAAAAAGCAGTGAGAGTGAGCTCTTACTGCATGCTGTACCCGGCACGTTAAGGCCTTTTAATGTGTCGGTGCCTTCGGCGACTTCATGGCTTGTATTATTCCGGGGGCTACGGATCAGGTTATTAAGCTCCCAATGGCAAAGTTGGTAAGGCCGGGCAGGTTGAGGTTGAACTCGAGTAGGTCTACTTTCTACTCTGCTGCAACTTTGTCAGCTTTGACAGCTAATTTTTGTAATCAATTGATGCCAGCATTGTTTACGGGAAAAAGTCTTAGAATATAGAGCAAACAGGAATGGTGATAAGCCAGATTTTGCGTAATGAATTTCTGGTTGTGTTGGTAGTCCATTTTTACATGGATTTACACTCCACCCCTATTCTAAACAACTTGTCAATTTGCAAAAAGTAAACAAAGGTTTTGTGGCGGAGCATCTGTGGTAAAAAATGTTCTTTTATTACTTTGTTTTGAAACAATTCACATAATTAATTTATATAAATCTCTGCGTCTATCAACAAAAAAGATAATTTAGACAGTGCAGTTGCCTCAAACAGGATTTCCCTAGTTTATAATTCAATTTATATTTGCAAGCACTGACCGAGCACTTCATTTCTGTTTTCCTAATTGATATGAAGATTTTAATAGGCACTAGTGGCAATATAACACTCTGCACTAAATAAAGTTCAAAGATAAATAGTTTTGAAAAAATTGATTCGGTACTTTTGTTAAATTTCACAAAAGAATTTTAAGTTGACTAAATCTGCTCACAAAATAAAATCACATTTGACAATTCTGCACCCAGCTTTGACAAATCATTCTTGCAGCATCTCACTTACTCCTATGTGTAGTCTCCTTCTAAGACAAATTACGCTCATGTACACGAATTTTACACGATTCAACCATTCCTGTTTGCTATATATTCTAAGGAAAAAGGTACAGGAAATTTGTTGAAAAAAAGTTTGTGAAACATATTTAACGTGTAAATTTGTTCCTGCTGTAATAAACTGTTACAAAATAATTTCAATTTTCAAGCCAATAGCCCAATTAACTGCTATCATACAAAAGTTGTCAAAGTTCGTATTGTGAGCTACAAAAGTTTGCAGGCTCATCAGGTTGAGGTTCTTAAAGTTATACTGAGGTCGAACTTGGAAAAGCTAGCAATGTGTTTCAGCCTTTGGCCCAACCCAAACGAGAACATTTAGGGGAGGACAGAATTTGGCTTAGACGTGCCAAACAATAATGCGCGTAGTTCCTTATAAGATTACCGAAATTAATTGTGTGCGTGTTCAATTAAGTCACAGTTTTTTATATAAACAATCACTGTATCACAAATTCACAACACGTAATGATTATTTAATTATTATATTTATCACCTCAAATCACAAATAAACATCTGTACAGCCGACCGATGAGAAATTTCAGAAATTGTGCAATTTCAAAATGGCCGGTTTGCTGTAGTATTGGTATGCTGCTCGTACTCCCGATCGAAACTTGGCATTTCGGCACTTTTCCACCCCCCGAATACTTCTCGCCTATTAAAAGTACCAATATCCTCCCATTTGTAGGCTATGGCCAGGCTTTAACGTGGTCATTTCCGACCTGAAGGTGGTGGCATGAACTGTTCACTTTGAGCAAAGTTCAGTCGTAATCGAAGTTGCAATTTAATCTTGCCACATGCATTTACCATTTGGGCAAAGTCGAAATCGACTAAGAAGTCGTAATTGTAATTCGGACATTACACGAGGAAGTACAGCTTGCATATGCAAACTTTTTTTTTAAATTGGTGACAGAACGCTGGATGTCTTGTCAACTTACATGCAAGTTCATATAGAAAAATGGCATTGAGATGTAAAGTTTTGTTATGTAGGCAATTGTAGCAATAAAGGAAGTGGAAGAATCGGAAAAATAGAAGAGAAAATGAAGAAGCAGAAATGGGTAAATGATGCAATGCAAATGATCACATAAACACTCATTTTCCCCTTTATAAATTTATCTTGAAAATTGGATAATAATAATTACTATCACCTGAGCTGCCGTGATTTTTTATCATATAAGTTCACTGAAAGTTGAGCTGTCTACATGGCAGTTTTTATAACACGTTTAAGTAGTATGGGCGTATCGCCTGAGTGAAAGTTGTACTCGTATTATCCAAAGGTAGATACCATTTGGAAGTCAATGCTACGGCTTACATTCTGCACTATGCTTCACTTTTCGTTAATGAGGACATTCGGGGGGACGAAAAATTCCGTGCAGAATATACGTAACCCCCACAAGATACAAGCCATGAACAAAGTCGAAAAAAGAGAGCAGCGGGCCGGTCAGCAGGCGAAATCCACAGTCTTCTTGCCTTGTCTTACTGAAGGAGTTTTTCATATAAAAGTTGCTTGTATTTGTTCAAACGCTATAATTTCTGTAAATTTGTTCTACATGCTATTTTTTTTTAAACTATTAGACAGAAAACATATTTGTCTGCAATTTTTTTTAACTTCATTTTGCTGTGGGAGCGACCGTTTTGGGCTTTAGGACCTGTTTAAATGAAATTTAATTTTTCTTCAATGACGAGTATACAAAAAGCCGTGAGAGTGAGCTCTTACTGCATGCTGTACCCGGCACGTTAAGGCCTTTTAATGTGTCGGTGCCTTCGGAGACTTCATGGCTTGTATTATATTCCGGGGGTTACGGCATATATCTAAGCTGCAGCACGGAAGCATACCAATACTACTGCACGCAAATAGTTTCGGCCATTTTGGATATTTTGAAGTATATAATCGGAGGGCTGTGCAGTTGTTTACCTGCGATTTGAGGTGATAATATAATAATAAAGTTTTCATTACTTGCTGTGAATTTGTGATATATTTATAATTTATATCAAAAACTGTAACTTTTTTGAAAACCTCGGTAATCATAAAAGGAACTGCAGTGTATCAAAATCATTTTGTGATGGCACATCTTGGCACAAGGTCAGCAAAATTCTCCAGCTTCGTGTTGAAGCGTGTTGGTTGGCCCATGCATTTTTAATTTTAGTTAAGAAGAAGAAGTCTCACTCTTGACTTGTAGATTATTTTAATCCTCATACTATTAATTCGTCGAAAATGTAAATAGTAATCAATTCTTAAAGAAATATTGTAGCTTGAAAATAACTTTAATGTTTAGCAAGTAAATTGCTAATGATCCAATAATTTATTTGATTTGGTTAAAAGTAGTGTTCATATATGACGCGCAAACCACATTGAAAGTGTTAATTGATAAGTTTTTTTTTCTTAGTAACCAAATAAAATCTTGAAAAAGTTAAATTAAAATATCTGACGAGATAAAACAGATAATGTTAAATGGGGAATTTTAAAGATAAGATTTAACCTGATTTGGATGAGTAGTTAGCTGTAAGTCAGGTGGTTTTCCGACTGAAGATCGGCGCACCTGAAAGACAGGTGAAAAGACAGGCAAGTTAATTAGTTCTACGTGATATTAATGAATAATAAAACAACAATTTTGTTCTTATTTATGTAATAGGGTAATTAAAGTGAAATCCATTACCTTTAACTGCATACATATAAACCTTATTACTAAGTTTGAAGAAAAGGAGCAATACTAATCATATCTAGTGATGCAACACGCTTGATTGCTTTTGCTGAATTAGTAATTTAATTGCATCGCAGTCTCTGTTATTTTCTAAATCCAAGGTCAATTCTTTGCAGATCTTATTAATGTTATTTTTGTTTTTGCTTTCAGATAATAAAAGCTGCTGCATTGCTAAGAACAAAGGAGCAACATATCTGCGTCGATTAAAACTATAGTGTTTTTTTTTTACATGAACCTAAAGCTAAGCCCAATGACAGTAGTCTAGAAGTCGCTTGGTGTGATATAGCTTAATATATTTACTTAAAATTTCTCCTAAATAGTATTCCAGTGATAATGTATTCAAAAAAGATTTTAAAACAAATTCCGTGGCGCATACACAACCTAGATTTAAGGCTTGGAGTCGTGTTGATTGCATTTTCATTTTTACAAACAGTTGTTGGTGATATTGAACCAAAACTTATTTATGACGATCCCACAGTTTTTGTAACGGTACGAGTATATTTAACAAACAGTTTTTTTATTTTTTTTTTATCTCTAAATATATTTTAATTCCTATCAATTTATCTTATTACAGAAATTGGATGGAGACGGTATAAGTATGGGTGATACTATGAAAACCGACAGCACGAAAAGTTCCTTGCCAGTAGCAGATTTGGGATTTATTCATGCATTTGTAGCATCGATATCGGTGATCTTAGTTAGTGAATTAGGCGACAAGACGTTTTTCATTGCTGCTATAATGGCAATGCGCCATCCTCGTCTTACTGTTTTCACTGGAGCGATATCAGCGCTCGGTCTAATGACAATACTTTCAGCAGTATTTGGCATGGCAGCAACAATTATCCCGCGCGTCTACACATATTATATTTCAACAGCATTATTTGCAATTTTTGGTTTAAAAATGCTTAAGGACGGTTACTATATGTCACCAACAGATGCTCAAGAGGAACTGGAGGAAGTGCAGTCAGATCTAAGAAAACGGGAAGATGAGGTAAGTCGGCTCATTTCTTCCTAATAGTGTATTGTATGTAGAGAATTATCCATAATTGAGAATGGTAAATAATTTCGAAATATTTTCTAATTTTATGTAATTTGATAGCAATCAAATATTATTTTTTTGTGCATTACAATATATTGCTTTTCGGTGCTAAAAATGTATTTTGAAATTCCAAAATGTATTTTTAAATTTTCTCACTTACTCATAATAAGTATAAATTTTAAAACCAATTAACTAACACCCTTCTATCATATAAGTGTATATAATATACACATATGTATGTTTATATATTTTCTAATAAATTATTTATTAAGCCAGCAGCATTTGCGAATTTACTAATGTAGCCCTAATGTTATTGTCGTACATTTTAGGCAGGAAATGATTTTCACAAAATTAACTTTTTCATTATTGAAATCACATTGCAAGAAGAAATATAATTCAAAATCAAATAACTATAAACTCAATGAAATAACATTAAAGTCTAGGTTACTACAATAGTAGCTCACGCGAATTCTGTAGGGTTAAGATTTCTTTCTATTGATGTGCATGAATTACAGGTTTCATAATTTGTCTCATTTTGTCGAACTCAACTAACAGAAGGGATATATCCAGAATAAATAATATTCATGTGGATTTTTGTACATCCATACTATCACCAAAATATCGTCAGCAATTAAAAGAAAACGAAATTAGTGCTTGCCTTTTCCCCGTTGTTCGGTTAGGTCATTAATCTCTTGCCATTTTCAAAAACTCTAGCGGGTAGGCATCGTGTTAGCAATGATGGGGTCTATTGACGTAAGGTTGGGGATGTTGTCATTCAAGCGACATTATCTTTTAATTGATAACTTTTTCATTTACACAAAACTATAATAAACTGACGGTACATTTAAGGGAGGCCGCCCACCAAAGATGTAAATGCGTTGTGCATGCGTGACGCACTTGCATCTTGCTCTTCAAAAAAGCATCATATATGTACTTTTAAGTGGCAACCCGCTCACCAATGCAGCATTTACTTAATGCAAGGGCACTTACTGTACTCATACTGTAAGCATTTTCGTTTGAGCATTGCATGTACAGTTTTTGCGTGAAGCATCGATATTCAGATAAGATATTCATAGGACGACGTCATGGTAAAAAGAATCCCTTATATATATTAAGCACTTTGCTTGGGAGTATGCAGTGCAGTTGCTCTTTTGGTGAGCGGCGTACTATACAACATATGGAAGTGCATATGCACGACGCAATTGCAATTTTGATGGGCGGCTTGCCTAAAATCTCATTGTTGGTGTATTTATCGCCCGACCGTTACAGCATTACTGGAGGGTTCTCTGCAATATTATTAGACAATAATTGAAATACAATAGTTAGTAATAAGCTTTCGAGCAGCATTCGGTTTACCAAGCAAAACCCCAAAAACCCTCGAGAAAAATAATATGAGCCCGAGCTATAGTAAAAAACCTGACGAATTATTATAATCTGCTCTAAGGGCCATGTTAGCCTTTGAAGAACCAAGCGTTTTCTGTGGATGTCAAACTAATGTTCATGCTAATTTGTTGTGATGATATGTAGGAAGGACATTAAAATTTCTATATTTTGGATTTTGAAGTTCTCTTTAAATTTCGAAAAATTTCATTTTTACGCCAACTGTAGTGATCAGAGTGATACAATTATATATTACTTACTTGAAGCTTAGACAAACTTATTATACTAGACGTCCAGTCATTGCGCCAAATGCTGTGCCACTTAAAATCAAAATCACGCGTTTAAAGTAAAGCTATTCATGTAAGCGAGTCCCATTTTTCATTAGCAGAGTAGATGTTCATGTTCGTACGGTTTGGTCTGCCCCTGTCGACTAGCCATTGCATACTTTTAGAACAGAAAATATCTTTGCGCTCTTGTAAACCGATTAAATGAGAGCATGCAAAGCATGGTTAACAAAGGAATCGTTGTTTCTGCTTCATAAGTGTGTCTAAGCCTGAAGTACAGAGATTTTTGTAAATGCTTAGCTTTAAATAATGATATTATGAAGATATAGAAGTTGGGTGTTATGATTGACATTTTATCATCATTTTTTTTTCTGGGATCTCTCGCCGGCAATGCCAAATGCTATTGTACAGTCGCTGAAGTAGCGGAGCAATGGGACAAGGGCGCGGGCCGCGTTGTCATCGTTCTTTAATACTCAAATTTTCGAGCGAGTCACACTTTTTTCTAAATAATTTACTTTATACGTTTTTTCAGAATTTTTGTATTGGTCACGATATATATATTTTTATTTTATGAAGAGTAACAACAAAATTGCAATAGTGAATTACACGTAATCGGTCCAAATGCGGTCAGAAATACCATCCCTACACTTTTCTGTGGCGAAACATGTTTTATTTGTAGAATGCTTGACTTTCGGCTACAAGTATCGAACAAATTTGAGTATGAGATTATTGGCGCGGGGAACAGCTTTTTTATATATGAAATTTGAGTTCATTGTCGGAGGAATTGCGTTTTTTTATAGATGGAGTTTAGCATTATTGGCCACCAAAGTTCAGCTTGATTTTACTTGAATATAGAGAGAACACGAAGTATTGATACGTATAAAACTCGTGTACATGAGCGTGGCTTTTCTTAGAAAACTGCTTGTAGACACCAGAGAACTGCAGACGCATAGTCATGTATCGTCTCGCATCGGATCGTAACAGCTCGGATTGGAACGGTCGCTATCAAATTATTGGAAAATTTGGATTTTTGCTCCTATAAAATTATTATAAATATCTCTCATCCTTACCAAATATTTGATACGTAGATGGATACAATAATTAATATTTATATTTTTGCATGTCTGTCCGCCTGCCTGCACGATAGTTTGAGATTGCGTTGAGCTAGCCTCGCAATTTTACACATAGTAATTTTATCGAAAAACAAGGTCGTATTCGTAAATAAAATCGGTCAACTCCTTCGTATTGTTGCCATACAAAAGTTTTGGTTTTCACTATATATTTGGCCACTGCTCGAAAAAGCATTGAACTAGATAGCTGAAATTTTGTTCATTATTGTATATTTCAATTTGAGTAATATACGGAATTCGGTCAATCAATAAACTTTTTTGTATTAATAACTGGGGACTGACGTTTTTCTTAGGAAGAAATGCCGAATATATTATGTTCCATCAAGTATTATATTTTTGACCCGATCATCTCCGGTTTGGATGAAACTTTTATAATTTGTATGGAACATGGAAATAGCTGACCCATATATTTTTTTTGTTTCCCCCTACCACGTCCCACTCCCGGAAATTATATGGTTATCCAAACGACAACAAGTAGCTTTGAGCTTGCCTGGTCTTTAAGTTGATTGGCTCATCAAATCTAGACTCAATAAGAACGTCCATCGAAAGTACCGATGAATTTGTTCAGTCTGATCTAAACTCGTGAACAGAATCTTAGTTCTTAGGGTAAATTTAAAAATTCATAGCTCCGAAATTTAGCTCCAATTTTTCACACATATCAGGCTGAATTACAATGGACATATAAGTAAAGATAATGTAAGGCGAACGCGCCCTTTAAATTAAATAGACGTATACAACATAATCTTAAGCATTGATAAGGGATCTTTCGTTATGTTTCAATGTCAGATTTCTGTATGTAGTGCGGAAAGAATCGCTCGTTACATACGGGCGCGTCTGTTTATCCAATGATAATAATGAAATTCGATATCACTATTATTATAGAAACGGATTGTGAAAGTAAATGGTCCCTGCTAAAAGAATAGTTTGGGAATAGCTAAGAAAGCGAGATATTGCTACTAAAAGTGCTGCCGATTTTGCTTCAGATTCTTCTACTTCTCATATTATTTATATAATGTCCATAAAAGGCACAAATCTTTAATTAGATCAACTTCCATTTGTTATGTTTTTGCTTTTATCACTTTTTTAAATGGAAAACATTAAATGACTCCCTTACGGAATGTGATGTCTCTTTAGGGCAAAAATGTCAATTATCCGTAAGTAAACCACAGTCTCGTTAAAATTCGAAATTTCTCTGCGTTCATTTTGGCTCAGCCTAATAAAAAAGTGCTAGTGGTCCCCAGTAGATTGCGTTACTTGCGTATACGACGACTTTAAAAATTAATAATATCTCCAAAACGAAGTCGAACATACACACCATGACAGATATTTAGCTTTATTTGACCTATGTATCACAAAAATCGGAGGAAACATATCATGGTTGAGCTATTTTCGTATTCCATACAAACTCGATAAGTTTCAACTAAATCGGAGATGGTCGGATTCCAATAGGATAGTTGGTTTTGTGTGGAATAGCTATTTGTAGGTATTATTACCAATCATACTAACAGAAGTCATCCGAGCAAAAATGTATAAAAAAAATTGTATGTCTCTTTCTTGAATACTGTAATTAATCTAGTGAATTTCTTACTGATAAATGCTATTTGCTCCTTAAATCCTACCTTTTGCAATGATACCATTAGAAACATTGAACATTTGTGGATTAGAAGGGAATATTACTGTGTGCACCACGGTATTCAAGAAGAAGGTTGTTAATACATTTTTGTTCCAAACGATTTTTCTATTTAGACTTGTAAAAAAAAAAGCTTCTGTGAGTCCTGACTGTTTTTCCATAATGTCGTCTTTCCATTGTTTAAGTACTAATAATTGCACCTAAAAATATAAAAGTGAATTGTAGAATATAAAAATCTTGAAAAGTTATTTTCAAGATAGCATAGACAACATTCAATCTCCTCTAATCACTACTGGAGTCATTCATCCACACATGCTCACCAAACCATATATCTAAAGTACATAATTATTTGTAAATTGAATGAAGATGGAACTTCAAAAAATCCCTTACGAAGGCTTATTTTCCCTTTCTCTTTTTCCAATACGAACTTACATCATGAATTACATAGTTGCTGAAATCAATGAAGGATGAAGACAGCTTAGGAAGTAGCTCACGCATGGGCTCAAGTCATTCTGTCAGAATTCGTCTTGGAAGTGATGCTGACGAAGACAATGATGATCAGACAAGATCGATGTTATCAGCAACAACAGGATCGAGTACAGCAAAAGTTGCTGGTTTGGATACTTCCAGAAGATCACAATCTGTATGTAATTTTAATAGTCAATCTGTTATCATAGATGGTTCAACGAGCAGCTTAAATTCAAACACAAATTGTCGTTATCCAATCGATGCTATGAATGGGACAAGTTCGACAGGACCTGTTATCATTAATGGTGATATAAACGCAAACGGGATGGAATTAACTCAAATTGGAAGCAAGAAAAGGGTTAGATATTAAAATTTCATAAGTTCTGTCAAAGTCGACTGTACGGATGCTGATTTTAACTATCATTGCTAAAGCAACCGGAATATTTTGTGCGTTAAATCTTTGTTTTTATATTGAGAGCTGATTGAAAATTCAATAAAATTCATTTATTATTTTGCTAAAACGGGGTTTTATGGAAACGTTTGTACTTTTTCATTTGAATTTTTTTTCTTAATTTCTTTAGAAGAGGCAATTAATTTTTCTATTTGAATTCAAATATTCTCCTTCATTATCTACCTGGAAAAAATCTAAATTCTAATTTGATTTCAAGTTTGCTTGCTTCTTCTAAAGCGCGAACTTTGTAACAAAATGAGGAAACGTCAAAATACCGCACAAATTTGGTGTGAAATTTTAAATAGATTCCAGTTGCTTAAACTTATTATTTAAATTCTAATTCATACAGTGCACTACTCTAAGAAGCCGTTTAGCGTACTTACGACTTACTGCATTTGTTTCTTGTTTTAAATTTGCTCTCTTATGTTTGGTTTGCATAGTACTTGACCCGCGTGAAAGCATTTGTTCTTGTAGCTGCAATAAATAACTCACTTGCATGAAATCCATTCGGAGGAAGAGTGGATTTTATGTAGCATTCTATGTTTTAATCACTTTAAGCGAATATGTGGTTATGGACAACATTTTGTTTTTTTGTTTATTTTTTTTGTTTTTTGTTTTTTTTTTACATCTCCATAAACTGGACACTTCAGTAAATTAAAGAAGAATATCAGTTTAAAAGTTACAAAATAACGGGTTTATGGGATTAGGCGATGATATATTTCTGTTGTAAATTCAATTGTATACTAAAAATGGCCCACAACTCAACTAAACTTGTTGCTAAATTTGTCAGAATACTACTTCGTTATTTAAAAAACAATTTTTTTGCATGTATATACAGTTTAAAGCATACATGCTGGAAGTGTGAATGATATTGTGAAAATCACTAGATGAACTTCGCTTTTATAAAGTTATATATATACATATATATATATATTTAATTTTTTTTCTCTTTTAGCTTTAATATCTTGTGTTTGCTTCAACTCCCTCGCTTTATCCTTTAAAGACTGCCGGTCTATTGCCATTCCTTGCATGCTTTCATTTCATTTGTTTTTTACATTATCGTTTAAGCACTACAGTAAATAGTGCTTAAGGTTCGTTAAAGGAAATTATTTTCATCAAAATTTTCCCTGTATAAATTTTTCAATTAGCTTGAACGAGAGGTTTCTGCTACACTAGTACAGGATCCAGAGAGCGGAGTTGTTCGCAAGAATACAAAACGCAGTGCAGCATATCTTGCATCACGAATATTCATGCAAGCATTTACAATGACTTTTCTAGCTGAGTGGGGTGATCGATCGCAGTTAACAACTATAATCCTCTCAGCGAGAGAAGATGTTTATGGTGTTATTGTTGGCGGAATTCTTGGGCATTCTTTATGTACTGGCTTGGCGGTTATCGGTGGACGTATTATAGCACAGAAGATTTCAGTTAGAACAGTGACGATTGTTGGTGGAATTGTGTTTTTAATATTTGCTATTAGTGCACTCTTTTTCAATCCTAATGAGGAGTGATAATAATAAAAGAAGTAGGAAAAAAAAAGGCAAAGAATATTAGTTTTGTGCTATTTATAAGAAATATTTTGTTTTATATGTCAAAAATAAGAAAATTGTATTAATTTACTGAACAGAGAGCACTTACTATTAATGCTGTGAAAATACCTATGTTTACGTGTGCAGATAATTGGTTAAGATATTTTTTGTACAAAAAAAAAGGAAAAAAAACCACAACAAAAAAAAACAAGATAAAAATGCTTAAATAATTGCTTTTCCATATTTCCACTGGTTTTTCTTCTACACATCATCATTGACTGGATAAATACACTTATGCATAGTGCAGAAATATAAGAAATCCCATATAACAAGAAGGTCACCGAAAAACTGAATCCTGGATAAATCGTCGTAAGCAAATTGCACGTTTCGTTAAATTCATAATTAATTTTTTTTAGTATATTCAAAGTCAACTCTAGACTATGGCCATATATGTATGGGCCGAATTACCGACTCGCACTGGGGGCCACACCTACCATTTTCTAGGCAGAGATCCACCACATAGAACTCTGCTATATAACAGCCAAACAGCACTAAAAGCGTTAATTTCGTATATCTTTAAATCTAAACTGGTTTGCGACTGTCTTGAGATAATTAGCCGAAACAAATAAAGTCACGCTGATTTGGGTGCCAGGAAGTGAAGTCATCAAGGGCAACGAAATTGCGGACCGCCTTGCAAAGGAACGAGGCAAATCTTTGTTTATCGAACTTGTGCCTGTTATTGGCCGACCAAAGAGCCACCTTTCATAAGTCAGGATTTAGGAGAATAGAATAAAATTGGTACACTAGGGAAACATCCCAGGGCTGTGATAAGCGAAGAAATTCATAACATATTCGCAACAGAGTTCAAAAACATTCATCACGCTCAACAAGAAAGAACTAAGGGTCATAACGGCCCTACTTACGGGGCATAGCCCACTTAGATACCATCTTAAGAAGATGGGTAAGTTCGATAGCGAGGCCAGTCACTTTGGCTACACTGCCGACGAAAACATCTCGCACTGTCTCTTTTTGCCGCATGATTTCTCGAGATGAATTTATCGATCATCTGTGCGAAAAATTAATCTCGTTTGCAAAATAGGCTTTGTGGAATCCAAAATTGAAATATTATGCGAATTGTGACGTTACTGTGGGATGAAGTGACACTGGAATTAAATAATACAACGAATTAGTGATAAAGATTATTATTCTGGATTAACATGTTTGTAGGCGCTCAAGTTCGTTGCAAGAATTCTTAATTCAATTTAAAAAAAAGTTTCGGTTTAATATATTAAACGTTAGCAGTAGTAATAACAAAGCTCCAGCTTCACCGTTAAAAAAAAGTTGTGAATTCTATCTTTATAACATATGCCCTACTTTCACTACGATTGGATCTTTTTTTGTACGATCATGATTTGAACATTATGTTGTCCTTTGTATTCCTAGTAAGTTATCTTCACTCTTTCCATATAATCATCGATATATATTATAGGGCAAACAAACATGCTTGACCAAAGCATCTACTTTATCTGCGTTGAATGTTGTTTTAAATATTCTCCATTGTTGAATTCGCCTTTTTATCCCTTAAAGCAAACATGTGGTGTACCCAATACGATCGTTTTGTTAAAAAAATAAATGCTTTTAAGTATTATTTTCAAATTAAAGCGTATTCACTATTTCATCCATTATTGTTTATTGTACATGAAGCAATATACTAACTTCTTGTCGCTCATAAATCTAACCAGGCGTTTGACAGTTCCTGTAGAATACATGATAAAGTCGGCTACGCCCATTGCGCTGGGCAGCGACAACGTACAAGTATCTGTGCAGCTGTGATTATCATGATGGTGATGGTTGATCTTTAAAACCGCCATTGCTGGCATCCGTGTCTAATATAAATGTTTTTCCCAGCTTTGGATAGTGAAGTACTGGAGCTTCACAGAGCTGTTGCTTTAAATTTTCAAAACTTTCGTTGCATTTATCCGACCATATGAACGGCTTTCCCTTTTCTGTAAGTTGATGTAGGCTTTTTGCTATATAGTTAATTAGTATGTAGTTACGTCCATATATAAATGTAGACTGTGCAGCAGTGATTATCATGATGGTGATGATTGATCTTTAACATGCCGCCCGCCAATAAGAGGTGGCTATAACTTCCGCCCGCCTTGAGGGGCGCATCTCTAGCTGAGTACTAAACCGAGTGGCATGCTAAAACAAAAACGATTAGAATGATGGCATAATTACGATGTGGGTAGAACGCATAGTTTGGCTATGTGTCGTTTTAGGTATTTGATTCCATGTTTTAGTTGAACCACTCGAACTAGTCCATCAGGTCCTGGAAACACACTGGTAAATCTGGCTATCATCCACTTGCAAGGGGGGAGATTATCTTCTTTGACAATAACGAGGTCATTAGTTTATCTCTTTATACCAACGTATCCAAAAATGGTGGACCATGGCTTGAACAAGTTTCCAGCGCGTGAGTGCACTAATAGAAGTATCCGGAATGGTAGGTGCCGGAATTGTTAATCGAGGCGTTAGGACAGCTACGTCGGTCAACGGGTGCATTGGCCTAGAATTTAGGAAGGCCTCGATTTGAGCCAGCAACGTTGACATCTCCTCCATGGATAAGATAGATGAGCCAACAACTCTGCGAAGATGATGCTTAACCGATTTAATTCCTACCAATTCCTTCCCAAAGTCCTCCGCAATGAGGAGAAGCAGGAGGAATAAAATGCCACTCGACTCCTTCCTGACCTAAGGCTACGCCAAGTGTGTTATTATGTTGTGGCTTCTCGAAGTTGCCTCTGCAATACGATATTCGCACTAATGAAGTTGGTAGCATTATCACTATAAACGTGTAAGCAACGACCTCGACGGGCTATGAAGCGACGAAAGGCCGCGATGAAGGCTTCGGAAGTCAGTTGAGAAACAAGCTTCAAGTGGACGGCTCTAGTGTAAAAACATACAAAGAGCGCTATGTAAGCTTTGAATGACTTCGATCCTCTACAGGGTGTTTCCTCCATGGTGGTCCATAGAGCAGGAGGTCATAGTACTCACCTAAACAAACAAAAAATCGTATGGCAGGGGGGGGGCCATATCAACCGTTTCAGAGTTACAGGGTGATTAAGAAAAAAAGCTAGTTTTTCACAAATCACCCTGTATCTGAAAAAGTACAGGGCGTATGGTCACAGTTAAGAGCTCATTGTATGCCGAACTTCGTGGTCTATGGACCACCATGGAAGAAACACCCTGTATATCTAATGGCAGTAATGTTGATAGGGCCTGCGTAATCCACTCCTGTGTGCTCGAAGGGTTTCGATGGTCTCACTCTTGCGGGTGGAAGAGCACCCATTAACTGATTGCGAGTGGATAAGCAATAGCGTAAGCAAACTAAACATTTATGTATGTAAGATCATACTTTATTTCGGGCGTTAATTATCCAAAACTGGGTCCTAATATGTTGCAGCGTTAGTTGGATTCCTCCGTGTAGTGTTTTCATGTGAGAGTCGTGAATGGTCAGTGTGGTTAAATGTGTTTCAAAGCTGGGATAATTATTGGATGACATTCTGACTCTGATAGCAGGGACTGTTGCAGTCGTCCTCTCACTCGAAGCACATTATTTTCATCTAAACCAGGATTGAGGTTGATCAGCTTGCTGTTGCGGTTTAATGACTGATCATTTGATATTCGTCTGATTTCGTCGGGAAAAGCTTGGTTCCATAACTTAGTTGATTGGCTAACATGACTGGATATTTGCACTCGTTCCGCTAGATCATGTTCACATGATATTTTATTTGTAATTTCAGTAGGCCACGAGGATGAGTGTTGAGTCAACGAGGTGCGCCTTTCCACCACTAGGATAGGGTTTGTAGCTCTGAAGGTCTTAGACCTCGACTAGCAGCATCAGCAGGATTCTGATGGGTAGAGCTGAAATGCCATTTGACATCAGGAAGCAGTGTTTGTATTTCGGATGTCCGATTAGCGATAAAGGTTTTCCAACGAGAAGGATGTGCTTTAAGCCACGCTAACACAACAGTAGAGTCCGTCCAGGCATGTATAGGTATTGAATTCAATTTCAGTGTTTTACGTACTGAGTTTAATAAACGTGCGAGTAGTGTTGCGCCGCAAAGCTCTAAGCGCGGTACGGAGACTGTCTTCAAGGGAGCTACTTTGGTTTTGCATGTCAATAAACTTACTTGAGCGTTGTTAAAATCCGACTGATATCCGAGAGAGACATTACGCTTTGTGTAATTACATATTCGGCTGAAAGGCTGTATCTCATACTGGAATTTGTCTGAATCTGAGTTCCAAAGTATTCTCAACGTTTTGATTTGGCAATCTGGTAAGACTCGCAGTGGGGACGAAGTCTCTTTATCTTCATCAGAGATATATATTAGTAAGTCATGATTATTTGAAGCCCATTTGCGCAGACGAAATCCTCCGCAGTTCAGTAATGCATTGAGTTGATTTTTGGCAATTCTGGCTGAAGGAATATTATAATCTCCAAACAAAGCATCGTCGACGTAAAAATGGTTCAGAAGAAGTTTTGCTCCCAAAGGATTTTCATGTTGATGATCGTAGGCTAACTGTTGTAGGACACGACAAGCTAGAAACGGAGCGCAAGATGTTCCGTAGGTAACTGTTAGGTGTCGGTAATCCTGTATGGAACATGAGCTGCTATCTCGCCATACTATTCTTTGAAACTCGGAGTCCTCAAAATGTACTAGTATCTGGCGATACATTTTCTCTATATCGGCATAGTAAACGTAAGGAAAGAACCGCCATTTCAAGATGATGGTTGCAGGATCATGTTGCAATTTAGGTCCTGTATGGGCAAAGTCATTCAATGATACTCCAGTGGTGGATTTGTGCGAAGCTTTGGAAACTACACGTAGAGGTTAGTGCTCGTACTGCTTGGCTTCAGCACGGCATGATGTGGAAGGTAGTAGTGTTCTGATGGCTTCAGATCTATTTGATGTGTAGGAATTTGTTGCATATGTCTTTAGGAATTCAGAATACTGAAGATGTAACTCGGCGGATTCGGTGTAAGGAAGATGCAGCACGTGTATTGCCCAGAATCCATTGTACTTGGGCTTGAGAAAGCCCTGATTCACAGCTGTCAACTCCCAATATAGGTACATAAACCTTGAGCTCGGGTAGACCCAATGCTTTAACTATCTTAGTAGATATGAAGGTAGATTCGAATCCTTGATCTAATAGGGCACGCGCTGGTTGAGTTCTACCATCATTAGATCTAAGTAGAATTTTAGCTGTAGCTAAAAGAACGGATCCCGAGGTTGGGTGTACTTGTTTGGGACTACGTGAGGTAGTAGTCGTATGTGAATGGGTAACTGTAGGCACTTGAGCAATGCCCGTTGGTTGGTTTGATGGAGGTGGGTGACTACCTTCTACTAAGCTGTTCCGTTGAGTTAAATGCAACATTGTGTGGTATGACTGACTGCAGACCTTACAACGTTCTGCCGACGGACACTTTGAGACAGAATGTCCAGATCTTAAGCAATTGAAGCATAGTCCTCTTTCTCGTACAAATTCACGGCGTTGCTCAGCTGGCTTAGTACGAAAGGAATTGCAGAACATCTACAAATGTTTGCCACCGCAGCCTAAACATCGCTTTGCAGTCAAAGAATGGTGACTACGTGCAGAAATAGCTATGCGATTATTGATATATTTTGTTTTAGTAAGAGACTGCCCATGGCTTCTAATGTACGAAGTCTACCTTCTAAAAATGTTTTTATGGCTTCGAACTCGGGAACATCTGCAGTAGCTGACAGTGAGTTCTTCCAGTCTTTTCTAGTATTTGAGTCTAACTTCTGTGTAATCACATAAACCAACCAATCACCCCATGTTTAACTAGTCTATCCAAGTTTGTTAAAGCACCTATGGCTTGCGTCGCCATATCTAGTATGCGTCTAATTTCAATAGCAGATTCAGTTTTCATCGCTGGCGATTCATTATGAAAGAAATGGAGGAATTTACCAATACCCGCTTATTTTCATACCGATCATTCAGAATTTTCCATGCAAACTGATAATTTGAATTTGTTGTAGCTAAGTGTTTGATAAGATTCTGCGCTTCGCCAACTAAACTCGTCTTCAGATAGTGAAGCTTTTGTATATTTGCGATGGAATCATTTTTGTGAATAACAGATTTATATAAATCCCGAAATGACGGCCACTCTAAATAGTCCCCAGAAAACGACGGGATAGACATTTTAGGTAGATTGGAGATGACATCCTCAGTAGCATTGGAGCTATCTAGTCTTGATTTGGAATGTCCATTATTATCATTATTTGGCGGGTTTGTGATTTCATGTACACGACCTTTTAAATAACCGAGATTTTCAACGTAGTGACGCTCAATATCAGAATAAGTATCTCATGTAAAATATGTACTTGTTAAAAACTCAGCGGTTGCACCAGTAAAGAGTTTGTCGTGATGCTCCGTAAACTGTTTCCAGTACGTTTCAAGCAATTGTATTCTAGCATTAAAAAATCTTCGTTCTGTTTAGCAGCCCCTGTTCTTTCAGTATTTGTGATGAAGATAGTGATTTTTCCACTCAATTGTTTTTATTGTGCTAACAACGCGGCAGACATCGGAGAATTTAAAATAAAATCGACTTACCGTTAGTGTGACGATTGCAAGTGCAATGTGTAATGTGAGGTACTCCGTAAATAATTTACCGGCGATCGTAAACTGGCAGACGGGTATATTTATTTGATTTATACCAAGAAGTTTTCACTAATTAATTCGTAACCTAATTATAGTAATTATGATTAGAGATTAATGGGAACTTTAAAAATTGCACTTAATTTTGTCACTGTTTCAATATGTGTCATGCACGAATCACGATTCACAGATGGACATATCCACTGTTTACTTAGTTTCACTGGTATCCGTATTTCCGCACGAAGATCTATAAATTGGTTCACCATGAACTATATGTAGTAATATATAATCACGATATTGTCTTTAAGCTCGATTAATTCCCGAAATTACCACCGTTTATGACGCAGTCAACGGCACGTGTTACTCACTCGAATATCCCATGAATTCTATATTCTTTATCACAGCTCACATATATGTATAGAGAATTACCAATCACCGCGAGCTTGCTAGCACATAAGACAACACTTTGTATAACGTAAATTGATCATAGAATACGGGCGACACACGTGAATCATACGAATGCACGTATTAAAGTTTTCGATTTTTATGTATATCCTTAATCCTGATCCTTATCCGTCTCGAAGGACCATGTTTAATTTATTAAGTTTCTGGTTGCGGATGTGAGGGTCTAAGGATTTATTATATAATATTTTATTATTTATTTGGTGTAGTGCGTTCGCAGGCGGAGAATGGTCAAGAAGTTCCAGTAGCTTACTATAGCCAAGCACTTTCAAAGTCAGAGAAAAATTATTGTGCTACAAGAAAGGAGCTACTTGCCATTGTAAGTTCAACAAAGCATTTTCATAAATATCTCTACGGGCAGAAATTCATCCTTTGCACCGCCCATGCAGCGCTTAAATGACTTCTGCAGTTTAAGAATCCTGAGGGACAAGTGGCGAGATGGATAGAGCGACTCCAGGCTTATGATTTTGAAATACAACACCGAGGAGGTCGTATCCATGGAAATGCAGACGCCTTTCACGACGCCCATGCAAACTTCAATGCAAACATTGCGCCCGGATGGAAGAAAAAGAAACATAAGCAACTATCGAGTTGGTAATCGTGGAACCATCTACAGGTTGGGACAACGAGGACCTATGAACAGTACAACGAGAAGATCCGGACATTTCACCTATTCTTGCTTGGAAAGAAGACATGGAAAGACCAGACTGGAAGGATATTTCGGAACGGAGTGAGAAGCTGAAAAGTTACTGGACTCAATGGAACTCTTATCATGTTGAATGTGGTATATTAAAACGCAAGTGGAAAGCATCGAATGGCGAATCTTTCCGAATGCAGATAGTCGGGCCAGCATCAAACGTCAAAGATGTTCTAGAAGAAATGTACGGTGGAACCTCTGGAGGACATTTGGGAGTGAACAAAACCATTTCCAAAATACGACAAAGGTTTTATTGGCTACATATGCGGGAAGATGTGGAGGAGTGGTACCGCAGATGCACTGTCTGTGCTGCTTGCAAAGAGCCGCAACACAGGAGCAGAGGAGAAATGCATAAGTATAATGTCGGAGCTCCCTTTGAAAGGATAGCTGTAGACATCGCTGGATCTTTTCCAGAAACGGATGGCGGTAACCGTTATATATTAGTTGACTATTTCAGTAAATGGCCTGAAGCTTATGCAATCCCTAATCAAGAGGCAACCACAGTTGCGGACAAATAATAACGAATTGGGTCAGTACGTTTGGTGTGCCTCACGAACTTCATTCGGACCAAGGACGGAAGTTCGAATCGCGGACTTTCCAGGAGATGTGTAAAATGTTGGGAATAAGAAAAACTAGAACAACTCCTCTACACACACAATCTGATGGCATGGTAGAGCGCTTCAACAGAACATTGATCGAGCATCTAAAGAAAGTAGTTGACTATCATCAACGCGATTGGGATCGACATATTCCTATATTCGTAATGGCTTATAGATCAGCCGTTCATAGTACTACCGGACAAACCCCAGCTAAAGTCATATTCGGAAGAGAGATGCGTTTACCTAGCGACCTCAAATTTGGTACCTCCAGAGGTGAACAAAAGTTACCAGAAGACTACGTATCGGAGCTCAAACAAAAATTACACGAGGCCACGAGGACGAAATTAGCAACAAATACTGATCGGATGAAGACCCGCTATGACTTACGTGCTAATTCTGCAGGATTTACCGAAGGTGATCTTGTTTGGCTGTACAACCCGAAACAACGTAAGGGACGTTCGCCAAAATTGCAACAATACTGGGAAGGACCGTATTCAATAGTAACTAGAATTAATGACGTGCTATACAGGATTCAGCTTGGAACAAGAGGCAAGCGTAAAATTGTTCATTTGGACCGCTTGTGTCAATACTACGAGCATCAAGACCGTGGACCACCTGTTGTTCGGGACGAACAAATTTAATTAGGGGGCAGTGTTACGTGCAATAGAAAGAGACAACTGGTGACATCTACTGGCAATGGAGAGTAAACGACTTCAGGTTCGTAGAATCGATGATGGAATCTTCGGGAAGGTTCAGGAATAGAATGAATAGAATAGTCAAGAAGGTTCTGGATAGAACACTCCAAAATAATCCGGAGAGTTTCTAGGGTATAAATATAACAGTTGTCACCGCCAGGAAAAAGAGTCTTGTCTTAGACGTTGCAGTGTTAACAAGCGAAAATAATAAACAGTCAAAAGTGTTGTAATTGGATTGCGATAATTGAAAGTACAGTGTTTGCGATAACTAGGGTTGAGTTGATTAATTGGGGAATTGTGAATTTTATATGATTAGAGTGAAATAAAGAACTTATATATTAATTATTTAATATTGTGTTTTAAATAACGAACCAAAGGCCACGCTCGCAACAACTGGTGTTAGAAGTGAAATAAATTCGCGAAATAAAGTGGTGGCAATTGACTTAAAAATTCAAAGTGTGATTAATTTTGTGAAATTGTGTTAAATTTTCAAAGTTCTTGAAAATAATTTATATTCAACTGTAAGTGAATTACTACAGTAAAGTGAAGGAGCTTCGAATACAGGATTTGAAAGTGGAGTTAGGGAACCGGTCATTACAAAAGACAGGTGCAAAGAAAGTTGTAGTCGAGCGACTTAGACAAGCTTTGATAGAGGAATGAAAGAATCCTGAGGCATTTCGAAGAGATTTTGAAAGACACCGAAGCTGAAGAAGGGCCTGCGATGAAAATGGAACAGTTTTTGATTACTTTAATATATATTCTCCTCTGAATAAGATTAAAACCAAGAAGATCA
The DNA here is from genome assembly GCA_963930735.1 of Dioctria linearis. NCBI lineage: Eukaryota > Metazoa > Arthropoda > Insecta > Diptera > Asilidae > Dioctria > Dioctria linearis. Next base: position 20,315,934 of record OZ005741.1, read on the forward strand.
GATCTCAATCAAGAGCGAGCTCACAACCCTCATTGTTTGAAGTAGTTACGTTTCCATGTCACCAGTTGTAGCTTTCTATTGCACGTAACAATATTCTACTCGAAAATGGGTTAAAAGGGTAAAGTGTACTTTTGCGTAATAACCCAAAATATCAGATTAAATTTTATACTTTTATTATTTTCAGTTTGTTGATTGTTTTGTTTTTCGGTTTAAAGAATTTTTGAGTTTCCCATATGCAGTGCTTTTTAATTAAAATATCAATAAAATAATCAAGTATTTTTGCACGATATTTACAACACATATTATCTTTGCAAGCCAATCTCGCTGCTTTATCTTGCGTTCTCAATTGACGCGTTCTTTATGACTTCTTTAATTGATTTCATATTTGGACCGGCGGAAATAATGTTGAGAAAAAAATTTAAAATATTTTCCATTGGCTGGAAGATTGCTCTTCAAGGCATATAGAAGTTGTTTCTTCCATAATGGTCAGAAGAGCAGGAGGCGATAGTACGCACCTAGCCAAACAAAGTTGTATGGCATGGGGCCATATCAACCGTTTCGGAGTTACAGGATGATTAAGAAAAAAAGCTAGTTAATCACAATACATCCTCTATATTAAAAAGTACATGGACTGTCACAGTTAAAAGCTCATTATGTGCACAGCTTCATCTCCTTTCCTGCTCAACCAGCCCCATACATCCCTCCTCGAAAGAGTTATGGTCTAAAATGAAAAAATTTCGGATTTTCTTACCTTTTTTTTTTACTTTGACCTATTTTTTTATAAAAACTGTAAACTGTAGACTTTCCTCTTTACTTTGACCTATTACATCCTATGTGCTATGTGCAGCCGTTAAAGAGTTATTAGTTCTTGGTCTATTCCCAATGCCATTCAAACTTGCTCTCAAAGATAATTTGTTCCCTTGGTGACGTAATTTAAAAAAAATATCGGCTAATTTCGGTACAGGCTGTGAGTTAATAACTCGTTAACGGTTGCAAATAGCCCATAGCCCACAGTGGATATTGGCACTTTTTACGCCGACAAATATTCGGGGGGAGGAAAAATGCCGAAATGCCAAATTTCGATCGGGCAGCCGCAGCATACCAAATCTACAGCAAGTCGGCCATTTTGAAATTGCGAAATTTTTGAAATTTCTCATCGGATGGCTGTACACATGTTTATTTGCGATTCCAGGTGATAATATAATAATTTAATAATCATTACGTGTTGTGAATTTGTAATACAGTTATTGTTTATATCAAAAACTGTGATTTAATTGAACACGCACATAATTAATTTCTGTAATTTTATAAGGAACTACGCGAAGCAACATTATTGTTATGGCACGTCTAAGCCAAGTGAAGGGAATTCCTTCCTTCCCTAAAATGTTCTCGTCTGGGTTTAGCCTGAGATTTCCACGCTCCAATTCGACATTTGTACTTATAGGATGTGTGCCAAACGGGCTAAATACTGGCTAAATTCCAGTTTGCATTGGAAATTTAGCCAGCTAATTCCAGGGCTGTGCCAAAATAAAGTGGAATTTAGCCAATTGCTCAGCTGTCACTTTCATTGCTATCAAATTATGTGGCGTTTATTAATCTATCTATCTGATAGAAATAGTGCAAGATGAATGTGCCAATAAATAACGAGTCTATGGCGGTAATATTATTTTCCCGAATTTTATTTATAAATTCAGAACTTTTACCAAAAAAGAGGAAGAGGACTAGGGCTGTGAGAAGGATGCGTTATCCAGAGTAAGTAAAACAACGTGTATTTATTATTTAAACTTGTTGTTAATTTTATTTGCAGCCTCCAAGATATTGTTTAAAAGGATATGAGTGTGCTGTATACGAAGCAGTTTTATCTAAAAATGATTACATTCTCAAAAAGCATTTGAAAGTAACATTCAAATAGCAGCACTCATTCCAGAAAATCACCATGGGTGGAGCGTACTGTTCCAAGTTGCTGTATTTTTGTTCTGGCTAGCTTGTGGCGCGCGCACGAGTTATAGAGTAACAGCCGAATCATTCAATATTTCACGGTACACTATGCGAAACATTGTACATAAGATGTTGGATGAATTTATAAAACTCGTGTCTAAATCAATCCAGTATCCGACACCTGAAACATTGTACAATAATTAAATTGCAATAAATTTTTTTTAGCAAAATCATTTACTTACTCCCAAACCTGTTTTACATCGACTATTTTATTTGTGAATTCCTCATCAAACGTTATCCTAGCTGCAATAAACTTCATTGTTTCATCGTTCGTCCCTGAGATCATTAAAAAGACAATATTTCAATACGGGAATAATTACAAAAATTTATTCCTACCTACTTCTATCGCTCATAACCACTCGCTCTTAGATTGCGTTCCATTGTACAAATATATACCCAAAAGAAATACTTTTCAAAAACTTTCAAATTAAAACGAATGTGCCATTTAAAAAGAAGAAGAATTAGTCATTTAGAAAGAAGAAGAATTAGCAAGCTCGAAAATTTACTAAATGAAAAAGTAATAGATTTAGCCAGTTTGGCACACATCTATAAAGCTAAAATGTACCAAATTTAGTACAACCCCCCAACCAAACATGCCAAATTTTTGACAATTAATATATATATTTTTCTCTTTTCAACGGAGTATTTCTTTTGCATTCGTGCAAAATCGTTGGCGGCATCGTATTATCATAATGCCGACCAAAACTGTTAAATAGTGGAAAATCGATGAAATGAACGTTTTCTTTTAACAACGAACGGCACCGCACGAATGTCTAATTAAACGTAAGCATCTTTTTAGTTCAGTTCATGCTTGACACCTCTTGAGGCTCGAGTTGTTGTGTGCAGAGAAATTTTGCAATGTGTACACATTCTTCTGTATTTACTCGTTCTGTGATTGCGTAAATAGGTTTAATGCAAAAATAAAACAGTTTTGAGAAAAGTTCAAAAATATTTCATTAATACTTTGTGATAAATGAGTTTAAGTGACTTATAATATAAAAAAAATCAAAACTTAATGATTGCGTTTTCTGAGTCGCCTATTATCATCATACTCGTGCACGTCATGCAAGATAAAATGTTCAATTTATTAGATTTGTGATAAGAATTCTTTGTTTAAGTGTTAAATTAATTAAAATATAGTTCATACAACAAAATGAGTTCGTCGTCACAGTCGCTTGGCCCTGTGAGCCATCTATCAGCTTATGTGGGGATTCCCGAACCAGCATTACGTTTATTTTTGTCAATATTAGCGGGTAAGTAATGTGGGTACTGGTAAGAGTAAGCATTTCGTACAAATTTGTTGTTTCAATGTTAGAAAAAGTCTTCCTCATGAGAATAAAGTATCCAAATAATTGATTTATTGGTAAATTTCATTGGAATTATGTCATAAATTTGCGTACACTTCCGCTCTTTTTGTTAACAGCATAAAATGTTAAGATAGGTAGATGGTCATTGAGCGCATTCACTTTCACTTCACTGGCGCTAAGCTAAGGTGACGAAGACCTAGTGTGAATCCGTTCCGCTTTCCGTCCACTCGGAAGTCGGAAATAATCGGCTAAAGATTATAATCAATTTGAGGCCATTGAATGTGTTTTCAATGTTAACAAATAGGTATTAACTAGCCGTGACATGCTTACACATATTATATATGAAAACGTTAATAGGTATACATATTTCTAGATTTTATAAATAAAATGAATGTTGTGCTCGTAGATTTTATTAATCGATGCGGGTTTTTTTTTTTAATAACGTAACCAAAGTTCAAGGCATGCTACGATTATGATGTAATACCAGCAAACCTCTGCCAGAAGGGAAACCGAAGGGTATTAAGGATTACGAGGAAAATAAAGGAGATTACATTCCGCACGTATTCAGCCGGAGCATATAACATTGCTCCGTCTGAATACGTGCAGTCTGCAAGTGACAAAGAATACGAAAGAATATAGAGCATTTCAAATTTGCACATTTCGGGATGGGAAAGCATTGTAAACTACATTATGCTGTGAGATTAGATATTTTATCATTATCGTGTAATCCATCGACTATTATAACTACCCAATACCCATGTATGGTCTTAGCAATCTCCACCACATTATCCTTTCAGCAATTGAGGTTTTGGATCTATATAAGGACTGTTTAAGAAAAAAAACGACACCTTTGAATGATGAATTCAAATAATTTTAATTAAACTATTACTTATCTCCATTATTCATAACCGACAGGATCTAATTACTCCGTGCTATAAAATTGGTGAACATTTTGCATTACGTTCTTCATTAAAACTTTTGTACAGAAACAGAATCGAAATTATCGGACGCATTTTTTATAGTGCTTCTAAAGAGTGTCTATGCTAGGTTAGAGGAGTGTTTTTTGGTTTTAATTTTTTTTTTTTTAATATTAGACCAATATTTTTCGATTGCCCTTAGTTACGGACAATTTGGAGGATTCGCTTCTTTGGTTACTACGGGTATGCATTGAGCAGCGTACAAATCTCTCGCTTTTCTGCCGTAGTGGCAAGTTGCTAAATCCGGCCAAAAGAAATCTGATATATTATGCTTTGTGTTCTGAAGAATGGATGAAAGCGCTTCTGATAAAACTCTTTAACGTACATATCCGTGTTGATTGTGCCTGCTGTCACGAAAAGTGATAATGCCTGACCACTCGTACATACTGCTTGGTGCACAGATTATTCTTAAACTTAAGATCTGCGTCACTGATATTTTTTGCCACATAGCATTTCTGTCCTGGAATCTGATTGAAGTCCGCTTTCACCTAAGTTTCATCAACCATAATGCAGCAGTCGAATTTCGTTTGGAAATTTTCATACAAAATCCGGCTTCTAGCTTTTGCAACTTGGTTCTTTTCTAGTGTTCTGTTCGGTGTTTTCTAAACATGGAAACTTTGTAGGCCTTTCTTCTTTTAATTCGATTGGGCTGCGGCAGTTGACATTGCAGCCTTATCAGCATATATCTCAATGATATGTTGGGATTTCGTTTAAAGTTGTCTACTCTTTTTTTGGCTAAGTTTTGGTCTACCGAATTTGATTTCCTTTCTAACCCGGGCTTTCTCTAGACACTACAAGATTCTCGAAATTTACTGAGAACATTTTGAATTGTCTTCGGGATTTTCAACTTTTTAGCTAAACCTCTTTGAGACATACTAAGATTTTCCATGTGTGAAAGGAACTAATTGCGATGCTCTTCTTGGTTGACTTTCATTTTCATTGCATAAGAGCTTTGCACAAAATAATAAGTGCACACATTTTTATAGATGCATTCTTTCCAGCGTTCCGTAATATTGTTTACCTGCTGATGAGTAATGGGAGTTGGTCGGTTTTTTCTGAAATAGTCCTGATATCACCTAAAATACCATCTATCTCGACAAATGGAAAAAATTAATAAAAGTCTTACTAATCCATAAAATTTATAATTTAATATCAAATTCCTGCCAAGCTGCTGAAGGAAATTTCTTATATTAAGGTCTCTATGTTAAACTTAAATTACATTAAATGAGTGCCCATATATCTTTAAGAATTAAATAGGCTTATGACATGGTTGCAGACAAACAGAATATCCTTTTTGGCTGGACCGATTCTAGAACGTGGAAAATCTTTGTGGTATTTTTTTTTTTATGTAGGTAGGTTCCCATTGAGAAAAAGAGCGCTCTAAGAAATTTCCTGAATCGCTTCCCCTGAAGCTCGCAGCGCTACTTTTCTTATCCCAGTTGGTTTTTTAAATAGGCATGTCCACAGAGGCAAGCGCTTCACGGCTATTCTTAGAAGTTCTCTAGGAGATATGCCAAATGCTGGACGAAGAAGTTTTTTGGAGGTATCTTTTCAAAAGCTTTAAGGGGAGTCAGTACCAAGATTTACAAGTTTCATACATTTTTCAATGCTAGTTTCTGGCAAACTATTTGTAGCAGAATAATGATTTAAATCTTAAATTAAAGGTAACCAAGAAGTGTAGTAAATAACGTCGACAAAAATTTTAAAAATGTATTGGAATGGAGATATTAGCACGAAAACTTGTAAAAGTAAAAATTGAAGTTTTTAAATCAAATTCCGGTTAGTATGTGGGAATTCTTATTTATTTAGATTGTGACTATTTTAGAAAGATAAAGCCTAGATCTAGCAAATAACGTCGAGTTTTTTCATTTTTAGTTGCGATTTTTTCAATTATTTGACTCTAATAGTACTTGTTTTTCTCCCGATATTTCACCGACTAGAAATTGCAATATTTCGTTGAAAGCTGTTGAAATACAAAGCAAAATCGTATATTTAACAATTATGTGAAAAAAATTTTTAGGAGAGTTAATTCTCGTTAAAAATTTTCAATTTGTTTATACTGCAAATTTTCATTTTTCGTCTTAAATTGTCGCTTGCTGGGTTTCTGTCTTTTACGCTAGATGTCTCTGATGTGACTTGCGGTCTCGGTCTAGGCTAATTTTATATGAATTTTCTCATTTTCAGGACGCAGTCCTCCGTATAGTATATTTTATTGCCTACAGGGTCGCTGGTATCTAAATTGAAACTTTTGCTGAGAACTGAATGGCAGAAAATAAAGCTCTCGATTCTGACCGTCCATTTAACTATGTAGTAGTAATAGTAGTGAGCTTTCGTACAAAACTTTCGATTTAGTGCCACACGCAGAAGCAGTACTCGCTGTATATACCTCGTTCTATCAGCAGTAAATAATCAATGATAAATTGACATGAGAAAAATGTTATTCTTCTATATTTTCCCATAGAAAACAATTCTGCTATATTGAGGGTTATTGTTGTTTGTCTTCGGAATTTAATTGCATAAACTGTTTTTGTAATTTTATTATTGCTTTCCATACAGGCTTTGCGATCTTTATATAGCATTTTTTGTCTTCTATGTACAGTACGTATATACGCAAGGGCTCAAACAAATTAGATTAAATATTTGCCATTATATATTTTCTTAGAAATATATTCACAATTTTTTTTTTTTTAATTTGTATATTAATTAAAAAGTAATACTAATTAGATGGATTGTTTTCAATTTGAAAAAAAAACTTTTCTAGTCCAAAATTTTTTAAAACAAATCCATTTGTAATTGTCCATTGCAATGTAGTGTGTTTCCTAGAAACAAAAGATTATCCCAAGCTAATAAAATCAGCAATAATACTCATAATGTCCATATAGAATGTACCCAATTGATAACTTTAATTATTTTCCGAATACACATAGAGCGAAAAAACCGAGTATTTGCATGGATTACAAAACAAATTACCAATCTCAAACAAATATGCATAAAAATATGAAAAGAGAAAAAAATTCCAAATAATTTTCGTAAATATACATAATATGAAAATATTAACAAATTTTAAAAAACAGCTCCGGTAGCAGTTACAAATATGTTTGGAAAACCTATGTACAAAAAATAATAAAAATTGGTGTGTACATGAAAAAGTTATTTGGGGGGGGGGGGGGCGAGGAAAATAACACGGTTTTTTGAAGTTTTTGATTTTTTTAAAAAAGCGCAACACCTTTTTCAAAAATCTAGGCCCGGTAGCATTTGAACTGAAGAGTTTCTAATATTTTGCCAAAAGTTTCAAATCAATATCATGTGGAAAATAAAAAGGGGGAACAAAATGCTTACAAATTTATTCAGCCTTAATGTCAAAGTGGTGTGTTATGATTGGAGGAGCATCACAGCGCCTTACTAACGTTCTCAGGTAGCGGTATTTAAAGCCTCTTTTAAGATTAAGGAAGAATCACTGCGTGCGATGATTATTCAAAAAACTCCGTGTTTCGATGTTACTGCATCATCATCATAGTATCTTCTAACGCTACTCTGAGTAATAAATAGTACCTATAACAGATAGATTGCAAAACGAGTACAATACTACGAATTCCTCTATTTTCTTGTATTTTTCTGTACATAAGCAAATATACCAACTAAGAATTGACTATGGTTGCCGTCACAATGACTCATAAATTATCACAACAAACAATTCAACAGTGGCGAACTAATTAAATCCATCTGATCATTGAGAATATTTTTATTTAGTCCTTTTTTTAATTTAAAAGGATTCTACAATATCTAATTTTCTACCTTGTTTCTTTACATGTAAAATCTTTAGATTACCAATGTTACAATAATGCCCAGCTTCATTTAAATGTTTTGCAAGAACGGAATCCGGTTTGTTATTTTGAAAAGATTTCATACGTTCAGAGAATATTGTACGGAAATCTCTACCCATTTGTCCAATATAACTGCAGTCACAATCTTTACAACATATTTATTAATTCAATTTAGAATCGCAAAAATAAAAAGTTCTCTAAAATTCTTCTATTCCAAACTCGTCTATGCGGATAGTTTCACAATGAGCCACCTGACTTTGTTTTTAAGATACGGATTTACCAGTAATTTGAACTAGACATAGATAGGCTCACATCATATCAGGAGGTTGCTGGTTGAAATAGGGATAGGCTTGTATTTCAGGGAGGGAGATGTGGATAGTCTCTCGTTTAACGGATGGTTTGGTTTAAGAGGTTGAAATACGAAAACTCTCGTATTTTAGGGAGATGTGGATAGGTTTAGGTCTCAACAGACGGTTTCAGATTGAAATACGGATAAGTTCACGTCTCAACAAAATATCTTTCCCGATCTATTAAATCCAAGTAGTGAGAAAAGCTCTGGGATATTATCGGCCTCGCTCTCTCTCTGTATCTGTCTCTCTCTCTCTTTGGTATCATAGAAACTAATTCGACCATCGCTATTTGAGCAGACTTTAGGAGAAGCTTGTTGCCTGCTTATTGAGTTCCAAAAGCTCGTGAAGTTGATTCCCGCCTTTATGGTTTTCATTTAATATCTTGTCTATTTCGCTAGGAGGTAGGTTTCCGAATGCATGTGAGCTTGAATTTTTGGACGTTTATTTTTATTCTAAATTTTTGGTGGTAGGTGTCAAGCTTGTTTTGAGGTGTAGTTTGATTTTATTTTCTGTCGGCTTCTGAATGGCTTTACACACACATATATAGCACTGGCCAGAATGACAAACAATGTAAATATTTATGAAACTGATTTAATATGCCACTATTCGATATTAGTAGATACTAAGGAGTGGTCCAGAAAATTTGACCCATTTAGTTCGAGTTATAACTGTAAAACTACATTAATTCACAGCTTTGCGTTTTATTGCTAAAAAAAAATTCTATAAATACTGAATTGAATTGAGTTCATATGAATCATTCCTGTATTGGAAGCCAAAATGTTAAAATGTCTCAAAGCGAAAAAGAGATGCATGAATCGATTTTGCCCAAATATTTGGAAAATCACAATTAAATTAAAAATTGCGAAAGATCTGAATACAAATTATTCAACGGTGAAAAGGACTGTTACCATGTACAGGCGAGACATATCAATAGAAAGAAAGCTAGTCCAGGATCTTCACGGCCGGACGACATAAACTAGATGAAGCGTACTTATTCGCAGAAACCGGGCAGTTCGGAAAGAGATGTGGTGACAAAAAAATCTGTGGATTAAGGAACTACAAGCAAGATACAAAAAGTTCCTCTAAGGAAGAAAAAAAAGAAGAGAAATTGCAAGAAGAATAGCGAAAAATTTTTATGAAAAGTACCGGACGAAATACGATTGTGTAGATATGGATGACAAAACATTTTACAGAAAGCCTATTCAATTATCGTTTTTAAACTGCTTTCCACATTGGACTTGAACTATTTTTCTTTGTTTTGTATGAAATGTATGTATATGTACTTCTGTTGAAACACTTCGAATTTAATTTATTGTGAATACTTTATTTTGTATTTTTTTTCTCTTTTCTTCAAAAAACTTTTAAAAAATCGCCTTCTTTTACAGCTGAATAGTAAGTCTTTAAACTTCCAACATTGAATATCTCATTGTCAAGTAATTGTTCTTTTCGAGTACCCTTCATATTTATTTATTTTCAATTTAAAATATAAGGGTTGGACTGCACTGTCTACATCGTCGAAATTGGTCTTAAACATAATATGTATTACCTAGATATGTATTACTGATAAAATCTTCATTAATTCTAATCTTTATTTTTAGGCTATCCACTAGCTGCAATTTACAATAAAATCTTCAAAAATCAATCCGCAACAATAAAACATCTTTACTTCTGCTGTTCCGGATTTTACTTGTGCGTTTTCAACTATGGCTTTGATGTATATCACAGTCTCATTGCGATATGGACAACATTTTTGTTAGTGCGGCTTATGCACCAATCAAAATATTTAGTAGTTGTAAATTTTATTTTTCACATGGGATATCTACTGATTGGTTACTATTTCACTGAAAGTAATGAATATGATATAAAATGGACAATGCCACATTGTGTTCTCGTACTACGATTAATTGGATTCGGATTTGATATATCAGATGGATTAATCTCAAATGAAGCATTGTCTACCGAACAAAAAGAAACAGCTCTCAAGGAGATTCCTTCATTGCTTGAACTAGCTGGATTCGCATATTTTCCGGCGAGTTTTCTTGTTGGACCACAATTCCCTTATAGACGTTATGAGCGATTTGTTCAGGGAGAATTTCAAAATCGGACGAGTCATATTGATTCCGGACTAAAGCGTGGCGCTTTAGGTATTTTGTATCTAATTATACGCCAATATGGAGCATCAAAACTACCGGATAGCTATTTTTTTACTAGTCAGTTTCAAGAATTTTCATTCCTTAAGAGAATATTTCTAATTGGCTTTTGGGCGAGAATAGCTTTGTATAAGTATATCTCGTGTTGGCTGTTGGCAGAGGGAGCACTAACGTGTTTCGGTAGGTTGAATGAATAAATGAAAACATACAATAAAATTTTTACGAAATAATCTAAATCAATATTTTTAGGTTTATCATTTGTTGGTATTGATAAGGATGGACACGAAGATTGGTCAGCATGTTCAAATGTGAAATTAAAAATATTTGAAGGTGCAAGAAAAATGGGCTCTTTTGTGCATTCATTTAATGTAAACACCAACAATTGGGTAGCACGATACGTCTATAAACGTCTCAGATTCCTTGGTAATCGTACATTAAGCTATGCGTCCGCTCTGTTCTTTTTAGCTGTATGGCATGGTTTTCATACAGGTTATTATGTATGCTTCTTTCTAGAGTTCCTGGTAGTAACATTCGAGAATCAGGTAAATGCTTTTTTCTATTTCTATTATGGAATTTTTAATTATCATTTTATTCTTTCATTTTAGTTCGAGCCAGTTTTCAATAATCTTAAGTTAAAGTATCCAGGAATTTTAGATTCAACTGCAGCGAAGGTATTCTATTCTGTTGGCTTAAGATTATACATTCACGTCTGTATGGGATGGTGTCTAATTCCATTTATTTATCTAAGCTATGATAAATGGATAGAAGTTTTTGGTATCTTTAATTATTATGGATTCATTGTGTTGGGACTATGGTATGTGGGACGAGTCCTACACAAACAATTATAGTAACACATTTATTATTATATTTTGGTACGTTTCTTAACGACTTAATATTATTTTTAATTTTTGTTGTTGTGTTAACTACTTAAGAGTAATATTGCAATCCCTTAAAATAAGAAATTTTGACGCTTCAGTAGATAAAATGTGATTGTTGTAAGCACTCTTCTTTTCGCCACGATGATATGACCGTTATATAATCACGTAAGTATTAGTCGTAGTCTTAAATAAACATTTTTGTTTGATACCTATTACGGTGGTAGAGCAATAAGTCGAAATAAAACGAAAAACATCTTCGAATAACTTAATTATACAGAAAAGCTCTCATTATATTTTAAGCTGTGTCATTCAGTTATAAGAAATCAGTTCGACTTTGTTAATTAAACTTAAATAGTTCCAAACATTAGTTAAATATGAAAAAAAAATATTTATTTTTTATACTAGAGAAAGATAATTGGAGCCTTACGTGCAACTGAATTGACTTATTTTACATTGGACTCCACTCTTCTACCGCAGGTAAAATAAAATTTATTACCTTAAGCAGGTGGGAAGATGACATTCGTAAAATATTTACAAAAACATCGGATGTAAAACTTAAAAAATACATGTTATATACGAATCTCTTCTTTCATTGCGCATCTCTGAATGTATTATTAACGATTAACATTCCAATTCACGAAAGAAAAGTCATAAGTTCTGCACGATTACATTGATGTGAATTATACCAAAGAGAAAACAGTATCAGAGCAGAAAACTGTATGTTGAGAATTTTGCCACATAGCAGTTGCTCAAGTGCCCCTAATCTACTTCTAATAGCACATGACTAGTCTGAAAGCAACACATGCAGAGCTCATTCGATGGTGTTAAGCGATCAGTAGTCAGTACATAATAAAAAACCATCGGCCTGCCTACATCGAACAGCATTAAGTCGGCTGCGCTGAGATGTATGCACGCACACTGCACTGTGTGTGACATGCTTACGAGCCGAGCAGAGTAAAGTAGCAATATCATCATAGTCAATGCAAAAGTTCTTTTAAAGTGAGCTTTTAAAATCGAGGGAATATTGCTGCCATATATTTTTAACCTCTGTTATTGCTTCTCTATGATTATACTTAGTATCGAACTATGAATTCTTTTAACAGAATCTGCAAAAAATTGCGATAACCAGGAACAATTTCTTTATCTTTCTCTAATATAACAAATATTCAAATTTTCAATCAATTATTTTTTTCAACACTAACTCATTAAATTTTCTAAACTAAGCTAATTTAAACTAGTAAGCGGCAAAGTTATCATTATTATTATTACAAATAAACAAATTTCAGATCTGTACATATAAATACATACATAGTGCATGTGCACTGCTAAACGTGTCCAAACGATATGTATATTAGGTAGAGATCTGTGTTTAGGTAAGTCTTTTAATACGCAGATTATTACTGTTTAGTAGGTAGGTGTTTGGCTGTAAGGGTGCCGCTAAGATGAGTCTTAGCCCACTTCAGAACCGTTTAATTTTCTAGATAATCCCCTATCTTATTTCCTTCGATATTTCTATTGTAGGTACCTAACATTGAGTCAGCTTGTGCCATATGGAAATCTCTACTTGCCTGTCTTTGTATAACGGCACCAAATTTGATTTTACAACCACGTCCACGTCCAACGCGTTAATGGCCGCCTGGCAATTAATATGCAGATGTCTAAATCCGACTATCTACATTTAGATACCAGCAGTATCGTATGGTGGATTGCTATCAATTCTACCTGAAAAACACTAAATTTGTCCCGCACTCTATGATTTATCCCAGTGCAAGCTACGGGAGTATACTCCCGCTTCTGTGCCTTGACTCGTCTTCGACCCATCTATAATATTAGAAATGTCATTTCGCTTCCCTCATTCCTCTCGCAGTCACTTCTAGTGGGTATTGAACTCATCACTAAAGTATAGGACAGGAGCTTGGGCGTCTGTTAATACATCACCATCCACTCATTGCTTTAAGCCTGAGTGTGCTGATAGCGTCGGATTCCTAAGATTTTAGGTGAACACCTATTAAATTTTAAACTGGATGTCGCCTATTACACAGAGTTCGTACGCTAATGACTAAGCTCTCCTTACCCATGCAGCCCTCGGCCTACCTGGAAATTTCTGTATCCGCAGCCAATGTCTTCGCTTCACCCACCAAAAATCGAGGCTACTGTTTAGTAAATCAAAATAATACTAGAAAGTTTCTGAAAATCAATGAGGTAACTGTTTGGAAACATTCATGCAATCGCTTAAGATTTTATTTTATTTACACATAGTTCTTATAAAGATATATTTAATTGTACTTAAATAATATTTGAGAGTGAAATTAGAGCTTTTGGTAATTGACAATGACAACTCTAATTAAAGTTCAGTCATTATATTAGAGATTTTCAGAGAAACACCAAGAGGGCGTTCCAAAACATAGCTACAGTTGACTTCAATCGTTTCAAAACCCATTAGTCAACTGAAATATGTTAGGTGAGTTGACTATCGTGCGCTATGAAGTCAGCTATAGTCAACTGTGGCTATGTTTTGGAATGCACTCCAAGTAGTTTACTAGATTAGTCGAAGAGGAACACAAAAATTAAATACGTCTTAAAGTAGAAATCGGGGAAGAGAGTATACTATAGTATACTGCGTTTAATCTGAACTGATTCAACCAAAGAAAGCACGGTAACTCATTTTTGTTGTGATATTACTAAGAGTGAGCACGATTGTACCATAGCTATTATATGTATATTTATCTATTTCCAGTTTACTACAATTCTTGTCATTATGTATTTACAGTTTTACAAGTTCTGTCCATTTTATAGTTTTTAATTCCAGTCATATAATTAATTAATGAACGCTAGCTTGCCTGGCCAGTTATTTTTTTTTCTTATAATTCTTAATAATTTAATGGAATAAAAATACTTTTGTTCAAACAATTTATGCTGTTTTAAATAAACTTATTGAATATTTAGGCTGGAGTACATATGTAATAGCGAGTACCACGAAGAAAATATGGTAAGAAGTTGGAGGATATGAGGAGATAAGAAAGCATCCCGAAATTTCGGCTCAATGTGCCTGGAGTGAAAAATCAGCTTCTTCATTTCTATCATACCTGTATATTCATGTTCTACTTATTTCGCGATTATTATTATTATTTTTTTAAATACGTTTGGAGAAAACCTGGAGGTGACATCACCATCTTCTAAAGATATAAAATGCAAACATCGTGCAGGCAATAGTTCCGTCAACTCCAACCAGCTAATTTTTGCTGTTTGACGCGACGGTTCACTTAAATAATTTTTTAATAATTTTGCAGATCGATTGAATGCAACATAGCCAGAAAAAGTATGTTGGCTGACAGACCACTTTGAATTTCAGTGCGTATCTGAGGCATTCAAAGGATTTTTAACAGGTCCCAAATTTGCTGTCATCCCTTCAGGCTGAAAATAAAAGAATAAGTGAACAACTAGAAAATATGTAGTGGGTACAGTGTAAAACAGCGATGTTAATCAGTGGAATCCCAAAAATATTTAATGATAACAACGCTCGAGAAGATTCAGACTGAAATCAATTAACTCGTTTTCTTTTACAGGTGTCTTTTGAATCAATGCTTTTGTCAAGGCTGCAGTATTACCTTCTTCTAATGCAGTTTCGCAGTGTAGGACGTCGGTGTGATTACACTTCGTAAAATTTCCAGGATCTGTGGCGATATGTTAAAACTTCGCATCGAAAGCGATCATCGAAGCGAAGATTTCGATCTGGCGGCATGTTATAAGATTTTCGTTCGACAGGCGATTTTTCCGAAACTATTTCCGAATTTTTTCCCGTAGCAAAAATTACATTTATATATTCTTTTTCTAGTTGTTGATAAATTTTAATAATAATAAAATTGGAATTTATGAATATTTCAAGCCGCAGTGGCTTTATTTGTGGAGGATAACGAAAATGACGAAGAAATAATTAATTACCGGGACAAAAGAAAATATTTAAGGCAGCGGCATTATGTTATGGATATGCCTAAACAAATGTACTGCCTTATATAAGTTTAATAACTTCAAGTTTGCAGAATCTATATAATTAATATATAAAATCATTTATATTGAATAAATTAACAAAAAATGGAACATATAAATCTAATGTCTTAAATGTACATACATTTCTTAATCCTCGCTTGTACTATCACTCACAGCAAAACTCAGTGATATTCTATCGAAATTATCGCCTGTCGAAAGTGTTACAACATACCGACTATCGATAAATTGTCGAACGTCGAATCTTTCGAAGTTATAACATC
Organism: Dioctria linearis; assembly: GCA_963930735.1. Classification (NCBI taxonomy): domain Eukaryota; kingdom Metazoa; phylum Arthropoda; class Insecta; order Diptera; family Asilidae; genus Dioctria; species Dioctria linearis. Next base: position 20,331,686 of record OZ005741.1, read on the forward strand.
TTGCCCCTGGTCGAATAAGAAAATCGTTGCCAATCAGAGTCTAACTGTAGTTGGCGCAGAGAAAGTAAATGAATATTATTTGTCCTTAAATGATGACTAATTTAACAAAAATATTATTGAATTACAACACAATCTATTTGCCATTATTGTAAAGAAAATCCATCGTTTTTTTTTAAATAGGGTTGATTTAGTTTGTGAGCAAGGGCTAATTTGTGACCTCGAAGTATCAGTAGTAAGTATCACTACTAGGGAGCTTTCCATGGTATACGAATGATTTCCACGCCACTCTCTGGTAGTGACAAAGTTAAGATAAACACAGCAAAGTTTTAGAATAGTAGTTAGAAATCGAGAAGCTAATAGATGTGTGGAGAAACTGAGTAAAAAAATCACATATTTACAAAGAAATGTGTGCAGAATTAAAAACTACATTTCGTCGGTGATTCTGCATAACGCGAGACTACTAATGTCACTACCGCGAAGTTAAAGTCAAAGTAAAATTTTCAGCAGACAACAAACTCCTTTTTTGTTTTTTATAATGACAAAATTATTACTACTGAACTCTAGGATAGGACGAGAAATCATCACACTTATTATACTAAGTTGTCGACCCACTGAAGTGACAAGCTCCGCAGTCACTCTCACCTCACTTCACTTTAGGTATCGTCATTGTCGAACGGTGTGAGGTGTTATTTCGCGACCTTGGACTCCCGAGTTCTAACTGACATTTTTGAACAAATTGAGCTATTTATGTGGTTATACTAATTCGGCCATGCTCTTTCGATTAAAATGGTCCCCAAAGTTTTATCTCCAACGGTTTAGCAGATATTTCATGCTGTCTAGTTCTATGTGAACTCTAAACGTATAAAACTTGGTGCAATGAAGTTCTAACTGCTATATTTTGGTCAGTTAGAACCTTGAGGCACAGAACGTCTATCAAGCCATGCAGATACGCTTTTGTGGCAATATTAAACACACTCATCCAACGTGGCTCTCTGGCGTTTGTGTAGTTTACACTTGTTTGCATTCACTCGCAGTAGTTCGTGGTGTGAACACGTTAAACGTAAAATTCCCAGTTAAAGTGTTTTACCTTAATTCATTGTATTATAAGATGTAAATATAATATTATAATTTTATTAAAGTAATAAAAACTGGTAATCGAAGGATTGTGAAGATTTTCAATAGGAACCGTATAGGGTTCGAGGATTTTGAAGCTCTGAAGTCTTGCGTTTTAGGTGGTGAACTTGCTGATATAACTGGTACAGACTTTCAGCAATTAGGATCACGTCCTATTTTAATAAATTTGGCAGTAGCCAGTGATTAAAACGGGCAAGATGTTGTTCTTGGAGAAGCTCTTTTCGAATTCGATTTTCTCGCTGCAGTAGAAACAAATCTTACTTCAACAGTGGGCATTGAAAACGACCCTGAGCAAAATGAGGAAAATTTAGCCAAACCAAAAAAACATGTACTAAAAAGTAAAAACTGGATAAGGAACATAAGAAAAGGGCTTACCAGGCTGGGGAAGAACATTTGAATGCCAGGGGAAAAATAAGGAAAGAAAGATGTATTATTGATAAGAAAAATTCCATCGAAAAATGTAAGTATAATTGTGGAAAATTGGTAACAATATAGTAGCGAAAATCACTTTTTAAAAACTATTATAAATTGGACCAAGTTGGAAAGTACCATTTTATTTCAAAAAAAGGCAAACTCAAGAAGGCAATACACCTTTGTTTATTTTTTCGAAATAAAAGGAAAAAGGATTGAAGTTTGTAAAAAATATTATTTAAGTACATAGGTGCATTGTCTATTTCTCAGAAACCCATATATGCAGTTCACAATAACAAGGATAAGACCACTGGCACTCTCCCTAATAAAATACGGATGAGCGTGAAAAAAGCAATAGATTTCAATGAAAAGAATTTCGTGATAGAACATATTAATGAATTTTCGCATATTGAATCACATTACGGCCGGGCAAAAACAAAAAAAAATATCTTGATTCAATCCTGAACATATCCAAAATGTACGACCTCTATAAACAAAAGTGCAGTTCCTTAAATAAAATTCCAGTCAAAGACAGTTATTACAGATTTATTAATTAATACAAATGCGAAATGAATACACCAGTATCAAACAAAGAAAACAAAGAATTTCAGGAACACTTAAAACTTAAAAATGAAATGCGAACTACAAAACAAGAGGACAAAATTCGTGATGTACAAATAATATGTTTTGATTTAGAGAATGTTCTCACATGCCCGAAAACTGAAATTGGAGTAGCCTTTTATTTATCGAAGCTTAATGTATACAATTTAACTGGTCATGTTTCCACAACAAAAGGGATTTATTGTGCAATTTGGACCGAGTATACCAGTGGACGCACAGGAAATGACATCGCTTCTGGTCTTTATAAAATTTTAGAACGAGTCTTCGAGGAGGACGATTTTAAAGAAATTATTACCTGGAGTGAATCGTGCGTCCCTCAAAATAAAAATTCATTTATGTTGTTTGCAATGCAACTTTTCTTGCAACACCACCCTGACTTGGACCGTATAACAATGAAGTACAGTTTGCCTGGACACTCAGCAGTGGACAATGCCCACAATCATATAGAGAAAGTGCTATCCAAGAATGAATACTTTTCTCCACTGGTTTTAATGTGGGCATTAAAACATGTGAACAGAAAGCATCTATTTACAATAATTCAAATGACCTCAAATGATTTCAAAAACTTTGAAAAACGATTTTAACTATAAATTGGTACCCTACACAAAAGTAAAAATGCTACGATTCGGCCCAATTTCTTATTTAATTCAATATAGTACAACCTACAATGAAAATGAATTTACAGAAGTAAATATAAAACCCATCGGAGAAATAAAAGGAACCCTACTAGAAAACTGAGATTTCAACACACAAGAAGAAACACTTAACAGTTATGTTTCCATACATGACACCACAAGCCATACGCTTTTATAAAACTATTTTAAGAGTAAGAAATATTTATATTTACAATGTATATTTAATTAATCATTACAATTTTTTCTATTTTTGTAAATCGAAACGAGGACAATAGAAGTCAAGGTACACCTATAACAGAATATGAAGGCTTGAGATCATCATCTCTAGCTCTCAATAAAAAAACGAAAGAAACCGAGAAAAACGCACAAAAAAACAAAAAGGAACTGAATTAAAAGACTTATTTTTTTTTATAAATGTGTAAATGTAAATCGAGGAAAATTCGTGTAAAACGCTTTTCCAGAGTTTTTCCGACCAAGGAAGCGTTTGAGCGTTTTGCAACCTAAGACAAAGTTGTAGAGCGGAATGAGCTGTATAAAGTTGCTTTTGTGGAAAACTCCATGGAAAACCCGGCAAAGCTGGAAAATCATAGGAAAAATTTTCATCGATATTACTAGTGATAAATCTGTTTCAGGAAAAATGCAGAATTTTCCAATTTTTCTGGAAAATTTTCCGAAAATTTCCGGAATTTTCCGACTTTTCCGGAAAATTTTCCGACAAAAAAGTTTTATAAGCTATGCGGAATCATTTTTTTCCCGTCCTACTGGCATCAATACTTTCTCTTCAACAATCATGTAAACTTGCATGAAAAATCGAGGAAAATTCATGTAAATTTTTAAAAAAATTTCATAGTAATAGGAAAAGTCTGTGGAAAACATGGAAAATCGGGAAAATTCATGTTATATGGGATCAAGTTGGAATACAGCTAAAAAGCGCTGTTTAAAACATAATTTGAATTTCAGAAAACCGTTGCAGTACTTCAAAATAATTTTTACTCGGATAAAATTTTTGAAAAACTGGTAAATCAGCGTCTTTTCAGCCGTCATAAAATTGTTTTAAAATATCTCCATGCAGCACGTAATAACAATTTAGTTAACGTGAAAAAGGCAGAAAATAAAATAAGTAAAAAAACGAGTTTTCAAACAAAACTGAGGCCAAGCCGCATGAAAAAGTAGAAAATAAACTTTTCTTCACACACAGAGGTGGACTCAGATTTAATTCGCTCACAATCACCGATATATTTCAGTATGATCAATCACAGGTAATAAGTGATTTGATTCATGAAGAGAAAGAATATTCAAGAGAAATCTTATCCCAATCAAAAAATCTGAGTCCACCTCTGTGTGTGAAGAAAAGTTTATTTTCTATTTTTTCACGCGGCTTGGCCTCAGTTTTGTTTGAAAACTGGTTTTTTAATTATTTTATTTGCATTTACTTACTTTCTGGTGTAACATGCTCTTGTTATTCTTTGTTTTGTTTATAGCTGAGGAATTCATTTCATATTTTCAACAACATTCTATCGTACTAAGTTTTTGGAAGTCTAAGTTGAAGTTGGCATTAAAATTAAAATATTATCTAACTTTCTTTTACGTGAACGTATACCAAATGTTGTATCCGCTGTTTTGTTTTTTCAAGTTCATCCGTACTTTTATTGGAAGGGTACCAGTGGTCCTTCTCCAGGGTGAACTACTCTGTATATAAATTTTTTTAATAGATAACGAACCTTTTTAAAAATGTTTCGTGCCTACTTATATTAATTAATTCCTTTGACGTCGATATTTTCCTAAAATTAAAGCCCTTTAAAAAGTCGCTAAAAACCATATTTACATTTTTGGCTTTATTGTTCTTGTTATACTTATAATCATTTTTAATAACTTCCTTTCCCCCTCATTTTGTTTATAAACTCGACAATTGTAGGTATATTTTTAAATATAGTGCTTCTTATCTCTAATACTTTAATTCATTTATTTTTATACGTTTAAAACACCAAGGGGTAGTTAGAACTTTGCATTCTAACGAAAATTGGGAAACTAAATCGCAAAGTGCTAAGTGACAGATACAACTTTGGAAAATTAATTTATGTGACTTAAATTTAGGTAAAGGTTCTATCTAATTTTAAAGATTTGCTATAATATCTGATGGGTTGAACTAATTCGTACGGAAATTTACAGAAAAGTTAATTCCATATAGCACTGAAATTCTGTGTAGTATGAGCGGAAATTATGAATTAGAAAACAAGTTGTAAGGAAATAAAACTTTGACGTCGATTTTCTAGAATTGATGCCTCGATCAGTTAGAACCTGGGAGTTCCAAGGTATCAATTTGTCTTCGAAGCTCTATTATCTGTCACTTAAACTGACAGATAGCGTCATTGTATGAGTTGTATTTGTAGACAAAAGTGAGGTTTGTCTTATTACGTGGTATTGTTGTTATTTTCGAAAGTGTTTAAAAGAAAAATTATAAACGCGATGTATAGCCCTTTAGCTATAAAAGGATGCTTCACCATAAAATCTATCATGACTTCAAATTGTTTTTTTTAGTTGTAATTTTTATACTAAAAATTAAAAAAAAAATTATTTAATTTATAAAGAGCTATTGGATTTTATGTTTTAATGAACAACTTAAAAAGCCACCATAATTTTTATATTTTTCAACTTGCATTTTCCTTTTCCTTACACAAATCTAACATCTGTCACTTACAAAAACCAAGTGAGTGCAATTGTTTGTCTACTTAATATGACAACAGTAATACGTCCAAAGTCGTATGTTTTCGACAAATGTCACTATAACGACAATCATAATACGATTTTTGTGTCGTAACGCCATTTCTCACTTAAAGTGACAACGATAATAAGGGTGCATATTTTTTGGATTCTGGACATAAAAATAAGTTGTAGTTTATAAGTTACGTCACCATTAACTTCGAAATTTGATTTTGCTACTAGTACAGTACACTGTATTGCGGTATTGGTTTTCACTCAATTCGGTTATATTGACACATTGCTTGAATCAATTGTTGATGATGTTGAGATACAAAAAGCTTCGGATCTCCTTAAGTTCATTTCTTGCGCCTACGAAATTAGTAGCGTTGTCGCAAAAAACAGCCCGACATAGCCCTCTGCGCCCAATAAATCGTCTTAAAGCGGCAATGAAAGCCTCGCTAGAGGGATCGCTGACCACCTCTAGACGGACAGCTTTAGACGCAAAACAAACAAAGACCGTCACATAACCCTTTGTCGGTGTTTTGCCACGTAGTCTGACGTATATTTTGAACGGACCACAAATATCAATTAGTACGTTCAAAAAAGGTTTAGAAGGTTAAACTCGTTCTGCTGGTAGATTACCCATGACTTGCTGAATATCCCTGGGCTTAGATCGGAAACATCGGATGCACTCATGTACTATTCTTTTAGCCAAGTTTTTACGGTTTTTACCATCAATTGGCCAGTAACGTTGTCTGATAAAAGAAAGAAGTGATTGTGGGGTAGCGTGCATATGCCTTAAATGAAAACTGGTCATAATAAGCTTTGTTATAGGGTGAGCTTTATGTAAAAGAATAGGATGATTGGAATCATAGGAGCCTTAGGAGTTTTGAAGGCGACCGCCAACACGTATTAGATCATGACAATCTAAAAATAGACATAAACTGCGACTTGGACCATGTACATACTTCTCTAGTCTTCTTTAGGCAGGTATACTCAGTGAAAAAGGATGTCTGCTGTACATTCCACAGGACTCCACGCAATGCGGTCTGGACTTCTGAAGTGGTTAAAGATACATGAATACAATCTTTGTTGTGTGTTTTAGCCTTTGTGTTGCTTACGAATTTGTCGCAATATGCGAATATACGTTCGAGTTTGGGAAGTGAGCTATTATTATACTTGACGCCTATGATAAAGTCCAGTGGCTTCTGCTGGGCTAATAGTGTAAGCCGCAGTTTTCGCGTATAGTAGTAGATAGCTTCAATTTTCGTAGGAATTAAGTCCAGCAAATTATTAGTTAGCTCTACCCCCTCATTGAGGGTTGTCCAAAATACGTCATGTTTGGTATCAAATTAAAGATGGAGAATCGAGTAATATAGTGGTGTGGTTTTTTTTTTGATCATTTTAACTTCATATCTAACTTTTTACCGCCGGAAAACGGATTTTTTGCAATTGGGTCATATACACCCCAGGTCCTATATTTTGCATATATTTCTTCCGTTTTTTATTTCACATCTATTATGTAGTACTCTGTTGTGAACATTTTTCTCATGGAAAGTGAATATCCACGACTTACGAGTTCTTCATAATGATGAGTAGAAAATATGTCCATTTTTGTACCAAAAAACGCCCACATTTTTTCATCTTAAGAAGGACTGATTCAATTCTTTTACAGTTATCTCCAAAACCATTTACTGGACTCAAAAATTAATTACATACCGAATTAGAGGACAAAATGTAGGTGCGTTTTAATCCTACATACAAGCTTTAACGTGCATATCTAAATTTTGTATATATCTCTTCTTCCAAGACGATCAAATTAACCATTTTCGCGTGATTTAAAATTTTTAGCGGGTATACCTTGAGACAGGTCTGGATACGCGCCTGGTATAACCTTTCAATTGTATGGAATGTTCTGATAATATTTGTAAAGTAATTCTTAAAAAATGAGAGGAAAAGTTGTTGGGACACATCAGTCCTGTATAAAGTCAGCAAATTTACCTTAGTTTCGTGTTTAACCTTCCTTTATCTTTGCGTCTATAAATTCTCATGTTCATAGTAGATAGATGTCTATGAACATTCCTTTGTAATGATCTCTGCATCTAGTTGTTGTTCCCCTCCATAAAATTCATCATTCAGTCGGGCATCTTGCGATTTGTTTTTTTTTGTGCTTTATTCGAAAGCCCTCAGTTGTGCTCATATTTTCCAGTTGCTTGTCCTAAAAAAATAATAGAAGGATTATTAATTAGTCAATATAAACTTTTAGTTTAATGTCAATTTTACTCCGATGAGGACGGCTGGAATACGTCCAATTCCAACAGTTCGTTAATAAGCTTTCTCAGGGTCGATTTGAGTCCATAAGCTACTTTGTAAGGATGACACCTTATCAATTTCCTTCCCTTAAGCTTTATTTCCATTTCCATTTCTTTAGCAAAGCGATCTTTAAAGTTGTTCACCACATCAATCAGAGCATTCTTTTCGTCATTGTTGATTTCGTTCCCGACGAAAATATCTTCTGCAGGTAATGGTGCTCGATCACTAGTTCTTTCGCTACCTTCCTCCTTCTCATGGTTAATTTTTTTTAATTCAAACTTCCCCCAACTTTTGTTTATTTGTATCTCAGGTTTATCCATGAAGTTTCGACCTACTATCATAGGGACCCTTTATGCCGATTCATTTACCATCATAATATCGATTAACAAGGTAATGTCATTAACTGAAAATTCTTTCTTGATTTTTCCCAGAACGTTTACCATCATGCCGTCAAATCCCACGACTTTTGTGTTGCATTCATCCATCTCCCAACCATACTTTTCTGAATTGTCCTCTCTTATGGTAGTACAGTCGCTGCCCAGATCGAAAAATGCTAGTATCTCTTTCCCATCCACCTTAATTATTTTATGGTATTCATCTTATACTTTGCATACTTTTTGTATTGAATCCTCAGGCAGATTACCTCGTTTCCTTAATACCGCGACTTGGTATAAATAGTCTTCAATATGTTTCCCCGATAGTCTTTTCTCTGCATTATCTCCATGAGGATTGACGCATTGACTTGTCCGCTTGGGAGGCTTGTAACAATTCCTCATTGAAGTCTGCAAGTCTTGCTTGGTCTGATACCAAAAACGCGCTGCTCCTCCTAGGCGAAGAGTAGCGTGAAAGAGTGTGCTGCGGTCATCCCATCCTATCCGTAGAAATTTTTTAAGCCTTCAATGGATTCTACTCAATCTTTGGCTCGAATAGCAGGTTCCCATGACGGATTAAATTGGGCAATTAAAGTGCTTATCTCCCCCATCCCCATTCTAAAGGAATTTGATTCGTGAAACGAACCGTTTGAGGCTCTACTCCCCCTTCGTTCCTCATTTCGCCGTCCTAATTCACTTGAACTTGACATAAGTTTTTCGCGTTCGTTCAGTTCTTTCTCTCTCCTCAAGAAATTATTCTGCCAACGCATCAATTCGATTTCAGAAAGTGGACTTACCTTGTCAACTTCGTCTGTCAGCTCAACATTCATAATTTTAGATCCGTATGTCTATCATTCACTTTGACTTATTGTTAGTCATGTATTCCGCATAACATCAATATCACTAACAACACAAAATTAATGAATTAAAATTCGTGGTGATCAACCCCACACTTGAAGCTATAGAACTCCACGATATTTACTTGATTCAAATTATTTACGTTATAGAACAAATTCGCTAAGCTCAACCACTATTCACGCCCGAAGGTAATCTGAACTTGCGACTCAAAAAGTTCTTCTTTTGGGATCCACACATTTCATATCCTCACAACAAGCACACACTTATTCTAGCCCTAAATTGCCAGTCATAAACCTACCCGAAATCATTTACGCTGCACTCATAATTAGTTCCAAGAATATTTTAATGAATACTTTGAGATGCCCCATGAATAGTGGAAGACAATTTGTCCTTCATTTATTACCTCTGTCGACAGAAGGGGGACTTTTCCTGATTACCTGCAACACTTTGATTTTTTATTTTGATTTATTTTTTTAATAAATGTAAAAACAAATATAACTTCCACGCAACCAATATAACATCTCGATACTATATAGTGAGTCAATTCACGTAAGTAAAATAATTGTAAATACCAGAGTACAAATACGGGAAGTAACCCAAGTTGAAGACATTTTCAGAAAAGAAAAACACCTGTGTATTCATAAAAATTAAAAAAAAAAAAACAACAAACTTAAGAAACAAGTAAAAAAGCTAGATTGGTCTAAAACCAATTCTTATGATATCCTAGAATCCCCAAGTAGCACAATCGAGTTATCAGAAAGTCGTGTCACTTTCTTATGACTGACCATAGTCATAACGACTTACACTTACGACGTGATTAAATCATATACAAAACGTTCATATAACTAAAATGGGGAATCGTATTTCAGTTATACGACGCTGTTATAGCTCATTTGTAACCACTAGAATGACTTTTTCACAACATAAATAAAGTCAAACAAGTATCAGAGGACGGTTGTAAATTTGACAATTTAACACGCTTAAGACCTTTATACCCTAGACACACAGCACGAACTAATGAATCATTTGTACTAACTATTCATTAAAATGCCAGTTGTCAAATAGTATATGTCATTATAGCTCGAAAATCAGATGATAATGAAGTACACTAATGAAGGGTTTTCCTCCTTCATTATAGCTATAATGAGGAAAAATGTACTAGATTTGGCATATAATGTAAATCTGGAGCTCCGCTGTGCATCTGCCGATTTGAAAAATAAGAAGAAGAAATGCAAAGAAATGCAAATCACAAATGATATTTTTTAATATTTTTTTAAATAAAATGTGTTTCTCATTTGGAAATTGTTAAATTGAAAATAAAATAAATGAAAACAAAGTTTATCGCGTTAATTCGATCCATTTTGCTTCTTTAAGGTGATAAGTTCATCAAAACCGGTTTGACAGCACAACTTAATTAAAGAAATGGCTGTGTGTCCGCAGTTTATAATGAATCATTAGTTATTTCTTCATTAAGAGTGCTGTGTGTCTAAGACATTATGCATTTGCATTACGTTTAAGGCATAATTGATCAATTGAATAATAGCATACAATAGTAAAACCTTGTAATAACGTTCATGAAACTTTTTGGTCTTTTGAAAGTCAAAATTAAGATGCAAACTTATCTCCATCTAGAAACTATAAAAGCTTTTTACAAAAACAATCCTAAGTATAATATACATACATAATATTATAACTCTTTTTATTTTTATGATTGAGTTGGATCTTTTCCCGTAAATGTTGAAATGTATTGCGGAGAAAACTTTACTGTGTAGTTTTGTAAAATAGATGCGTAAATATTGGATGCCTTCTATTTATTACAATATAAGTTACATAATCCTTTATTAAAATTTACATACAATTATTTTTGGCTATTAAATGTACTTTCAGCAATGTGAATCAGATCCCTAAATTTTCCACATTCAAAATACTGAAATTTAACCAGTAAATGGAATTGAAAATCTTAGTAAATGGAAAAAAGTTCTCATATTTTTAATTCTCTCGATTTTCTATCCATAACAATATGGCGCATTTATTTGTGACTGTAACGTATATACAGCTCATGAACCTTTTGTATATGGTTTTAGTTGTATTTGAAATAGTTTGCAATCTTAAATTAGAAAATATGACTAATAAACAATTCTTCCACGGCCCTTATATTAAGTTACTGTCTGTGTCTTCTCTCCGACTTTTTCGCGACTGATACAAGTTTGACAGATTACTTCCGTACCTCGTGCGTGCGGCTTCGATTTTTGTTGCGCGAAAGTTAAAATGTTTAAAGTGGTATCTGCCGAAGAGAACGGGGAAAAGTTAATTTCAGCAATGTCATCTTCATGGAAAGATCATAATATCTTGCGATGGTCGTGAAATAACTGCAAGGAAAAAAGATTCGAAAGAATCCACTTTCCAAGTCAGCAAAAGATTGGTTTTCTTTCCAGTGCAGTGTAAAAATTCCTTTGAGGAAGCAAACATTATTGAAAAGTCAGTAGCAGCATTTTGAGATACGGAATCAGAAAAAAGGTAAATCCGGCTTTCGTCTAAAAAGGCAGTAATACGTCGAAAAGCAACAAATTTGTTAGTAAATTTGTTTTCAATAGCAGCATTTTGCGCATAAGATTTGAATTAGATGCCTAATTTTCGCTGTATTACTGCCTTAAGCTGCCATTTACTTACGGTCTATAAGGGGATGGATACTAATAGAATTACTTAAACTATGTTGTAATATTGTTTTTCTTTTAGACCCAAAAAGCGGAAGAATTAATATACAGCCGATTATCGAAACTTTGATAATCTTTTCGACAGCATAAATCAGCCAGACCCGTCAGGAATACAATTGAATGAAACAAAAAGATCCAATGTAAAAACGAAGCTCCACAAGACGAGCTGATCGTAATTAATGACAAAAACTTGATGCAAGGTAGTGCCATTTTCCCAGCATCTGCCTATGAAAAGGGCAGTATACAGTAACGCTATTCTTTCACGAACTGCATTAAATAAGGAACCTAATACTGAATATACATCATTGGAAACGGTAGAACTTGATTTTAGTGTCTTAAATAGAATTCCATTGTGTAAGTTTCTGCTGCATTTATTACACTTATATATATGATTATAAATCAACTGTGTGAATTAATAGAATAAAGATTAGTTTTGTAAAATAATCTTATCATTTTACACTTAACATTAATTACTTTCGAGTATTCTGCTATTCCTTTTTTTCCTTTGTTTGAGTCCATTTTGACATTTATGCCGTATTGTAACTAATTTGTTGTATACTAGTGAGATATACGAACGATTAGCCTTAAAACACTCAGGTTAAAACTTCACTACAACCAACTATTACGCGACGTATATCCGGCCGTTATGCGTATGGCTGTCTTATTTCGGTTATATTAGGAATGTAACACAGTTATTTTATTTGTTTTGTGGCAACAATACTACTCTAATACGAAGAGTCGTTTAGTTAACGTATATGAATAATTCTAATATCTGAATTAATTTACACTTGTTAAAGACTTATTCACGATGTTTATAAAACTAATTAATTGTGACTATAATAAGACTCAACTCTATGACGATTCTGTCGTAATGCATAGCTATATCACACACATTTTATTATTTTGAATTTTATTTAATTTCAAAAATTCTTTTTACGCAATGGTATGAGCTATAGAATCAAATCTCTTTGCATTGATTGGGCCCAGCAATTGGGGAAAAAAAATCAGCAATTTGTCTGAAATATTCAAGTCGCTATGACCAAAAATGTTCTGGAATTAGTAGTTTGGTAAAAAATCACGAAAAAATCATAACTCGTAAACTACAAAAATCGCAGAGCATACATGGGATGATTCGGGTACCCGTGGGATGCTCTACTTCTGTTCTTCCGCTTGACACTATTTCCTGGGACACCCTGTATATAATGAATATGACAAAATCAGAAATATCTTTTTTGTGCCTTGAACTTTATGGACATTTTTATAAATTATTCTTTGAGTAAATTTAGGTTTTTTAATTCAAGAGCATATCCTGGCTATATTTAAAAAAAATAATTATGGAAATCCATGCAATACTTACAGAGGAACATGGATTTTGTGTCTCAAGGTACCCGCTAAAAATTATAAATTACGCGAAAATAATCAATTTGGTCGTCGTCCAGTACAGAAGAGATGCTGTAAAATTTTTAATTATACACGGTAAAGCTTGTGTGTACCATGAAATCGCATCTATATTTTGTCCCCTAATTAAATATGTAATTAATTTTTGAATCCGATATACGATTTTGGAAATAACTGTAAAAGAAGTGTATCAGTCCATTTTAAGGTGAAAAAATGGCCGTTTTTGGTACAAAAATTGACATATTTTCAACTCATCATTGCGAAGAACTAGTAAGTTGTGGAAATTTACTTCCCATGACAAAAATTTCACAACAGAGTACTAATGGATGTAAAACAAAGAACGGAAGAAATATATGCAAAATATAGGAACTGGGTGTATATGACCCTAGTGTAAAAAAATCGTTTTTCGGCGGTCAAAATTCAGCTATCACGTTAAAATGGTCAAATACAAACTACACCACCCGATTACCCTCTACACCCTCTTTAATTTGGTACCAAACATGACGTAGTTTGGACAACCACCTATGAGGGGTGGTACGACCCCCAACCCCCAAAACACCCTGCCCCAAAAATTGTTCACCTATATTTTTGCACTCTAAACCCTTAATCTATCAAAAAAAATTCCAATACTCTACAGCCCTCCCACACAGAGTTAGGCGCCCGTGAATATTGTGATAGCAAAATTTACAACCGAGGCCGCTCAAATCTGCAAATTACCGTTAATTGAAATAAAATATAGCCTATAATACCCATTCATACCTAATTACCAAAGTGAATTCTTATTTTTTTTTATTGGGCTTACAGATCCTGAGCTTACCCCAGCGAATTATTACAGCTCCTGATATTGTCTTTATTTTCTTTTAAATTTCCGTTAATCAGCCCCCATTTCTACCCCGCACTTTCCCACCACATTTCCTACACCTATCTTGTTCGCCCTGAGCTCCCATTTTTTTTGATACCACATACATTCTCCTTCTTCTCTCCATTCTCTCGTTATCCCGGAAAAACTCGAGAGAACCTACCCTCCTACATCCCTCAAAAACTACCCCAACAAAAAAGAAATTTTAATTTATTTCGACAGTGGAAGGTAATAGGCAGATGTACCTCACATATGAAAAAAAGTCCAACCCTCTACAACAAAAAGTGATACCCTTAATCGTCCCAGGCGATTCGCACTTTTTCACATTTCTTACGTTTTCCCTAATTCTCCAACCATGTTAGTGAATTGGGAATGGAGAATTAGGGAATTAAGAATTCTAAGAAAACGAAATTCTCATCTCCCAAATTCTCCGTGCTGCAGAATCCGGCTCCTGGCCGGCCTCACCAACTTTGACAGTTCTGTAGAATATATGAGATCAGGTTATCAAGCTCCCAATGAGAAAGTTGGTGAGGCCGGTCAGGTTGAGGTTGAACTCGAGTAGGTCTATTTTCTACTCTGCTGGAGCTTTGTCAGCTTTTACAGCTAATTTTTATAATCAATTGATTTATTCCTGCTGTAGTAAATTATTACAAAATAATTTCAATTTTCAAGCCAATAGCCCAATTAACTGCTATCATACAGAAGTTGTCAAAGTTCGTAGTGTGAGTTGCAAAAGTTTACAAGCCTAATCAGGTTAAGGTTCTCAATGTTATATATATACTGAGGTCGAGGTTGGAAAAGCTGGCACTGTGTTCCGGTCTTAAAGCTTGGGTCCTTACCTTCCCAAAGGCTACACTTACATACTATATACCTCACTTAATAAAATAATAAAATAGTTTTGATTCCAAAGGAACCTTACCATTTTACGCTCAATACCTCTCAGGTGAGTGATAATTGCATGTGTGTATGTGCAGCCGGAGTCCGAATCTGTAGGCAGCTACTGGGCAGTTGCTGGGCAGCTACATTCGATATCATCAGCCCACGGCATCACATGACGGCACAGCGACATTACAATTATTACTCAGCTGAGAATTTTTATTTGAGAAATCGTAGTCATTTGGTTAAGATAATTTTTATACCCTAGATGAAATCTATAGGGTATACTAAGTTTGTCATTCCGTTTGTAACACCTCGAAATAATGATGGTAGAGCAAAATGAATTGGACACCCACGCATAATATTAAAAGTTATTTTGATTTTTGTATGTCCGTCTGTCTGTGCGCACGATAACTCGAGAACGCTTTCACCTAGAAAGCTGAAATTTTGTACACCGACATTAAAAAAAAAAGTAAAATTATGTTCGAAAATGAGACAAATCGGGCAACTCCTTCGTGGGGTTGCCATACAAAAATTTCATTTTCCACGATATATTTGGACGCTACCTGAGAATACGTTGACATAGAAAGCTGAAATTTGGTACACTGTGTTTTCATACTAATGGCAAATAAAATTTCAAAAATGGGCTAAATCGGGCAACCCCTTCTAGGTGTTGCCATATAATAATTTTGGTTTTTTACATATACTTTAAAAACGATTAGTCCTAGACATTTTTATTGTACTAAAAACTTCTTCAGAATAAGAAATCCTATAAAATTGGTTATAATCATTTTTTCTGTCCGACGAGCCGTTCTAGAAATATATGCGAGAAACCAATGAAAAAATCAAAATTGCTCAAATGGGTGACCATATGAAATTTCATACGTGCATTCATCTAGGGTATCATAAAAATTGGTCTTAGACCAATTCTAGCTTTTTCACTTGTTTTAAAATAATTCTGTTAGGAAAGGTATGAAAATTTTATTACGGTTCGGAAGATACGAAAGCAAGCTCAAGATTATCAGAACACCATTTTTCTTTATGAATAGTAGTTTAGGGCGGAGGAGCTATTCAAATAAAACTTTTGTCAGTTTTACATAAGAACACTGCAAATATTTTAGAATGTAAGGACTCCTATGGCCCTCGCATGGGTTAGGGAGGGAGTCTGTTTCATGGCTTGTGAAGTATTCTGGAGGGTTTTGAGTGAGCTCCTACACTAGGAAACTTGAGCTCCACACAAACATAAATAAGCTTCACTTAATTTTGCTTATAGATTTTATAGATTCCTGTTTGTTATATGCTAAAGAAAAATGGCGTACATTAATTTGACTAGTGACAGTCACAGTGTGATGAGTAATGGCATTCAATCAATGTCTAACCACCTAATTATATCTAAATTGCCCACTGAATTGCTTTGGTGCTTTGATTAATAGATGTCTCCAGAATCATTTCTGTGTTGTATAGGAGATGTCGCTGCTTGGAGCTTGCAATAAATGTGATAGAAACTTTTATTTAATGGTACAAAACAAATTTTTCCAACATGGGAAGTGCACAAATGGTGGGAAACCAAGGTATTGAAAATTCTTTTATTAGAAGATTCAAAGCTAGAACTAAGAAGCAAAAAAAAGTAGAGACATCTCGTATAGAACTCAGAAATAATTCTGGACACATCTACTACAGTCTATAATCGAAGTTTGGTGCCATTTTATGTATGCAATCTTGGCTCCGCCGTCTAAAATTTAAGGGTGGTTACTACCAGCAAAATAAGCTCACGATTTCTGTTCTCAAAAGCTCAGTAGATTTAAACGCATTAAAGTATGCAATTTGAAAATTGAAACAAACCACTATGTATGTACACGCAAAGCTATATGATGTGTAATATTCATGTGCATTGTCACTGCAAGGCGTTTAGCTGGGGACATTTGCAGAGCAGTAGGATCCCAGCAGGAATATCAAGTATCGCACATTTCATGTCATTAGGAGGAGACAATAAAGAAGCTATTCTATCGCTTCCTCCAAGCTACTACAAAGGAATTAGGAATGCCTGACTATAAACCCATGCTGGGGACTTTGCTGGGAAGTTTTGGATAAATGAATCCACGTTTTTTAGTTAATTTCGTTTTTCTATTGCAATGTTATTGGAGAGAAGGCATGCATAAAACTTTTTACGAAGTGATTATACTAGCATAATGCCGAAGTGGTTCTGCTGACATGATATGAAATTAATTCTGTTGGCATGATCTGGATACTTCCAGATTCTGAAGAACGGGTTAACAACTTTTACTCAATTTTGAAAACAATTTTTTTTACAAGCCCGCTAGACAGAGAGCCATGTAAATTAAAAATTGTCTTAGCCTAATTAATTTTATTTTAAAACACTTAGCTTAAAACTTTTAAACTTCAAAATTTTTTTATCTTTCATGAGAATCGGTTCGTCCGAATACGTCAAGCATCACATTTAATGTGAAATTGTCCATTACGCATATTAAAACTTCGCAGTAAAATATGAGTCACCATACTACTTACGATGCTGCACACATTTTGGAGCTTCTTGATGCATCGCATATGCCTTCCTGGGAAGGTTTGGAATTTTTACTAAAAATTCGATTCCTTCTGCATACCTTCCACAGGAAGACCTTCTAGGTTTTCCAACTGGGAATGGACATGGAATCTGCTTGGAATTAGAGTTGTAGCTTTTCTACTGGGAAATAAAATAAGAATGAGCTTAAAAACTTAAGTGGCATCTATATAGTCTGTGGTTGAATCATAGAGAAAATAGTATCCGAGTAGAAAACTGTATGTTGAGAGTTTTTGCTCAAGTGCCCCTAATCTAGCTAGTCTGAAAACAATACATCCAGAGCTCATTCGATTGTGTTTAAGCAAAACCCTCGAGAATACTTCACAAGCCATGAAACAGACTCCCTCCCTACTACATGCGAGGCCCAGCGTAGTCCTTACATTCTAAAATATTTGCAGTGTTCTTATGTAAAATTGACAAAAGTTTGATTTGAATAGCTCCTCCGCCCTAAACTACTATTCATACAGAAAAACGGTGTTGTGATAATCTCAAGATTGCTTTCTTATCTTCTGAACCGTAATAAAATTTTTATACCTTTCCTAACAAAGTTATTTAAAAAAAATTATCTTAACCAAATGACTACGATTCCTCAAACAAAAATTCTCAGCTGAGTAATTCATTGTAATGTCGCTGTGCTGTTATGGCATGCCGTGGGCTGATGATACCGAATGTAGCTGCCTACAGATTCGGACTACGGCTGCACATATACACATGCAATTATCACTCAGCTGAGATGTATTGAGCTTAAAATGGTAAGGTTAGTTTGTAATCAAAACTATTTAATTATTTTGTTAAGTAAGGTATATAGTAAGTGTAGCCTTTGGTAAGGTAAGGAGCCAAGCTTTAAATTACTAGATGACTATTTTCCTGTATGGATAGTAGTTTAGGCTCTATGGCATATATAAAGTCAATGTTTGGCACTTTTCCATCAGCATCAATATAGAGCATTTTAGAGTACGGACTCTGAACGCACACATATAGATTTCTGTTTCATGGCTTGGGAAGTATTCTCGAGGGTTTTGGTTTAAGCGATCAGTAGTCAGTACACACAATATAAAATACCATCGGCCGGCCTACATCGAACAGCATAAAGTCGGTTTCACTGAATTGTATGCACGCATACTGCACTGTGTGTGACATATGTATACGAGCCGAGCAGGAGTAAAGTGGCAATACCATTATAGTCAATTCAAAAGCTCTTCCGAAGTGAGCTTTTGAAATCGAGGGAATATTGCTGCCATATATTTTTCAACTCTGTTATTGCTTCTCTATGGTTGCATCTTCCAACAAGCGTCTTACGGGATCAATCTGGAATGGATTAAAAATTGTTTAGCTTTTTGATCTTCTTCCACTAAGTTTTACTGCTTTCACAAGCCTTCATGTGGAAGACCTGATCAGATTTCCCGCTGCGATTGGATACACATGGCGAGATTTTAGATTTCTCTGTCGGATTTTTCATAGAATTTTTTTTTGAACTTATTTTTGGTTTCATGTGACAGATGTTCAAAATTTATCTTAGGAGTCATAAACTCCTTTATTACCTTGTTTTCATCCTTGCTTGCATGCTCGATTCTAGTATTGGTTGAATGGCAATAGAGATATTCTCAGTAAGTAATTACGCAGGTACATAAGCTGTACTGTCGGTATTTTCTTTTATTAGGATCGGACCAACATGTTTTCTCTGTAAATAGTTTTGGAAATAACTACAAAAGAAGTGACTCAGTCCTTTTTAAGATGAAAAAATGGCCCTTTTTTGGTACAAAAATTGACATATTTTCAGCTCATCATTATGAAAAACTGGTACGTCGTGGAAATTCACTTTCCATGCGAAAAATGCTCACAACAGAGTACTAATGAATGTGAAACAAAGAACGAAACAAATATATACAAAATATAGGAATTGGGGTGTATATGACCTCAGTGCAAAAATCGGTCTTTCGGCGGTAAAAAGTCAGTTATGAAGATAAATGATCAAAAAAAACTACACCACTATATTACCCGTTTCTCCCTCTTTAATTTGATACCAAACATGACGTATTTTGGACAACCCCCAATGGGAGTGGTACGGCCCCCATCCCCAAAAGCCCCTTCCCCAGAAATTGTTCACCTATATTTTTGTATTCTAGACCCTAAATCCGTAGGAAAAACCCCAATGCTCTACGACGACCCTCCCACACAGAATTAGCCGTCTTTCAATATTTCGATAAATCTCACGTTTTCTATAACTCCCCAAGTACGTTAGACAATTTCGAATTGAGAGCTAGGGATTTTTAATCGGGAAAAACCGAAATTCTCTCTCCCAAACTCTACGAGTTACAGAATCCGGCCCCAGGAGTGATTGGGATGGGAAGGAGATGGTGGTAGCATCCGCAATTTCTGTTTTTACGGATGGATTCAAGACGAGTGCGGGCACAAGTAGTATACTCCAGAGACTGGCATTGGCATGAATCTTATAGACTGTTGAGAAAATGCAGTGTCTTTCAGGCAGAGCTTGTCGCGATTTACCAGGTGGCACTACAAGTGTATAAGTATATGTGTAGATAGTTCGTACAGCACACCTACATACATATATACTGACAGCCAGGCAGCCATTAAGACTTTGGATGCTGTACTGGTAAAATCGAATTTGGTGCAGTAATTCAGGACTAGCCATGAGGAATTAACTACACGACATAAGTACTATGTTTCCATGAGCCAGAGTTGAGTTAGGATTGAGTTTGCGTTAATTTTTGCTGGCTGAGTTAACTCGATGCTGTGTCCATGAACGACTTGAGTTGAGTTGACAGATGTAATATTTCATACAAAGTAGCCGGATTTGTGTTGTTTAAAACACCCATCCGCACTATTCTAACTAATACTTAGACAAAACCCAACTCAACTTGACTGGTTTCGTGAAGTTAACATGGATTGAACGAAATTCAACTCAATTCAAGTTTCCATGAGCACTAATTCGGATTTAATTCGAATTGAACTCCGCATGGAAACATAGTAAATGCGACCCTATGCTGGGTACTTGGTCATAGGGATATCCAAGACAACGAGATGGCTGACGAGTTGGCAAAAAAGGCTCTGAAATAAAAAGCTCCTCAGCAATAGCTTATTAGAGGATCTCGAGCGGAGACTTGAGCTTTCAAAGATGAGATCATCAGGGGGATGGATCAACAGAGAAACCTGCCGCATTTCGAGGCGATTATGTCCTGTATATGATAGGCAAAGGGTAATATTTTGGCTGTTAGATTCGCTTCAAATTCTCGGCTTCCATTTACTTCACAGATACCTGTATAATAAAACGAATAATAATAATAATATATTTAGTTGTGGGATATGTACACAAAATTATAATCTTTTACTATTAGGTACCACCATTATAATAATAAGGTATGAATACAAAATTTTATTAAGCACAATAGAGAAAGCAACGCGCGACAGGAATTCTTTCAAGAAATGGGACGAATTTGTTTTAAGGAGAGTTTTAAAGGCATTGACAGCTCAGAAAAAATTCCGAAATTAATAACACTTCTGGTCACAAAACTATTCACTTAAAATTAAGAAACAATTGTCACACATATACTGATGTATCGACACGGTTGGAACTTTAAAGGTTAGTTCTGTACAAAACTTCAAGGAAAGCTAGATTTTTAGATTTAGATTTAAGCGCGGCGAGTAGCATTTGCACTGCAGCCATCTTTGGCATATTGTGCACCACTTGCATTACAGTTCCTCCAGCAATCCTACTTTTCCTAGGAAGAGCAGTATTTTTTGGAAGAAATTTGAGCCAAATTCCTGGAATCTGCATTGTGCAATGGTCTCGCATTCACACAGGACATGCTCCGATGTTTCATCGTCTTCGAAACATAGCCTACACACATCAGTAGGTGAGATGCCCATGCTATGCATGGGTTTGTTAAGCTTACAGTGTCCGGTTAGGACTCCCGTAATGATTCTGAGTTGATTTCTAGATAGCCCTAAAAGATCCAGGCTCTTCTCTCGGGAAGCTAAATGTCCAATGCTAAATTATTTTGGAAAAACTGTAATCGCCTACTGGAGTATGATTTCTGAGTACCAATAGCGATGATTCTTTTCGAAAAACAAACACATTAATCAATGATCCAACACAAAATAAAATTTATTTAATAAGAAACATTCATATCACAAATTCAACGCATCATGTTTCTCCAAAAACAAAGTTTTAATTTTTTCTTAATACTTAGAAAAACTCTGTATAGCTTTAATAAAATTTCAAAACTTGATACTACCAAAATATCCTTGATTTAAGACCAGTATTTCTCTGGTAAGGAATTTAAGAAAAGAAGCTTAGATATCCTTTTTCCAGTAAGCCCATCTCTAGCTTTATTTGCTGTTGCACCAGCTTTAGAAAATAAACGTTCATAAGGAACTGATCCTGCAACGATGCTTAAATATTTAAAACTTAATTCAGATGAGCCAGGAAGTATCGTTTTTATTTCATTCCAAGCCATAAAGCAATCTCGGACAAGGTTATAGAGAGACATGCTTAGGTATTGCGTTAGTTCATAATTTTTTATTCCATTTGCTCTTACATAATACTGGATCAGATCTAGCTTGTGCAACACGCTTGTGATAAGCCCATATATCCAATTCTCCTTTTTCATTAGTGCAGTTAACATCGCATCGGAAGAAATATCCTCCTCCTCATTGTTGTTACCTTGAGATGTAGCAATCGTACGTAGAGATTTTATTACTTTACCACAAGACGTAGAATCTGTAAAATGTATAATTTTAAATCTAGGATCTACGAATGTGCCAAGGGATGACACTGTTCAATTTGTCGAAATCTTTTACTAAATTCGTATTACAATTAGGCTACTAAATTTTTTCCCATATTGGAGCTTGACTTCATTCGATTATTATATTTTTCAGTAACATGCCACCATTGGTACCTTACTCAAAGTCACATACTTTTCACCACTTATTTCAGTGGTTAATTTTTCTAGTGCGTAAAGAATTTTTTGATCTCCCATCTGTTCTCTAGATCTTAAGTGCTTTAACCGAATATGATTTCGACTTAGGTCAACATTTCTCAAAATAATGTTGCTTATAATAGTTGAAAGCTGTAAAAACCTTTCTACCATGTAATAGGTTGAGTTGCATATGATCTACACTGACCATGAAAAATTGCTTACCATATTTTATCTTGGAAAAAAAAATTTTGGCGTGGGCAAATTATGTTATGACATTTCATTTTTGGTTGGCCGATGGCGTTATCTAGACCGAAAAAACTGCAATCAGAGAATTAATTCCATTAAAGAAGTTAGAGCTCGCCGAGTTAAAAGAGATAAAAAAATTAAGAAAACGAATATGCACCTTTATAGTTTAACAAGCACTCATTTAGTCCGTAATTAGTTCCGAACGCGTTAGCTTCATTTCAGCCATTTTGATTATAAACGTCAAATTTATGGTAAGCAATTTTCTTGAAAATATATGGTACGCCATTTGGTCTGCCATATATGAGCTACCCAGTGGCGTGGCGTGGACTTGATGCGAGGGGAGGCAATCAAATTTAATTTTATAAAAGCGTTAAATAGGCATGCATCGAAATTTGCATTTGCATTTATTCTAATAAATTATCTATACACCCAGGGACCACGATCGAGGACTTGAGAGTAGGCACACTGAGCTCTTTTTTTAAATACAGTGTTTTGGTCCCCGTGCTGTTAAATTAAAAGAGTTAATCAAATGATCATAGTCAGATCGCAATTTACTTATGTAATATATTATACGAAATTCCGAATAGGTAAGCTTAATTAAAATATTAGTAGATAGATAAAGAACTTTACTAAAAGTTAATAAATTTTTATACAGCATGCATTATAAAAATGTAGATTTTAATGTGACAGCATTAATTCTTAGCGCACCAAAATAAACAAAACGAAATACCACTTCAATAGGTTTACACATTTAACAACAAAAACAAGCGTTAAAAACACTTTTTTTAAATGCATAAAAAAGAAAACCAACACACATGTTTCATAAAACCTTTCAAGAAATTCAAAGATTATTCAAATAATTTAATTAAAATTTATACTTTAATTCAATTCTTCTTTCTTTACTGGCAAATTCATCAATAAAATAAAATTCTTCGTGGGAAAGGAAAGTTTTTAATTTATTTTTTTTCAATGGACAATAAAGCTAAGTCACTTAATCTTTCTTCAGACGTTGAGCTTCTAGAGAAAGTTAATATTCTTTTTAGCGTGGAAAAACTACGCTACGCGGATGCACTAATAACTGGCAAAGTTATAATAAGTCGTAGACGTTTAAAACATTGAATAAAACTATCTTGCAAATTGTTGTTAATAAAATATCGATAAAATTCTTGAACGGCTTTACCGTTGAAGACATCATCAGAGAACAGCACAATGAGTTCCGTTTTTAAAGAACTTCTATCAAATAATTTCGAAAATTATCAGGAAATTTCGTTGTATAATTTTGAAATTTACAAGAATTAAAAAGCTCTAAAAATTTAAATTTATCTAAGGAAGAAAATCGGGATATAATTTCTTCATGAATAATATCAATAATTTCAGTGAATAAACGTTTAAAACTTAATTCAATATTTTGGGAGCCATCAACTATACAACGTACCTACTCATTTACGTTGACGCGGTAGGTTGAATAGCAAAGAAGTTTCATTCCATATTTCGGTGAAATTGTTTCTTAGATGTAGAAGCTGATTTTGAAAGTCTCTAATTTTTTTAATGCAAAAGGTAATATCACTGTGTTTAGCTTGGAAGATATCAAAAAGGACATCAGTTTGCGGAAATATTTTTGAAAACATTTTAAGGAGAAAAATAAACAGAAAATCGTTTAAAAGTACCGAAAGACCCCGAGCACTGTTAACAGTCTCACTATCCCAAATATCTTCCACATTTTCGACAATATATTCAAAAAGAAGTTTGAGAGAATCAATATTATCGTGAATGGACAAAATAAGTCTGCCATTGAAATTCTAGCGGGTGGGAGCTACTTCGGGAAGTCCTCTTTTTAGAAACGAGTTCTTTTAGTTGAATGACTGAAAAAAGTTGAGAAAGCGGTGACTGATTGGAAAAACACTTTGCATTCACGAATCTTGTCACATGATTTGGACAGGACCAAATTTAATCGATGTGCGACGTGCCCTTACTCTAGTTTGAAGCCCGCTTACTTCACCTGCCATAACTGATGCACCGTCATAACTCTGGCAAATTAGCTTACTACCGCATTCAAAACACTGCATGACGTTCACCACATGTTCATGCAAACGACTTGCCGTTCGGTTGTCAGAAACATTCTTAAAACCAATAAAAGTCTCGTTTATGTCTCCGAAAGAACAAATGTACCGTAGGGTGGTTGACAACTGAATCGACATGAATTGTCAGTTGTTTCGTCGCAAATAATTGCAACATACTCCGAGTTTTGAATTTCAAAATATTTTTTTTTTGTAAGTGTACAGGAGATAGCAGTTATTAAATCATTTTGTATATAGTTCGATAAGCCTGAAAATAACGTTGCCCTATCTAAATGATTTTTAAGTTCTCGGTTAAATCTGGCCAAAAGCCAAATTAATTCAACGTAATTTCCTCGATTTATTGAATTTGAGGCTTCATTGTGCCTCCGAAAAGCCTGCTCTTGGCATGCCAAATGGCAAACTACATCTATTAAGATTTTAATAATTTCCCGATTCCTCTTAACTAATTCATTATGCTTTATAATTGACGATCTGAAATTACTATCAATTAATTGGTCAATTCTTTGACCAGAACCAAATTTAGTGAGAGCTAGCACTGATTTGAAGTGATCTGAAGATTTTGTTCCATGCCTATCTATTGCTTTATGGAAATTATTTAAGTCACTAAATCCCGAAGTTCGCCATACGTTGTTTTCCGATGAAAACAACAAGCAAGGCCAACAAAATGTTTTTTTGCTTATTCTGACAACCGGTAAGCCAATTTGCGCTATCATATAATTTTACAGTAAAATGTCTAGTGGATGTTCTGTTCTCTGTCGAAATATTTAATATAGGCTTCGGTCTTCCATTTTGAATTATCATTTTTTTTTCAGTAAACGAACGTGAGCCGAAAGATCGTTGCAACAGATCGTCAATTTCAGAAAAGTTCCCTACAACAGGAATCTCTGCCATAATAAATAAAAATAATATTAACAAAAAATCAAAATTAACAAACCCCGTGCACTACACTATTTAACGCACTATGCAAATATTAATAGTTTTTAAAAGCCTTTTTTATTTAAAAGTCAGAATTTAACCCCGAAACCAAACGTGAAGAAAAACTGTTCACTAAAAATATTTAAAATCCACTTTACATTTATTTTCAACCTAATTTCATGCAGTACACAAATTTAATATTTTTTAAAAACCTTTTTTTTTTTAAGTTAAAATTTAAGCCCGAAACCAAACATGAAGAAAACTGGTAACCAAAAAATATTTAAAATTGAATGCATTTTACATATAATTATAATCTAATTGCATGCAACCGCAAATTTTCCCAAATGTTCAAATAGGATAAATTGAGAAATTCCAAAATTGTTCATGACAGGCGTTAAAATATTGCTGAAAACTTCAAACATGAAAATTTTATTAAGCTCATTTGCCCCCGACTGAACTTATTTGTCATCATATTACAAGACGTCTCTGTTTTACAATGAAATTCCCCTACCCAGAAGAAAAGAAAGTCCCCTCAATTATTTACAATTCCACCTCGCGAACATGCTTTCTAAACGACCTACCTACATGAAATTGATGGAAGCAGAAATAAAAATGCATCTAGAGCCCAGACTTGTTCGCATGCAATAGTTTTCGTTGGAAATTGTTCCATAGTTTTGTTGAGATAATTTTTTACTACGGGGGTTGATTTTTAATTTCTTGTCTTTCCTGATTTACAGCAAAGGTCGGAAAAAATACCTTCATAAAAAATATTTTTAGAATGAAAATATTTTGAAGAATTTTTACTATTAATTCAGAAATCCTAAGGGAAGCAATGCTTCCCTTGCTCTTGCTTCCAAAGACGTCACACCACTGGGGCTACCATGAATTATTGCCATGGCTACACGGTCTACACTGGCAATTCCGTAGCAATAGTATATGGTAGACCATAATTTATGGCCAGTGTAGACAGGGGGTAAGCTAAACAGGTGATGAGTGCTATGCAAGGACACAACATTGCATACTAAAACGCACTAAAAGTATTGCTGCATCCCACCATTTGAATGAAAATGCGTGCTGCTTAATTGATTATGTGGGGATATTACGATATTTAGGAGAAATATCGATAAAATATTGATATATCAGTCCAATATCGATATTTTTTTTTAGGTGCAGGGTGCTAAAACACATGCTATGCTTACGCTTAGCGAAAATACATTTCGTCGAAACACTTTTCTTCGAAACGACATTTCTTCGAAAAACTTTTCGCGGCCGCCGCGAAGAAATATGTTTTCGAAGAAATGTCGTTTCGAAGAAAGTGTATTTTCAAAACCATGCATATAACGACGCAAAAAAAAAAACAAAAAAACAAAAACAAAATAAAAATAAATGGGGCCAGAATTTCACTACGTCCTCGTCGTTGGACTCGGATAGCGCTAAAAGTGAAAGTGAACAAATTGTTATCAAATAAACCAAATTTTCGAAGAAAACTATTTTCGAAGTGGTGACTTTTGTATGCCTCCATTTCCCGTTGGGATGTTTTAAAAAACCGTCTATATAATATTTAAATTTTTTGTTCTATGTTGCATTGCATGTCATTTTATCCGGTGTCTAGTTTATGTTTACTTTGAGATACTAATACTAACACCGACTAATTGATGATTCATTAACCGTGTCACTACAGCGAACTTGTTTTAAGTGGTTGGTGTTAATTGCCATAATAATCTTTGGATGCAACTTGCAACATCTCAATGAAATATATTTAATATATTTCTATAGATATAAAACGCAAAACATGTCAAGTGATAACGACTATTTTTGAAGGTTAACGCATGAAAATTGCTACATCGTATTGACATCACGTCATCTACATTTTCTCTTTTCCCCCATCTCTCCATCATCTATTGAAACTCATCCCATTCTCAGTTCTAGCTTGTCTCATTAAAATTATTGAAATATTGCGGCAACATACAGTTTCATAGCAACAAGTGGAGTCAAGCACGAGCAGATCATACTAAGGGTGAGAAAGTTATTTTCAATTTCATCCCCTAATTCCTCCTCCGTACTTCTCCATACATCCGATAAACTTTACGCTTTTGGAAATTGTGGTTGAAAAGTCTTGGGGCTTAAAGTTGTAGGGATAACCATCAATAAATAAACTTTAATTAAGTGTTGAATGGCAGCGAAAAAAAGAAAAACACCAGTAATACCTATCTCTTTCTTTTTTCCGCGCTTAGATGTGACAGAGCATGGAAGAGGAAGTTTATGTAAAAATTCACTTTAGGATAGAAGAGAAGCACAGAAACTGTTTCTGTGAACTATTCTTAGCAATTAATGTACAATGGAGGTGCTGTTAGTCTGTGTCGCTATATCTGAAACCCTCCCATCGACTTTGAATGGCTTTTTCCTTATCCATTATTTCCTCACCCAACAACCTTCCTTGACAAAGTTTGCAATGGATCAGTGGCTACTTCCCGGTGACTTAGTTACCCCGTATAAATAAGCAGTAAATAAAAAATAACGATTTAATTGAATTTTATGTTAATTTAGCTTTTAACAAGCTCTGCCGTGGCTTTGTTAGGCTTTATTCAAGGCTCGGCTGGGCTTGCACATATATATTTATCATATTTAGTGCATAAATGTGGTTTTGAGCTTTTGCAATTCTAAATGGGTATAAGCCTTGCTTCTTTAAGGCTGAATAAATTTGTAAGCATTTTGTTCCCCCTTCTTATTTTCCACAGTTTTTATTATATTGATTGGAAACCTTCGGCAAAATATTAGAAACTCTTCAGTTCAAATGCTACCGGGCTTAGAT
This sequence comes from Dioctria linearis, assembly GCA_963930735.1. Taxonomy (NCBI): domain Eukaryota; kingdom Metazoa; phylum Arthropoda; class Insecta; order Diptera; family Asilidae; genus Dioctria; species Dioctria linearis. The sequence goes on from OZ005741.1 coordinate 20,360,145, forward strand.
TTTTGAAAAAGATGTTGCGTTTTTTAAAAAAATCAAAAGCCTCAAAAAACTGTTATTTTCCTCTCCCTCCGAATAACTTTTTCATGTACACACCAATTTTTTTTTTATTTTTCGTACATAGGTTTTCCAAACATATTTGTAAATGCTAGAGGAGCTGTTTTTTTAAATTTGTTAATATTTTTCATGTTATAATTACGTTCATAACATTAAGATTGAGACTCTTGTAACTTTAATAATATTTGTTGCTACACGATAATAAAGATTGAGGTGATTCTATTCAGTGGCCTAAAAATTGGATTTATCCCGAAGGTAGTTTATTTTATAAAAATCATTTTGTAAGCCTCTATCGTGATAAGAAGGGAATGATAAAATTGGTTTTTATTCATTGAGGCCAGCCCGTCCCTTTAACTCGTACACGAATTTGTCTGTCTATTTATTTATATATTTCTTTTTTACTATTTTCGACACTCTCGTAGACCAACTTTTCGTCATCACAGCGAGCTAAAATTTGGCACACAGGTTCATGTCGCGTGACAATTGAATCTATCAAAATTTGAACCGGAAATTTCCATGGAAAACCTGGAAAATCGGGAAAAATCATTTGAAAATTTGGTACAAATTTGATTAGTGATAATTCCGTTTCAAGAAAAATGCAGTTTCCGGATTTTTCCGAAAAAATTTTCCGGTAAAAAAGTTTTCTAAATTATGCAGGATCAAGATCCCTATCAACTGGCATCATTACTTTCTCTCCGACAATGGTGAAAACTTGCAGAAAAAATCGAGGAAAATTCATGTAAAACGCTTTTCCGGAGTACTTCCGACCAAAGAAGCGTTTGAGCGTTTTGCAACCTAAGACAAAGTTGTAGAGCGAAAAGAGTTGCATAAAGTTGCTTTTGTGGAAAACTCCATGGAAAACTCGGAAAAACGGGAAAATCGTCGGAAAAAAATTCATCGATATGATTAGTGATAAATCTGTTTCAGGAAAAATGCAGAATTTTCCAATTTTTCTGTAAAATTTTCCGATAGAAAAGTTTTATAAGCTATGCGGAATCATTTTTTTCCATCCTACTGGCATCAATACTTTCTCTTCAATAATCATGAAAACTTGCATGAAAAATCGAGGAATGAAAATCTTTAAATCATTTTCATTGCAGACACAATCTGCATCGTCCCAACATATCATCTCGAGAGCATCACTAACCATGGCGAAGTGCGTCGCAGCCGTAAAGAAAACTCAGACAAGAACTAAAATTTAACTTTCGTTGGTGTATTTAGCAAGAAAAATTTTCAATTGTAAACTTTTGTTCTTTAGCGATATTTTGACGCAAAACTTCTGTAAATAAAAATAATTTTTACTCGAATAAATTTTTTGAAAATTGTTTTAAAATATCTCCATGCAGCACGTAATAACAATTTAGCTAACATGAAAAAGGCAGAAAATAAAATAAGTAAAAAACGAGTTTTCAAACAAAACTGAGGCCAAGCCGCATGAAAAAGTAGAAAATAAACTTTTCTTCACACACAGAGGTGGACTCAGAATTTATTCGCTGACAATCACCGATATATTTCAGTACGATCAATCAGAGGTAATAAGTGATTTGATTCATGAAGAGAAAGAATATTCAAGAGAAATGTCCGAATCAAAAAATCTGAGTTCACCTCTGCACAGCCGAGGGAAAATTATTTGGAATTTTTTTTTCTCTTTTCACTTTTTTATTGCATATTTTTTTGAGATTGGGAATTTGTTTTGTAATCCATGCAAATATTTGGTTTTTTCGCTCTAGGTGTATTCGGCAAATAATTAAAGTTATCAATTGGTTGCATTCTATATGGATATACATGTTCATCATTTTGAATAGTGATTAAGTGATTACGAAAGAGTTGCCCGATTCGGCTCATTTGTGAACTCCAATGCCTCCGATGCCTCCAATTTAATCCAACTTGTTTGAACCATTGTGCATATACATTACATACATAGAAGGCAAGGGATGTTATATAAAGATCCCAAAGGCTGTATGGAAAGCAATAATAGAATTACAAAAACAGTTCAATTAAATTCCGAACAACAACAAAACAATACGCTTCGGTTTGAATATGGCAGACATGTTTCCTAGAGAAAATAAAGAAGAAAAAATGTTTGCCATGTCAATACAGCATTGATTATGTACTGCTGCTAATCAAGTCAAGTCAAGTCACGTGTTCAAGCGTTGCCATATTTTTTTGAAAGAAAACTGTAATAAACAGAAAACAAAAACTGTTTTTTCGAGCAAAAAACTGTCAGTAAAAAAGATAGCTTCTTCTTAGTTATCATTTTTATTATATACGTACTCAGACAATAATAGATATTACAAAAATCACACTTCTTGTAAGAAAAATCACAAAAATTATTAAAATAATAGGTACATTTCTTTTGCCACAGAAAGCCTCCTTGGCATAGCATATTGCTAACTAAAACTTGAATACGTAGTAGAATATAATTATTAATTATTTTGCATAAATCTTTGTCAAATTTTTTAACATTTCGTTAGAATGTTTAAAATTTTTGTAATCGTCCTTTCGTCCTTAAAATTCCATACAATGTGGGGACCTCTAGCCTGTTCCGTATTTTCGTTTTATTAATGTTGATTTGCGAGAAAATTCTCTCTACATTTGCTGTGGCTACAGGGATTGACAAAACTGCTGACACCAGTTTTTTCAACAAAGGAAAACACATGGATCCATCACTGCGCTTTAAATTAAAAATTGTTTCCCAAAACTTTTCTTGAACAAAATTAATATGACGCAGTTCACGTCACCCAATGGAAGACGATATTAACAGTTTATAGATGAGATGACAGTTGACACTCTATGGGAGTCAGAAAAAATATGTCATTTCAGGATTGCCTTTTGAACTAATTTTGAAAAGAGCAGAATTGAAGCAGAATATCTGAGCTTTAAAAGTTATACAATAGGTCTGTTTTTGTAAAATTATTAAGCAGTTATAAAAAATAACTTTTTGTCTACAAAAACTGTAAAATACTGTCAAATTTGGCGGATAACGGGGGAAAATTGGAAAACTGCACAGCTACCAAAAAAACTGTCATTTACAGGAATAACTGTCTGTGAAGAACACTCATCTCACACGCGATTAACGAAATAAAACGAATTATGGCGAGATTATAATCGAACCGATATCTCGGGATATTTGAAAATGTTTACGTACAGGCTTTAATTTTGGCTTAGATTTCACTTTTGTCTTTGATTCACTGTACACTTTAATTGTTCGAATAATTATTAACTTAAGGTTACACGATGTAGAAATTAATACAGCCTGTTGCGCGACGGCAAGCTGTGTTCTTGTCTGTTATTTAATAATTTTGGGATTTAGAGGAATAGGGAAGCTGGATGGGAGTGGGAAGTTGCGGAATGTTAGAGATTTCTCTAAATAGTTTTGAGTTGAAGACTGGCGCTTCTTCTACATGAGAGAGATATCCCGAAAATCCAGCGTTCGTACTGCTGCTAGGTCAAGACAAGATACTTACACATATACAGCGAGTACTGCTTCTGCGTGTGGCACTAAATCAAAAGCTTTGTACGAAAGCTCACGCTACTACTACATAGTTAAATGGAAGCTCGGAATCGAGAGCTTTATTTTCTGCCATTCAGCTTTATGGCTGGAACAGAATGAAAGGATCAATGCCGGAGTAAACACGCAGCTAACTGTCAAAAAACGCAAGAATTAAACTGCTGTCCAGAACGAAATTGCCGCGACTGCGTTTAATGACAATCCAAACCAATTTTCATATTTTCAATATTGTGCTTGTGGATATTTTTCTATTGTTAAAACTTGTGCGAATAATAAGAGTAACATTTGAAACATCCCGCAGCTCAATAATTAATTTTACATTACAAATTTCATTCAAAACAAACGTTTCCTTCAGATGTCAAAAATTTTCAATCCGGCACTTGTGTAAAAGTTGAAAGTTGACCAACTTTCTTGCGGTAATTGCGTTTACTGTGTGCGCACTAATGAATTTCAAATACATTCAATTTTTGCGTGACATTTCCATCCGTCATTGATCCGTTCATTCTGTTCCAGCGGTTAAATCACGTTTATAGACAATGGAATTAACAAGCCAACAAGCAACTGTAGTGGAATTCAAAATTTACGGTGCAGTATAGGCATAGATAAGAAATAAAACTAAGCTGTGATGATTAAGGATGATTTTAAGAAGACTGTTAGGAAACTTAGGCTAAATTCACATCGGATGGTTTAATCAGGCTTCAGTCTGGATTCAAACAAAGCACCACATAAATTTCTACGCTATCCTTCTTTGCATTCACACCGGTAAAACAAAATGCTTTTATCAGTTGCTCTGAAAAATCATTAAAGCAAGATTAAAGCTTCCGGTGTGAATTCAGACTTAAGGCTTAAACACAATTGCGACGACAGACGACAAACGACGACGATATATCGCTGTCAAACTTGCACCAAATTGCGACGACCGAGGTTGAGCGATCGACGACATTTTCGCCGGGATTGATCAATTTCTAAAGGCTTAAACACAATTCCGACGACAGAGCGACAGGACGACAGACGACAGCGAAAATATCGTTGCGAAATGGGCAGTCGAAAAATTGGGAACACAATTGCAACGACAGGCGGTGAGCGACGATTGTGAAAGAAGAAGATATTGAAATTTCATTTGTTAAATGTTTCGAGCGTTTTAAAAGGAGATTTTTATCGAGAATATTTTATATTATATTGACAGAAATGCAATGGACCAAAGTCTGAAAAAAACTGAAAATGCGGAAATTAACTAAATTAAACGCTTTGAAATATCCATCCAAATCACGTCTTTTTTGTCCATTTGTCTTGCCTGTCTTGTAAACTATAAATTATTTTATGGATTTCGCATTTCCTCGATCAATTTTTCCTCAAAACTCATTATTTTAAAATTACCGCGGCGTGCTACCACCTGAAAAAGACAAAAGTGAATGCCACAACCATTTCATTCGATTAATTTTGTTGGTAGGACTGCAGCGACGTAAGAAGTATTATCTTCGAATTTAATGTTTTCAATGTTAAAAAGTGGTAAAAGTGAAAAAATTAACAAATGGAAGTTGAATTGAAGATTTTTCTATTAAATCGCAGTGTCATTTTTATTCCATTTTAATTTTTGCATTGCACTTTTAATAATTTAATTGTTTGGACACATCGCGTTCTTACGGAATGTGCGATTCTTACCGCACCTTTACTGACTGCAATTTGACTTTTAAACTTAACGAAAGCTCCCCTCACACGAGTTAAAGTTAATTTGTGTACGCCTGTTAAATTAAAGAGCGCGTTCGCTTTACGTAAGTAAATATACGTCTATTGTAGTTCAGTCTATATATAACTCCATACTGGGGAGGCCATGGGTTTCAGTAAGCATTTTGCCATCGCAAAAACGACTAAAGTTAGTCAAAATTCGTCTATGTTCTTAATTTTTTTACTTATGGCTCTCTTATTTTCCCGCGAATGGACAGCATTTGTAAATGGAAAATAAACGTTGCGTTTAATGATTGCTTAAGAAATATCTTTGCATTAAGAGGAGTCTGTACCAAGTTTTGTAAGTTTCATACATTTTCCAATGCAAATTTCTGGCAAACTGTTTGTAGCAGAATAATGATTTATATCTTAAATTAAAGGTAGCGAAGAAGTCTAGTAAATAATAAAAAAAGTTTATTGGAATGGAGATATTAGCTCGAAACTTTTAAAAATGGTAAAAATTGAAGTTTTTCAAATCAAACTCCTGTTAGTAGGTATTCTCATTTCTTTTAATTGTGACTATTTTAGTAAGATAAAGCCTAGATCTAGCAAATAACGTCGAGGTTTTTCGTTTTTAGTATCGCTGTTTTTAATTATTTGACTCTAATAGTAGTTGTTTTTTCTCCCGACGAGAAATTGCAATATTTCGTCGAAAGTTGTTGAACTACAATATATTTAACAATTATGTGCAATAAAAATTTATTAGAGTTAATTCTCGTTAAAAATTTTCAATTTATTTAAACTACAAATATTCATTTTTCGTCTTAAATTGTATAATTTTGTCGCATGTTGGGTTTCTGTTTTTTACGCTAGATGTCTCTAATGTGGTCTGTGGTCTAGGTCTGGACTAATTTTATATGAATTTTCTCACTTTTAAAACACAAACCTACGTATAATAAATTTTATTGCCTACAGGTTCGCTGATATCTAAATTGAAATTTTTGCTGAGTACTGACTCCTCTCAAGGCGGTATGATCATATCTCCCCATTTAGATTTCAACTCTTGGGGTACTACTTACCAGAGTGTTATCTGCATCGCAGGATTCTAATTTTCCTATTCAATTTAATATATACCAGAAATGCTAAATACTTGTTTAATTATATTGAGTTCCTGCAATCACCTCAACATCGATATATTTTGGGGACCCGTGTTAATAAAAGCATCCTAGAGAGCTCTTACTTTGTCCAAGCTTTTAGCACAGACAAGAAATATACAGATATTGGTACAAGTGGAGCCATCTGACATTGTAACAAGCGCAAGCATTTTCGCAAACAGTAGATACTTCTATACACAACGCTACTGTCGATATCTAGTATTTCTTGTCTGTGCTTTTAGATTATGCAGCTCTCTTCCCGCACACATTCAGCGTGCGCACTGTTGGATCATCCAGGAGAATAGAAAGACACATTAATTAATATGCATTAAGTGCAATTAATTAGTAAATTTCTGTTGTAAGTTCTGTTATTATCTTCATGTGCTTACATCTCAACACGATTAATCTTCTGCCCACCTTCTACAATACATCTAATCCTTTGACACAGGGAAAATAATTACACACAATCAAATTAATCCTCCTAGGAATTTGGACCATGATATTCTTCTCTTGAGCTTTGATAACATGTCACTTGACATGAATCCAACCTCGCTTAGTTTCTCTTTTCGCGATTATAATAGCAGAGACACAGATTCCATGTTTGAAGAATATCAAAGCTTGTCTTGGTGGAGAACTTTCAATTGCATTTCTGTGGATGATGAAGTCGAGATTCTAACATCGTCAATCTCTTACTTATATGATTAGTTCGTACCAATTCAGACGAGATTATCTGTTGTTAATAGCTGTCCCTGGTTCACATTGAAAGTTCCAAATTTCTTCATGAGAGCGTGAGTAACACACGCCTTAGAACATTCCAGACTTCAACAAAGCTGCCCGTAATAAGGCTACCACGGCAATCAGACAAGCTAAACGTCAATATTATTCCTCCAAAATCGACGTTAACCTCCCCAAAAGAGCTATGGCGGAACCCACGTTTGATCAGAGTTTATGGAAAGGGTAATACTGAATGCAACTTCGAAACAAACGAGGTGAATGCTTCATTTACTTCTACCAATCTTTCTGTTCCAACTGTCAATTTGTCAAATTAACCCGAGATTACTCCAAGTAGCCCGATTCATAATTTTTCTTTTCGTGGAGTGGACATTACTGAGCTCCTATCGTCTTGTAACTCAATTAGATCTTAGGCAATTGGACCTGACAGCTTATCACCTCGATGAATTAAATAATACTACTTATTATGTACGTATATCCTTTATATGTATAATAAATTAATGCCTTACATTTTCTTCATTTTCCACTAGCTGAAAGGAACCTATCAATCTTCCAATACAAAAAAAAAATAAATTCGCCAGAATCTCAGGCTGATTTTCGTTCAATCAGTATACTTTCCCTTTTATCTAAAGGGCTAGAAAAATTAATGTACCAGCAAATGTTTGAACATGTGGATAAAAGTAACCTTGTCACCGATGGCAATTAGGCTTTCGAGCTTTTCATAATTGTGAAGCGGCCGTATTAAGGATAACATCCGATATTAGAAGCACGATGGATTGTAACGAAGTCACTTACCAAGTTGTCCTATACTCCTATAGCTCCTCTTTCAAATTTAGCTTTTTCAGCGAGCGTGGGCGAGGGCGTTAAGGTTAGCAACGTTTTTTCTACATTATTGCCTCTACAGTATGGAGTCCCCCAAGGGTCGATTATGGGTTCACTGTTAGTTAGCTTCTAATTAGCAATGTAGAAATACACCTAATTGCGGATGATATTCAGGTGTATCTAAACCAGCCTATAGGTCTTCTCGAGTACTGCTTCTCTGAATAGAATATATGCCTGGTCTGCAACTTAATTCCGTAAAGTTACTGCCTATAAGTTTTTATAATAACGCTTTCGATGTGTTTGACCTCCCACAAGTTGTGCTGAACCATTCCCTATTACAGCGCCGTATCTAGGTTGAAACAGTTGGTGGAGCGAGCATACTAAAAGTTGCACTACCGACGTCAATTTGTACCATTTGCTGTATAAAAAAGTTCTAGAAATAGTCGGCTTAATACCCTATAAGACACTGTCTCCATAATGACTTAATTTTTAATTAAATGGAGTCAAATGCACATGTGTCATACAAATGATGTGCATCAAGGACCCTTTTGCAACATTTGCAATTTAACAAGTACTTACTCGCACATTTTCTTGGTAGAATTAAATTAAATTTTTGAACTCTGCGATGATTTTATTCAAAGTGAAGAACATATAAATGTCAATGACATTTCAAATGAACTATAATTTTCGCACACAGTCTGTGACATCTTCATTTCCTTGAAATGACTGAATTTCAAATTAAGTCATTATGGAGACAGTCTATCTAAATATAACAAAATCGAGTTTACTCCCGATTTCTGTGTAAGTTTCTGTCTCCCGAAAGATTGTCGAACGTAGGTACCAAAATTGGCGCATACAAATTATGACGAACATTTTTCGAAAATTGTTTCTAAGAAAAGTGGAAAAGGAAAATGGTTAGCGGACCAGAAAACCGAATCAATCCGATTATTCTGGCTGCTGTTGGTCACCAACAACGCATAAAAGTTCTGAAGGAAAATATGCAAGAAAATTCGAAGGAAAAATAAAATAAAAGGCTCACAGGAAAATCACATCTTTCCGATGACTATTTCTTTTCCATGAAGTGCATGATCATGTAATCCTGCAAACTAAAAACAAACATTTCGTTGTGTTTTTGTCCTGTTTCGATTATGACAAAATAAATATAGTAGTATAGTAGTATTGTTTTTTTATATTCTTATTATTATTCTCAAGCAATAGAAATAACCTGCTTTACATGAAAATCAAGGATTCAGGATATTTATGCCTAACGTATCATCAGGGTTTCATTGTTTTGAAGGCGCTAGATTTTGATAATGTGATCTAAGGGGAGCGATTGCTCCCCCTGCTATCCCCCTAGATACGCTTCTGCTCCAGTATCCATGCTGAATAAAGTTACCAATCTTGGGATAGAATTAAACAGCAGCATGAAGTGCTGTGATTATATTAAGGCTAGATTGAGAAAAATTTATGCTGGGATCCGAAGACTTTGCCTTGTAATATCCGTCTGATGCTAATAAAGATGTTAATTCTGCCTCATTTATCGTTTGGAAGCGTTCTTTTATCCAAACTAGATAGTATAGGTGCATGTAAAATGGAAAGTTGCGTTCAACGACTATTAAACTAAATTATAAAATGCAGTACTAAATTTGCATCCTTTTTTGTCTTGAAACAACAACTTTCTTTTATTTATTTTTTCTGAACTATTAATTCAACGCAGATTATTCTTTCTTGTGTTAGTATATAACTAAATAGCACAGAGCTTGTTTTTCTATCATAAATTTATCTAGCACCGACTTACTATTTTGTAATAAATTATTATTATTATTATGTGTACTCTCCTTGATTAGCATAGAATAAATTGAATTAAATTATGGTAATACTACAAAGAATACTAAAACCTTTACGAAATTTTCTTATGCCTAACTTGCGAATGTGAAACAGTTTGCCATCCTCTCTGCATCCATGCACTTTATAATCTAAGACATTCACTGGTACCTCCATCGCCGCTTTTTTTTATATCCCCTAAGCATTTCCTTTCCGCTTTGTTGTTTTTGCGTCATAGGGTGTTCATTTTTTGGGTTCCGTACTCAAAGGGTAACAACGGGAATCCTATTATTACTAAGACTTCACTGTCCATCCGTCCGTCCGTCACCAGGTTGTATCTCATGAACCGTAATAGGTAGACAGTTGAAATTTTCACAGACTGTGTATTTCTATTGGCAATATAACAACAAATAATAAAAATAAAATAAAATAAATAATTAAAGGGGCACCCATACAAGAAACGTGATTTTTTCGGCGTTTTTTTCCTTGTTTTATTCTCATTCATTATTATTATCATAAGTAGGCATTTTTTTTAAATTATTATCATTATTATTATTTTTTTCAAATGACGCCTACTCTCATTTGAAACAATAAATAAATACAATGCTTCGTGCTCAGTATATAAAAATCTCTGTCCATTAGAAATGAATTTCAATTATTGTCAATGGCTTCACATTAGAGAAGAATATTAATTTGGAAAGCTGACATTGTACAGTGATCCTCTTTACGAGCACTTAAACGATATACATACATATATTTCCGGATATTTTCATCTCTGGACTTTTTTTCTTTATCCAATCAGTCCAGCCCAGCTACTATACGCCCCCACCCGCGTTTTACTTATGGAATTATGTCAGTCAAGTGGGTCCAAACTTTCGAACTAATTGAGAAATTTTCAAAGATTCTTTTCCGAAAAAGTTTTTTTTTTTTTACAGATGCCTAAGTTTTCCCGGAATGCTTGAGATGAGCAATTGTCTGTGACTTTGAATATTATTCAACATTCCACCTAAAAATAACTTTTATATAAGTTTTTAAAGTGGATTACTTAACTGGCTATCCTTTGCAGACTTATGGCCTTATACATACATACATACATAGTACATTTGCTATAGCAATCAACGAGGATATGTACGAAGTTAGGAGTTGATCGGAGAACTGATAGATTTGAAAACAATTTACAGATTAAAAAGTTTTTAACGTAATCTCTGAAGTTGTAATAGATTGAATTCAGTATAGCGCCTACTGCTGTCTAAGCTGTCTAAGGCTGGCTCTTTTGGGTGTATTAAGATATTTTTTCTTAATTGCCTTTAATTGTAAGTAATGAGTTCTGCGCGCTTTTGTAGCTCAGTATCAACTACATAGATTCATATAACGCAGTACCTTCCAAGTTGAAACCAAATGATTGAGAGCTGGGCTGGTAGTACATATACTTATTTGACGAACACCAACTAAATACACAGAAAAAAATTCACTGTGAATAATTATAATTTCCAGTGTTGGATTCCAAGAGATTAAATATGGTGAGAAGGAGAGAAATGGAGGTAAAAAGCTGTTAAAATTTAATTGAAAATCTGAGTTACGCAGATTTTGCTTATAAAATTCGGGTCTATTTGACCAAGCTGCTTGGCGTGTAATTGCTTCTTAGCAAATTGAGGAAAAAAAATTGTTGTTAATTACAATTACAGTATAAATAAAGAAAGGGAATTTATTAAACATAATTCGAGAATTGAGAATTTTAAGAAAATGTTTGCTTGTTTCATATTTACTTTTTATTTTTTTGGTAATTATCTCGTATTGTCTCTTCACTATTTATGTAATAGTTAGCAATAATATAGCGAAATCTGCCGTAGGTATTTCTTTCACTTATGGAAACCCCTGAAGACTAGACGGACCACCCCGATCAACTGAGGCAGGGTAGATCAAAAAGCAGGCTTCTGATTCATAACAAGAAATTTTAATTAGATAAAAATGTGCCTACTACAACAATTTCTGGCCTTCCCATATTTGGTTTAATCTTAATATTCTGAATGATGTCGTCTGCACTTGTAAGATAAAGTCTTTTATATTAAGGTGTAGGTAAGTTAACCAAATAAGGAAAACACAAAAATTAAAAAATATTAACAGAAAAATTGTAATTAAAAGAATTTATTGATGATATGAAGCAAATATATTCGATACCTACTATTAGGAAATTAGGGAAAAGGCAAAACAAACAGGTAAAAGAATAGAAATAGTAAAAATAGAGTACAAAATAAATGACATACATAAATTGCTATAATACGAAATTGTGATTGCTGCTAATCCTTCTGAACTCAAGTGATAGAGAGATCCAGAGTCTAATGAAACTGAACGAAAATTTGGCGCTCACTCGGGAGAAAAATAAATCCTGACATAATTAACGAATATGTTCTATTAAATTGGAAAGGAGATTAGTTTATAGTACAAGTAGTATGGTTCCTTGCTTATCATAAGGTTCCATAAAAACCTTACTGTACGAAATTCAATATAATTGTCAAAAGTACACTCCAAAACCGATTTAGAATACGCAGAAATTTGATCAAATGTGCGTAAACGAAACCCATAACGAACTGCAGAATTGAAGGCAACATTGAGCTTACGTGCAGAAACGGTGTCTAATTTACAAAATACTTCACACTCCCATACAATAACAAAGGAATAAAAGCTGTTTTTACAAGTACGATCCGAGTTTCCAGAGGTGTAAAGGGTGCGAATAAAGGTAGTCTACGACGTAAAGTAGCATACACTTTACTAACAAGATTATTAACATGATTAGGCTGAACCACAATAGAAGTGAATAACTTTACGAAATTAAACGAGACTGAGGTTTACTTACAAAAAATTTATACTTTTAGCCTAAATATATATCACATTCCGTAAGAGTTATTGTCTTGATATTTAATGTTTTCAATGTTAAAAAGTGGTAAAAGTGAAAAAATTAACAAATGGAAGTTGATTTAATTGAAGATTTGTGCTTTCTATTAATTCGCAATATAATTTTTACTCCATTTTAATTTTCACATTGCACTTTTAATCATTTAGTAATATTTTAATTGTTTGGACACATCGCGTTCTTACGGAATGTGCGATTCTTACCGCACAATTACTGACTGCAATTTGACTTTTAAACTTAATGAAAGTTCCCCTCACAAGTTAATTTGTGTACGCCTGTTAAATTAAAGGGCGCGTTCGCTTTACGTAAGTAAATGTACTTACGTATATTTCTATTGTGGTTCCGCCTAGTGAATGCAAAATTATTGTAAAAGTAAAAACCGATTTTTTCGGTTATTTTGTTTTTGAAAATTATTCCTTGTCAAAATAGTTCAATTTTTTTCATGTTTATAATTATAGAAAATACAATATTTATTTAAAAATAAATACAAAATGAAAAGTTATTTGTAAAAATCCTGAAAACATGCTTTTTAAATGTAATTGAAATGAGCACGTAGAAAGAATAAGTTATCAATGGGTTTATCACTTAATCGTGATCTCAGTTTGATACAAATTTGCAGTTACTGAAAACACCCTGTCTGGTTTCACACTTGTAGGAGGAATTGATTTCAAAGTATTATAACCACATTGAGATAATAGGCAAGATACAACCAACTTATTGAAAGAGACTATACAGGGTGTCCCATACGTACCGCATTTCCTTTTTACCCCGGATTCCTCACTCAATTTCGAGAAATAAATTGTATGGGAGGAGAGCCGAAAAATATACGGTGGGGGGTTTTGAGATTTTGGATGCTTTTTATCCTAATACCATTTAACTTTCTTGTTATACATCCTATGAAGGTGACTTGCATCTCAGGTGATAGTAAACCCTCTACGGTTTCCAACAATTGCTCAACCACCTCACTACCCCCTTTCCGTCGGCAGGTATAGGACGTCAAAGCCGAAAAATTGGAAAATTTTGCAATTTCTTTTTTAATTTTAACGATTTTTCCGCTAAAAGGCAAGATATGGATAGCACTTTCTTGCAAGATTTCGAGACCTCCGAATGTTACCTTTCATTTGATCCTGATCATGTACCTACCTAAATGCTACCGTTTTTGATATATTCCTGTTTTTATGATGCATAATTTCATGAATTTATCTAATTTGTGTGAAATTGCATAAAATTAGGCGCGATTTCTATTGTTATTAGCAAAATTAATGAAATTATGCTTTATAAAAACGGGAACATCTCAATAACGGTAGCATTTAGGTAGGTACATGCGTATAGTCAAATTAAAGGTAACGATCGGGGGTTTATAAATATTGTAAATAAACTGTATAGTTATCGTGCATTTTGGCGGAAAAATCGTTAAAATTTGAAAAAATTAGGATTTTTTTTTTTTAATTTTCTGACTTTGTCGTCTTACAACTGACGATGGAAAACGACAGAAAGGCTGGTTGTGCATTCGTTGCAAAACTCAGACGGTTTGTTGTCACTTGAGATGAATGTAGTCTTGATAGCGTGTATATCAAGAAATTTACAGGGTGTAAAGTGGAAACAGTACTAAAAATCGTAAACACACCGTGCACTTTCCGGCTCTTCTCCCATACAATTTATTTCTCGAAATTGAATGAGGAATCCGGGGTATAAAGGAAATGCGGTAAGTATGTGACACCCTGTATATTAGATCTGCTTAGCATTTTCTTCTGGCATCTGCGGCAGGCAGGAACTGGCCGTACTGAAGAGTATTGGTTCCTGCTGATACGAAAAGCCTTATATACATTACAACCAACTTATTATTTCATAATATAATTTTTTTATTATAGTTAATGAACGCGTCTGATCATTAGAGATATATCATAAAAACTAAGTTTGTAAGATATTCCTCTGATTATTATGATACCTTACCTACCGAAAATCCGTTCATTAATTATAATGAAAAATTTATATTATGAAACAACAAGTTGGTTGTATCTTCCCTATTATCTCAATGTTTATGAAACTATTTGTTAAGGAAACGATAAATGTCGACGTCAAGGAATGGGAGGGAATACATTACGAATCTCGATAAGAAAATATTTAAAAAACCGTTGCTTCGAGGTCTAAGAAAAGGTAAGGAATGCGTTAAGAATAACTTGAGAAAATGCAAAGATTTCCACCGGAAACCTATAAGAAATTGTTAACTCATGTCGATAAGAAAATATTAACAAAATGTTACATTCGGTAGAGAATTACAAAAGAGGGAAAGCTACTCGAATTTTGAAAAACCATTTTGAACCACAGATGTATCGTTTGCGGCAAAAAAAAGTTAACGCTTTTTGAGAAGTTTAACGATTTTTTTAAGTGAAAAGGCTAAACTACAATAGAAATAAATAACTTTACGAAATTAAGCGAGACTGAGGTTTACTTATGAAAAATTGGTCTTTTTAGCCTAAATATATATCACATTCCGTAAGAGTTATTGTCAGGATATTTAATGTTTTCAATGTTAAAAAGTGGTAAAAGTGAAAAAATTAACAAATGGAAGTTGAATTGAAGATTTTTCTATTAAATCGCAGTGTCATTTTTATTCCATTTTAATTTTTGCATTGCACTTTTAATAATTTAATTGTTTGGACACATCGCGTTCTTACGGAATGAGCGATTCTTACCGTACCTTTACTAACTGTAATTTAATTTTTAAACTTAACGAAAGTTCCCCTCACACGAGTTTAAGTTGATTTGTGCACGCCTGTTAAATTAAAGGGAGCGTTCGCTTTACGTATGTAAGTAAATGTACTTACGGATACGTCTATTGTAGTTCAGCCTATACTTTCACTTTCTTAACGTTTTCCGCAAGTTGCGTTCACTGGGTATTCATACACAGCATTGAGTGAGCACCAGTGCCGTGACACTGCCAGCATATCAGTTCAGTTCTGATCCGATTCTATACGCTCTGTTTCATCTTTCTGTTTTTTAAAAAAATTATTTAAAGAAACGAAAAAATTTTCATTAATAAAAAATCGGGTTTTAGGACGCTAAAACCGATTAATTGGTTAAATGAAATCGGCCACTTAAGGGCCGATTAATCGATTAATCGGGTAATCGAGTAACCGATTTTGCAATCACTAGTTCCGCATATTAGTGTTATAACAGGCTCTACTCCGTGCTCCGAAGGAGAGAGCAGTCGCCGATTTTGAGGAAATGGAAAAATTAGAAAGAAAAATTTTTTTTTTTCTATTTTTTATATTATTATTTTTATTATTCCATTTTTATTCCATTTTTATTTGCACTCAAATTGCTTCGATGATAAACTTAATTCAAACTCTTTAATTATATTTTTCTTATCACTCAATTAATAAGTTTAGTATGAATTTTAAAACACGTTTTAAACTCTACGGGATTGAAGAACGAACTCCCTAAGGATCGGCGATCTTGCACCCAGGTACCCATATGAAAAGCTTTTTTAAGCTTTTTCTTTTAGTTTTATTAACTTCTCACAACATTTAAAAATCGTACGTGAGAAAATGAAGAAAGTTTTGATGCAAGCTATATGCATCAATGAAAAACTGTAATCCGGCCTGTCTTGAAATATTAATTTTAAGAGGGCGCGAATAATTGTGATAATTGTATGTATGGATGTATGTACATACAATTAGATTGGGAAAAATAAATCCTGTACGTATGTAGAGTGTACATGCGGAAAAAAGTAAGAAGACACTGTATGTAGGTAAGTATGAATATCGTGTGAGTGGAATGCGTGTCTGATAACAAAATGCAATTTATGCTAAATTGCATTTTGTTGTAGTATGGAAATGCATTTTTAAATGCATTTTAAATTTTAAATGAAATTTTGAATGAATTGAATTTAAATTAATTTTCAGGGTCAACTTTGCAATGCATCGATATATTGCATAGGGCAATTATATTGGTGCATGGACCTTTATGGTTGTGATTTAGCCACCTGAGTCACAACATCCTTCCCCCCTGGGAAAAAGAAAGTTTTATTCTCTTTCGAGAAGAAAACCTTCTTTCTAATTAATGAACTAATTTAACATAATATAATAAAGAGTGTTTGTAAATCACTAATAACATGTAAAAGATATTCTTATTTAATATCTATTTTTATTTTATATCTAATCTATTCTAAGATAATTTTTAAATATAAAGTGAACTACACACACAGTATAAAATAATTCCCTAAAATGAGTGGCAACAATTTGTGCCACACAGGTTAGGCATTTGCCGATAAGGTTAGGGAAAGCTCTACCTAAGATGAGCTTTTTATCCATAAAATGTAGGTAGGTTTTTCTCCCTCAAATGTAGGGAATTTTGTCCCGCCCCCCCCTTAAAATTTAGGGAATATTCGCTAAAATGTAGGGAATTTTCATATTATTTTTTTATGTTTTTCCCTACATTTTAGGGAATATTCCCTAAAATATAGGGAATTTTAATTTGTTGTTTTGTTGTGCCCCCCCTAAAATGTTGGGTTTATTCCATAAAATGTAGGAAATAGGCGATGGCACCGCACCACTCTCCACCATAGGTGAAGGTGATGGAAGACCACCCCTTTTAAAAAACATAAGAACGAGCTGAATAGTTCATTTCTTATGATCCATACTATTAAGTAGTATGGAAGTTATATTGGTGCACTGGGCACGCTTAAACACAATATTGAAAAACTATATATGACTTGTTTTCAAGAACAATGTGAGAATTATATAAACGAAAATATGTTTCCATTAAAAATATAGCATAATACCTAATTTATTGAATGTTCCCTTCCTCATATCCAAAACATTTCGGGAATTTTACGTACTTTAAGCCTATAGTGCCAAATACCTAAATTCATTGAATGTTCCATTGATTACTGGAAATTAAACTGATGTTCCCTTTCTATCAGGGAAAATTACATTTACTTTTAGGGAAAAACGTGTCTTAAATTTAGGGAATACCTAGTCCTAATATTTTTACAGTGCATTATGGTTATTTTACTATATTACATTTTTATATTTTACATTAGTTTCTATTAAGAAAGGAACGCACTACATTTATTTTACCATAATTTTTTCGGAAAAGAAAAAAAACTTCCCGGAATTTTTTCCTTTTAATTTTCCTTTCCTTTCTCCCCCTCAAACGACACACATATACATTTCCTTTCCCTTGTTACTGTTTATTCCAAGCAGATTTACTTACTTGCTTTCTTGTTATATGAGTCGGAAAATATTCATCTTTCCCTTGTTGCAAAAAAAAATTTTACGGAGAGGAAGGAGTTATCCCGTTGATAAGTTTCCGTTTGTTGCTGTTAAAGTTAAATTTGTATAATGTTTTCTTACGTTTTCCTTTTAGGTGCAGGAGTTATCTTAAAGTTTAACTTCCGTGGTGCCGCGGTAGGCACTTCTTCCAGTTCAGAAGGTATTTCTTTTGATTTACGTTCTTTTGGCCTGCATTTAACGTACAGATAGACGCAGTGAATTGAAATCATTAAAGCCACTGTTAATTTTAACAGTGCATAATGGTGAATATGATGATTATTTGTAGGATTGAGAGGAATTGATTCCTAATCTTTTTGGGAGCGAATGGATTCTAGAAGTTTCTCTAGATCCATATTGTTCTTAACATATAAGGAATTTGGTTTAATGTACGTTTCCATAGCAAAGGACGTTATATTCCGGATTAAACTGAAAATGTTTATTGTTGGGATAAAGTGGGAATTAAAGGTCACTGGGCACCAGTAGGGTGGCGATGGTGCTGATGTATGTCACCCTTAAACTTTCGCAGATTGCATGCCGGAGGAAAGACAGAAGATTGATGACTGTTCCACGTTCGCACACGACTGAAAGTATTTTGAAGGATAAAAGGATGTGGGCGGCTTGCAGTGCGAGTATTTCATCAGAACATTGATCATGCATGTAACAATATAGGAACGAAAGGCCACCAACATTGCGGCGGTGCTTGTATAAGTCCATATGACAAGTTTTCGCCACATAACCAATGATCTGAAGACTTCCTTTTGGACAATATCCAATGAAGCTACTGCTTTGCGTCCAGCCCCAGCCTACATATGGAAATTGTATTCCATTCTAGGTCTGATGTAGGACTTGTAGAGGAGCGGTAGAATCGATGGACTGAAATATTTCTTACACTTTTTCAGAAATCCAAGATATTTCGTTGTGATCTGTTCAGCTTAACATACTGTAAATATTAATGTCAAGAATGCATAAAGACGGTGTATCGTCAAGCAGTGCTCCACCAAAAGAAATGGGAATGGAAAAATTATGATCTTGTTTTAAAGAGATGGGACAGCTTTGGAACTTAGATGTATTGAATTCGATGCGATTCGGTTTGCTCCAAGCGAGGATATTATCATGGTGGTTATTCAAGGATCTAATCATGCAACATAGTTTGACAGATGTGACGTTTCCTCTGTAGCCCCAAGGGTGTCAAGGGAGTAAGCGAAACCAAGGGTACTGTCATCGGCAAAGCAATGGATGGAATTGAAAATAAGGGAAAGCAGATCATTAATGAAAATTGAGATGGAGAGATAGCAGAGCCCTGAGGCACCCCGGCATTTATTGGCTGAGATTGAAATGTAACGCCATCTAATATAATCCGTATTAAGCGACCAGATAAAACACTTTACATTCATAATAGAAGAGGTCGAGAGAGGCCAAGTGCTTTAAGTTTAGCTAAAAGGGCTGAAGTCCAGACACTATGAAAGGCCTTTGAAATATCTAGGGCAATGATTTTGGACTCACCAAAAGTGAGAAAAATAAAAGCCATATTGACGATCGTTGTGAGTTTTATTAGTTTCTAGATACTTCATTAATTTTGAGTTAATGATAGATTCAAAAACCTTTTAAAGAATCGAAGTGATTGTAATTGGTCGATAAGGGATCACTACCCTTTCCTTTCTTGGGAATAGGCTGAACGTGAGGTAGTTTCCAAGCAATTGGAAGTTTTCCTGTTCAACAAGACAAGTAGAATAGTTTTCGCAGAGCTTTAGCCAAGAATGAGGCACAGGTGGCTTGAAACTATCAGGACCTGCAGCTATGGAGACGTTGATCTCTTTAAGGACCTTGAACATACCTCTCGTATGGATGTGCATTGGCTCTTGAACACAAGGGAGATGTAAAGTGGGTGGAAAAGGAGAATTTGAAGTGAATCTAACAGTCTAAATATAAGTTTTATTCAGGGAGACAACAATC
The DNA here is from genome assembly GCA_963930735.1 of Dioctria linearis. NCBI lineage: Eukaryota > Metazoa > Arthropoda > Insecta > Diptera > Asilidae > Dioctria > Dioctria linearis. Next base: position 20,380,050 of record OZ005741.1, read on the forward strand.
ACTTCATTGTAAAGTATTGAAGGAATAGAGGAACTGCTGAAATTGCTCCTGATAGTTTTGACCTGGGACGAGAAACCTTTGCTGCCTTTGCGTCTTGCCAATATTCTAACGTTCTGGTCAAAAAGAAATTTTTCTCTTTGGATAGTGTTTTAGTTCTGGACATGGATGCGATTGATAGGTACGAAAAGCAGACTATTTCGCTTTTAGTGCATTGTACTAAATTTAACTGTGCATTCATCAACATCCCTTGAAGCAAAACAGACCGACCAATCAAATTCTTTAGGATACTAATTGAGACTTTCCCAATCTGCAGATTTATTTTGTTTTTATTGAACGTTTGGGCTAAGTAATCTATAAAAAAATATTTGAAAATTAATTTCTTGCTTTAAATGTTACAACAATGCTTAATTACTTGTTCGCCGTTGTGTAATTTCTCTGAATTTTTCCAATTACAAGTTTTAATTATTTCTAAAAATGTTTGTTTTGCCACGCCGCGCCGATAATGTTCTAAGAAGCCGTTTTTACATGGAAGGTTTATCAAAGACCTCTGACAGCTTTTTTTAATTAAAACAAACCTTCCATCGCGATAACATGAATATAGGCTCTGTCTTGCTTCAAACACCCCGAACAAAGCGACGCTCATGTACAGGTATCCGCGCTTCCTGTTTTCTCTATAGGCTTCAACAACCATGACCGAAGACCAAAGTTCTAGCAAGGGCCTGCGTTCCTAAATGTATCATATTGAACGCTTCCAGAAATTGTTACGTTTTTTTACAAAAGGTGCAGTAGAATAGATGTGAATCATTTTGTTTGAAAAAATTCAGAAGATTTACTGCAATTTTTTTCAGTGGTTTTCAGGGGGGGCGCCCCGCGCCCCTTGGCTGGATCCGCCCCTGTCAGAGAATGTACTGGAAACAGGACATTGCATATTTTCGGCAAGCTTTTCATATTCTGGTTCATATGTAAGTTATTCGTAAACATCCTTCCAAATGGTCATCTGTCAAATGGGAGCGATGTTTTGTTTTAATTGCTGTCATGGTAGAAAATTTTGTTTCGCAGAGGTAATTGAACTGAAAACGGTTGTTAAATATGCTGCACATCTCCATAAACATGAATATTTTTCTTCACAAATTCCAATAACTATTTTGAGACGAAGCTCTTGATTTCAAAAAACATATCGAATTTTAAGTTAAGGATTTACATTCAAAAATCCATAACAAACGTAACAAACGCTAAAAAACGTGTAAATGTGTAAAAAAAAATTTTATGAAAGTATTGTCATGAAATTTATTTACGACAGCTACTTTCGCCGAGTAAATGTAGCTGCAATTGCTGAGCATACCCGCTTTACATTAGTAGAGGCATGGGAAAGAACATTTAAAAAAACAAATTTAAGAAAAATTCGAAAAAAAATTAAGAAAAATTTGAAAAAAAATTTAGTAAGTTTAAGGAAAACTAAAGAATCATCGAGTCGCTTACCAAGCGATGATTTTTTAAAGAATTTCTCATCCGTTAGATTTTTAAAGGGACTAAAATAAAAAACCCGCAACAATCTCTATTCATCGCCTAGCTTTTGTAGAATTAAAACGAGGAGAGGACCTGGAATTAAAAAAACTTGAAATTAACAAAACATTTTTTTCATGTCGAGCTGTGATGGTACATATAAGACTGACGGGCGACTAGGAACAGTTACGCGGTCGACGTTTTAGCCACCTTTGTTCTACGCTTTTGACCCGACAGGTTTACTATAAGTCTGTTGTCGGCCCAATAAATACAAATACAAATACAAATGCAAAAGTTTATTGCCAGTATCCTTACACAAGATTACAAATCTTTTAAGTACTATAAATTTACGGGAGAGAGAACAATTTTAATAGTTAATTATAAATACATATGTATGTGTATCTAAACTTAATAAGATGATTGTGTGTGAATATAAAAGGTATATGCTAATATAAAACAAATAGATTAAAAGTAATGATAGCAAGAAAGAGCAACAAAGTAAACAGTAAAACGTGAAAAATTACAAAGAAGGTAAAGCAAAGGTGATTGAGCATACAAGCGGCACATTTCGTCACATATTAATATTGTGCAAATTGGTATTTAAAGCTTTCCTGAATGCATTGACAGAGTGCGCACCCTGAACTGACCGAGGAAGTGAGTTCCAAGCACGAATAATTCGTACAAAGTAGGAGTTCTTCATGACTAAGTGCACAAAGCGCGGGACCAAGAAACCGAGGGACCGCGAAGAGTATAATGGCTGCAAGTGACAGCTTAAGTATTCGGGCTTATTATAACATCTCAGCTTGTAGAATAGAATTAGCGCAGTTTTTAATAAAAGATCACGAAGTGAACACCCAACCAGTGAGTCTCTATGCAGTGTGACATGATCAAATCTTCTTAATTTGTACACAAATCGGCAATCTCTAACCTCCTCATACAGTTACTATCAAACGAGGGAAGGATTACACTACCATACGTAAAATGAGGCAATAGTAAACTACGGACCAGCTTTAAGCGAATTTTGGTATCCAGAATACCAGCAGACAACCAAAGTATGCGAAGTCCAGCATAGATCCTCCTCAGAATGACATTGACATATTCACAACATCTCATTCGTGTTTCAAGCATCACTCCCAAAATTGAGGCTTTGGCCTCATACCTTAAGGTAACACCGTTCAATAACACGGGCGGAAAATCACAAGCATTCATAGAGCTCAGAGTAAAAGCTAAACACTTAGATTTGCCACGATTCAGCGTGAGATCATTGTCTAAGGACCACTTGTAGACTCGCTCTAAATCCAGGTTAATACGTTTAACACAGTCATCCATTAATCCAATAGGTCTCCCAAAGTACATCTGCACATCATCAGCATATAAGTCGACACTCACATCCTCAACATAGCAAGGTAGATCGTTAATGTATAAGCTAAACAGTAGTGGACTCAGAACAGAGCCCTGCGGTACACCGCGATTAACTATAAAAGTGTCCGAAAGATCATTGACAACCTTTACACATTGTAGCCGATTTGTTAGGAAGCTTTTCAATACGATTGGTTTCCTGGAATTTCCGCGTTAAGTTTCTTTATTTTGAGTTCGGTGTTACCGGTTAAGGTCCTGTTAAAAGTTTTCATACCATCATTTACCTCATATTGGAGTTTATCTTGGAATTTTTAATAAGTTTTGTTTTGGAGAGTTTTCATGTCCTTTGTCGTTGCCCAGACATTCAAGCCGAATTTCCTTTGAAATTTTGGCTGTGGATTTTTCGGAAACCTAAGTGTGTAGATTATGGAAGCTCGTTATTTAATCTACAGAATACCCTCGCAAAAAACCATCGTCCTCAACGTCTCGCTCCAAAAATCACGTACAGAATTTCCTGCTGTTTCCAAGGTCTGCTTCTAATCATTTTTGTATAGGAACAAGGTGATATGGATGCCGTTTATCTCGACTGAGGACCACCTAGTACTTATAGTTATGATGAAAAGTAAAATTTAATCAAGACCAGTGAGTAGGTAGGTACAAGGGAGGAATTCTTGTTGCGGATCGGAGATACTACAAATAAACTTAGAGACACGGTAAGGTCCACGGCACGAATATCAAAAGAGGATTAAGAGGAAGAGCAGTGATAGTGAGGCGCATTACTCAATAATGGAGGACATATTGAAAATTTTTTTGAATTCATAAACTTAGAGTTAAAAAAAAAGTAGATGTTGTTGTATGTACCATAATCTGCATTTATCATTTCTTACAAAAATACCTCAAAAGTTTTCTTAGAATAATTTTTTAGTTTTGTACGAGTAGGCGCAATAAATGATATATTCCGAAGTGCATTAAAATTAGCGGGAATTGGCGCGAAATTTGAATTTTGAGAAAAAACAAATGAATTGGATATGGGCGCGTAGAAAGAGGATTTTGTTATCTATTATAGGAAACTTCTTTAAAACCGATACGTTATGGATCACCGGAGATACAGATAAAAACTTTCTGTCAAGTAACTGAAAAATCTTTACTTATGAATCGCCCTGTATCTTTATACCCGCTCAAATTGCCCTCCCGATTTTTTTGTTTCTAACACTTCAACCTATCACCTGTTTCATTTATGATCACTAATTACAAATCTTCCTTTATGTCCTTAGAGGATATGCTTTTGAATGACAATATTGCAACATTTAATATTTAAAATTGTTTTTCGTTTCAATTTTGTAACCATTGATCGCTTCAATGAAAGCATAATACTACCTTCATTCAGTGCGTAGAGGTATGTATAATTGTTAAATTCAATTTCTTTAGATACCCATGACGTTTTATATCCTGTATATACAAACAATCAAAAAGCATCCTCCTCTCGTAACGTAATCTTTCTGAATACACAGCCACAGCCCAAGTATTTTACGGAAAATTAAATGAAATGAACACTATAAAAAAGCAGCATAAATTCACTTCATTGATGCTTAATTAAGCTGTGTCCTTAGTATTTCTCCTCCCTTCACCGCACTCCATCAAACTCATTTTCTTACAACATGCCAGTAAACTGTTGCTGTGCATGCCTTCTGTATTATCCTGGAGGAACTAAAAGAAGTTATTTTCACTTTTCTCTGACGTCGCTGCCTTCTTGATGATATTATCATCGTCATACACACCCAAGTCCTGTGTCCCTAACTTTGCGGAAAATCTCATCAACAAGAGCGTGACTGCCCATAACCTTAACATTTGCATAAAATATTTTTGCTAATGGTTTTCTCTCGGGTGGTGGCTATCATCAACACCTTGGCCTAACTCCCCTCCCTCCATCCTTCCTTCACGTCCCCTTCCCCTCCTTCCGTATTAATCACTGTCGTAAACGTAATAGTTTGATTTATTTTATCCCTCTCTATATAGAAACTAAAACTGATGATGGGAAGAGGGGTTTCAGAGGGGGAATATACAACATTCTTGGAAATGTCGTCAAACATTTAAAGTCATTATTATGTGTAAAAGAAAATGCATCTATTAGTCTGAGACAGTATGCGTGTGGGAGCTTATATATACATATATATGTACACAGTAAGCTTAGTTATAGGGCTAAGCAACACTTAACTAAGAAGTGGAACCCAATGAAACGAGGCCACATTTGTACATCACTTAAGGTATTATGAGATTTTATCATCATTCTGTAAAAGGACGTATTATATGAGCTACGGACCGTTTTTGTTTATTTAGGATTCGTGCGAAATCATGAAAAAATTCCTTTTCTTAATCCAAAGGAAGACCTAGAACATTTTGCAATAATATATTATGTAATAAATGAAATGAGATTATATTAGAAGGGTACAGTTTTAAGAATAAATATATGTCAATGCCGTGGAGGTTATGAGTGCTATGATGATGAGTACTAGGATGATCCAGCCAATTTCACAGCATGCCCTCTACAACCACTTGAATCCATTCGTGGCTTGCAGCCAATCTTTATCTGGAGGTAAGCAGGGACTAGAATGCTTCGTATGAAATGGTCAGATCAAAGAAGCACTAGAGCAAAATTGGAAAATTTTTGATCTTGTTTAGAATGAAACAAGTAATTTCACATACTTTCGTCTTTTGCATCAATGGGGAAAAAGAACTTGGCTATTCATAATTGTAGTGCGATTGAGACAACGAGTTAAAAACAAGAATCGACAGAACGTAGGATTACCAGAACGACAAAATCTTATTGAATCCCTCAAAATCCTTTCAACCTATTCATACACTGAAAAAAAAAACGAAGTAAATTTAATAAAATACGTGAATGTTTTTACTATTTTTCCCTATGAAATGGCGCCATTGATGCTTTTTGTTAATTTAACATGGGATATAGTGAAGTGTTTCACGTTGAAACTTTAACAACAAAGCACTATTAAATCGTTGGTGCAACGTTGTTAAATTATGCATAACGCAATGTTAAATAGTTATGGATACATAGTAAATTACACAACAGATTCACGAACGTTAAATTAATAACGTGAAATAGTTAATTTCAAAAGGTACACAGTTATGTTTAATTTACAATGATTCATTGTTATTTTAACAAGGTATAATATTACTACTGGCAATTTAAAATTCAATAGATCTTTCTTTTTTATTGGGCCTTTCAAATTTAATTTGAAAAAAAGCTGGACGAGGATGCTTCAAGCTGACATGAAGCTTGTATAAAAACACCCTCATTTTATTGCAAAAATTAATCACATGAAGTAAAGTAAAATTTTTATCTATCTACACATATACTGTGGAAAAAGGTATTATCAGAAAAAAAAAACTCAATTCCAACCCTTTTATTGAAAATATAATTCTAGTTATTACAAAAGTTTGTTTCTCACATATGTTTTTCCATTATTTGATAAGTATATATGGATCGGAGGACTGCTAAACGGAGTCAACGATTTCACAAGTAAGTAATTTGAAATACCGCCGGTTTCAAAAGACTGAAAGTGTGAATTATTATTATTATTATTATTTATTTAATGTAAACTCAACACAATTAAGCCTTAACTTCTAATTATGTGTAGGTAGATATGCACAGAAACAATTAATGTACGAAAATACTTATTTATGATTAGTCTAGAATGATGGAAAATTCATAAATTCATTATGTATACCTATTTATATGCACTTACTTATATTTACAAATTGATTTTAAGATTTCGAAGTAGATGTAGTTTAGTTATAGCAATAAATTCGAGAAATGTAAGAAAATATTTCGCCGGAAGCTGTCCCGACTGCCACGCCTTAATTCAAAGGGGAGATCATTCCACAGTCTGATGGTCCCGACAAAAAATTGCCGTCCTGTAGCAACACTGCCTACACGAGGCAACAGCAAGGTTAGCGTACGTTTAGAGCGAGCAAAGCTGATTTTTTCATATAAGTATTCAGGTTTACGAGAACAAATCAAATTAAAGAGGAATAGAACCGCTCGATACTTGAGATATGAGTGTAGACCACATCCAAATAAATTTGTAACATATGATGATACGTGATCATATCGTTTCAGGTTGTACGCATATCTGACAGCAGAGTTGAATGCAACAGTCAATTTCCTCATTGATGCAGAGTCAAGTTGGTAATATATTTCACAGCCGTAGGCAAGAATCGGGCATACTAAACTTTTAACGATTTTTAATCTTGTAAACAATGGTAAAAAGTTAGCAGAGGCAGCAAGCTTGCGGAGAGCACCATAGACTTTAGACACAATGCTGTTTATGTGGTCGCACCATGTAAGTGTACTATTTAAGATTATACCCAGATTGTTGACAGAATTTTTAAATTTTATAACACTATTATTGAGGAGGATCTGCGGGAAGTAGGATGTATCCAGTTCATTCTTATAGATGACAATTGCGTTAGTCTTAGTTGCATTGAGGAACAGTTTATTATTCGTGGCCCATCAATAAATGCAAGAGAGATCATCATTAATTTTACATACACTATCTTCAATTAGACCGAGGGGTGAGGACAAGTATATTTGAACATCATCCGCGTACATGTGATATTTGCTATAATTAATAGTAGTCACAAGATCATTTATGAAGAGTGTAAATAATAATGGTCCTAAGATTGAACCCTGTGGAATGCCGCAAGTAATGCCGATGCTTCTGGAGAGTTGGTTGCTACAGAAAACTCTCTGATACCTGTTGCTAACATACGAGGCGATAAGCTTACAGGCCATACCAGAAAATCCGTATAACGATGATAGTTTGTCCACCATTAGCTGGTGAGCAACGCTATCAAAAGCTTTCGAAAAGTCTAAGAGTACCAGAATTGTTAGCATATCTGAATCCATGGCAATTCGGATGTCGTCAGATATTTTGATCATAGCAGTGACACAGCTGTGTTTTGGCCTGAAGCCGAAAGAAAATTATTACGCACAATAAATTCACACATTTGGTGATACATTATTTTTTCCAGTATTTTGGATAAATACGGCAAAATGGCTATTGGTCGGTAGTCTGTGAGGCTGGGATTAGCTTTCTTAGGGATAGGAATAATTTTTGCTATTTTCCAATTATTGGGAAATTCTGACCTGAAGAGAGCGGAGTTGATAATGTGAGTTAACGCTGGTAGGCAAATAGGAAGAATAAGCTTGCGAAATTTAGGGTGCACGTTATCTAAGCCAACAGCATCAGATTTAATGGAAAAGGCGGCTAAAAAAACATCATTTGGTGTAACACAAGCAAAAGAAAAGCCATCGTGCAAATTTCTATCCACAGTGATATCTGAGCGTTGGTGCTGCAGTGATGGATGGTTTGCGAAGATTTGATTCAGCTTGTCCCTGTCCTCGCAGACTTCAGAGGCCCTCGACCGACCAATGCCAGTATTACCCAAGCTACGCCAAAGCTGCTTCGCCGGAAGATTTGAATTAAGTTTAGTGCCAAAATATGATTTCTTTGAATTCCGTATCTCTGCAGTGACTCGATTGCGCAACGTTTTAAATTCAGTCTGCAGTTCAGGCAAACGATAGCGTTTCCAACTAGCAAAAGTCACGTTCCGGCGCTCAATAACATTGCGAATTCTTGGAGTGAACCAAGGGCAGCTGGAATCGATCAATCGACATCTTTTAATGGGAACGTACTTTTCGAAGAGGTGATTAATGAGAGATTCAAGATGACCTACCTGTTCATCAATCGATGACATAGTAAGTACACTGTGCCAATTTAGTTCAGAAGCCTCGGAAAACAGATCGTCCATAGGGATGGCCTTAAAATCGCGATAATAAAACTCCTCTGCAATATTAGAAAATCCCTCAATATTGTAATTTAGATAAATAAGATCATGTCTTGAAAAAGTCGAAAACGGCATCTGTTTGTGGGAGAATACCGATGAGCTTTCACTAACTAAGAATACATCTAATAAGGTAGAAGAGGTATTCGTACAGTGGGTGGGAAGAGAGTTGACCACAGTTAGCCCAAAAGTTTGTATTAAATTGATAAATGCAGTGGAGTCGCGATTTGAGGTAAGCAAGTCGGCATTAAAGTCACCTGTAACAATAATATGGGAAGATGAGCCAGAAATTTGTGATAGTACGCTGTCTAGGTTATCCCAAGAAATAGAGTGTGGAGGTCTGTAAACTGTCCCAACTATACATTTTTCATGGCCTGCAAGTATCTCTACAAAAATGAATTCTATTTCAGATGCAGAGTCGGAAGTTGCTACAACACGACCGCGCAAATTCGACCTAATGTAAATTGCTACTCCCCCTCCTCTACTGGGGCGATCATTGCGAAATATTCTAAATTGATCAAGGGAAACAAGCTTATCAGAGATATGTGTACTTAACCAAGTTTCAGATATGCATACCACGTCAAGAGACGTACTATTAAAAATATCCCTGAACTCATCTACCTTTGGTAAAAGGCTTTGTGCATTAAAATGGCACACTTTTAGAGCACCTTGCTCACCAAAATTAAGGAGCGTAGCAATATAGTTGTTGAGCCCATCGACCGGAGAATTTCCATTACCTGTTTGTGAAGACATTAATACAAACTAAATATGCTATGACAGTAGAAACAGCTGGCGGTTTAAAATTGTAGTTCAGTTCTGGAAAAATTAAAAATTGAGTAAAAAGTGTAATAAGAAAACTAATAAACAATAAAAGAATCAATGAAATAACTAAAAAATAATATCTAAACTTTCTTAAGGCTAAATAATTCAAGTTAAGTAATATAAGCATAGGTAAAAATAGAAAGGAATAATAATTCGAAATTAACATGAGCATCGTATGCATTATAAATTATGACATGCTGCGTAATACAGTTCTTTAGGTCAATACGGATTAAAGTGAGGTAAGTTCAGCTTCAAAGTTACAATTGGTTATCTTGATCAGACGTATTTACATATGTAGAGCATAATTACGTAGTTCATCGAACGATCTTATCATCTGAGCGGGACCATTAACATTTCGGCGAACAAACACCAATCAATTAGACGTGAACACCTGATGTGCAAGCTTTTTAAGTTTTAGTTGGTTGGCTTCCCGATATATTCTATAATTCCTAGCAGTGAGGCTTTCGTGGAGGTATATAGCCTTATCTGAATTAATTCCCAAATCACGCAAAGTAAGATGAGCAGCACTCCGTTGTTTTATCTTAACTGCATTAAGAAGGGAAAATTTATCATTGCTTGTGGCCAATTTAATCACAACAGAGGTCACTTGTCCTGGGTGGAAAGATTCAATGAAGAGCACAGTTTATTAAAAGTATCACCAAGATCTTCTCCCTCAATCTTCGGTAATCCATTGAAAATTACATCTTTGCCTAAATCAGTTCGTTCGAGCCTATCGATACGTTCGTCTAGATGAGAAAACGATGTAGACAATTCATTAATCTTTGTAGATGTAGTAGTAAAATTGTTGTCAATTCGCTTCTGTAATTTTTCCTCGATCTGAACAAGCTGTTTCGCTAGGTCATTCCTCATCTCATCAAATTTATTTAAAAGTCTGTCCTCCAATTTGCTAATTTTTTTATCAAACTCAGCAAGTATGACATTGAGTTGAGAGCTACTGTTATCAGTAGATGATGTCGAGCTCTTTAGCGCAGGTGATTGATTTTTGTTTTGCTTACCCTTACCCTTACGGGTGTCTACACCGGCAGATGATGCAGTGATGGTCGCTGTAGTAGAGGTAGATGTGTGTGACATTTTCCCGTTTCAGAGATGAAAAAATGTAATCAGAGAATATTTGAATTCTTTTATTCGAAGGAAAACACAAAAATTAAACACAAGAAATCTTGAAACTACACTCCAAATTATACTCGGAGCAGATCTATCTATTTTTTATAAATTAAATATGACTTTGATCATACAGAAAACTTCAAAGAAACGCAGCACGATTTTATATCACTCCGATCTGTTCATCGCATGGAAAGATTTAACTTCTATGTTGTAGACAATAGTAAAAATTTTATTTTGACTTACAAAAATATTTCTTACTTTAAATAGTTCTATTTGCGATCCCTTTGCAATTGACAAATAAATGTTTTCCATATAAAGTTTACCTTTATATGGTACATATTGCAGCAGCAATATTATTTCAAAATTTTGCCCATGATCTTTAACAATTTGATTAAATCAACTAATATCAGCAAAGTGATTTTTTTTCGATGTGTCATAAGAAAATTCACACCCAAACCCTGTTTGTATTCAGAAAGAAATGAAGCAAACCGCAAAGAAGCTTTCATACTTAAGGTATGAGGAGCATTTTTTCTTACAGTACATTTTATATCCCTTATGTTTAGCATCAAAACGCATACTCCAGATATAATTATTTGGACCACATTTTTTAATAGCGGTAGGATAATGGGTTAAAAAATGGAAAACTTCTCCGCAAACAAAGCTTTCAAGCTGACTTGAATTTTTGTAGTGTTCTGTATTTTCAAGCGTTGCTTTTAGAACACCCGGTAGCTCGAAAAATTGTTTAATTTGGAACGAAATAGGCATTAAATTAAGTTTGGCAACGTAGTTTAATAAGGAAGGATTACAGTTTGAAATCCTTTCTGAAATAGTTTCACTAATAGTATAGGACTGAGGTTGATAGTATAGATTTTCCTTTTTTTAGAATTTGTAAAAAACGGTGCTCAGTACTTAATTCCTGAAATGGGTTTTTGCAAAATTCTAAAATAGTTCTGAACTCGATCGACATATTATCTGAATTTGCTTCTAAAACCTCACCAAAGGAAGAGAACATATCGCTAATAAGATCATGGATTTTTATAACTTCTTTTCTGGGCATAAAAAATTCTGAATATAACTTTAAGGAAAGCATAACAGCTTTATGTTTTAAATGTTGTAATGATTTTTCAATAGTATCATTTTTTCCTTTTCTTTCGTTTCTGATGCTATAATAGTATTTCGCGAAAAGCTTATAGGAACTTCTTCTTTGGAAGAGTGTTGCGATACGATTTGTGAGCAAGAGGTGGTTATACTAAAATTTATGAACCACGTCTAAGTGTGAACGGAATGATTTCAAATTAGAAAATAGCTGAGTACAGTCATTTTGAATACACTGTATAGTGCTATTAGCTTTCAGACAGTGAAAGTATTTAAAATGTTGAATAAGTTCAATTGCAAAGGGAAATTTTTCATCGAACTTAAAACAGATAAACATTATGATAATATTTACTTAATATATATAAAGTAAAGTGTTTAATATCTAATATTCTTACAGTTATTGGAAAATATATAAGGAACTAAATTTTAATTTTCAGATCTTTCCAAGAAATTAATTAGAGATGCCACTGATGGCATGTTAATATCAAATTCTGTGGTAATTGGGTAAAAGAACTTTTGAATAAATATCCATGGACCTTGACATGCCTTAGGATATTCTAACGAAAGGGTTTGGAATATTATATGTCTATGCATTCTAAGAAAGGGTTCAGCTTGAACAAAGTTCTATAAAAAAAAACGTAAAAATTGTCTAATTGGAAAATATCAGGTCCTCTTACAAATATAAACGGTTGAATCGTTAAGCCAATATTATAATATTTTGATGTTAGTTCACCTAATTTTTTTTGATAATCATTGATTGAAATGACGTGTACTGCAAAAGTTTCTTGCGCGTCCCTTATTGTAAATTTCTATTTCGATCTTCGTCCTTATCTCGAAATCGGGCTGATGGATGACTGATGGCATTTAGTAGCAATGCATAAATGCAATCAACAGAATCTGTTAATTGAAAATAGCAGCAAATAGTTTTAAATGATTCTTAATGCCATATATATTAATTACCTTTATTTTTCTTATTATATGTATCTCTTAGATGCTCCTCATAGTATGGAGAAATTTTACGTTTGAATTCGTGTCATTTACCTAGAAGCAGGTGTTCCTTACTTGGATACAACAAACGACAATCGATTTGCACCTAAATTAATTAAATTAATAACATTGCAATTTAAAATGTCGTAGGAAAAAGTACCAATTCGTAACCTCTAGAATCCTTGTATCTCGGCCAAGAATTCAAAAATTAAGTATTACTCTGGCCTTTGCCTTTTTAACTCATTTTGCCTTATAGCAAATGTTTTCTCCCAATTATCTTTAACTTGGGTCCAATCCGCACAATTTCGGGAGAGCGTTGCCTTAAATGATTGCGCAATTTTTTCGTCAATTTCAATTATAGTTACTGGGGTAGTATTGAGCTCAAGTTGTTTCCCTGATTTCTTGAAGAGTTTTCTAATCTTTGTCTTGATGTTTACATATTTGTCATAGAGCTTTCCCTTTGGATTTCTTTTACCCTGACGAGGTACAAAGTAGTATTCCTAGAATTTTTTGAATTCTTTTTATAAAAAATTGAAAAGTACATGGTGTTTACCTTGCCTTCACTTGGAAATAGAGCTACAATTTGTTCCACTAATGGTGGAAAATTACTAGGAGTTATTGTACGATTGGTGTAATTTATATCTTCCAATATTTTATAAATAAGCTCTTTTCTGTAAAAATCCAAAAAGGAACCGTTTTTTGAATAAAATTCTCTTAAAGCTGTACCCTTGCTGCTGCTTTCCAATAAGCTAGATAAATCCTGTAAAGTGCATATAGTACAGAAAATTTTGTTAAAATTGATTAAAGAATCTACCAGTATGTAACTCGATGTTTAAGTTGACGCGATTGTGGAGGTTGATGGATTAGATTCAATTGCTATATGAGACTTAAGCCATGAGCCAACTTTCGAATTAAGTGAAACAGTTTCGTAGTCAATACCGTACTAATAAAAACAAAAATCCTTTAAGTTTAAGTTACTACACTTGCAAATCTATAATTTATACCTTGTCTTTTCTCCAAAGAAATAATTTCTCACGAAAAGTCGCTCGAAGGCCAATATTTTCAATGGCATCTTTCATGTGATCCCTAGATAGCTATTTTAAACTATTAAAAGTAATCCCTACATCTGCGTATTTGAGTAGAAAGAAGTTTTTAATATTAATTAGATGAAAATTTAAATTGTCTTAAGATAATTATTTATTATTTTTAACAACCTAAATGCACGGACTGTAACGGAATCGGATTAAGTGCAACCTTTGTGTGCACAATTTTATTTGGTAGAAAATCAGGCAGCAATATTTTGACATTTGAGTTAGTTTTATTAATTTCGCTGTAAATCCCTAAACACTTCAATATTTGAATTATGAATTTTCAGAACGCGAACAAATTTGTAATCACTTCAGAAAATAAATGCCAAATGACGCACCGATTTTTCTGCAATTTTGTTCATCAATGTAGGAGTGCAAAAAAGAAGTACAGAAACTGAACTATAAACACAATTTTTTTGTAATATCTTTGGTATTTTTTTGCATTAAAAACGCTAACATAAATCTAATAGACGTATTATTTTCTGTAAATTCATGTATAATTAGTTTTTTTTATAGATATTAACAAAGTCTTCAATCAAATGCCAAAACTGAATGAACGCAACAACCGTTAAGCTTGGTAGATTATATATCATTTTTTAAAAGTTATTAGTAAAAAAATAAAAGACGTCAATATTACCTTGAAGAGTTGAATACAAAACCTGTAAATCGAATTCTACTAATAAATTGTACAATTCCACGTCGAAATTGACGATATTGTCCGTTGAAAGTTGAGAAGTTGAAATGTTTGCCTGCGAGAGAGGCAAAGTAATAAAAACGGTACTGGGGCTTGTGTTTTCAAATAAGTTTTCACTATTTTCACTTGCACAAATTTTTTTGGCACTAAATACTCGCAAAAAGAATATAGTACGAATAATTATAACACTTTTCTAATTTGTTTTTCATAGCACTTGACTGCACTACACTTCTTATTCACCAAAGACTGCAATGAGAATAATGTGTTCGCCCATGATGACACTTATACCGATTTCCATTGATCACGTTTTCTAGCAGAAGTGTTACACTTTTCTTGTAGTGTTACACCAAAATTGTTCCATTGACCTGCACTGCTAGAAATGGTGTACGTCAAAACGCCTGTGGTGCTACACTCGAATAATCGGCGGTGTTACACCGGAATACGCACACATCTATCTGAGAAATATCACAACTGAATGTCTTTGAGCATCACATATAAATCTTCAACTACTGCCCTACCAAATTCATCCGCAATCACGCCAAAATCTTTTAAATTACAATTTTCATAATTTTTACGTTATTCGTGATATTATTGTTCCCAGAAAATTGCAATCTGACAAATTACACGGGTATGAGCTACTATTACATTCTCATCGCGTCAAAAGTTGTTCCATTGAACTTGTTTTTCATTGAATGACATGCACTTTTCTTAAAATATCAATGGAAATCGACATTACTTGCAATGGTTCAGCAGCATTTACATTTACATTGTTTCGGTGTAGGTTAATTTAACAAGAATGTTAGGAAAATTGACAGTGATCATCATAGAAATTACAAATGCCGTAATAACTTCTACATTGATCGTAATTTAATTAACATTGTGCGTTGGTATTTTATATGTACGCAGCCAAATTATTACAAAACAATGTAGATTTCATATTGAAATTTGTACAAACTACCATTTTCAAAATAACGAATTGCTGTTGTTAATTTAATAATTTTTCTCTATGATTTTATTATGTGATTTTTCTCTGAGTGCAATAATGTACATCAGGTCACACTATCTCCCATTTTTAAGAAAAAGATAAATTTAGCTTTGGCTAAGATGCTGAAAGGAGATGTAAAGTTGCTCTAAAATAAAATTATAATTTTTCCCGAAAATATCAGAGAATCCAGCGTGAGTTCTTCCGATTAATCTCTTCATAGCAAAACGAATGTAAACAAAAAAACGTGCTGTTCAAATATCATGGGATTACACCAACAAACATTAGAATTCTTGCGAAAAACATTGGGACAACTCCGCCCATTCTCTCTTATTTACGAAAATAAATCATTTGCCATTCCATTTCGTTGCATGTAATCTTCCCTTTCACATTTTTTGTCTTATTCGTAAAATGTTCAAAGAGGGTTTGATTTATTTTTTATTTTTTTCTCTTCCTTCCTTCCTTTTCTCGCCGTGTACATTTAAATGGAAAACAATCGGAACACTCTTCTGTGTCCTTTCTTTTATTTAGTTATTCTTTGCTAACGGATCCAGGAAGGATGGCAGGATGACAGGACCAGGCGGGTCGAGGTCTAGAAGTGGAACTCTCCATTCCGCTTGATGATGTCTCACCTTTCATTTTTCAGGCGAAACCCTAAATAGGGGCTGCAAACAGTTGCTCTCCTGGATCTGCTGTTGTACTTTCTAAAATTTGAGTCGAAACTAGTCTGGAGTTGACAGAAAAAACTTCACCTGCTTTAAGGTTGCAAATGACTGAAGAAACACTCATATCTCCAAAAAGTTTGCAATCTAACCCCTAGGGTATAGTCCTAGTGGCATCGTCGGCCACCTAACCTAAGGATAATATGCAGTCATTGTAGCTTAGGGAAGGGTTGCCGCCAACTCATTCATAACACTACGAATAAAGCATTTTTTATAAGTTCAGCCTGTTTTCTTTCAAAATTTCATCGACTGCATCCTTTCGGATCACATAAATCAGGATTATCGCAAAATTATACAGTAAAACGATACGTTTGTAATTAGTGCAATTCGTTAAATCACCTTTTTTAGGAGTTTCTACTAAAATAGCTTTGGTCATTTTCACCCGGAAGCTGAATATGTTCATGACTTTAGGTGTGGTTGAAGGCTATCTGCTGATTGTTTTGATCAACTTTCATCCATCGCGGTCTATTCTTCAGGTACTGGGCAATAAATTTGTAAGGCTTCATGCTTCCAATTGATCACTGACGTCCTTTTAAATGATTCAAGCCATGCATGTAACAATTTCAAATACCCCCGCGTATAGAAAGTGGAGTATATTATTAGCAACTGAGTTCGTTTTAACAAGCGCATCCAAAGCCATTCAACACAATGTAAAAGAAGTACATAGAAACATTTTTATAACATGCACAACATGCTCTTTTCAAAACTCTTAATTAGCTCCTCTTCAAATGTAGTTTCATCCATCCGGTAGCAAGGATAACAAAATTCGTTTCATATAAAGAAGGTATTACGTCTTTGATGGAAATACATTTTCCAGCATAGAAGAAAATTGAAAAGTCGTCACGTTATATGTGTAGGAGCTCCAAGGTTCGAAGTACAAGAATATATTAACAGAATATCTTACATTAATGATACCTTTTCATGAAAATTCATAAAAAGACCTCAGTATACGGAAAAATCAGAGATTTATTACGGCAATTCTTGAAAAGGAAGGAAAAATTATTTTTATATATAGCAACTCTACGTAGGAGTTGAGCGATCTAGTCTATTTTTGAAATTCCAAATAGGATTGTAATACAATTATAGAGCCCATAATTTAACTCTGTGTCATTGTGTTCACAATCAGTATTAAAATATACGTAAATTGTCGGAAGTTTCGTATGCTACTCCAACAGGATGTCCATAATAATTGGTCATGATGAGCAAAATCAAAAATTGTGTGCAAGGTTGAGGGTGATAAATCTCAAAGCTTTGGAAGATAAATAGTCGAGAAATTAATTTGCCAGCAAATTGTTGTACATCTTGACAGTCACGCACTGCTCTCTAAGTGACAATCGGGTTTTTGAAAACACAAGCTCACCCACCCCCTTCAAAATCGTTGTTGCTCGCACCCCTTTTGAGTGCAGTGGTGTGGGTTTATAGGTTTTTTTTTAAAAAAAAAAATTGGATTTAAATTTTTATTTTGAGTTAACTAAATTTTTTTATTTCACACAAATTTTTACAGTTGCCACGTTGCCATGGTAATGATCAAATTATTGGATATTTTTTGATATGACACTAAAAATTTCGCCCCTATCTCTCGTAGTTTCGTTTGGACCTCGACTTTCTCTACTTTTTACCAATTCTAATAAATAATTCAAAGCGCACTTACAAGTTATCATTTATAATGATATTTTAATTTCATAGAAAAATGACTTGACTTTTAAGACAACCTGTATATCGTATAGGTTTATAAATATAAGAAAAGTCTGGACTATTACCATGTTTACATGCAGGGTTGAATAATGGTTGAAATCTGGTTCAACTCCATATATACGCGGCTCAAGATGAAATTGGGTCGACTCGACCACGCTTGGCTGGCGTAGTCGAGTCGAAATGGTGTCCTTTAAAAACGGATTGAGTAGTCGAGTTGGCAGCTAACAGTTGGGATTTATTTTGTTTGCTCTTTACTAGCAAGTTTTGTTAGGTTTTATATTTATTTTGAGTTTATTTTGTTTATTCAAACAAAACTTATAACTTTTATAATTCTATCACAAAAAATACCATAAACCTTCGAGCCGAACAAATAAGTCCTGTGAACTCTATAATCAAATGTTCTAGGACGATCACAAAAAGGGGATTTTCACTAAATTCCTTTGTCTTTAAACCAATATAAAAACAAGAGAAAAAGCTAGAATTGGTCTAAGACCTATTCTTATGATACCCTAGTAGAATGCCCATATGAAATTTCGTGTGGTCACCCATTTGAGAAATTTTGATTTTTTGCATTGGTTTCTAGAACAGCTCGTCGGACAGAAAAAATGATTATAACTAATGTTATAGGATTTCTTATTCTGAAGAAGTTTTTAGTACAATAGAAATTTCTAGGACTGATCGTTTTCAGAGTATATGTAAAAAATCAAAATTTTTATATGGCAACACCAAGAAGGGGTTACCCGATTTAGTCCATTTTTGAAATTTTATTTGCTATTACTATGAAAACACAATGCACCAAATCTCAGCTGTCTATGTCGACGTGTTCTCAGGTAGTGTCCAAATATATAGTGGAAAACGAAATTTTTGTATGGCAACCCCACGAAGGAGTTGCCCGATTTGTGTCATTTTCGAACTTAATTTTACTTTTTGTTTTTAAAGCCCGATGCAAAATTTCTAATTTCTCTCTAAGTGCTCGCGTTCTCGAATTATCGTGCGCACAGACGGACGGACAGACGGACATACAAAAATCAAAATAACTTTTAATATTATGCGTGGGTGTCCAATCCATTTTGCTCTACCATCATTATTTTTGTGCGTTACATACGGAATGACAAACTTAGTATACCCTATAGATTTTATCTAGGGTATAATTACGACTAAGTAACCAATTACATAAAAAAATACCAAGTGCACTTTCAAGGATCGAGCTTGCATTCTACTGAATCTTATAGCGTTAGGCACTGAGCCACAGAAGTTCTTAAGCACCTTACCTTTAAAACTGGTTTACTTTTACTTAAGGGAGTCATCCCGTGTGACCGCCTGGTTTTTTAGTTTTTTTGGGATGTTGTTTTGACGAAAAATAAAAATGTAGAAGTTTGAACTTTATACTGTATATTAATTGGCACTTCAGCAGTAAGACAGAATATTTTCAGACCAAAATATTTATCACAAGGTGTGTTGCACCACTACAAAGGCACCCATGTCGACGGTCTCCATGATTCCGGCTGATTGGCTTACCTGAAATCAAACAATCAAACGGCGTTTCAATCTGCAAATTTGTGGCTATCGAATGAACTAGAATCATTCGAAAATATTGAAAATTGAATAATTGAGATGTTTTTGAAAATTAATTTTCAAATTTCGTGCGATTTTTTTCGATAATTTTGTTACGAAAAAAAAACAGTTCGGAATTTTTGCTTTATTTTAATTCACTCGATGACTAAACATGTGCCGAATCTATCGTTAAAATTTCAAGGCAATTGGTCAAACCGTCTTTGAGATATCGTGGAGACCACGTAGTCTTGAGAAAAACGCATTTAAAATTTCTAATACGATTATCACAGATAAAATTCGAACACTTTAGGTGCTCAATTAATACTAAACTAACCGTCATATTGGAAACAGAAAATGAGTTTAGAGATATAACGCCTTCTCTATTGTACATTCAGACCTGTGTTTGTATCAAAAGGGCACAGGTAAGAAACTACAGCGCAAGAGAAGGGGTTCGATGCTCGACCGCACGCTCCAAATACCTGCCTTGACTAAAGGCAACCACAACCCGACGCGGTAGCGGTAGAGGCGGTAGCGGTAGAGACGGTAGCGGCGGTGAGATATAACATACTGAAATGTATTCGAGCGTTCACACCAAATGCGGTGGCGGTGGCGGTAAGTTGCTGCATGTCGCATTCTCTCCGCCACCGCGATGGCAAAATTCATTTCAGGTGAAAACAGCACTGTTTCACGCAATGTTTCATCACAATGAGTGAAGAGCTAATGTTCAAAAGTAAAATTAAACAAAATTTTGAATGACTTGTCACATCTACAATACCGGGATATTAGAAATAAAAAAAAAATATATATATGGAACCAAATAGGGATTTCCTTAAAACAAAATGGTAAGTTGGCAATGCACAAATGTTTTTATTTATTTGAAAATTAAAATTATTTATTAAAATAGAATAGAAAAATCATTTATTAAAGAACCTCAGCTTAAGCTACGTTACAACGTTAGGTATATCGAGTAATTAATAGCTAGTTTGGCATAATAGAAAAAATACAAAGTCGTTTAGCAAACTAAAAAAATCATTTACAGTATTTACAGTAATATAGTCACACAATAGAGAGCACTAAGCATTGACAAATCTGTGGCGAATTTCTTGGGCATAGTTTGAAGCTCTTTTTGCATAATTTGGCAAATCGTTTAAGGCCATTGTTATAGATTCTCGACCATCAAGATTGCTATCTAACTGTGTAGGATCTCCGGGTTTTGTTGAAATCAAAAAATTATGCAAAATGCACGCAGCTTTCACAATATTTATTGCAGTTTCAATTTTTACTTCCAACGGCCTATGAAATATCTTCCATTTTTGGATTAAAATTTCAAATGAATTTTCAACAACACGTCTAGCTTTACATAAGCCTTTATTAAATATTTCTTTGATGGAATCTTCACGTGTTTTTCTATAAGAAAATGGTCTCATTAATTATGGAGTCAATGCAAAGGCCTCATCTCCAATCAATACGCAAAGAGTAGGTTCGGTTTGATTTGGTAAAGGCCTATCTGAAGGTACATTAAACGTTCTGTTTGAAAATCTTTTCACCATAGACGATTCTTCGAAAATACTACCATCACTATTTTTTCCATATCTACCTACATCAATGCAGAGCAATTAATACTTAGGTCCAGCTATAGCTATTAGGACAAATTTGTTTAAATAGCAGTAATAAATCGAACCGGTCTTTGCAGGACATTTCATAGTTACGTGCTTTCCATCTATGATTCCAAGACAGTTTAGAAATTTCCACTTTTCTGCAAATCCATTTACATCCACTTCTACTGAAGAATCTGTTTCAAACAAAACTTCTTAGTCTTCTTCTAGAAAAAGGAAACAAACAGGAGTAGAACCCTCTCAACCTTCTTTTAGTGGAAAAAGTCTTAGCATATTTGGAAAAGAAGGCTACCAAACCGACTGATTGTTATGATGACATTGATCTCATTTGCTTGGGTCTTGGGTTATAACCCAGCCAAAACAATAAAAAAATTTTCCCCGAGAAGAATTAAATCATCAATTGGAGGGAAATAATATAGCCCTTGAGGCCAGAGCTTCTTCTTCAAACAATTCAATGGACTTTTCTTATTCTAGTTCTACAGCATATACAATAATATACGAATTACATTATAATGAATATAATGAACTATTTTGTTTAACGTATTGTACCTCGTTGAAGAGATGAATTACTATTTTTTTTTTGTGAATATGTGATATGACACAATAATGTTTTTTTCTTACTTTAGTGTAATCGCCAAACGTTCTACTGGACCTATACTTTTCTGGTAATTTGTGTCTTGGTTTCTTATATCTTCTTTAATCAACTCCAAAATCATATTAAAATTATCAAACGTCATTCGAAAATACGTATAAAATCTTTCTTCATGTTCTCGTAAAATTGGGTACCAGATTCAATTCATGTTTCCACATTTTTCGTTTTTTCCTAAAATATAGACAATATGATATAAAAAAGACTGATATTTTTCTATTAATAATATAAATACCTAAGTGGCTGTTCTTCTTCCTCCACCAACACTAACAGAAGCAACAGCTCTACTTCAAACTGAACACTCATTTTTCTCAAGAATTTTTTCAAAACTAACTTCAACTTGTATATGTTCCGTCAACCGCGCCACCGCGTCGGTGTGTTCTTACATTCACGATTCACCGCACCGCCAGCGTTGCCATATTTTTTTTCGAAAGAAAACTGTAATAAACAGAAAAAAAAAACTGTTTTTTCAAGCAAAATACTATCATTGAAAAAAGATAGATTCTTCTTAGTTTAAGTATCATTTTTATTATATACGTACTCAGACCATAATAGATATTACAAAAATCACACTTCTCGTAAGAAAAATCACAAAAATTATTAAAATAATACGTACATTTCTTTTGCCACAGAAAGCCTCCTTGGCATAGCATATTGCTTACTAAAACTTGAATACGTAATAGAATATAATTATTAATTATTTTGCATAAATCTTTGTCGATTTTTTTAACATTTCGTTAGAATGTTTAAAATTTTTGCAATCTGAATTTTGCTTTTTTAAATAAATCTTTCGTCCTTAAAATTCCACACAATGTGGGGACCTCTAGCCTGTTCCGAATTTTCGTTTTATTAAAGTTGATTTGCGAGAAAATTCTCTCTACATTTGCTGTGGCTACAGGGATTGAAAAAACTGCTGCCACCAGTTTTTTCAACAAAGGAAAACACATGGATCCATCGCTGCGCTTTAAATTAAAAATTGTTTCCCAAAACTTTTCTTGAACAAAATTAATATGACGCAGTTCACGCCACCCAATGGAAGACGATATTAACAGTTTATAAATGAGATGACAGTTGACATTCTATGGGAGTCAGAAAAAATATGTCATTTCAGGATTGCCTTTTGAACTAATTTTGTAAAGAGCAGAATTGAAGCAGAATATCTGAGCTTTAAAAGTTATACAATAGGTCTGTTTTTGTAAAATTATTAAGCAGTTATAAAAAATTACTTTTTGTCTACAAAATCTGTAAAAAACTGTCAAATTTGGCGGATAACTGGGGAAAATTGGAAAACTGCACAGCTACCAAAAAAACTGTCGCTTACAGGAATAACTGTCAATATGGCAACGCTGCGCACCGTCTTCATCACCGCTACCGCTACCACCACCGCCACCGCGTCGCTTCGGTGTGTGCTTGCCTTAGCGCTGTAACTTTCGAACGGCTCAGAATATTGGAAAATTATTTTACCCACATATTTTGCATTATATTTGGATGCAACTTAAGCAAAAAAAAAAAAAATTTTTTTTAATCTGTCACACGGGGTGATCCCCTTAATTTTGTTGGAAATATATTAACGAAATTGTCACTGTTCAAAATTCTTAATTTTCACAAACTGAGCTCAGGAGTAGGAAAAACCTAGTCAGAGAGATCACGGGTAAGAAAAAAATAATTATTAATTAAACGTGATTTCAACAGATCGCTTCAATGCACAACTTAATTTTGTGATCATTTATCGTGTTGAAGGAATGTTTTTGATTTCTTGTTAATTTTATTTTTCTGATATCAATTTTTTTCTACAAGTTTAAAGTTTTCGATACCGTCGCGTAGCAGGACTTACTTCGACTGTGTTCTTCTTAGATCTTCTCGATATTTTTTGGAATTTGAATATCAACGATTTCTCTAAATTTTAACGTTTTCTTTTCCGAAAACAATTTTCTAGAAGGTCTTCCCCTTCTTCTTTTCTATCTCTTTCTTGAAATAACACTCTCTTTTTAACCATAAAAAACTATCGCATGAAAAAATGTCAAACTTAAAGAAGGAAAAAGAAGATAACGTTGACAAATCTCAATCTAGTTGTGGAGTGGTAGAAATGAAATCTTCTAAATGCATTTTATGGTGAGTATAAGTTCCTGTTTAAATTGCAATATATTGTTTCACGTGTTTTATGTTCTGTCTTATTTTTGTGAGTATTTTTAAACTACCTAACCTAACGTAAGTACCTAAACAACCTACTTTATTACATTTTTATGTTTTAGCTGATTCCCAGAGGTACTATGATGTTCATCGGAAAATTTGACATGGAGATTCATTGTTTTTGTGTTTTTCGCCAGATACTTTGTGTGTTGTTGATTTTCTTTTAGTTGCGACTGCTGTCTTGAAGTGAGAGGCCCTTTGAATACCAAATATATTGAACTATCACTTCAACTATATTTGAACCCGTTCTCAACTCAATCTCGCAACCCTGCGTGCTCAAAAACACGAGTCGAAAATTCAACTCAATCTCGAGTGATTTTTTCAACATTCGAATCCGGTCCGCATGCCTTTAAAAAAAAAAAAGAATAAGAAAAAAAAATACTAAAGAAAAATAAAAATAATATAAAATAGATATAACAAAGGCCAGATTATCTCTAACGCGTTCCAATCCCAGAATACCTTTTTCTTAAAAAAAAAAAACAAAAAAAATATTTTTATATATAAAGAATAGTGTTACATATTAACATTGTAACGAAGTGACATAATATAAGCCTAAATACAACCAAATTACAATTGCCAGTGCCACGGCAAGCCAGTTGAACCAGCTACCGAGAGGAACCCGCTTGCTGATTACACAGGTAAACACGGTTTTGGACCGGAACAACCAAAAGCTGTTTATAAGGTAAATTTGGGAGCTGAATCCAAATCAGATGCCCGCTTTTTAAAATTGTTTCTAGTTTTCGAAATATTCAATAAATTCATTATTTTACTATTTTTGACCATTAACGGCCATTTATTGAATTGAAAAATATAAATCAGAAGTGAACAGAGGTTGAACTGAGTCTTTTATACTACTTGGGATCTGTTTCACGCATTAGGGTCCAACAGTAGTCGCTCATCATGCCTTCGTCCCAAAATCCTTGGTATCGCCTTTCGATTTTCGCTATATCTTGATGTAGCTGCCCAAGTTTTATGGGAAAAAATCAATATGTGAATGCAGCAAATGTATCTTGAGAGACATTCGAGCTCCAATCTTGTGGTAATTATGCAAAAAATTGTCGATTACTTTTTTGTAATCCGGTGATTTGTGGTTACCGAGAAAGTTGTGAACAACACTTTTAAACGATGCCCATGCTGCTGCTTCATCAGGCTCTAAACATTTTGTGAAGTTTGAATCAGCCATTTTCGAATATCAGGTCCGACAAATATTCCTTCTTTGATTTTTGCGTATGACAGTTTTGGAAATAACTTGATTAAGTACTGGAAAGCCGGTCCTTCGCGATAGAGCGCTTTGATAAAGTTCGTAATAAGGCCAAGTTTAATATGAAGAGATGGCAATAAAACGTCCTGTGGGCTCACGAGTGGTATAGAGGACACGTTTTGTTGTCCTGGCTCATAATGGAAGTGGCTTCAACACTGATGATACGTCAGGATATTCATACCGTGCTAGTTTTTTGCATTTATACCGGCGACATTCATTGAGCAAAAGTAGCAATCATCTACATGATTTTTCTGTTCTCTCTATAACGTTGGCACAGAAAATGAAAAGTACATATTTTCACCAAGTGACCACTTGTACAGCTTTGTTCTGCAAGCGTTACAAAACAATTTCGGTACCCATTGCTTATCAGTGTTTACTACAGCAAAACCAAAGAACTGCATTTGTCATGATTTTTCCACGTTTTCCGAGCATATAACATCCACAAACGTAACAAAAACACTTTGAATCGACTCTGGAACGTTTTCTCTGCATTTTCACCTGTTCCGAAGCACAATCACAGAACAAAAACAAATTCCAAAAGATGTTCGATGTAACGTGGTCAGCTGATAGCCGTTGTAAGAGCGCAGTACTGCCACCTAGCGCGAACTCGAAAACTAGAACCAATCTTGACACACGGGTTGAAGATCTGAGTTAAGGGCATCACATAACGTTAAAAATCGTTCTCATTTGCTCGGGTCCAAAGTTGATTCGAATTTGTAAACTTGTGTTATTAGTGCTGTATTGACACTTGTTGGTGGCGTGGTACCAGGAGCAAACGTTTTGCACACGACACAATCAGCTAGAATTCCTTTAAATAGCCGGCCGTTAATGCAATACGGCTGATACGGCGCATCATCTGTAAAATAAAAGACGACAGTGAAACGGAAAGCTACAAGGTTACCAAAGGAAAACTGTCAACAAGATAACAAAAAACGACATTAAACCATACTGAGGGCTAAAGATTAGCCCCAAGGATCAAAAGAAGGCAATAAATCGAGAGAAACTACGACAATTGAAAGAGGAAAATGGTGCAAAACACACTTTAGGCCTGAAACACAATTGGAGCTTTTCAGCCTGCTTGAGATTTGTTGACAATGTAAATCAATGTAGAAGAACACAATTGGAGCTTTAACTTTTTTGCCAGCTTCAAGCTGGCTTGAGATTTGATCAAATTGCAAATGTCAAGCCCAATGACTGCCAACTTGAGGGAGTTTTTAATGTTGCCAACTGTGCGAATATCGAATATCAGGTGAGATTGGCTTCTGTTGACACATTTAAGAAGTAAACAGCTACAAAAAACATTGAAATCGAAGAAAACTTATAGAGTTAGTAAAAGATAAGCAGTTCCTGTGGGACATAAAATAAAACTCAGTATTATTTTTACATATAATTGGTTCATCGCGAAACTATCCAAAAAAGCATGAATTTATTGTAATTTTGGCAAATCGAGAGCATTAACTGTCGTTCCTTAATAAAAGTTCTCAACATAAACAAGTTAAAGTTGTTAATGTCAAAAACGCCAGTTGTGTTCAATTCGGCTTTTTCAGTCAGCTTTAAAAGAAAGCTGGCGATTAAGCTGACTGAAAAGCTCCAATTGTGTTTCAGGCCTGATTTGGACTTGACAGTAGTCAGTCAGTCAATCATCCGACACCAGTGAGATCACCAGACCTCGAAATAATTATCTCGACATCAAAAAGATAACTCCAAGCCGTAGACTAATTATAAAAGTTCGTCAGCCGCCGATAGATTTGTTAGTTACTTAAAACAACATATAGATGAGACTTGCGTGGAGAAGGAGATGGAGCAGCATCAGCAATTTGGATTCAAGGCTATGTACTCCACTCTGCACCCGCTATGAAAATTTCACACTGATGTGACCCAAACCCTCAATAAAAAGACAACCCATACTGTGGCCTGTTTTCTTGATGTTGAGAAGGTCTTCGACTCCACCTGGAGAGAAGATCTAATCTCCGTACTGATTGGATTTCAGTTCCCACCCTACCTCATTCGGATGAAAAATTTCGTCCTCTTCCAGAGGCAATTCTTTGTGGAAATAAAAAAAATTACATCTGCGTATAAGAACATAAAAGCGGGAGTCCCGCAAGGCTCAGTACTTGAGCCATTCCTCTTCAACCGGTCCACGTTTGACCAACCGCCGAATAGTGGAGGAGTCACAACCCTTCTCTATGCGGATAATTCATTAACATATGCGCACCTCAAATCCCCCAAATTGGTGACAAAGAAAGTGGGTGATCATATTGCCAAGCTTTACGAGTACTACCGTAAAGGGGGCATAAAGATCAACGTCCCCAAGTCGAGTTTACTCTGCCTCAGCAGAACTGCACGTTCACGCAGAGGCGTATGTCAAAACGCAAGAAACATCGAAATCACTATCAATAATGAAGTGATAAAACCCACTAAGAGCACCAAATACCTAGGTATAAAGTTTAATGAACGCTTTAAGCTCAACCCCGACGCAAAGGCAGTTGCTAAGAAAGCAAACTTTGCATTCAGCATGGTCAGTCCTATAATGAGATATAGGAATGGTCTCAACCTAAATACCAAACTGCTGATGTACAAGCAGCTCATTAGGCCCACCTTAACGTACTCGTTTCCTATATGGCATACCAACATATATTTATTTATTTATTTTTTATTTTTTTTTTATTTATTGTGGCTTCATTATACTACATAAGATAGTTACATATTTCAAGAATTTACTAGCCAGCAATTCACGTAAGCTGCGCTTGTGTGTGAAATGCCGTGACAGGATTATTTTTTTTTTTAATTAATAACTAATTGTTTAAGTGTTTCTTAATACTAGTTCAAAATTCAACGTATTTAGACTTGACAAATAACCAGTGACCTATTGCCAGTTTAAAATTTTGACTCAATATAATAGGAAGCTGATATTATAAGTTTCATGCAAAACAATCCTTAAATGTATCAGGATGGCTGGAAACAAATTGCTTAATTATTATTTTATAATTCTCATCAATTAATAGAATTTAGTAGAATGTTATAAATTTTAGTACCCAAAGTACTAGCGTGTTTTTGCGATAAGCTTTTTTTACATCTTGTTGTAGCAAGAGGACAATTAGCCTGCCTTCTAGCCTGATAGCTTATCGAGTGCAATTCAAACCTTGCTAAATTTACGTACATAAATTTGAGTAGAATGTATGAGTAGATTTGTCGCACATTCATAACATCAAATTGCGAAAATGCCAGAGAACTAGAATAGTATTTCGATTTTTTTAAACAGGCTTTAATGACCTTACTGCGCAAATTATTTAAGGGTGTAATAGCTGCCGAATAAGTCGCGCCCCAAGCCAATATGCCGTTCTGTATTAGTGATTGGATGATTGCGAAGTACACAATTCTCATAAGACTAACCTTAAGTATATTACATAACATTCTTATTTTGTACAGCGTTTTCCTTAGCTTTTTACTTAGATATGAAATATGTTTGTCCTATTTGAGCCTACCATCAATGGTGATACTAGGTACTTATACTCAGTTACTATCTCAACCGGGCTGCCTTTAATACTGATAACATAATGTGCATTACTATCCAACATTTTATTTCCAAAATATAGTACTATAACTAAGAAAGTGGTTTGTGTCCAGTCCTTGCTTTTGAATATTAATTACTACTGTGTCATCAGCAAAACACACAATATGACCCTGAATGCTGTTTTGTTCCAAATGGCATAGATCATTTATGTAAATTAAGAACAATATGGGGCCTAGTACTGTACCCTGTGGTACACCACAACCAAGAATCAGTGGATTACGTACTATATTCCCTATTCTGACATATTGCACTCTACCTTGGAGATATGATTCAAATAAGAATAGGGCCGTATCAGTGATTCCTATGTTAGATAGTTTTCCCAATAAAATTTTATGGTTGATGGTATCAAAAGCCTTCAAGAAAAACAGCATATGTTTTTTCCCCAGCATCCATTGAAGAGTTTATATATGTAGTTACATCATTTAACGTATCCGACGTACTACATTTACTTTTGAATCCATACTGATTCTTAACAATAATGTTATTGTCCTCTAGATAACATAACAATCTACTTTTGATACATTTCTCCAGCAGTTTTGCAATGTTAGATAACAATGATATTGGTCTATAGTTGTGAGAATTACTACGGTCTCCTGCTTTGTGCGCACCGGTATAACCACAGCATACTTAAGTCTAGCTGGAAGGACTCCTTGAGACAAAGCAAGATTGAAGATATAACAAAGAGGTGACACAACAAATTCTGAAACTTTTTTCAACATAACACTCGTGTTACCATCTTGTCCAGCTGCTGTAGTGTTCTTTAAGATCTTCAACTGATATAGAAGTTCACTTTCGGTAATAGGATCAGAATCAAATGACCCAAAGGTGGTAGAATTTTCTGGCCAAAAAGTTGTAGAATTTTCTGACTCAAAAGTTGGAAAAACTGTATTAAATATTTGCGCCCCTATGGTCATGAAATGGTTGTTTAGCTCGTTACTTATTTGCAATGGTTCTGTTATTAAAGTACCATCTGTTGCTAGGATTTCCTTTATATTTTGAAGTTTTTTACTGGATCCAGTTAATTCATTTATTTTGTCCCACACTTTTCTAGGGTTATCTGAAATCGTGCTAATCACATGTGAATAATAAGACTTTTTTGCGGACTTGATGATTGAATTTAATATGTTTCTGTATGTTTTGTATTTAGTCTTTAGGATTTCGTTAAAACTTGTCGTGCTAGATTATTTCTTATTCTAATTGAAGAAATTATCCCTGTAGTAGCCCAGACCTTCACTGGTTTTACTTTAGACCGAGGTTTAGTTATATGTACATATAATGCGCTTTCGATATAGTCATCTAATATTGTGCAAAATATGTTTAAAGCTTCATCAGTTACCATGTTACTATAGACTCCCACCCAGCTTTCTTGACTAATTTTTTCTACAAGAATACTATAGTTTAGTTCTAGGTTCTTGATTATTTACACAAATTTGGCAATTTGTATTAACCATATTCCTAATCTCGTTAAATGTCAATTTATGGAGATCCTTGCGAGATTCAAGTGGAAAATGCTCCGAATCTGCACTGGACTCTATCGGAGGCCCTGTGGAAAGCATTATCGCAATCAGGTCCTGTACGAGAAGGCTGGTATTTCTTCGATACAGGACTACCTGGTTGAGATAATGAAGAAGCAGATAGAAAAAATCCCAAATCACACAAATCCAATTGTTCAAGAACTAATCAATTTTCCCCACTTATCCACTAACAAATATTTATCGCCTTTTTGTATGTTAAACTGTCATAGAAAATACTACCGCGAAGGGATTTTTAATTTTTTCAGGGAAAAAGGAGACAGCTACCGTGGGTAGGAGAGGAAGAAGGAAGGGGGATTGTAGCCTGCAGGACAGGATATACACGAACTACCCAAAGACAAGACCCGAATAAGGGAAGCTTTAAGCAGCACCAGGATGGGAAAGCAAAGGCAACCTGGAGATTTATACATAAGGTATGTATCTAGTACTTAAGTTAGTTAAGTATTAAACTTTCGAAATATTTTTAGTTAATTATATTTAGGTAGCGTTAGCCGTAGCTTAGAAGTAAGTCATATGTTAGCTAGTAATTCATGTGTTTAGAAAGTAAGAAAATTCAGCTAGATTAATTGAACACAGGGCCAAAGAAATGCAAGTAGGAATTATAATCAGGGAATAGGTCTAGATGAGAAAATATTGTTAGGTTAAGTGTAAAAATTTCTTTTAGCGTAAATAAATAACTTGAACTTGATAGATTTGTTAGTTGCTTCCCAGCAGCTCGACAGATCACATCTACAGCATCCTATCCTATCCGTTTAACTCATGTTGGTCTAATTCGATGGTAAGCGCACGTTAATTATGTTGGCCTGAAAAGCAGCGAACGCAAGCTTCTATCCCGTATCCTCCGTGTTGCTATTTGTGCCTAAATTTATTCAAAGTTTGCCATGTTTGCCTATGTTTCAATTGCTAATTGCGATCAACTAAGTAGTGTTAGAGAGGAGAGGAGAGGAGGAACTTGCTCGATTGCAAAAAAAAGGATGCCTAGAAAAGTTTAGCAGTCATGGGTGTTTTATTTTGATCTTTTGTGAATATATTTCAGTTAAATGCAGCTTTACATATGATACAAGAGTGATTCAAATTTTTTGTGAGTACACGACAATTTAATAAAAAATTGGCTAAGAAATAGTTGGAAAAATATAAGTGGTTCTGAAAACAAAAAATAAATAAAAAAATAATACAAAACCCCAATTAATAATTACGAGCTAGACTTGACCTAGTTGGTTTAGTATATGCGGCATTCCTTTGTAAAGAAAGGGTTAATTGATTAGGGTTAAAAACAAACTTTGAACTTGCTGCTCTCCTTTAAGATGGATTGAAAAAGAAATAATAAGAATTAAATGAAAAAATTAAGGACAGAGAGTTGGGTAGCCAATTACTTTACCCAAATTGAAAAATTACTGCAACCTGCTTAAAAATGTTCTGAATAGGGGACCAAAGGAAAAAGGGGTTTTATTAGTTGCAAAAGAAAATACCGTATACAGAAAATAATGAGTTTTCGTGTAAGTTTCCTGACAGACATTTTCCAGTTTTTTTTTCCGTTTATTAATAAAGGGTGTCGAGCTGGCCTTTAAGGAGGGGACAGGAGAGTGGGGGCAGGAAGCAATTTTCTAGTGCGTTTTATTAAGTTAGTTCATTCTTTTTTCTACTATGACTGGTAAAAAAAAAAATGCCTTCATCACTTCTAAAAATTCAACCTTAAGTCCAAGGCGATACCAACATCATTTTTGATATTCAGTTTGAATTCTATCCAAATTTTTCTACCATAATAGAACACAGAATTAATGCTGGAAAGGGAGTGACGAAGAAGGGTGGGTAGCAACTTTTTGTGCCAACGTAAAATGCAAAGCAAAAGACCTTCAAATACCTAAGTATAAAAAGTGACTGAAACGCTATTCAATTATTACTCTCGAATAGGTATTTGTAGTTGTTCTTAAAACGTTTCGTAAAGTTCACTTTACGAAATTAACTTCGTTTCAAAGCGACGAGAAACTTTCTCATAATAACAGCAATTTTCAACTTCGAAATCTCATTAAAATATACAAAAATGTGCGTTACGGGTAGAAGTAGAAGTGGTGTCAAAAATACTACCCTGTCCCTTTGGTATATTTTTTACTTTGAAAATTAATACAGAGTGTTGTAATGGTTGTAGAAAGGTCCGAGGGTGATCTTTTTCTCTACAAATTGTATAATTAATTATTATATTTTCGTCTGAATTGAAAAAGTGAACAGTATTTTTTTACGGACGGTGGTATTTCTTATTAAAAATGTATATTTATTTATTTATTTATATCTAAAAATATTACCAGGTCCCCGAGGATTGTCACCTGAACACAGTGGATGAGGGGTTTAATATCATCATTTTTATATATAGAACATGAATGTGAAAATTGATTATACGAACTTTTCTTTCAATTACTAAGTAGACTGGAGTAGATTCTATGTGAAATGGATAACTTTAAGCTGCAGATACAAGGACTAAAAGGGATTCATTCAGTGAACACAGGCAGACGTGTATATATAGATGCGTCCTTGAATAAACTTTGTTTATACTCCGGTGAGGAAGAAGACGGCTATTATCGAAAGAGTTGAAGTATTTTTCACCAGAGATGCCTAACAAATGAGTGATGAATTGGACATACATCTACATGTTACGCTCCTATATTAGTTCCGAGAAAAACTTTGTATTTTGGTTTAAGTGGCAATTTCAGCCGTTTAGTAAAAGCTCTAATTAGCACTAGAAAAGAGCCACTTGTCATGTTGCCTCCTCCTACAAACGAGTTGAATAACATAAGATAAGTAGTTACAGAATGTGAAGGAGGCTTTCCATAATACATAAGTAGGTACATTGTTTATTCCCCTAAACGATTAAAAACCAGAAAAAGCTGAAAGCTGCATAAGTCGATGCTGCTCTATTGCTGCGAAACATTGGAAGTCAACTAGGCTGAGATTTTTGACTTTATTGCAGGGCTTGATTTTGCCTCCGTTTATGTCAAGCTCTATCACTTTGGGTCTGGCGGCTTTATTGAAGTGGCTCCGGACCGGATGCAGAAAAGTTCGGATTTTTTTTATTCCCGACTTTTTGTAATAGGAATCAAGGTGAGGACTTACTTTGTTTGCTGTTGCTTTTGGGCAAATTGACTCGGCATAGATTAAAGAAACATCTGCATAGGGAAGAGTTGTGAAGCTTACATTTGCCGGTTGTTGGTACCCTAGGTGTAGAGGTTAAAGAGAATCGGGTCGAGAATAGAACCTTGCGAGACTGCCGCTAGTATAGGTTTCGAAGGTGATTGGTGTTCTTAGATCTCTACATAGGTTTTACTAAACTGAGTCGAATGCGTTTTTTTATGTCGAGGAAGCAGCTTACCCTGAATTCTACTTTATTCAGAGCACAGGTCATGTCTGTGTGAAATTTCAGTAAAGGGTGAAGGGTTGAGTGATATGGCTTCAAGTCAA
This sequence comes from Dioctria linearis, assembly GCA_963930735.1. Classification (NCBI taxonomy): domain Eukaryota; kingdom Metazoa; phylum Arthropoda; class Insecta; order Diptera; family Asilidae; genus Dioctria; species Dioctria linearis. The sequence goes on from OZ005741.1 coordinate 20,413,813, forward strand.
ATTGGAAATCTTAATGGATATTTTTTTCTTCACAAGTGCTAAGTACTTGTTGTAAAATGATTTTTTCAAGAAGTTTCCCCAAGTTAGAGATGAGAGAGATTGGTCTAAATTCTTTTAAGTTAAGCTTTTTGAAGACGTCTTCTTTGGGATTGGTATTATTTTGGATGTATGTTATCATGGTCAGGAATTTAATGGCCGCGGTAGGGAGTTTTTTAATACTTGCATTGGACTTTTATTGAAACCACTCGATTTTTTAGAGTTGATGGTCCTGATTAGAATGAAAATGTGGGGTGGGCTTGTCAAGACGGTTTTGTCTTCTGGATTTTATGCTATATAGTCGGAGCTAAAGAACATTAACAAAATAGAGTCGGAGGCGCTTAAGAACGCAGATACGCCATCTTTTACCATCTTTCGGAAACCATCACTGCCTTGATCGGAGTTGTCTGTGAAAGTGTTTTCAAAATAATTGGCAAAGGCGTCACATTTTTCTTGCGGATGTACTAGGATTTCTAGTTCTATGGCGATAGCTTTGGCTAGTTTGGGCTGCCCACTGCATTCCTTAAATAACAAGTAACAACTATTTTATATATGAAATATACTGGACAATGTTTCCCGTTTCAAACTGTTTATGGCCTCTAAGATATTGGAGAAGTCTTTCGGATTGGATGTTGGTTCGAATGCATTTCGGAAAGATTCAGCAAATTGTTGGTATGATGAAAATTCACCTCTCTTACGCCTATACCATCTTAGCGCTGAATCTTCTAATAGGTCAGTCATGTCCAAAGAAAACTTCCCGGTCTGTTACTTGACGTGAACGGGTGTTGTCAGCAACTCGCAGTAAAAATTCGAATACGTTTAGATCACTATCCTCCATACAAGGTGATGACGCGGCATTTTTCACTAATAATTTTCTTTGGTCGCGATTAATGTTTGGGTTTTTCGGTTGCAGTTCAATATTATCTACGTCGTTTGACGTTAAGTTTAATTGCCCTATTCTCTCATCGAAACCTAGTTCTATACTGTTATCTTCTTTTAAGGGGTGCTTAATTTTTCAGCATTCCAACGCTTGTATTGTATATTTTCAAATTGTTCTGTTAGGTTTAAAGACTTTGACAGTAACTCAGTTTTAGACTGCTCGAGCTCTGGCGTGGCGTATATTCAAAAATCTTAAGCGAACCATTATAACCTCTGAGAAACTGTCCTCCTCGAGGTCAATCTCGAATTCTTTCAAAAAAGGGTCACATTGCTCTAGATCTTTGGAGGGTTCCAAATATGACTTGACTTGAGATTTATTTATATCGATATTAGACTCTAAGTCTGGACACAGCGCGGACACTTCTTCAAAAGACATGGTGTTTTGTATATGCTTGTGGTATAACGTATATTTAAATAACTATTGGAAGTTAGTAAGTGAAAAAAAAAATTGTTATTTTAAAATTGCAGAGATTAGGGGAAGTGTTAATGAATCGATAATGTACAACAATGATTGCTATCAGAAACCATGTATAACTATTCGCAAGGAATTTTGAAAATGACCATTCGAGATTGGTAATTAGAAAGACAACTTGGTTATAATTGAAATGTTTATAGCTTCGAAAGTCTAACGGAAATACTAAGGAGAATGATACATATAAAAAAAAATTGATTATAATTCAGAAAGGATTAATAAAAGATGGCAAAACAATGCATTAAACAATGCACCCAGAGTGCGCTCAGTCTGAAAATAATATGGAAAGATGTTGCTACGACTGTAAGCTTTTTATTGTGGTGTTGTTGCAAAGGCAAGAGCTGGACATTATCCCAAAATATTCCTAATAATTTTCATTTTAAATTTCTCTTCAATTAAATTGAACTCGAATTAAGTCCCGAGTTTATTGGCAGCATGATTATACTTATGCCCTAACCTAACAAAAGATCTACAAAAAAAAAATATTTTTTTGAAGCTGTTCGCACATTTTTAACAAAAGAACCAAATTTTCAATTAGAACATCCCGCAAATATTTTGTAGGAATGTATACTTCAATATAACTTGCTTCTTAATTATGTTTTTAACCATTTTTTAGCTCTTGTTCGTGATGTGTGACGTTTTCTTTATTGATATATGTACCACTTTGGGAATCCTATGAAATTTCCTATTTTATCCGATTATAGGTAATAACTAATTTATGATGAACAGAAAAGAGCACATTTCATAATCAGCTACTTGAAATACTAATAAACACACAAAATATGTTTAATTTAATACTATAGTTGAGAAGGAAAATTTTTTTGAGCTTTTCCTTCGCACTGCACAATAATTAGCCGAATCTATTGTATACTACAAATTATACAATGGCAATGGTATTAATTCACGAAATTTTTAATACAAAAAAAATTCTCGCAATTCTAATTAGGAATAAAGTTCTAGAAAGTTTCAGCGAATGCTAGAATGACTTTGTTATGACCCGAAGTCACACTTGCTACAAATCTGAAACAATAACGACAGAAATTGTTAGATAAAAGTGAACAACATTTAAATCATTAACCCATAAAATATTTGCTTTAATATGAATCTGATTTTTCAAAGGAAATTTTATTTTGTTCTTTATATTTTCCACTTTTACATTTGATAGTATACCCAAAAGAATTTAGCCCCTTTATGATGAACTCTGATCAGTTCGATATGATTAATTGAAACTGGAAGGTTGGCAGAAACTTACTTTGTTGATATGTTTTGTATAAATCGGTGATTTAATAACACGCTTTTGTTTAGTTTTAATTGCTGACTATGATTATGTTTTTGTTTAATATTTCGAGGGAATCCTTTTGTTTTTTTTTTGTTTTTGTTGCGCCCCCATTTTGTGTAAGGGTTATCGACACACAAATCAATTTTAAAACTCTCAAGGAAGTTCTATGCGTATAATTCACTTTCTCGACAAATTCACAACCTGGACAATATTTTCAAATTTAATATTAAACAATCCCTTTAAGCCTTTAAGAGGCCGCCCTGCTTCCACAATAGTCTAAAAGCCTAAATCTAGTATATATTATCAATTTTGTTAGTATAGTTCTATTTACAGATTAGGTTAGTATTTATTTAAATCGTTAATAGTTGTGACTTGTTATTTTTATTTTGAAGTTCAGCTTGATTGAGGATCCTTCGGAGAAATCCTGGTATTTAATTCCGCCAGATGCAAGACCTTGGTTCGGCGCCTCAGAGATTCTGCCTTTAGGTCGTTCTTCTTTAGATAATCCACACCTCGGCATTAATTTTGAGCTAAATCTGCGCCGAATTTGAGGATGACTGGATACGTTTTCTGCCGTCTTAGATCAAAAAAATTAAATCGCTTCTGCGTGATGTGTTCCGTGTCAACGAACTTTCGTCACGAGAGGAAAAGGAAAGCAAGAAAAGTCAAAGCCCAGGACAAGACAACAAAAAAATCCCGAGCTGTACGCTCGATGACGTTTCTCACTCGTGGCGCTGTTTCTGACATCTCCTTTTGGTTCAGTGGCGTTTCCAGCCTTAAGCGCAGTTCGCATTTGTCGTTTTTGCCTTATTATGGTTTCGTTGAGTTTTGTTCTTGGTTTTGCATGTTTTATTTATTCATTTATGTTTGTTTAGTTATTTTTATTACTTCAGAATTGTTTTTTTTTATTCATATTATGTTTGTTAAGTTAAGTCTATTGCTAGCGTAATTTAAATATTTTTGGGAAGGCTGTGTGAATTACCATGTGCATGATTTTAATGATTTAATTTATTATTAATGTAGCCAGATTTATCTGTAGGTGTCATATTCTGACTCCTTTTGATTTTTCGATTTTTCTGTTTTATTAGTATAAGTTTAGGATAACTAATAATAAACTTAATAATAACAGTAACAATTCAATTAAATTTTTAAAAAGGAAAGAAAAAGAAAAGAGTTATGATTCATAATATGTACAAGTACTTATACTAAATTAGACTAACAAAAATCCTAATCCCTCAGGATAAACTTATTAACTAAGATTATGTAGGCGTAATAACTTAGTAGTAATTACTATAAATAGTAGAAAAAAGAAAAAAAATACGAAAAACAACTGGATAGATCGCAAATATGGAAATAAATCATTGCGAAAACTGGGACTGCTGATGCTCTGCCTTAGATTAATTGGAAGCGAGCTCCAAACTCTGGTGGCCTGGACAAGGAATTGTCTCTCACTAGTGCGCGAACAGAACCCTGGTATAGACAAAATTAATGTTCTTGCAGATTGAGCAAACCTCAATTTACTGGAAAGGTAATCTGACTGTTCGGTTACAATTAAATCGCGAAGAAACATTACAGTTCGAAATTTAAGGTACAATTTACAGTCTATAATAGATGAATATATACAGTGGTATGACTGAAATGCCGTAGACCAAAAGCATAAGATGTGGCAGAGTTGACTGCTACATTGATCTTACGCAAGGAGTGAGAGTCCCATTTTGAGATTTGCATGGATATCAACAGGTAAAAAGGGCGCAGGTTTGGATAATTTGCGTAGAGCTCCATACACATTGCCTATGACATTTTAATGTGATCTGACCAATTCAGAGCACTTTCAAGAATTATCCCAAGAATCTTTACATGTTTGCGATATGGAGCGGGAGTATTGCTATTACTTTTTATATTTTAAATTCATTTCTAGAACTTTTTATTAATATTTATATCCTAGATGAAATCTAAAGGGTACCTATACTTAGTTTGTCATTCCGTTTGTAACACTTCGATATAATGATGGTAGAGCAAAGTGGATTGGTCACCGGAGCATAATATTTAAAGATATTTTGATTTTTGCATGTACGTCCGCCTGTCCGTCTGTGCGCACGATAAATCGAGAGCGCGTTCACTTAGAAACCTGAAATTTTGTACACGGACTTTAAGAGGAGTCAGTACTCAGCAAAAGTTTCAATTTAGATACCAGCGAACCTGTACATAGGTAATAAAATTTACTATACGTAGGTTTGTGTCCTAAAAGTGAGAAAATTCATATAAAATTAGCCTAGACCTAGACCACAGAACACATTAGAGACATCTACCGCAAAAGACAGAAACCCAACATCCGACAAAACCATACAATTTAAGACGAAAAATGAAAATTTGCAGTTCACATAAATTGAAAACTTTTAACGAGAATTAACTCCCCTAAATTTTTTTTTGCCCATAATTGTTAAATATGCTATTTTGCTTTGTATTTAAACAACTTTCAAATAAATATTGCAATTTCTAGTCGGTGAAATGTCGGGAGAAAAAACAAGTACAATTAGAGTCAAATAATTATAAAAAGCGCTACTAAAAATGTGAAAACTTGACGTTATTTGCTAGATCTAGGCCTTATCTTTCTAAAACAGTCAAAATTTAAAGAAATGAGAATAGCTACCGACAGGAATTTGATTTAAAAGACTTCAACTTATACCATTTTTTACATGTTTCCGAGTTAATATCTACATTCCAATACACGTTTTTTTAATTTTTGCCGACGTTATTTACTAGACTTCTTCATTGCCTTTAATTTAAGATATAAATCATTATTCTGCTACAAACAGTTTGCCAGAAATTTGCATTGAAAAATGTATGAAACTTGCAAATATTGGTACTGACTCCTCTTAAAAAAAAAAGTAAAATTAAGTTCGAAAATGAGAAAAATCGGGCATCTCCTTCGTGGGGTTGCCATACAAAAATTTCGTTTTCCACTATATATTTGGACACTGCTTGAGAACGCGTCGACATAAAGACCTCAAATTTGGTACATGGTGTTTTTATAGTAATAACAAATAAAATTTCAAAAATGTACTAAGTCGGGTACCCCTTCTAGGTGTTGCCATATAAAAATTTATGTTTTTTACATATGTTGTGAAAACAATCAGTCCTAGTCATTTTTATTGTACTAAATACTTCTTCAGAATACGAAATCCTATAAAATTGGTTATAATCATTTTTTCTGTTCGACGAAGCATTCTGGAAATATAGGCGAACAATCAAACTTGCATAGATCGGTGACCATACGAAATTTTATACGCGCATTCATCTATAGAATTGGTCTTAGACCAATTATAGCTTTTTTATTTGTTATTTATTCTCTTTGACGCTTTGTTTTTGTACTAAAACAAGAAATTTGTATTCTTATAATACTTTACCATAAATAAACTTATTCTATTCTAAATTTATTGCTAAGCATCACGTTAGAAAAGGTGGAAGTATCTAATTAGGCATTGTATAAGATTATAGTGTCAGCTTTGGAAGCATTTAAGTAGAGGGAATTATCAACAGCCCATTTGGAGGCTCTTGTAAGATCCTTATTCTGTACACAGCAACCTTTATAAGTCCTAAAGGTGTAGATATGTAAAGTTGAAAATCATCTACATACATATGAGAATTACAGTCACGCAGAAGATAAGTGTAAGGTCGTTATTAAAAATGTTAAGTTATAATGGGCCGAAAAGAGACCCTTGAGGCACTCCATTAAGAACGGGTAGAAAATCAGGGGCAGTATCCCCACAAAATACTCGATGTACTCGTCCTCTTAAGTATGACTGAGTAAGTTTGCAGGCAGGATAAGAGAAATTAAATACTGTTCACAGTTTATTTAACAGAAGCCTGTGGTACACCTTATCAACAGCTTTGGAAAAATCTAGAAGAACGAGCAAAGTGAGCTTATCACTGTCAAGCGAAGTTCGGATATCTTTAACAATGTTGTTTTGCAGCTGCCTGACTTTAGGCTGGAAAACAACTTTCTGTTATTTAAGAAGTCGATCATGTGACTATGCAAGATGTGGCTATCATCGTCAGAACGTTGTAAAGATCCTAGCCCAGGTAAATGAAACAAAAGAAAATTTCCTTCCCGCATCATTTGAATGAGAACGAGTAACACATTGGAAAACGGGGCGCGGGGTAAGTATAGTTCATGTGTTACACAATATTTCTCCATCTATATTTTCAGATATTAGACATGGAAAAATAATTTCCCCGTGCGACACATGGGAACCAGCAAAGCCATCAGAGACCATACACCCAATGTTCATAGATTTTTGTGGTATCGCCCACCGATATGCTATCATAACTGCTTAGTGTCATTTATAAAATATCCCCCCTCCTAAATATAGTGATGTTAGATGATAGATTCTCCGCTCATGCACATCGAATGCTCTGGTGTTATCCTTCATTAGGACCGACTTCTCTGAGCTTATAATAGAATCTTGTCTTTATTATGTTTGTTCTGTAAATACGTCCTTTCGACTTCCGTCAAATATGGTGTGACCTAAGGCGAGACAGACAACGCTTCTGTGTTATCCTGTATACATATCAAGCCTGCCCAAATACCTAAGATTATATCGCTAGACGATATATGAGCTCCACCCTCTAATGCTTGAAAGAACATTTCTTTTCGAATATCGTCGAAATTTCAAGATAAATTCAATTTTTCGCACCTTTAATTTTTATTTTATAGCATCATATAAAAGTTCATCTGTTTGCTTGCCAGGGGGTTTGATGAATTGCCTCCTTTGTGTTGACAATGCTCGATTTTTCTTTTTCTTATTCAATTGCTGCACCTACATAGTCATAAAAAAAAACAAAAAAAAAAAAACAAAAAAAAACGAACAAATAACAAATTTCCCATTTTGGGTAGAAAAATATCGAGTATTTTGTGAGGATTATTGAGGGTGTACGAACAGATATTGCATAGCGAATCTCCTATCTATCCAGGAGCTCAATTTAAGCGCGTATTTAGACTGTTGAATGGACTCTCTAGTATGAAAACCACATGACAATGAAAACAATATAATCCCTTGTCAGATATTGGGACTGTTACTACAATATCCTCCTCGTCGCAGCCAAAATATGAATGGGTAATTTACGTTCTCTTTTACACTTTTGGGATAGTAGATTCTTTTTCCTTTTGTTCGCTCCGTTCCCGTTTTCAATGGGCGCACTTGATAACCACGTATATAAGTTGCCTTATATATAAAAAAAAAAGGAAAAACAGAAAAAAAAATTACCGCTGTTGCGCTTCACAAGAAACCTTTTCATTCACTGAATGCGTTGGCGTACCCGGGTTGCCAGATATAAAACCCTAAATTACGTATATGTAATATTAATGCATACTAATTGTGAAAACTAATGAAATACGAAGTGGTTCCTTTAGGGGCTGAGCTATTGTCGATATATTATTTTTTTCACATCTACTTCCCGGAACATTCCATATTGTTGGAATGAATTTGTTTTGTGAAATATACTCTTGCAACCCTGGTTACCTATTTCATAAATGCTCTTTCCCTTTTCTACTCATTTCAATAGGTATTCTGCTACCTTTTCACTTTTATTGAAGTTATTCTGATTCAGTGGGCTCAATCTCAAAAGTACACACATATATCTATCTACCTATCTGCTGTGTAATAAACGACCCCCCAGTCATGCGCTCCTCTGTTCTACTATGCTTTTGAGCAAGGTTATACGTGGCATGGTGGATTTTATCCTTTTATCTTCCACTCGGTTTTCGTCCCTTCTTAATCATCGTCAGTTCCCCAAATGGGCTGAGTCGTCCCTTCTATGCTCCCCCACTCCCTTCCCAGCACCTTGCAGCAATGTCCTACTTCACTGAGCTCAGTGTCGCAAATGCTATGAATGAATTTTGTTTTTTTTTTTGTTTTTTTTTTTTAACCAAGGATCAGGACATTGAGGTGTGAGTAAGGTGAGGTGAGTAGGTGGTGAGGTGAGAGGGTGAGCGCACAATACTGAAAATGAAATATATTTTCTTTTCTAAGACGCTTTCACTGTTCCTCTGTTAAGGGATTTTGTTTCATCAAAAACCTATATATTCTCCTGGCTTGGAATCCAACCACTATGATGCCCCGATATCGGATGCTTCTTCCTGCTGCTGGCCGGGATGACGACAGTGGGCCTTATGTAGTGGTTGGTTGTTCCTGGAGTGGAGCTGTGCAAAATTTTTCAATGGATATCCATTGCTGATGGGTTGCCTGGCTTGGTCCGAATGAACGGTTGTTACAAAACGGTAGCGGGAGCACTACGAGAGTAATAGGTACCCCTTGCCCAATTCCTTTCCACCACATTGGTGGCGGTGACAAATACTTTGACTGCGTGCTTTGCCTTGCCTTGCTTTGCCCTGCCTCGCTGCTTAGCTTTGCCAGTTTTCTCCGTAATGTGTTATAGGATTGCTTATGTTTAGATATATCTGGCTGCTACTACTGTTGCTGTTGCCGCTGCTGTTGCTGCTGCTGCTGCTGCCTGCCACTCCACTGGTCCTCTATCTTGAATGCTGATGCTGTTGCTGTTTGTTGTATACCATCATCATTTCGCCAGTCAACTAGATCACAGCAGCAGTACCTATTGCTCGTCAGTCCAGTCGTCTGCAGAAAGACTTTCAAGCAAGCTCTAGTTTTCACAGTCAGTCAGACTGAACTCGTCCGGGAAGACTGTTGTGTTTTATCAGTTATCCGCGAACTTTTTCAAAAAAACCAATTGTGAACTCTTCTTGCTCTTGACTTTGGAAGATTTATAAAAATTAATATTGTGTAGACTTGTGTTTTTGAAAAGTGTACAAAAAAAAAATAAAGTGTTGGACTAATTGAGTTCAAAAAAAAAAGAAAAAAGAAAAAAAAAAAAGAAAAACGTTTACAAAACTAAAAGGCAATTTTCATCAGAAATTCGACTTTATTTTAAAAACATTACATATACCCCATACATAATAAACCGTTAAAAAGACTGCCAGGCACTGACTTCTTGCCCTATACAACCTTTTTATTGTCCAGTTTTGTTGAGGTTTCCTTTGTGAATTTTTAGGGTGTGAAGGCATACTATTTTCTTTATAATGCAAAGCAAAAACTTGCGTTAGGGTCTTTTATTTTTTATTTTTTACTAAACGTATACAAATTACATTTTATTTTAATAAGACAAGAGAAAGTCAAAACGTATTTATGTCTACTTGATTATTATACAAATGTCGTAATACTTGCAAGTATATCTACTTCGTGGAGTTCTGTTATGTTTTACCTGTAGATTTTTGAAAAAAATTTACGTACACTAAATATTCCCCCTATTTCAAAGATTCCCACTATTTCAAAGATTCCCCCTATTTCAACATTATTTTTTAACTAACTTTCTTTATTCCTACCTGTATTTTTAGAGTTAATTTTGTAAAATACATCTTTTCACTTTCACTTTATTCTTTCCCCATTTAAAATATAATTCAGTTTTCTCCTTAGCTTTTTATTTATTATTTTGCGTTTAATTACGCAGTTAGGAGTAACTCTAACAATATTTGATAGTTAGTTAGTTAGTTAGGGGTAAGTGAAAATATAAGAGCATTTCATATATTTTCAAAGTAACTCCCCGGTTTTCTTAACATCCTAATTTTTGTTAGTATTTTTGGTTTAGTTGGTTTTAAGAATACATTTAAGTTCGGAGTTTTACAGAAATTTTTTACATTCTCTGACTTGATTTCGTTCTTGTTTAATTCTCATAGTTGAAACGACTTTTTATTTTATTTTGAATCCAAATATCAGTTGTCTTTTTCGAAATAAAGGATATTAAGGATATTTTTGGGAAATAAATTTTAACTTCTTAAGTAACGCAATCTTTGCAAAAATTTTCTATTTTTCTAACCATTGAACAAGATCACCTTTGTTGCTTTTTCCACTCCTGTCCTGAGTTGTTCCAGCATTTTAAATGCCAATTTTCGACTTGTCATCTTTTATAATATTAAAGCAAAATGAAATGAGCAATGAAAGGAGTTCGATCGGTGGTACGATTTGCAATATTGTTAGAAGTTATAGAGAGTTAGAGACTACAAGGTGGTTCGTATTGAACAGTAAAAATATATATAGAATACAGTTTTGTCTGCTATGTTATTACAAAAAACAAAAAATTTACTAAAGCATTGCTTACGATCTACTCAACACTCATTCATTTGCTACAACAAGGCTGCGTTCTCCTACATTAGAATATTACACATATGTATTTATAAGATGTAATTTTTGAGGAATGACTAAATATTTTATAAAAACGGCTATAATACCATACTTTTACAGAAATTTTTCATCTTTTAAATAATTTATTAAATTTAAATAAAACCAAGTAATTGAAAAACTAAATAAAAATCGAATGCTTCTAAGTGGTTATGGTCTATCTGAAATTGAAACAATTCACCCAGAATTGTTGCTTCAGTAAGGTATAGCTGGGTAAAATCTTAATTATTTCACTGCCTCAAATTTAACTGTTAGTTCCTAATAAATTTTTACTATCGGCTCAATATCGGAGAGAAACCTAAAATTACTTGAGAGTAACCTAACTACAATCGTAAGCAATTTAACTGATTCTATTTTCCAAATGTGCGTGAATTTTTTTTTTTGCGCCTGCATAATTAAAAATGGAACTGAATCTTCTAAGTCTAATTTCATAATTAATTGATACAAAAATTATAATGATAAATAAATTGGTTCAAAATAAATGTTAGTATGCACACGAACATATTTTGTGTGATGATATCTTGATAATCTTCTTTAATCACCAAAATGCACTAAATCGCATCTTGAAAAAATAATTGAAATCTTTTACTTTTTCATTTTTTCTTCAGATTTTTGATTAGATAAATTGAAAATAGCCATATCAAATATGCGACATGTGTGGACAGCAAGTTTTTCGAAATTTTTTTCATACTTGGAGGGTTTTTGGAAACAAAAATAAAATTATTAAATTTTTTTCCTTATACACATTGCGCATTTTGCGAGTTATGGCATTTTTAAAATTTTCAAAAAAATCTTGTCCTATTATACCAAAATCTTTAATTTCTGTTTCACCAAAAAGGAACTTGTGAACTAATTTGATTGTTGAAAAGTTTTAAGTGTTCAGTTCTCCATACAAATGAATAAGTGATTAGTAGGTGTTGTATTGAAATGTGATAAAGATAGAAAATTATAAGCCATTTCTCAATTTCCGGTGCACCAAATTATTGCGATTATATCACTTTTAAATAGAAGTTTTATAATTAATTTAAGTGAATTAATCCATTGAAAAAATTCTCTTTTCAAAATGGTTTTGAAAGTTATTCGTGTCTCGTGTTTCGTTTGTGAGAAGAGTAATAATCAAACAAAATTATTTTAAAATCTCACAAAACTAGATTACCTAATTGAGGAAGATTCACAAGACTCGAGAAACGAATCAGGAAGAATTTCAAATTAAATTATTCGAATTATGTTGATTCTAAAACACAATTTTCTTTTATCATGTATTACACAAAATTATAGGTTGTGTTCTCAAAACTTAAAGCACACAGGGGTGAAAATTGATAAGAAAAAATGAAATGTAAACCGAAGATTACAAAACAAATTTAATTCAAGTTTTTTTCCTTCACAAATATTGTAAAACAGCTAATTTTTTCTGAATAGTACTTTTTTACTTATCAATTCATTTGAAATCTTTTCGTGCAACGCTTTTTATACTTACACTTATCAAAAAATGTTTTTTTTTATAATTTACTAAATAATAAGTGATAAGTGCGGTTGTGGTGCAATAGAGCCGTGGTCTTCTTTAAAAATTCATACATTCATGCTAGGACATTGAAATATAGCGCATTTGATAGCTAGAGAATTCAAGTTATATTAAAAAATAGCTGCTTAAAAAAATATGTGAAAAGGCATATCAAAGATTTGGACTTTTGAATATCCTGGAAGACGAAGTTTTAATTTTATTCATTTTATTTTTATATTTTACCTTGTACCATCCACTAAAACATATTATAATTTTAACTTGGGATCTTAACAGGATCAAGGAGAGAAAAGTGAAAGTTTCACCAATCATGCATTTGATGACAATATGTTCTTACTTTCCTAAAAAAATTTATGAAAGTTAGTAAGTAATTATCTGTCCTTTTCGATGAATTGCTATGCTTAAATATAGGGCAAGTAACTGACTCGATTGTAAGAATTATGAAAATTAATACCTCTTTGGCACGAACTCTATAGATATTTCCGAAACTTGTAAATTTGCGATCGCGCTAAATAGACGTCCGAAGTCTCATTTAATTTAACTAAGGGAAATGTTGAATAGAAAGACGTATTTAATTTTTTTTTATTTAGTTAACTTAGGATTATTTCAGAGAAGAACTGGTCACTTATGAATGATGAAATTAACAAGACAGACCTTTCTTGTTTGTTATCAAATAGTTTTAATTAAACTATTACTTAATCTTCATTAGTTGTGTTTTTTTTTTGCATATGGATCCCGGCCAGATGATCAGTCAGAAGTAATTTCCGCATTAAATTATTTTGATAGAGCACTATGATTTAAAATATTTTTTTGACAAAATACAAATTTTCAATCACATTCCATTGGAATAATGAAAAACGTAATAAAAAAGTGTAACATTTTGAACCTAGAACCGAAATGGATCAATGCTTGATATAAGAATTATTATGTAAAATAGTATTTCAAAAAATTTGCATTTTGCCATGATCCTGACCCGAACCCATATGCAAAAAATAAATAGCTATTATACACATATAAATTTTATTATAAAATTGGTGAACTTTTTGCTGTACGTTCTTCATTCAATTTTGTACGGAGACAGTATCGAATGTATCGGACGCTCTTTCATACTGCCTCTTAAAAGTGTTAGAGGAGTGTTTTGTTTTCTTTTTTTAATTTTATTTTAATATTAGCACAATATTTTTCGATTGGCTTTAGTTCCGGATAATTTCGAGGATTCACTACCTTGAGTACTACGGCATGCATTGGACATCGTAGAAATGTTTCGTTTTTCTGCCAGAGTAAGAAGTTGCTAAATCCAACCAAAAGAAAGCTCATACATCAAGAATGGAAGAAGGCGCTTCTGAAGACACTCCTGATTGTGCATGTTGCCACGAAAAGTTATAATTTCTGGCCACACGTACACACTGCTTGGTGCACCGACTATTCTTTTTTGCCACAAAAAATTCCTGACTTAGAAGCTGGTTTCTCCCAAGTTTCATCATCCATAATGCAGCAGCGAATTTCATTAGGAAATTCTCACACAAAATTCGGCTTCTGGCTAATTTTCTGGGTGTTTTCTGAACATTTAAACTTCGTAGGCTTTCTTTTGTTTTAATTCAATGGACCGGAGCAAGTGACATTCCAGCCTTATCAGCCATATCTCTCAATGGCATGTTGGGATTTCGTTGAAAGTTATCTACACCGTAAAAGAAAATTGGACTATTCCCCAAAATTTAAGACACGTTTTTCCCTAATAGTAAATGTAATTTTCTCTGATATAAAGGGAAAATCAGTTTAATTTCCCAAAATCAATGGAACATTCAACGAATTTAGGTATTTCGAACCAGAAACCATATAAAGTACGTAAAATTCCCGAAATGTTAAGCTCTCTTGGATAAAAGGAAGAGAACATTCAATAAATTAGGTGTTACGCTACATTTTTTTGCGGAAATATATTTTCGTTTTTATAATTCACACATTGTTTTTGAAAACAAGTCATATACTGTTTTCCAATATTTTGTTCGAGCGTGCCCAGCGCACCAAACATAACTTCCGTACTACTTATTGTTAGTAGTATGGACCATATGAAATGAGCTAACTTAAAGTGTTCTATAACTTATGGTGGAGTATTTTTGCACAAGATTTCTCCATTTATCTGATTCGGGGAATTACAATGAAATGAGTCAGCATGCGTTTATGCTTCAAATATACTGAGGGAATCTTCGTTTCTCTGATTAAAGGCCAAAACACAGTTATAAAGCGACACAACAAAGTTGGCAACTTAGTGGGGGACAATGTCGCATTTAAAACATAGTCACGCGACAGCGGTCACTCTTTTATTTATTTATTGTAAAAGAAATGGCAAAAGGAAAAAAATTAAGAAAAATCTTTAGTATAGCTTATGCGGCTAAAAAGAAAAAAGAAGAAGAAGGTGAGATTTATATATGTACATGGCTTATCACACAGCATAACTTGTTCAGTCACTTTCTCTAAAAACCCATAATTTCTCAAACTAAAGCCTAGTATCGAGTTCGAGTAAAATGTGACATTTCCATATAAACTTTAGCGCTGGTAAAATCTCAACCAAAAATTTTACTGATGATTTTACTAGTGCAGTACCTGAAAAAAGTGAATGTTTCTCTATTTTAAGATAGATGGCGCATTGTATGTCTCCACTTATTTTACTGAACAGTTTAATGCGCGGAGCATTATCATGCTGGTAAAATTATAACATTTTCTGTTTCTATGACAATTTTCAGATTGTTTTTTAAATTTATTGAAAATTTTTGGATTGTTTTATTTATTTATTGGAGGATTTAATTTCTCTTAACAATTTTCAGATTAATTAAGTCCATCTTTAATTCTAAATTCTAAAAACGTTTATCTAAACTTTATAAACAATTTGAAGTTTTTCAGTGATAAGATTTTTAACATATGTCACTTTCTTTTCTCCAAAATAATCAACGTCAAAATTTTACCAGCGATTTTAATGTGAAACGTTTAGAGACCGCGTTAATTTTTACTTTGTTCGAACTCGATACTAGGCTTAATTAACTAGTTTACTTACTTTTATCGTTTAATTGTCGATGCTTTATAAAAATAATCAATTCCACATAAAAATAACAAAATCCAAATAATATGAATGTCAATATTATTCACTGTCTCCACAGAAATGTCAATTAAGTATGTTGACTAATTTAGAGATTTTTCCAAACTTTTTGTTGGCAACTTGTCGCGTCGCCCTCATTGTATTAACTATATGCGACTACCATATATTCGAATCTTTGACAGCAACCAATTTACGGCGACTTTGTTGTGGCGCTCTCACTGTTTTATGGCCTTAAGATTTAAAGGACTCATCACTTCATGATAATGCTCAAAACAGAAATAATTGATCGGTTTAGTGGCATGTGCAGGTATGTGCAGTGTTTATATCTGGATGAAAAAGTGATGTATATAAATTTATTTAAGTGAGAAATAATCTACCTTTTTCGCTTATTTACATTTGTTTGTATATTTAACTGTATTTGACCCAGCCATGAAAGGAGCAATGAAGTGACCAAGACAATAATGTTCACGGACATTATTTCCCACTTAAAATTAATTAATGTCCATTTCCATCGCTCTAATTAAATGTCCATAAAAACTTCCTTTGTGAGTGAGAATCGCTTAAGACACGAGAATAGCTCGCTTTTCTTAATGTATAAGAAATATATAAAACCACTAATAAAAGCACGTTGTTCGCATTTACTTTTCGTTTGAACATCAATTGCGGCTTTTCTTAAGCTCTAAAGCAATTCGGTATCGAGAGAGTATCTCGAGTTGATAAGTCGACATTCATGTTCAGTTTACTACGCTAGTTTTAGACAGGGATTACGATTTACTTGCAACACAGCCTTACAAAATTGTTTTGGAAAACAGTACAGATCTAAAATAGTTTCATCCAATACGACCTAAAAGTTATTTTCCGAATCTCGCAAGTTTCTTCTTATTCTGCATAAATTGACTCTAAAAGTCCTCATCATTATTATGAGTCAGGAAATTTTTGAAAATTTATAAATTTCTATAGAATCCAAAATGATGTTGAATCAACTCGTATCAATCTCACAGATAATTACTTAATAACTTTCATAAAATTTTCTTTCTTTTTTTCTTTATTGTCATCAAATGATTGGTGAAACTTTCACTTTTCTCTCCTTGATGCCACTAATATTCCAAGTTAATATTTTAATATGTTTTAGTGGATGATACAAACTAGAAAAAAAAATTAAACGTACGTCTCCCAGGATCCTTATCCTTGACATCCTTTTTCACATATATTTTTAAGATAACTTGAATTTTCTAGCTTTCAAATGCGCTATAATTCTCTGTCGTAGTATGAATAGAAAAATATATATGAATTTATAAACAAAACCAGAACAGCATTTTTTCGAAATTATGATAGTGCTACAACTCGCAAAACACACAATATACAGGGTGTCCCGTAAGTCGACGTCAAGCCGGAATCGGGTGATAGACCAAATCTTAACAGTTACCAGAAAACTATATAAAAAATCTAAGTCATGTATTTTTCAAATTATAGACATTTCTTTTGTTTTCGAAAAAATGTACACCCTGTGATGGTTTTATAGCTCCTGTTGCTACAAATCTTTACTTTTTTTCAATTTTATTTTTCTTATGTAATTCCGAATAGTGCTTATGTAACCTGTTGCTTTAAATTCTAAGCCAACTGTTCCAGCTTGGAAGAAAATGTTACATTTTGCCGAACCAAGAATAGAAAATAAATATTTCACCCAACTTTAACTGACTGTAATGAAAAAAAAATGTACTACGCCAGTTTGGCAAGTAACTTTAAAAGTTGACGGATTTAAAAAGGATTCTAAAGTGGTTTAACACTTGCTACAATATTTCTTAGATTACGGGAAAAAAAATTTTTACTTCAAGAAACGTAGTTTCGAAAAATTTATTTTTACCAACTAAAAATGATTCTAGTGTACCCAAAGCTTGCCGTAAGACCGTAACTTTAAGATTCTAGTTTGAGTGAGACGGAGAGTAATTGCATGAAATGTGAGTGAGCAAGATAGTCGCAAGAGATCTTTGTTAATCAAGCAAGAGATTTTCTCCAAAGTTTTTAATATTTTTATGTTATGCAAAAAATGAAAAAGCTTAAAAAAATATATCCAATATGTCCAAATTATACGGGATAAAAATGATAACACAAGAAATTTGTGTGATTTTTTTCTTCTAAAATAACCAGAACTCTATTGACGAAAAAAATTGTCAGCCCTAAATCCATTATACTATAAGGGATATTAATTTTTTATTAATGTCAAACTCACTCCAATTTATTCCTTTTCTTTCCACTGACCAGAGCACACAAATAGTCTGCGGAGACCTGTAGATGAAAAATGAGCAAACTTCGAAGACCGAACCTGGAGACCACTTTGCTTTAAAATACACGATGGGATGGGAGACCGGAGAGGGAGACTAAAAAACTCTCTAGAGATTTTTTGCATCTCCAAAGTGTATACATATGGGTCTCTGGGTCTTCAGAGACCAAAAATTGGTCTCTATAGGCCAAAGTCTCATGGCGTGTAGTTTCACCCGAAGGGTCTAAAATAGGATGTCTCTAATATGGTGGGAATAACTGGAAAAGATTAGTTTAGATTCGGTAGTTAAAGCAGGATTTACATTATGATGGCATGCAAGTTTTACAGAAATTGTGAGGGAGATAGTACATCGTATACGGAAATTCATTTATGAGTGACGAGAGAAGCAAACGCGTTCTGCATTTTTTTCAAACCTCGATTTGTCAATGTTTGCGTGTCCGGAACAAAAAGACTTCAAGCAGAGTAAGCTTTTATAGTTACTGAAACTAAAACATTATTATTGGTAATCCTAATTTGTCAATTTCGATTACTCGTGCTGCCATATTGATGTTGTTACTATAATTTTCTGGCATATACATATCTGTCAAGTGAAATAATTTGTTGAAACAAATAAAAGTAAGTTTTGAGTTTGTAATTAAATATTGAGAAAATGAAAGTTTTTAAATATTTCTTTATAGCAAATAATGAAGTTATTTCTTAGGTAGTTTTCCGTCCACAAGCAGGGAGTAGTGCGTCCACAGATTTACTGCAGTGGTCCTTTTCCTTTATAATATGCTAGGAAAATTCCGGCTTTGAGATAATCCGTCATGTGAACATGAACAGTACTGGAATTATCTTCACCGGCGTTAGTTCGGTAGTGGAGTGGAATTATTTTCATGTGAGCACTTGAGTGGATCGAAGTAGATTGACGTTTACATATTAGCAGATCACTTACTGAATGTTTTGTTTAAACCAAATATATAATAAATAAAAATTTCGTTATCGTACAAAATTATGATTGTAGAACTGAATTACAGCACAATCTGATATTTGCGAGAAATTTTTTATGTAGTACTCTCATCCTTTGCTTCGAACTCCTTTGTGCTTTCATTCAATATTTTAGAAATTTTTAAATTATACATCTTTCCATGATCCGTCTTTGAATATCTACGAAAAAAACGATTAAAAACTTGACAATTTACAATTTGACAGTTTGCGATTTTTAGCATAAAAACTAGAGGGGATCGTACGTGTGAGGTATTTCAATAATTGTTTCGGCAGTATTTAAATTTCAATAAACTATCTCCCTCACGTTTTCTGTAGAGAATGCATGACATCATAATGTAAATTCTGCTTAATGGAAATCCAGTGGCGTCCTACATTCTCCCCTTCTCGCGCCGTGATCGTCGCATTGAGGAGCAAGAAACAAGGTGCGCTATGGTACCTTGGCTGATATCAGTTCCGCTGTGTTCTTCTTTTTTTTAGGTCAGCCTCGTAGCCCAATTGGTAATATTGGTTGAGGTACTTCAATTCTGCTACTATTATCGCGCGAGTAACACTACAGAAGCTATGTCATAGGTGATGGCTCCCACCTTCTTTAGAATCAACTACGGGCCATCCTTCTTTGGTGCAAATTTCGAGGTGAACTCGCTTGAAGATTTACTGAGTGTATGACTTCGTTCGTGACCACACCATGTTGCCGGGCTAATAACTAGGATCGGGACGTCTTCGTTTGTCAGCTTTTCGTTGATTTCGCTTTTGAACCTTGTGAGTGATTTCTTTGGTATCACGTAAAGCATTACTAACGGTCCCCATTCACTTAAAGATTATCTGCAGTTTCAGACTGTAGATGGCATCTTTCAGTCCAAGTATGTTTTCCTCCATCCACTAGTATTAGATCACGTCTTAAGGGGGGTTACCACAAAAAGCTCAAAAGCACAGTGGAACATGAACGACGCATAAAAGTATGCAATTTGAACATTTTTGAAATTTGACAGACAGTAAACTTTAGATAAACTGATGATTGCCACACACAGTTGCGTCTTCAGTCCATATTGTAAAGCATAAACTTAGGTAATGACGTGTCAAAAATAAAGATTTCGGGGTTTTATATGTATGTAGTTAGCTTTAGAAAATTCTCAAATTGATGAAATTTGCAAAGTTTGGTAAATAATAACGTAATAATGGTACATCAAGTAGATAAATTTGTACTTGGGTATGGAAGATATTGAAGTGGAAGAGGATATGACGGAGAGAGTGATGAAGAGAAAACTGGTAAAAAAGTTTTGGTTACTAATATATTTTGGTTTGAAAGTTGCTATTTTCAGAGACGAATAACTATCACAATTGTGGTATTATTGGAAAGAAAGTTCAATTTGTAACAAAGATCGAACCTTTTTCTGTTTATTTTGAAACACTCAAATTGTGTAATGCAATGATAAAAGAAATAAAGTCAATAATATTAACCATGGTAGCTGCAAAAATTTCTTGTTTTTATATATTTTGCATACAATTTGGCGTTTTTAATTAATTTCATTACCAATGTTTGTAATTTTGATAAAAGTAAAAGAATTTTAATATATTTTCTTATTATGGATTTACCAAAAATGAAAATTTAAGGCAAGTTATTGGGCAACCGAAGATGAAAGTAGGCTTACTGGGGAACCAGGAATCTCAAAAAGTTGTTTTGTATTACTAGCTCTCACTATTCTGCTGCTGGTATAGAATTTTGCGTCATACTTTAAAAAACCGCGCCAAAATCCCTTGCATAAACTTTTTTTTTCATCCGCCTGCGAATTTTTTCTAGTATGTGTATAAACTTACACATTTTTGAGATTGGCACGAAAATTGTTGTTGATGGGCCTCTTCTTTAGTTTCTTACTCATAGATGCCACCATTCTCTGCATTAGGTATATGAGAATAGATTTCGCGGAATATTTTAAGTTTTATCATTGGCAATTTCTTATTTTTGCTTGGGAGGCGCGAAATTATTTTGGCAGTTCTACTTATAATCTACTTTTAATCATGGGACATGTTAGTAAAATTCAGTCCAATAATTATGGAATAAAGAGAAGAAAACTGAATGTTACTAGGTATGTAAATTTGTGTATATGAAATTTATAATCCTCTAAGCCGTTACACAGAAAATCGACCAATTTTGCGTAATTTTTTTTTGATTTTGATTAAATTTTACAGGAAAGTTGGCAATGATCCATATATAACCGAGATACGGTCTTTTGAAATTTGAAAAATATGGGAAATTTTGCTTAGTAGATGCTGAGACAACTTACAACTAGATGTGCAAAACTCCATATAAACCCGGAACACTTTTTGAAAGCTCTTTAACTTTTCATTCAACCAAAGAAAGCTATCATTGCGAAGTGGCATAATACAGCAAGAGAGAGAGAGAATGTGTAGAGCTTTCTATTAGAGGGCCATTAACTCGTTTTTGTTGGACCGCGTTTTTGTGAAGTTTTGCACATCTAGATGTAAGTTGTCTCAGGTAGATGTAACGTTATCATCGTATCTCCATGAAATGAACGTTATTTATTTTGGGAAGCTTTGAGATTTCCGAGAAAAATTAATCAAAGTCTTTTTTATGAAAATTTGCTTTCAATGATAATAGATATTTCGGTTATCCTTGAATATCTCAAAATGTGCAGTCCCGATATTTTTTATTTTATTGTATGGATCTTAATCCCTAATGGATTTTAGTGAAGCTGTAGGAAGGAGAAAACGGTTGTTGGTAAAGTCAAATCTAACTCTTTGGTTATCTAGTTAATAAAATGGTAAAACTGACATTGTGTGAACATCGTCACAATTATAAGAAACGTTACAACTCACTCAGAGTTCTTTCTTGGAGGGAGTTTTATTTGATGAGCGGCTTCAGTAAAATAAAATTTGCCCAAGCAATAAATGAAGCCAGACAAATTACAAGAAAGAGTTTGCCCTTCGCTTGCTCCTCACGCAAAATGTTTTATAAGTTCTAAAAAAAAAAAAAAATCTATGAAAAATCCGACAGCAAATCTAAAATCTCGCCATGCTTATGCAATCCTACTGCATGCTGTGCAGATGGCCGAAATGCTTTGGAATAAAATGTGCACGAATGCCACTGCATCATATAGCTTTGCATGTATGTATATATAGTGATTTGTTTCAATTGTCAAATTGCATACTTTTATGCGTTTATGTTCCATTGTGCTTTTGAGAACAGGAATCGTGAGCTTTTTTTTGTTGGTAGCCCCCTTAAGGGGGTATATAAACGCATAGAAGTATGCAATTTGAAAATTGAAACAAATCACTATATGTACATGCAAAGCTATATGAAACTGTAGTACCTACTCGTCTGTATTGTACTCCAAAGCATTTCGGGCAACCGCATAGCAGTAGGATCGCATAGGTATGGCCAGATTTTAGATTTGTTTTGTAAAAGATTTCATCGAATTTTTTTGGAACTTATAAAATATTTCTGCGTAAGGAGCAGGCAAGTAGCGAACGAAATGTATGCGCTCTGTGCTGTTGGCCAGACACTTTTCCTTGTAATTTGTCTGGCACCATTTATTGTTTGGGCAAATTTTCTTTTATTGATGCCGGTCATGAAATAAAGCTTTTCCGAGAATTCTGACTTGTAATATACCATATAATACTGGCAATGTTCAGACTTTGTCAGTTTTACCATTTTACTAACTAGATAACCAAAGAACTACATTCGAGAGATAAATTTCAATTGACCAACAGAAATTCCAGGTTGAGCTATGTCTGGTAGAATTTCCAACTCAATTTTAGTGTAAGACTATATAAAATTTGATCGCTATTTAATTCCTCAATTTTGTTCACATAAAATTTTTCATTTTCAACGAACAAGATTAGCATAGTCGGAGTTAATAGCTGTGTTCTTTTGTGTACTTGCATTTAGAACTCCAATATATTGGAGAGAACATATTGTTCTGT
Source organism: Dioctria linearis (assembly GCA_963930735.1). Lineage (NCBI taxonomy): Eukaryota > Metazoa > Arthropoda > Insecta > Diptera > Asilidae > Dioctria > Dioctria linearis. Next base: position 20,436,611 of record OZ005741.1, read on the forward strand.
CGATTGCAGCGAATTATTTGTACTGTTCGCTTCATTTATAAGTCTTATATGGAATTGGAATGGTATTGGTATTGCACATTTTGATATATTCATGGATAACCGAAATGACCAAATTTTCAGAAAAATTACCTTGATTAATATTTCTCGCAAACCTCAAAGCTTCCCAAGCTTCATAAGATATGAATTTTTAAAGTTACATCTGTTAAGCCAAATTTGCCACATTTTTTAAATTTCAAAAGACCGTATCTTGGTCATGAATGGATCGCAACAAAATATTACTATTCTCAATATTGCTCAACTTCCTGTAAGATTCTATTAAAATGAAATATAGTCCATTCACAAATTTACACAAAACCAAATTGATCGATTTTCTATGTAACGGCCTTATTGGATACCTAGCAAATTCAGCTTTCTCCTCTTTCGTTCATAATATTATTGGACCGAATTTTACTAACACGTCCCATGATTAAATAATAGTTGCTCACAATTATACACAAATAGATTATAAATAGAACTGCAAAAAGTCTCGCCTCTTAAGCAAAAATAAGAAATTAGCAATGCTAAAACTTGAAATATTCGGCAAAATCTACATACATATAACTAATGCAGAAAACGGCAACATACACTGTACGAGCATGCAGACTACAGCCCGCAGAGCTTTCAAAATAAATGAATGCTTTCCGAAAGCACATCATTCCATCTGACGGTGATGAAATGAATTAAAAACGCCAAATTGTATGCAAAATATATAAAAACAAGAAATTTTTGCAGCTACCATGGTTAATATTATTGACTTTATTTCTTTTATCATTGCACTACACAATTTGAGTGTTTCAAAATAAACAGAAAAGTGTTCGATATCTGTCATAAATTGAACTTTCGTTGCAATAATATCATAATTTTGGTAGTTATTCCTGTCTGAAAATAGCAACTTTCAAACGAATATATGTTAGTAACCAAAACTTTTTTACTAGTTTTCTCTCCGTCATATCCTCTTCCACTTCAATATCTTCCATACTCCAGGACAAATTCATCTACTTGATGTACAATTATTACGTTATTATTTACCAAACTTTGCAAATTTCGTCAATTTGAGAATTTTATAAAGCTAACTACATTCATATTGTTACGTGCAATAGAAAGAGACACGTCATTACCTAAGTTTATGCTTTTTCTCAAACTATGTAAAATTCTGATCATATGAAAATACGCACAAATTTGAAGCAAAGTTGTATTAACTTTTCGTGTTTTTTAAGATTTCAGTGGTAACCCCCTTAACGTTTATCATGCAATTCGGTCGAATTTTTAAAATAATTTTTTCAAAAAAGAAAATTGCTTCTCTTAATAATTCTTTTATCAGAAAATCCTGTGAAAAGTGAAAAACATTTTTGGGTGAAAGATTGTTTTTTTTGTTAACAGAATTAGTAGTAGCTTTAAAGCGTTCTATTTATTCCTTATAACCTTCTTTTTTTACCTTTCTGTCCGAATTTGAATCATATTTTACTTTCCATGTTTCCAGTATACTTCAGAATTCATTGAATTTTGTACTTCTATCCATGTTGGGAATGATGAGAAACCACAATTATCTGACGAAAATATCAAGCTGATCTGAAAATAATGATTAACGATGAAATTGTACACTTGGATTGAAGTTTACAAATCCGCAGTCCTGTTATATGACGATGAACTGCATGTGTGTGGTGTATTTATCTACAGATGTACAGTTTGCAGTTCATGAACTGCAGATCTGGTTGATACTTAAATCGTACAAATTTTCAACATACTCACGCAGATTACCTAGACTACAGATCAAATCGTACGATTTCAACCGTAAACGGGTGGCGGAAATCAAATATATCTACAGCTCGGATCTGTAGATAATCTGCAAGTGAATGGGCCGCTTAAGCCGTAAGAGATATTGTGTCATCTGGTCCACAAAGTCCTCGCTTTGAACTATTACTAGAAGGTCATGTGGACGCCATCGGATGTGTGTTGCTCTCTTCCTAAAGTTAGATAGGCAGCGGTATGTCCAGGAAAATCGTATTAGTGGGAGTTTATCTGGCCAGGTAGTATGATTGTTTCCCATTAAGATGACTTCCATCTGAAGAAATGGATGAAGGTCCAATAAGATCTACAGGAATTATCTTGAATTGTTGACGACCTGGCGTTGTTTGCATCAATCCATCGCATAGCTATAGGTCTACAGTTTTCATATAATGAGTGTAGTGTTTTTCAGCCTGGATTGATATTTATTAGTATTAGCCTTTGTTTTAAAACCAGTAATCTAGAAGAAAAATGTCTCAACCAAAATGTAAATAGTTTTTTTTATACTGTAGATCGCATTCCACAGAGAATTTTTCTTTAAATCGTATGTTTTGAGTTTATTTTTTATGAAAATGCAACATCGGGAGAGTTCCCATGTGGGAGCTCGAGTATTAAAAGCAGAATTTTAACGATAATTTTTTTGATCTTTAGATGAACTTCTTGTATGCCACTTAATTACTCTACATAAACCGGATAAAGGCTTAAATCAAGTACCTACCTTTTGTAAAACCTTTTAATTATTGCAGTAGATACTTTTCAGCTACAGACAAGATATTTTATTTCCTTAGCAGGTATATTTATTTTACACTAACACACCATAATTATTTACATGTGAAGTGATAAGATTAAAGCCAAAAACTTCATTCTATATTATTCAAAAGTGTGTGTCTAGACAAAATATGCATATAATTTACATAAAAAAGAATATTATCTACTAAACAGAACTGCAAAATTCTCAGTTACGAATTAAATTTTAAAGCTAACACCAAAATGTGCATAGTAGCAGAAAATTCACAACGAGTGAAAGATCATAGAAAAATGTGCGATAAGTTCTTTGTATTTAGAACTTAAAAAAAAAACAAAAAAACAAAATATTTTTAATATTTTTATTCTGCAATTTAAAGCACTACAGCACATACTATGAATGAATAATTAAATGATTTGCACTATAATGATTGCATGGGAAACCATTGTCAGCTTTCGATTCATGCAGCTTCCATATTTTAATGCACAAAAAATATATTGCACTAAATTTATACTTTGAGAGATGAAACTTAAAATTACGAAGAAAAAAAACTCATTACAAGAAATGTGTTTTTAGTTTATCCAATAATTTTTATTGTTTTTGTTTTTATCGTCTGTATTAATTTTATGCTCGATTATGATAAATCACTGGTATGCTTTATTTTATCTTTTTTGAGAATTATTTTAAGGACCACAATCTCAGTTAAATAATTATTGATCTCGTTGGTTTTTATGGGGTTACTACTAATAAAATTCCAAATTGTTTATATAATTCCTATTTATTTGACATATTCATGAGGGAAAACCCAATAATCAATAAATTTATTTAACTCTTCTGATGACAAGATATATTTTAAAACAAGCTTTTCAAATGAGATAAGGAAATACTTATGGCTAAGATTGAGAAATTATATCACTTCCATAGGAAATGTGTGAGGCCATTGCAACATTTTTCCAAAATATCTTCAACGACAATTTAAGCCTCTTTTGCAAAAAATAGGAGTGTTATCAGCATTCTTAGTGCGAACGTATTCATACAACAAACCTTTTTCACAGTAGACTACACAGAAATCTACATAGAAGATCAAGACATCTTCGCAAAACTTATCCAGATCTATATCTGAACCAAGACAATAAATAGCAAATAATCGAACGGTCCCGATAAAATTTCAAATTCAATCATTAAAAAGCTATTTCCCATAGGTCTCGATTTCCTTGCAATCATTTTTAACAATTGCATAAATAATTGTTCGTTCGCGGAAAAATGGAAAATCTCACGAATCTTCCGCACCCCAAAAATTTATCGAAAGGCATCAATGAGCTTAGACGAATCTCCCTCATTTCAAACATAGGCAAACTTTTTGAAAAATTCATTCAACAACAAGTATCAACTACCTGTGAAGAAAATCACATCCAACAGGAATCTCAATTCGGTTTCAAGCCATTATAAGGATGTTACCAGAGCTCTAAGCAGAAACGAATGTACAATAGGCCGCTTTTTTGACGTTAAAAGGCTGTAGACTTAGTTTGGACGGCAGGACTAATATTCTAATTAACCCAATTCGGTTTTCTTCCACACCTAAACAGACTTATCCAGTGTTTTCTAACTTGTAGAAAATTCTATGTGGAACTCTATAATCACAAATCTCTACACAAAACGATTCCAACAGGATTTCTCCAGGGCTCCCTATTGGATCCAATATTCTTCAATCTTTATACCTCAAAATAGAATCGACCTAACACTTCACTGCGCCGAAGTCTCTCTCATATACGCCCAATCCCGTTGTCCGCATTTGGCTATCAATAAATTCAACTTTCATATCAACAAGCTCGACTTCTATCATAAAAAATTGAGGATCCAAATTAACATTCAAAAGTCTGAGTTTATCTGGTATTCGGAAACTTTGCTAAGTGTGAAACCGCCAAGTCGCAAAATCAAAAACAATTACTGCGGTCTACAATGGGGATCAATAAAATCCATGGGAAAAGCGAAATATCTAGCTAGTTGTAAATTTCAATGAACTCCTAAGATTCGATTACCATGTAAAAACAACCATTAGCAGGGCCAATTTAGTCTTTTAAGTCCTATAATCACGGACTCACAATCCAGACAAAACTACTGATGTATAAGCAACTAGTAAGGCCTGTCATCACTTAATGCTTTCGAATATGGCATTCAATTTCTCCCAGTTATATATATGGAACGTCTTAGCAAGCTTGAAACAATTTTTATTAGGGTTTGCAGAGAAGATCTAACGATAAAAACTTTCGTAACGAAGTATTGTACGAGGTAGCCAAAATATCTCCCATCAAGGACTATGTGTTCTATCTAGGCAAAATTAATTAAAACAAGTATAAAAGCTAGAATTGGTCTAATGGTAAGACTAATGCTTATGATTCCCTAGTTGAATGCCCATATGAAATTTCGTATGGTCACCCATTTGAGCAATTTTGATTTTTGAAGTAGTTTTTCGCATATATTTCTAGAATGGTTAGTCGGACAGAAAAAATGATTATAACCAATTTCATAGAAATTTCATATTCTGAAGAAGTTTTTGGTACAATAAAAATGTCTAGGACTGATCGTTTTCACAGTATCCGTTAAAAATCTACATTTTTATATGGCAACACCAAGAAGGGCTTGCGCGATTTATTCCATCTTTGAAATTTTATTTGCTATTACTATGAAAACATCATGTACCAAATATAAACTCTCTATGTTAACGCGTTCTCAGGCAGTGTCAAAATATATAGTAGAAAACGAAATTTTTGTATGGCAACCCCACGAAGGAGTTGACTGATTTGTCTTATTTTCGAACTTAATTGTACTTTTTTTTTTAAAGTCCGCGTACAAAATTTCAGCTCTCGAAGCACATGCGGTCTCGAGTTATCGTGCGCACGGACGGACGGACATGTTTGGGAAATGTTTGCCGTTCGCTCTTCTATAGAGTCCTGCGCACGCTCTTAGGATTTTCCTTTCGAGTGTGCTGAGGCTTTCCATATAAGTGGAATAGGTAGTGTGACATATGGGAAAATAATAGGTGATTACTAGCCTACTTATAGTTGCTTATAGAGCAACAATTTAGTTTTTGTGGATAGTTCATCCTTGATATGTATTGTACGGCTGAGTAGACTGTAGGCGCAGTTAGTTTTTCTAATGACTGCTTTGGAAAGGTGATTGAAACGCAGCTGTGTGTTGAAATTAACACCCGATTTGGGTGTGGGGAAAAATCGAATTGTTTTAATTTTAATTAAAGCCCTGGTTTCCATACTGACTCGAAAACCTTCTCGAAATCAAGCAAGTAGATTACAATTGTTCAGAGCGTTGGTGACATCTGTGTGTAATTTGAGTAACGGGTGAAGAGTGGAGTGCTTTCGATTCACGCCGAATTAAGAATCCTGATTGATGTTTTTCTCTTAACAAGTGTTCAGAACTTGTTGCTTGAGATAAGTTTGAATTCTTTAATGTTCTTAAAGATGATGTTTTCTTTGGAATGGGGAAGACACGTGAAATTTTCCATTTCTCTGGGAAGTAGCAGGTATTTATGCGGTTATTGAAGACCATTGATAGGTAGTCAGTCAAGAGCTATGAAATTTTGTCTGGACCGCTGGATTTCATGCCGTTTATGAACAAATTCGCGTTTTTTGGTAACTACGTTTTATACCTAATGCAGGTGGCCAGACATTCGTTTTTATTCCGGCAATTTTCCTGGAAAAATACGCATACTTCAATCAAATTTTGATATTTTGCAAATAAAATTTACAATACTTCTAAGAATTTGGACCATTGGAAAAGTTAATGAAATTCCCTTAGATTGCTAAAATATTACACTGTGGACCGTATGAACAAGATAGATAAGAGATTTATAGAATTTTCAATAGAAAAAAGTTCCTTATTTTACCCACATCGGTTATGGTCTTGATTAAGCAAATCCCTATTAATCCGAAATCTGGTTTCCTTTTCGTTTTATACAACTATACCCTATTCGTAATTATTCACATTTATTTAGGATTATCTCATCATTTGCAGCAACTTGTTGTAGATACATACTGGAATTAAACTGAAAACTGCATATCCAAGTCTGCTAAAAAAGGATTCGTTGACAACCCAGCAATCGAACCATATGATTGTGGTTCATCACATATTTAATTGGTCTTTAAAGGTCTTCCATATTATTCGTCGTAAATTTCTGGAAAAGAAATTGAAGAAGTTCGTAACAACATAGTTACAAAATCTCAACACTAAATTTTTCGTCTGTCCAATTTAGTTCGTCAAGTACACAACTAATAACTTTCCATAGAATAAAATCCAAAAAACAAATCGCTTGTAAAAATGATCCACCAACCAACTGACACAAGGAAAGACGAGAAAAATGGCGCTGTTATATTTTTAGTAAGGCCATACCTTTCTAATATTTATTGCGTAGATATATTGGCAGTCAAATTCAAGGTTAAGCATGTAAAAATCAAATGGCGGTGCTGTTGGGTTTCTATTCAATGTCGATGTCAAGGACGAGATCAAAAATCCAAAGATCTTAATCTAATCTTAATGAAATCATACAGATCATATACAGGCTGTCCCGTTTGTGGTCTTGTGTCGGAGGGCTATGGATAGGTCATCCTTAGACAAGCAACAAATTGTATGGTGGTGGCTCAAATACCTGAAAGTAGGAGATTATCTTTTGAGAATGATCTTTTTAAGACATTTTCCCTGGATATGTTCAATAAAAAGTGCAACAAACGTTAAAAATAGAAGTTAAATAAAAACAAAAGGAGCTAAATCTCCCAAGTTTTTTCTTTGTTGCGTCATAACTTCAAAACGGGGAGGAGCAAGGGAAGAATTTATAGACCATTGGAAATGTCCAACGATTATATCTATCTAAAAAATCTTCATCATAAGGTGTGACGCTCAGAAGTTACAGGGTGATTTATAAAAACATACCCAAATATATTTAAATCCCGTTATCTCGAATTTTACATTGCAGTTGAAGCTAAGTAAAAAGGGTGCTAGCGAAAATTATTATTATTTTGTATTTAATATATAGGGCATAGTAGTTTTTACAGAGTACTAGGAAAGTTCTGGAGTACTTGGGTGCCATTTTAAAGGAGAGGCTATCACAATTTTTGTTGTTGATAATTTCGACTTTTTACTAAATACAATTTTTTAGGGACAGTTTATTTTTTATAGTTTATACAATTTCTTTGATTTAATTTTATATTGTTCTTTTTAGGGTCCTGCATAACAAATGGAAAAAAAACGGGACCCTTATAATAAGATCCCTCGTGAGGTCGGTGTATTTGTATGTCCGTCACAGACGTTTTGTCTAGAAAACTACGTGACGTAGGAATTTTAAATTTGGTAGAATGTTAGGTCTTTGTGACGTACACATATTTCGAAAGTCAAAGATTATGAAATGGTTTTTTTTTTAATTTTTAATGGAGGAGGAGTTAACATGCAACAGTGAAGGCCTTCTCAAATTGTGCATACTATCACGGAAAGAGATTTTGTTAAGTAACAGCGGATATCAACATTCGAGTTTAAAAGTTGATGCACAAAAGTTGGATCGGCAACCATGTGACGTTTTTCAAGCGAGTGCAGATTTAAAACCTGCAAGCGATCCTCATAGGGTGCAAGAATCAATGAATTGTTCCAGGGTAGGTGTCTAAGAGAAGAAGTTCCGCTGAACAGAATCGATACGATCGATGTGTGTATCGTAAAATGGAGACTAGATCTGGCTAACGGATTCGAGATCGATATTTTACAAAACCCAGCATAGAACTACTCTTTGATACCATGTAGTTTATGTGGGAGACATAATTTCATCATTGGTCACATTTGACACCCAAGTCACAGACAGAACCCACACGGTGAATTGAGAAATCCGAAAAGTAAGTAACTGGTTTCTGCTTCCTTTGGACAGCCATAACCTCACATTTATCGATATGGAGTATCAAATTATTGCTTTTGCACCAATTGTAAAATTTAAAATGAGCGAAAAACTTGCCGTTGTCAGCATAAATCAAGACTTTAAAGTGCCTCCCTCACAATAGAGACAATGTCATCAATAGAAAGAATAAGACATAAGAACAAGCCCAATTTACTTCCTTGAGGTACGCCAGATGAAATTTTCAAGACTCCAAAATGGCGGAAACAGATTTGGTATGTTCTGTTATCTAAATAAGACTCCGTTCATTTTAGAAATATTGGGGGAAACTCATACTTTTCCATTTTAAATAGTATCACTGAGTGGGATAACTTATCGAACGCTTTACTAAAGTCTGTATAAATACAATCTGTCTGGTAGCCTCTTGTGAATTCGCCATTGGTGTCCGAAACAAATTCCAACAGGTTAATGATTGTATGTAGACCTGACAGAAATAAACCCATGTTGGTTTAAAAAGAGCAAATTCTTACAGGAAGCTGATAGGTGAGAGTAAATGATAGATTTAAATATGGGGTATGCAAGATAATTTCGCATTATTACAATTTTCAATCCAATCATCATAATGACTTATAAGACAACTTCTATTAATAAGACTAACTCTTATAAAATTACTCTTGTCTCGGTCTGTTTGAATCTCATTCAGTTATCATAAGAAAATTTGGTTTGTTCGTTGATAAAGTTCTGGCACGGAATCCTCATTGCGCGAGCCTCTTGACCAAATTATTCCTTATTTACGTATCTAACTACTTTAAAGAAAACTAGCTTAAGTACTTTTAAGCTTTTGTGCTCTTCTCTCGTTGAATTTAAAACCATATATATTTAGAGATATTTTTCTGTGTTGATTTTCCGTTCCCTTATTATTCTCGTTTAGTTTTTGTGTTTTTTTTTAGCACCAATCACACAATATTCAGTTTTTGTCTAATATAAATGCACAAATTATGCACAAAAGCACGAATTTGAGGATTCCAATTTCACAGCACTAAAGCACCATTCGTGTTTTGAAATATGTGTGAAAAGAGAATTTTTCTCTTTTTTGTTTTTTTTTTTAAAAAAAATCATTTTTATCTTAAATCACACTAAATTTATTATTATTTACTAAATGTTTAGTGCGAGGAAAAAAAATAAAATAAAACTAGTGTTGAAATCGTTTTCTGTGTATTATATAAAGGCAAAAGATATTAAGGAGTGTTTTGTTTTGTTGTGAATTGATATAATTTAACTCCTAACTCCAATCAATCAGGAATCGTCAAAAATATGTGTACACGTGTACAGGTGAGTCATTTCATTATATGCTATAAATTTTTGATAAATACCCATTATTATTTTTATTTCAAATCTTATGTAATTATTAATAATTGCTATTTATATATTATTTATGTATATGTGAATAATAGATTTCAATACTCTACATTTACTGCAAAGAAAAAGAAAGAACACACAATTAAAGGGGTTAAAACTATTTTCGTTTTGAATAACGTTCATGCTTGGCTCAAAAATGAAAATGTTTTTCACCCTATTTAACTGATGTGAAAATTATAGGGGTTTAAGTGAAAATTGGCTTCAAGTAGCTATTTGCAATGTTTTCATTACAATGTCGCATATATATTCCGTCTGATCTATGCTGCTGCTAGTGTTATCAAGAGAAAAATCCCTCATGGCCAAAAAACTGTAAAACGAATATCTTACGTACTCAGTGTAGGCTTAAGCAATTGGCTACAGCCCTCTAGTTCTAATAATAATTTAATCAAAAAATTCAACTCAAAATTTAAATATTATTAAATATTTGGCAACAGTCAGGTTTCAGAGCTAAACGTATACTTGCACTACTGCATTGATCGAATTCGCCGATGATGTGAGAATTAATTTAGATGACGATAAGTTAATCTTTCTAATCCTTCCGGATTCCTCCAAGCCGTTTGACAAGGTGAATTATATACATAATTCCAGTTGATAATCTTCGTTCCAATTTCGATTTTTCTAGTTCTGCGTATAAAGTGATTTGGTCATATCTAGTAGCCCAACACCATAAGGTTTCTTGTGGGGACAATTTTCTTTGATTTTCTCTCCATATCCACTGGAGTATCGCAGGGATCTGTTCTCGGCCTAATTTTGTTTGTTATATCTATATCAAAAATAGTCCAGATATTTGCAATATGCGCAACTTCCATATGTATGCAGATTACATCCAGATTTTTATATATGGACTCGGGTTGGCTTGGTGGAAGATGATATTCGCTGAATGAACGATGTTCTCGCGAGTATATTTGTTTGGATCTCAAGCAATTAGCTTGCGCGAATATCTGCTGCGGTAGCTCATGCAATGCTCCCGACCTTAATGCTACAAAGGAAACGCCATTATTATATACAAAAGTGTGCTGCATACTTCCTTTTTTTCAGGGTTCCGTACCCAAAGGGTAACAACGGGAGCCCTATTACTATGCCTTCGTTGTCCGTCAGTCCGTCATCAGGTGTATTTCTATTGCCGCTATAACAGCAAATAATAAAAATAAAATAAAATTAAATTAAAAATTAAAGGGGGCCCCCACACAAGAAACGTGAATTTTTCGGCAATTTTTTCCTCGTTTTATTCTCATTCATTATTATTATCATAAGTAGGCATTTTTTTCTTCAATTGACAGCAATATCTTTTTACATGACGCCTACTCTCATTTGAAAAAATAAATAAAAAGTACATAGTGTGAAATTTGGTACGATGGTACGGAACCTTTCGTGGGCGAGTCCGACTCGCACTTGGCCGGTTATTATTTAAATATAGCCAGTAAAGCACCAGCTAAAGGAAGATACCCACCCAAAAAAGTGCAGAAAAAGTCCTCTTTAGAAAATGCAAGAGAGGAGCACATTTGAAGTGCGTCAATATAACGACATTTGCCGGAAATCTTACTCCGAATAATGATAATGTGCCATTCAAATCTTGCTAAAAAAAAAACAACAGAAAAATGCAACAAATTCGGGTTTTTATTTAATTTAATTAATTTTCCAGGCCATTTTCAATCATTTCAGCGCATATTTCGTCAATTGGCCAACCTTGACAGCATTTCATTTTTTTTTAAATGCCTATATCATTTCATTTTTCACCCAATCAATTTGCGATGTTCAGCAAAATTGTTTCTTTTTCGCAGATTATGCTAAAGATGTGCTTGGATTGACCAAATTCTTTCTTAAACGGAAGTTATGGCCAAAAGTCAAAAGGGTGGCCAACCCTAATGACATTCCCCTACATATACATATACAGGGTGTCCCATACTTACCGCATTTCCTTTATACCCCGGATTCCTCATTCAATTTCGAGAAATAAATTGTATTGGAGGAGAGCCGGAAAATGCACGGTGTGGGCGGTAGGGGGGCTTACGATTTTTAGTACTGGTTCCACTTTACACCATGTAAATATCTTGATATACACCCTATTAAGGCTAGATTCATCTCAAGTGATAACAAACCGTCTGAGTTTTGCAACGAATGCACAACCAGCCTTTCTGTCGTGTTCCATCGTCAGTTGTAGGACGTCAAAATCAGCAAAATGAAAAAAAATCCTATTTTTTTTTAAATTTTAACGATTTTCCCGCCAAAATACATGATAACTGTACAGTTTATTTACAATATTTAGAAACCCCTGAATGTTATCTTTAATTTGACTATGCGCATGTACCTACCTAAATGCTACAGTTATTGAGATGTTCCCATTTTTATAATGCATAATTTCATTAATTTTGCTAATAACAATAGAAATCGCGCCTAATTTTATGCAATTTCACATAAATTAGATAAATTCATGAAATTATGCATCATAAAAACAGGAATATCTCAAAAACGGTAGCATTTAGGTAGGTACATGATTAGGATCAAATGAAAGGTAACATTCGGAAAAATCGTTAAAATTGAAAAAGAAATTGCAAAATTTTCCAATTTTTCGGCTTTGACGTTCTATACCTGCCGACGACGGAAAGGGGGTAGAGAGGTGGTTGGGCATTTGTTGGAAACCGTAGAGGGCTTACTATCACCTGAGATGCAAGTCACCTTCATAGGGTGTATAACAAGAAAATTAAATGGTATTAGGATAAAAAGCACCCAAAATCTAAAAACCCCCCTACCGACCACACCGTGCATTTTGCGGCTCTCCTCCCATACAATTTATTTCTCGAAATTGAGTGAGGAATCCGGGGTAAAAAGGAAATGCGGTACGTATGGGACACCCTGTATAATGAATTAAAAAATAAACTTCTTTAAACCACTTAGTAAGTTGAGTTATGTCATTATATAATTTGGGTTTACGTAGGTATCTTCTTACATATCTCGTTTCTGCAATGTATACTAAAAAAAGATCCAAGAAAAATTATGTAACTTTTCAGTTTTCACATTTTTGCCGTAATAAATGCGTTTGGTATCCATCTAGAATAGGAATATGAAAAAATATCCTCTTAGTAGAAAACTGGACCTATATTCTGCAATTAGCGATTAAAATTTTCCCAACTATACTTCTCTATAGTAAGACATGAAATTTATAAATTTAATCAAACTCCCGTCAAATGGACTTGTTAGATTAGAAAATGAATACTACAACAAGGATGGGGTTTTGAGAAAACTATAAAAATCCAATAACTCTCCCGACCAAAAAGTACTTCCTGCACTGCAAATGTAGAAAATGCCACCTCAGTTTCTTTTTTTCCCTCCCTATCCTCTTCAGAATAAAATACGTTGGCGCGGAAGGGGGTAAGACAACGAGGAGCAGGTGCTGTTTAACATTTTCCATTAATTCAGTTAAAATTTGTGGATGTCGAAAAAAATAAAAAACAGTTTTTCTTTACACGCTCTGGCCCTAATACGGATGTGCGTATGCACTATACTCAGTCAACATCAGTATTATTATTTTCTCTTGTTAATGGAAAATTTGAGGGAGGAGAATTCCCAAGAAAGGTTTCGAATAATTATAAAGAAGGTGGGATTACGCAATTTGTTATAATTTATCAGCGAAAGAGAATGTAATGCGACCTCCATTTTTTTTCAAAGCAATCTATATCTATAATACATAATGCAAGGGCGCTTATGTAATTTCCAAGATATATGTATAAGATCTGTCTTTCAATCTTTTTTAAAAACAATGTGAAATATATGATCCTTTGATTAGTTCATTAGATCAAAGGATCATTTTACCAACTATTGGGCTAGGTTAGGTTGAAAGGGTGTCGCTAACATGAGTCCTAGCCTGCATTACTTAGACCAGTGTTTCCCAAACTTTCGACATTTATGTACCCCTTCTATAACTTTCGTAAAACTGAGTACCCTTGTCTAAAACAAAATGCACATGATTTAATAACTACAAATATATATTTATTTTTCCTATTTATAGTACGTAAACAAAATAGTAACAAACGAAAAATAAAATTCATTCATTAAAAACAAATATATAAATAACGAAAATAACAATTATAATATAACACAAAGAGTTTCAATTTTTCTTTTACCATAATATGTTATTTATATGAATAACATTCAATGAGAAGGATGAAATTGTTTATGTTGAGATGCCAAATCATTATAATTTATTTCCCTGCTTGTTAATTTTAATCTGAGATGCGGTTCCACATCCAAAAGCCTGTTCCTTTTTTTGGACTTAATGTCTAGAAATGCTGAAAAAGCAACTTCACATAGGTATGAAGTTGGAAAGGGCAAGATGTATTTCAGGACTTTCTCTGTTAAAACTGGATATACATGTTGCATTTGCAACCAACATGATGTTAAAGTACACTCCTTATGTTTATTTTTTAAGAATCCGTCCGAAGCTAATTCTAATAATTGCTCTTCTTCCGCATGTGTTAAACCTTCTAGAATGGATGTTGTATTAATGTTGAAGGGATATCTTATCCATTCAATATTTTTGTTTAAATCAGGAAAATAATTTGTTAAACCCACTTGTAAATTCTCTAAATGCGCTGTTATAGATTTCAGAGTATCAGTATCTATTTTACCAGCCGAACTAGTTATAAATTCCTGAAGAGAGGGAAACGAGTCCACTTCTCCATTACCAACTCTCTTTTGCCACAAACTTAATTTTGCTATGGTAGCGTTCACTTATCTTGAACGTGAAACAATGAAATTTCTTTGCCTTGCAACGATAAGTTTAGACAATTTAAAACAGAAATATATCTGCTAAGTATGCCAATTTACAGAGCCAGTTCCAGTCATCTAAACATTTTTTTAACTCAAATCTGTCATTAAGAAAAACTTGAAGTTCATGTCTAAGTTCAAATAATCGGTTTAGAATTTTCCCTCGAGACAGCCAACGAACATCGGTATGAAAAAGAAGCTGAGTATGACTACTCCCCATTTCTTCACACATTTGCGAAAAAAGTCGTGCATTCAAAGGACGCCCTTTAATAAAGTTAATGATTTTCACGCTTTCATCCAGAACTTTTTGGAGATCCGCGGGCATCTTACGAGTTGCCAAAGCCTCTCTGTATATGCAACAATGTGTGGATATGACATTTGGGGCAACATTCCGAATTCTTGCAACGAGTCCTTTATTAATTCCGACCATACTTTTTGCTCCATCTGTGCTTATTCCAACACATCTATTCCAATCAATTTTATTCTCTTGCATAAATTTATTCATAACATTAAATATATCTTCACCTGTTGTATGACCTGATAAAGGCTGGCAAAATAAAAATTCGTCATGGATTTCTTGATCTTTTTCGTATCTAACAAACGCCATAAGATTAGCAAAATTCGCGATATCAGTGGACTCATCGACTTGTAATGCATAATAACGACTTTGAGAAATATCAGACAATAACATCTGTTTTACATTATTAGACATTTCAATGATTCATCGATGAACTGTATTATTTGAGAGAGGAACGCGATCAAAAGTTTATTTTGCCTTATCTCCTATCATTACTTCTGCCATTATCTTTGCTGCAGGTTTGATTAAAGTTTCGCCAATCGTCTCCGCTGCACTACATTTTGCAATCAAAAATGAAACACGATACGAAGCGTCTAGGATTTTTTTATTGTCACTTCCTGTCAAACTCCTCATTACTTTTCGAGACTGATTTAAATCCTTAAGTTTGTTTTCAAAAAAATCGATTGGTTGATTTTTATATTGATTGTGGTTTGCCTCAAAATGGCGCTTTAAGTTGGACGGTTTCATGCTTTCATTTGTTAGATTTTCAGAACAAATGACGCAAAGAGGACTGGGCTCTTTTTCATCTCCAGTCCATGAGAATCCGAATTTAAGATATTCTTTGTCGTACTTGCGAGTTTTCCTTGCTTTTTTCTTAACAGGTTCTGTCACGATTGAAGATGGTTCACCCTCGTTGATTTCATTATTTTCTATTTGTTGCGTATTACTACATTCACCACTTTCTTTTGGTTTAATAGTTCCAGATTTCAACCAGCGATCCATTATCTTGAATGTTAGGGATAAAAATTATGTTAACTATGAATTATTAAAACCAATGGGGCTTACTAAAGAACATAACAAACCTTTCCTTTTAGAAAAATAGCGCGAAAACTAAAAATTCGCTCTGTGACAGTTCAATATGTAGATACTGACGGTTTTTCTCTGACACTTTTGTCTGGGCTATGGAGTAGGCCGTGGAGGAATGCACGAAATCTTAGCGACACCACGCTTACACATACATACAAAACCACGCATACACAATTAGCAAATAAGGAAGATTTTTGTTATTTTTCTATGTTTGCAATCAAAAAAAAACTAAGCTACGAAACCAAATCCCGGTGCGGCGTGTACCCCCACCAAACTCTTCCCGTACCCCACTTTGGGAAATAGTGACTTAGACTACTGCCAGGTTTAATGTGCCCCATAGATGATTTATGGGAATCTATATCCTTCTTAAGTCAATCCAATATCCTCACTGCTTCCCTAAGAAATCTCAGCTCTACGTCTTGCAGCTCATTTAGCACGTAAAAGAAGTGGCTATCAAGCATCCTTAGTTTTTTGGTCGCCAATTCAAGACATTCGCAGAGCACATGTCAAACTGATTCGATTTTTTCAGAAACTTAACAGTTACGATAGAAATCGTTAGACTCTATAGACCCAGTTTCCTAGCGTCGCGTCATTACCTATGACCCAATGGCCCGTTATCAACCCTACTAGTTTTTTGGTGTCCGTTGGTTTCTTGTTTTCTTTCTATATTGTTGGTGATCTATTGCACTCGATATTTTTATGGCCAGGGGCCAGATATCCCGTTATTTAAGTTATGCGAAATGACTGTTCTACGTTACCTCCCTCTTGCAAGGTACAAAATTAAATTTTTTCACTTTTCGCAATAACATAAAAATATTAATAACTTTTAAATGGAGGTAATTCTTTTGGTTTTGTTTTAAAGAACTGTTAACGGTTCACAAAAAAATTATGTCCTTGGTGCAACATTTTTCGGGATGACAAATTTGTATGAATTTTTTTCAAGAATTCACCTTCGATAGTTCTCTCATTGCTCATGATCCTCATGTGCCCGAGTACATACTGTAGGGACAGTACTGTTGCTTATCCTAAGACGTCCTGCAGTCCCTCAGTAACTTGGATGTTATGCGAGGGCCAGTCGCTCATAGCCATCAAGACTGCCTGACTATCTGAAAGGATAGCAAGGATATCAAGGGCTATCTTCGCTGTCATTGCCATGGCGAAGACCTCAGCCTGCACAACAGTAGTGCGACTTCCAAGTATGAGTGCTCGAAATTAATGTCAGGCTCAAGAAAGTAAACACGGACACCGGCTCTCTCACTTTCGTCTTTTGCATGAATGGGGGAAAAGAACTTTGCTATGCATTATTGTAGTGCAACTGAGACAACGACTTAAAAACCAAAAATTGAGAGAACGAGGATATTCGATCAAATATAATTGGTGCATGTTTTTTTGCCTCTAGTGTAATTGCGAAACACTGAAAACCATTTAGTGATGGCGAATATATGAAAGAAGCACCGGTTAAAATGCGCACCAATCGACTGAGTGTACAAAACCTAATACATGTTCGAGCTGGGCAGGTAGTCACAATTGGAAAGAATGTGATGCTAATTTTGAAAAATGTGCAAACTGTATTGAAGCGGTTCAAAAATAAAATCTCAAGCTAGACGTAAATCATAAGATTCTCGCAGTCGTAAATGCCCAGTTTACGAAAGAAAACTGAAATTAGAGCGACGTAGAATTGAGTACTATAGCAACCAAAGGATTGGAAATGTGCGTATATTGAATATCCAAGTTTTAATAAATAATTTTGAAGAATTGTAAACTTTGTGTTACGAGGAAAATTTTGATATAATTGCACTATCTGAAACGCATACTACCGATAAAATTCAATCCAACGAAATAAAATTAAAAGATTATTATGTAGTTAGAGTTGACTCAAAATCAAATAGAACAGGTGGAGCAGTATTATATATAAAAAAGAATAAAAGCTAAGCTAAGCGGTACACATAATGACTGGAATTTATATAAAGAAATAAGGAATAAATATAAAGTTGAAATCAAACAAGCTAAAACTAGCTATGTTAGAGGGAAAATTCAGGGTAAGATGAGAGATTAAAAAGGCATGTGGAAAATGTTGAAAGAGTTAGTAATTGGAGGGATAAATGACAGTGTGAAAAACGATATTAAATTTGGCAATGAGAATATAAAGGAAGATGCTATGATCGCAAGGAAATTTAACAAATACTTTATTAAAATTGTTCAAGTTATAAATAACAGTATTGCAGTGAAAAATTTCGATAGGAGCTTACTTCAACCAGTAGAAAGTCGATTTAAGTTTAGATATGTTGATGTGCAAGCACTAAAAGTCCTTTGTGACGAATTGAATAAAAAAAGAGATGATAATAGTATGAATATAAAGATGATACTAGACAATTACGAATTATTAAGCCCAGTTTTGATAAAGATAATAAACCAGTCACTAACTAGTGGAGAATTCCCTTAAACATGGAAGAGCTCAGTTGTAATACCTGTTGAAAAAATTAAAGGAACTAAAATATGTGAAGAATTTAGACCAATTAATATGCTTCCAGTAATGGAAAAACTGCTGGAAAAAGTAGTGTACAAACAACTAGTGGAATATATTGAAAAAAAATGAAGTATACTAGTAGAACAACAGTCAGGCTTCAGGAGTATGCACTCATGCGAAACGGCATTAATCTGGATGATTTCAGAGTGGAAAAAATTTATCGATCAAGGGTCGATAATAATAGCGGTATTTCTTGATTTTAGGAGAGCCTTTGAAACAATAGACAAGGACATATTAGTGGCAAAATTAAATAATTATGGAATTAAGAACGTAGAGCTAAAATGGTTCATAAACTATTTGAAAGATAGAAAACAACGTACGAAATTTGGCAAATCATACTCAGAACCTGAGGATGTTCTTATAGGAGTTCCGCAAGGGTCTATACTAGGTACATTACTATTTATAATCTATATTAATGACATGAAATCAGTACTTAATAGTGTTAAGTTAATGTTGTTTGCTGACTACACATTAGTATTTATTAAAGGAGAAAATGTTAGTGAATGCGAAAGGATAATGAACGTGGAACTTAAACGCTTGATAGAGTGGTTGGACGTTAACAAGTTGAAACTTAATATAAATAAGTCAAAATGTATGATATTAAAGAGCAACACGAATGTGACGATTAATGCTAATGAAATTATTGAGTGTGTTAATGAAGTGAAATATTTAGGTGTAATTATTGACAGTAAATTGAATTTTAAAAGCCATGTATCTATGGTGTGTAAAAAGATCGCGCAGAAAATAGGGTTTATGAGCGGAATTAGAAGAAGCGTGCCAAAGGAACGTTTGCAAACTATATATAACACGATAATACTACCACACTTTGATTATTGTGCAACAATTTTATATATGTGCACTGGAGAAATGATTGACAGATTACAAAAGCTGCAAAATAAGGCAATGAGGATAATTTTGAATTGTGATAGAAGAACGCCGATAAATAGTATGCTTGAGTCTTTGAAATGGATGAATGTTAGACAGAGAATAACATATATTGTGTTGATTACTGTGTTTAAAATCAAGTACAAGCTTATGTTAGTGAGGAGCAACCATAAAACCTAAGGAATGCTGATAACTTCAGACTACCCTACGCGCGCAGGATGAGGACACAAAATCAAGTGATGCATAAAGGCCTACAGATGTTTAATAGTCTTCCCAATGAAACTAAGATAGAAAGAAGTATAAAAAAATTTAAAATATTAGTGATTATATATTGCAAGCTAAATATTTAATAATATATGTATAGTATTTTAATTAAGTATAAAACAATTTTGAATGTTCTGAATCAGATGTAATCTAAATAGTTATCACGCTAATAAATATTATCTTATCTTATCTTATTTGAAGATTTTGAAAACAATGAAAAAACCATCCAAAGAATAAAAGATATGCCTTTGGCTAGAAACACTGTGAAAAACAGGATCATGGAAATGCTTACAAATATAAGCAAAAAATGGTAATAAATTCTTCTGGTTTTTATTTTCTCTGTCTTGATGAGTGTAGTGATATAACTGGATCATCGCGTTTAGCAATTTTTATTCGTTACGGGCTGTTGGAAATAATATCAAAGAAGAAATGGTAAACTTAACATCATTAGAAACAACAACAAAAGGAAGGAGTTGTAAATGCACTTGCTGAAAAAAACATAGATCCTTTCAAAATTGTTTCTGTAACGACTGATGGTGCTCGCAACATGATTCTAGAGAGGTTAATAGGTTTCTGAGCTTGTTTACTCAGCTCGTTGGACATTCAATTCTGGGTTTCCATTGTACCATACATCAGCAGGATTTGTCTGCAAAGGCCGATTTAAAGTCACTGGACGATATTATGATTCTTGTTACACAATTATTCAATTTTATATCTACACGCCCTTTAACTTTCATGTCCACTGCAAAAAAATGTCATATCCCCAGTGCACTACAATAGAAGTATACGTAAGTACATTTACTTACGTAAAGCGAACGCGCCCTTTAATTTAACAGGCGTACACAAATTAAATTTAACTCGTGTGAGGGGAGCTTTCGTTAAGCTTAAATATTCAATTTTCCGTAAGTATAATGCGCTAAGAATCGCTGATTCCGTAAGAACGCGATGTGTTTTTTATAGGAATACATATATGTCGTAATTTTCTCGTTCGTAGTGTGAAAATCAACAAACAGCTTATTTGGACGAATTATTAGGCGAGGAAAATAGCAACGTCCGATGATTAAGTCGCGGAAGAGTTTTTCAACAATTCGTTGATTGTTTAGATGAAATTAGACTTTTTTTTTTAAATAACGAGAAATTAATTGAATAAAATAAGTAAAAAACGAGTTTTCAAATAAAACTGAGGCCAAGCCGCATGAAAAAATAGAAGATAAACTTTTCTTCACACACAGAGGTGGACTCAGATTTTTTGATTGGGACATTTCTCTTGAATATTCTTTCTCTTCATGAATCAAATCACTTATTACCTCTGATTGATCTTACTGAAATATGTCGGTGATTGTCAGCGAATAAAATCTGAGTCCACCTCTGTGTGTGAAGAAAAGTTTATTTTCTAATTTTTCATGCGGCTTGGGCCTCAGTTTTGTTTGAAAACTCGTTTTTTACTTATTTTATTTTCTGCCATTTTCACGTTAACTAAATTTTTATTACGTGCTGCTTTCCTTGTTTTCCACAGACTTTTCCTATTACTATGAAATTTTTTTAAAAATTTACATGAATTTTCCTCGACGTTTCATGCAAGTTTTCATGATTGTTGAAGAGAAAGTATTGATGCCAGTAGGACGGAAAAAAATGATTCCGCATAGCTTATAAAACTTTTTTGTCGGAAAATTTTCCGGAAAAGTCGGAAAATTCCGGAAATTTTCGGAAAATTTTCCAGAAAAATTGGAAAATTCTGAATTTTTCCTGAAACAGATTTATCACTAATCATATCGATGAAAATATTTCCGATGATTTTCCCGCTTTTCCGGGCTTTCCCCGGAGTTTTCCACAAAAGCAGCTTTATGCAACTCATTTCGCTCTAGAACTTTGTCTTAGGTTTCAAAACGCTCAAACGCTTCCTTGGTCTGAAAAACGCCGGAAAAGCGTTTTACATGAATTTACCTCGATTTTTTCTGCAAGTTTTCATCATTGTGGGAGAGAAAGTAATGATGCCAGTTGATAGGGAACTTGATCCTGCATAATTTAGAAAACTTTTTTACCGGAAAATTTTCCGGAAAAGTCGGAAAATTCCGGAAATTTTTTTCAGAAAAATCGGAAATCTCTGCATTTTTCCTGAAACGGATTATCACTAATCAAATTTGTACCAAATTTTCAAATAATTTTTCCCGATATTCCGGATTTTCCATGGAAATGTCCGGTTCAAATTTTGGTAGATTCAATTGTCACGCGACATGAACCTGTGTGCCAAATTTCAGCTCGCTGTGATGACGAAAAGTGTGTCTACGAGAGTGTCGAAAATAGTAAAAAAGAAATATATAAACAGACAAATTCGTGTGTGAGTTAAAGGGAATGGCCTCAAAAATATAACTAATTAATGGACACTGAATGGATTTTTTTCTGACTTGTGTTCGCACTTAAATGAATTAAATGTGAAACTGTAAGGTGGTAATAAGACTGTTATTATAATGTTTGATATAATTAAAGCTTTCTTAACTAAATTAGAAATTTTTAAAATATTTTTATATTAATATTTTAAATATTTTCCAAACACAAGTAAATTCTTTACAAAAAACTTTTTTTTTAACATATGCGTGTGAATTAGTATTTTTTTAATTGAATTTTATAAAAAACAAATTTAGAATCCAGCGCAGCATGAGTTTTATTAAAAGTATTAAAATATGATCTTGATATAAAATATTTGTCTACAAATAAACAAAAAGAAAAATCGCATTGATTGTTATAATTTACCAATGAATTCCAAGTCTTAAATTTTTCTGATTTTTCTGCAAACTTATAGGTATGATGGATAGGAATTTTGATACTAGTAATATATTCCTATTTTTGTATAGTCCCCCTCTTCTTGTGCGTTTTGGAAAATTAAAAATATTCTTAATTACGTATTTTGTAGCATAATATATCTGTGGTTTTTTCAAATAACTCGTTATCTGCTAAATTTACAATTTTAAACTAAATATACCATTCGACATCAAGTTTTATATTTTATAATCCTGCGTACTCTGGTATAGCAATTACACTATTATTAACAAAAGAATAACCACTTAAGTACCCAAAAATCTTAAATTATTTTTTTAAGAAACAGCACAACTAGACATGCTACCGAGAAGTTAAAAAAATTGATCAAATAGCAATGCAAGTGCAGATAAGTTGTTATTTTAAAATGAGATTCCGACTTTTTTTAATTTTCATTGTTTTGTTTGATTTTTCTTTAATTTTTGTTTGTGTATGTATTGACAATAATAATAAAAGATGGCGCTTATCAATACCAGTATTAACAACATTCATTTTCATTTCTAGTCATTTTGCCTGATAAAATTTCATGGCTTTCGCGATTTTTCTTGTTTTTCAATAAACCGCATAAGTGAACTCCTGTAGCGATTACTGATTTCAAATAAATATTCATCTTCAATTGAGTCGATAATTCGCAAACAGTATATCGAAAAAAGTGTTATAATTGAGAGCGAAAAACATTGTATGTGCAACTTTTTCGCTATATTTATCATTTTTTGAAAAATAGTATAAGTACTGTTAATAAAATTTATTTCAAAACGTCCTGTGAGAAAAAGAAAAAAAAAATTCCCCAAATTGGTGATTTCCCAAAACTTTTTCTCATTTTTTTCAACTTTTCCCTCGTTTTCTCAAAACTAGCTTGTTGCAGATAACGAGTTATTTGAAAAAACCACAGATATGTTTAGTTTAGTTTTTGTAAATTAATTTTTTTCAATTTTTTATCAATTTTTCTTAATTAAAAACTGTCCGGCACGTCACCAACGCGATAAAAAATAATTGTAATTTTCTAGTACGCGCACATAAAAAGGTTCGCCACCGCTGCCCTAGCCTATCTGGTGTTAGACTAGGGCGGTGTACAAAGTTGATGCGTTGAACGGTTAATATTCGAAGCTGTCCCTATGACAGCCCGAACTATGTAGTTACCAGAGCAAGACGACCCTATGTTCTCTTGGAGTCAGGAGGAATTGCGAACAGGACGTGGGTTGCAGACTAGCAACTGGTGGTTAGCCAGGTCGACCCTATGTTGGCGTGGCGGAAGCAAAGTTAATAGTTGTAACAAAGATAACCTAATAAGAAGATAGGAAGCGCAGCCGAACAAAATTGAAAATTTTTCGTGTTTTTTCGAATGAAACAAGTAATTTCATATACTTTCGTCTTTTGCATCAATGGGGGAAAAGAACTTTGCAATGCATAATTGTAGTGCGATTGAGACAACGAGTTAAAACAAAAATCGAGAGAACCTAGGTAGGATTACACGAACGACAAAATCTTATTGAATTCCTCAAAATCCTGTCAAACTATTCATAATAATTTTTACTTCGGGTCACACTACCTCCCATTTTTAAGAAAAAGATAAATTTCAGTTTGGCCCAGATGCTGAAAGGAGATGTAAAATTCCTCTCAAATGAAATTCTCATTTTTCCCGAAAATATCAGAGAATCCAGCATGACTTTCTCCAACATAATCTCTTCAGCGCAAAACGAATGTAAACAGAAACACGTGCTGTTCAAATATGTGTCCATTACAGCATGTGTCCTTTACAGCAATAACATGCGACCAAATTTTGTTAATATTTCAGGAAAACCTGTTTTCACAAAAGCGCGGGAGCATTTTATCAGAGTAAAATTTGAAAACTACCAAAATGAAACATTTGCCATTCTGTTTCGTTGCATGTAATCTGCGCTTTCACAGTTTTTATCTTTATTCATTAAAGAGAGTTTGAGTTTTTTGTTATTTTTTCTTCTTCTCCGTTTCCTTTTCTAGCCGTGTGCATTTTAAATATAAAACAGTCGGAAATCTCGCCTGCTTCTTTGTGATTCCGGATTATGATAGGACTAAATCGGATAACCTCTTCTTGGTGTTGCCATACAAAACTTGTTTTCCACTATATATTTGGAAACTGCCTGACGACGGGTCTACGTGAAAAGCTGAACTTTTGTACGCGGTGTTTTAAACAAATGTAAACTTAAGTTCAAAAATGGGACAAATCAGGTAACTCCTTCGTAGTATTGCCATACGAAAACTTCGATTTTAACTATATACTTTGGCACTGTGTGGGAACGCGTCGACGTGGAGAACTAAAATTTGATACTTGGTGTTTTCATAGAAATAGTAAATAATATTACAAAAATGGTCTCAATCGGGCCACCTCTTCTTGATGTTGCCATACAGAACTTTGCTTTTTCACTATATACGTGGAGAAATCAAATTTTGTACACGGCATTTTCATGAAAATTGCAAATACAAGTTCAAAAATGGACCAAACCGGGCGACCACTTATTGCTGTTGCTATACAAAACTTTAGGTTTTCACTATATATTTAGACAGTGCCTCACGCGTCGACGTAGAGAGCTCAAATTTATTTTGTAAACAGGACTTTAAAAAAAAATTAAATAAGTTCGAAATGGGATTAATCGCGAAACTCCTTCATAGGGTTGCCATGCTAAAAATCTGCTACTTGGTGTTGTCATAGCAATGGTAAATAAAATCTCAGAAATGGACTAAATTGGGTTACCCCTTCTTATTGGTGCCATACAAAACTTTAGTTTTTCACTATATACTTGGTAGCTGCCTGAGAATGTTTCGAGATGGAGAACTCATACTGTACACGGTGTTTTCATAAAAATTGTAAAATACAGTTCGAAAATGGAACCAATCGGGCAACTCCTTCGTAGGGTTGCCATTCCAAAATTTCGTGTTTTACTATATATTTGGGCACTGCATGAGAACGCGTCGATGTAGAGAGCTACACTCTCCCACACATATGACACAGAGTAAAACTCTAGAGCACGGAATCGTGCGATCGAATCAGATAATAACTTAGATATTACTTATCCCTAACCACCCCCCCCCCCCCACCCGTAAGGTATCTATATTATCCCGGGCAACGCCTATGGGCCTTCCCTAGTATATATGTATAGGGAAAGAGTATCAAAATAAACAGCTGCCGGTCGTCTTTAACTTTAATTGTGATTATCTTCTTATAATGGTATATTGCAACACTTTAAACTTTAAATATTTTCTTGCTTGAAATTACAATCATTTAAAATATTCCATGCCTTTCTAGAAAGCTGGTTGGCATGTGAATGAATAATTTTGATAATTTGCTTTTGAACATACAAAGCCTGCCCTACTTACATAACCCTTTTCCAATTCTCTAAGTGGTTTTCGATTGGATTTACGGAAACCCTACAAATTCAGTATGGCTGCCAAGGTTGGTTATGACCAGCAGGTGGCACAGTCAAGCCGCCACAAAGACATTGACCTTGATAACATATTTCAAGTTCATCAAAGTTGGTTGGTGAGGTGGACGATAGCTGCGACTATTGCTAGATCTTAAATTCGAAATAATATTGTTTCATTGATTATTAAATTTACAATTAATTCCACGTCAGTCCCGACTTGCGTTACCAAATAACACACCAATTAGCACAAAAAGAATGCTAAATATAGAGCCTTCTTGCACGATTTGGATAATACTTTGCAATTATGCTATGATTCAATTGCGCTATCTATTTATCAACCTACATGCAACCGTTTTTGACCGAAACCTATTTTTATGATGAATAAATTCATTGATTATCAACCTACGCTGGTAGAAAACGGAGCTTAAGTCATATCATATTAATGTGGTGATTGTTCTGCATAAAAATAAAAATCGAAATCGAATATAACAATTACTGTCTTTATAGTCTGCAGACAACGTTTCCAAATATATCAAGTAATTTCTGGTTATGTGGGCGTATCCCAAATATTTCTTACAATAATAAATATACCTTAAATTGATGAACGACTTATATTTAACTGTAATTACTAAATAGCTTTCCTTACTACGGTTGTATGTGAATCCTATAAAGATATGCAACATTTTCTCGTTTAGCCCTTGCAATTTACCAAAATCAACTTACTTACTCACTTACTTAGTAATTAGTATACAGCAACGAGATTCAAGTGGGAAAATAATTCTTTATACAAACGAAAAATCTTTGAAAAAAGAAATTTCATTGCAAAAAGAGGGCGTTTCATATAAGCAGGAACCGTATAATCGTCAGTACGGCTTGATTCCTGTCTGCCATATACGCCAAGCAAATAGCCAAGCTGACCTCATATATAGACTTAAAAAAATTTTAATTGTGAATTATATGAGACGAAATACAACGTATACGGCAGGCCGGAATCAAGCCGTACTGACGATTATACGGTTCCTGCTTATATGAAACGCTCTCTTTTTGCAATGAAATTTCTTTTTTCAAAGGTTTTTCGTTTGCATAAAGAGTTTTTTCCACTGAATTCTCGAACCGCAGTCTTAGCAGCAAACTGAGTAAATTGCAGTTTGAATTACTGCGCTATGAATTTTCATAGCAAAACTCTCAACGAGATTCATTTTAACATTTTAGTAAAATGTGGAAAATTTTGTATTTGATTCGCAAATCATTCAAACCTATCCAAAAATGAAGGAACTACTCAAGCAGGTTTTGATGGACGTCAATATCTATCTAGTGCGCTGGGTAGAATGCGTTCTTGTACGTCATTTGGCTCGCATCCTGTACGACTCCAGTTCATGTAAGAGTCTTTTAATTTATATTGGTCGATCGAGATGACTACTTAATGCGGAATAGGTCATCATTTAATCAACGTGACCAACCGGGGTAGATATATACAAACGCACATCATCTGCATACATATGAATGCACGAGCTACGAATTACTTCCGGCACGCCATTGATATAATACACACACAAAATAAGAGTGGTCCCAATATAGAGCCCTGAGGTTCACCCGATCTTATAGTGGTAATTGTAGATAAAGAGTTCATCACTTTAACCTGTTTCGTGCGTTCCGATAGGGAACTGTAAATTAGTTTAATGCCAACCGTTGAATCTGTCAGAGAGTTTATCCAAAAGTAGCTTATGCTGAAGTGTATCAAAAGTTTTCTCTTGAAAAATCCAACAGAGACATGTAGCAAATTTAGTCTCTATCATCAGATATAGGTAGGTCCGTTGTAATCCTCAAGAGAACAGTCCCACAACTGTGATTTGTCCGATATCTAGATGATTGCCATTGCGTTAGAACCAAATATTGCCCTAATTGATTCCACATTATCCTTTGTAGTGCCTTAGAAAGGTAGCATAATACACTAATAGGCCGGTAATCTGATGGGGTGTTGGAAAAGGAGGTTTTTGCAATAGGTAAAATACTACAGGATATTTCTAGACGCGAGAGAATACGGACGTCGTCGTCCAGCAGGCGTTAATGAAGTGTTTTATGTATGATATGCAAAATTTATGGTAAAACAATCTTAATACATTTTTGAGATATGTCGTCATGAAGAGTCTAATCGTCAGTCACTATATGGAAGAAGTTTAAGGAGCTGATGGTAATAAATTGCGCATTCAGGATATCGTAATCCAGATCAAGGTGATAGTTCGTCAACCGAACGCTTAATCTCAGGCGAGAGCCATGGAATAGTACCCGAACGAATAGCTTGACTTACAAACCTAGGGAGGTTATAAGCAGCACACAGAAGATGATAAATATTGCTCATACAACGTCCCAATTTTAAAATACTATGTGTACTGTCCGTTAGTAGAACGTACACGCAAATTTGAACTTAGTGAAACTGAAATGGATGCACTGGTAAATTTGGATCAAGGTCAGTGGTCGAATCTCGTATCAAAACATACACTGTTCACTACGTTTAACTTTCAATAACTTTTCCCACTTATTTCTTAAGATTGCTCACTAATTATATTAAGATCAGATTATGGAATGAGATATTAGGTCAGAGATCCATACACACTAGAAAACACTTATTATCACAGATTTAGAATATACGATTATCAAGAAAAGTTGTTTGGGATAAAACTCAATATATAAGTTTTGGGTCAGAGAATTTGTTATCACACTGAAAACACTTATTGGCAGAATAGTTGCAATATAAAATCGTCAAGAGAGTAATACATATAAATATAAATATGTAAAATTAATATCGAATAAAGATAAATTATAATATTTGATAAATATGCACAAGAAATTTAGAATATGTAAATATATAATAAAATAGATATATGAATAAATATTATTTTGTTACAAGTGACTGGTACTCACCGATCTACAAGCTAATGTTAAGACCCTTTGTTCTAACCATTGGTTACAACAATTCTTTATTCCCGTCGAGACCAGAAATAAAGTGTTAATGTTAGTAAGATACCATCTCAGTCGAGACCCGAGATAATATTCTTTAAGTCAGTCGAGACCCGGCTTAAAGTGTTATCTTATCTTCAGTCGAGACCCGAAATAAGATGCGTTTATTCCCGTCGAGACCAGAAATAATTGTTGGTAAGTATCTTAACTTCAGTCGAGACCCGAATTAAGATGTGTTTATTCCCGTCGATACCAGAAATAATTATTAGTAAATATCTTAACTTCAGTCGAGACCCGAATTAAGATGCGTTTATTCCCGTCGATACCAGAAATAATTATTAGTAAATATCTTAACTTCAGTCGAGATCCGAATTAAGATGTGTTTATTCCCGTCGAGACCAGAAATAATTGTTAATTGTTAGAAGTGAAATATCAGTCGATACCCGATATAATGTTAGTCCCTAAGCCAACTTACCCCAAGCGATGCCAAGCACAAAAAGAGGTCGAGATCAGTCAGCATGTCGTTTATATAGCCCTTGCTT
This sequence comes from Dioctria linearis, assembly GCA_963930735.1. Lineage (NCBI taxonomy): Eukaryota > Metazoa > Arthropoda > Insecta > Diptera > Asilidae > Dioctria > Dioctria linearis. Next base: position 20,466,022 of record OZ005741.1, read on the forward strand.
GCACACGACACCACTGATAGAGTAGCAGCGGCGCATGATTACAAGAATTGGCAATGCAGCTGTGCTCTTACGGTACTAGCGATAAAATTTGCCTAGCAACGAACAAAAATGCATAGCAACAAGAAATTTAGAGTTTCACATGCTGCTGTGTTAAATTAATTATATTTGCGAAAAATATTCTCTCTATCACGTTGCGAATAAATTCCCGTTGGATGGTACTTGCAATGATGATAATGATAGAGTTGCAAATTGATCGGCTTGATCTGATTATGTTTGTGCCATGCATTTTATGCTACATGACAATGCTTTTGTTAGCAGTTGTACCTATTTTTGGGAAAAAATTATAATTAGATTGAATTTATTTACTTTTCAGAACTCAATTTCAGCATGGTACTGTTGTAATATGTTCCCTTTTCAGGAATTGTTTTTTTTTTTATATGAATTTTAATTTAATTTGCTCAATGAGGCTATACTTTTATGTTGTATCTGTGCAATATGCTATGAAGATGACAAATTCATCGCTATGTTGGGTTGTGTACATGTTTTTCGCTTAAGAGAAATAAAATTAGATTTAATTTTACTAAAAATTTGATGCTTTGTTTTCAGCGTGCTTTCTTTCAGAAGTTTTCTCTTTATCAAAATATATTCGAATCAATTTGGTTCGAACACTATGTAGAATCATTTCAAATAACATAGGCGCATTTTCACACGTCCGAAGCAACAAATACAGTAGTACCAATTTCCGAAAAATCATAAACAATTTCAGTGATTTCAAAAATTATAATAAAACTACAACCATTTATTTCTTCTAATAAATCGGAAATGCTGTAAGTGAGTGGCTTGTATTCACTTCTAAATTTACATAGTACTTTAATCTGCAACTGGATCTAACTGGAAAATTTGGTTTACATTCAGGATATCATCAGTAAATATCCAAATAATGGGAATAATCGAAATATCTCTAAGGCAATAAATCATCTGAAGGAGTTGCCTGATTTGTTTCACCATTTCCAATTCACAATTTTATGAAAGGTGTCAACGTAAACTGTGATGAAAGTGAAAAGTTAAGTTAATTATATTTTGCGTAACTATTCTATAATACTTTTTCAAATTTCTAGGTCATCCATCCATAGACAGATTTTCTACATGTCAAAGGGAAAAACCAAATTGAATTGTTTATTCGCCGTAATTTGTAGAGCTCTCACTTTCAGTATCATGCCAGAGAAAAAACAACAAAAACTAAAGCATGCTTTACATACAGTTTTATGTACTACAATGAATAGCATAATTGCTATTTTATCGATCCTGTTGCCTACTAATAATCTTATCAAGCCACCCACCCACTCAATGTTTATATGCTATCAAAAGGAGTGACGCCACCCATTTATCCTTAGTGTTCCTGTACGCTTACGTAACCTACATAAACTTAATTTGCGGAAGAAAACTTGCTGAAACTTTATTAAGTAGGTTTATTTTGCCTCTTGTTAGCAGTTGGCTTTTCGATTCCGCATAATGCTAAATGAACTCCTACTCAACCTTTATCATACCCCTTCGAACCAGGAAGTATCTATTGTAGTTTATCTCAAATTTCTTTTATACAAAGAATATATATGTATGCATATTTGTATGTGAAATATACGCTTGTGTAGTATGGTGGTATGGGTGTATATTCAAAGGCTTTGCTTGCTTAATTAATATATTAAAACGCAGGAAATAGATGCTCCAGATCCATTCTGTATAGGAGGCAAAAATTGATTAAAACTTCATTGAACCGTATACCTTCAGTGAAGGATGAAAGCAATTAAAATTAATTAATTTATTGCATTTTTTTTTTTTGGGAACCACATATTAACTTTGGACAGGCTCTCCTTCGTTCAGTACAGCACGTCCTATGGAATCATGGCCTAGGGTGTGGGTTAATGTTTGCACAATTTACAACAGTATTAAAGTTTTGGGAGCTATGTAAAACCAACTTGTAAACTACTCTGTGGTCCTTTGAAGGATATATGAACCTATGATGGTGATTGTAGCGTCTGCCCTACACATATTCATTCCATGAAAGATCTAGTTTTTGCAAAGATTGATCTCTTCACCACTGTTCCTTGTGTGACTGGCTAAAATTCTACAGACTTGTGGGCTTCAATTAACTGATTGAGTGGGTGATGCAGAGCTTGCCGCTGGCTTGAAGTAAGTCCATTCTATTCATGATATTGAGTTTGCACGGATATAGAAATAACAAGGATTGTTGAAATAAGCTCTTATATAAAACAAATGTAACTTCTCCACGGAATAGGTAGATTATACATATATTAGTCTTTGTAATTCTATTGATGTGATTACATCAGACGCATGCACTTTTTTCGCAATGATTTTGCATTATTCCTATAAGGATAAAGCAGGTAGATGGTGTTTGCACACGTCAAAATCTTAAAATCCATGATCGATTCGATTCGCGTCATTAACGATCCTACGAAAAAGTAAGTATCTTGAGTCCATAGGTAAATAGATTTAATATGTATATAATATGTCCTCTCCGCAAGCTACGAATTGATAATTTTATCTAAGTGTGATATGTGATGACAAATCTTTCATTCAACATTTTTCCAGCTTTTCAAAAGATCCAGAGCAATATTAAGGAATAAGGAAGAAGATTGGAGCAATTATATGAACGGCGTCGATTAAGACAGTCAAGAAACATTTTCACACAGAATTTGATAAAAGCTTATACAGACCAGAAATCGATGTGGAGGGTATTAAAGACGATGGCTATGACAGCGAAGAAAGACAATAAAAGTAATATATGCTTTAATCCTTTCGGATAGTCAGGCAGCCTTGATGGCTCTGAATGGCCCTCGGATAACGTCTAAGTTACTGGAAGACTGCACGTCGTCAGTGGATAAGTTGTGTTTTCACAACAATGTGTCCCTCCTGTGGGTTCCTGGTCACATGGGGATCATGGGGAATGAAAGGCCTGACCTTTTAGCTAGGGCTGGCTGCGATTCTCCGTTCCTCGGACCGGAGCCCGCCGTAGGCATTGCCACCTCGAATATCGGGATATCGGGAAACATCAGCAGAGATGGGAGAACCTGAGTGCTTGTAGGTGTACAAAACTGTTTCTTTATGGGCCCAATGGAAATATCTCCGATTTTCTCATGGGGCTCGAAAGCAAACAATGTAGAACCGTGGTTGGTATCATCACCGGCCACAGCTCACTTCACGCTCATCTAACAAGGATGGGAGTTGTTGACAGCCCTGAGTGTCTGTCCGGCATGGAGGGAGAGCCTGAGACAACCGAATACTTTTTGTGTGAGTGTCCGGCCTTCGCCCGGAGCAGACTGGATACTCTAGGGACTCCCCTTCTATCTGTGGATGAGCTGAAAAACCTTTCTCACCAAGACTTGATGCGCTTCATTAAGAGGACAGGAACGTTTTGGTGAATGGGATTCAGGATAGTACAATGGGCCGCTGTGGCCTCCGTGCTTGCGATGGGTATCTCCTGTTCCCCCTGTTTTACAAAAAAAAAAACAAAGAGAATGATAATGATTGAATTAGAGACAAAGAATTTACTGATGTCGGAACTATACTTAACAAATTGGAAACAAAAAACTAGGCTTGATAGGCATTGATCAAGGTCATTGCGGGTGGACCTAGGAGTCCTTCAAGGTTCTGTGTTGGGTGCACTACTATCCATTTGATGTATTAACGAATTGCAAGTGACATTAAATGTGTCAAAAACGAAATATATGGGCTTGGATGGTGAACTAAATATTAATCTAGCTATGGACGAAAGTAGAATTGAGCAGGTTGAACAGACAAAGTACTTAGGAATTATAATTGAATCAAAGCTTAAATTTGATAATCATGTAACTTACGTATGCAAAAAAGTAAGTGAGAAGATTGGTTTCACGAAAAGTATCACGAATAGGGAAACCCGGCAAACAGTATCAATATTTTATAATTAAACTACATTTCGAGTATTACAGTAAAAACAATCTTATACTTAACTAGTCAGAAAAAGCAGGATCAATTGCAAAAAATTCAAAATAAAGCAATGAGATTAAAATTGGAATGTGATAGATATACTAAAATAAATTTTATGTTAATTAAATTAAGATGGTTGAACATTAGACGAAGAATAACAATAATTGTACAATTTTTAAAATTTGTCATAGATGGAGTAGACATTTTTTAGAGCACTGCCACAACTGCCTTGTCCGGAGTTTGAATCCGGGACCTTCCCCTTGAAAAATTTACAATATATTTTTGCACTTTCATCGTTACTGGTTAGGCTAGTTAAAATTAAGGAACACAAGAGTAAACATTATCTGTCTCGTTAGCTGAGTGATAAGAACAGTCGCCCGGAAAGCGGAAATGTTCCGGCTTCAAAACACGAGGCGGTTGTTTTTCTCTGGTATTTATTAATGTAATTTAGAATAGTAAAGTGAAAAGTTCTGTAAAATTCTGCTATTCCATCTTCAGTTTTGACCGGTGAGCTTCTATACTGCACTAAAATTATCAGTAATGTTTTTTTTTTGCTTGTGATTTTACCAGCGCTAAAATTTGTATGGAAATGTGGCATTTTACTAGAACTCGATTCTAAGCCTAATAATGCTTATGTGTAATTACAAAGGTGACATTGCAGTACATGAAGAAATCGGACTCGTTCGGTTAATTAGAAATAAGCCGCGAGCCGCATGTTTCTATTATTCACTGTACTCTACAGTATCAGACAGCAATTCATAAGTTAATAGTTTCACTTATCCGTTTCTCAAAAAAAATAAATAGAACAACTTTAAATTATTAGTGGATCTTTATTCTATGAAATATAAACGAGAACTGAGCTTAGAAAATAATCTGAAAGTAAAGCGCCAAGTTGAAGCTGAATCTAAGATGTTTCCCACGGCTGGCATGCAAGCATGAGGCATGATGCTAAAACTGCAATCGCTGCAATTCCCACAGGTGGCTTGGAGACGATTCGGTTTAAATGTTGATATGTGGGAGATATGATGATTACACGTGATTAGGTGTTGTATTCCTCGTCGCATGTACTCCTATTTGTTAAGTCTTCCCCTCTTAGATGCGGATGTCCTCATACGTTAAATCTCGTAGAACTTTGGCCGGCTTATAGAATAATGTTGGGCAAGATCAAAAACTGCTGGTGTGGTTAAAGCTGGATGAATATCTTTGCTTTCTTCTAGGTTAGTGAACTTTGGAGCGATTTCCTTACTTGTATTGATGTGGATTTCCGTTTGTTTTTTATTTTTTATGAAAAATATTACCAAAATTGCTAATATGATGGCTATTGAGGTAAGCAGTCCGTAACTGGTCCATTGATGAAGAATCTTCTTGGTTTCCAGAAGTTCTATTTTGTTGGTATTGTTTATATGTAGGTCTTTCATCATTTCAAGTGATAATAATTCTCGATATTGACTTTCTTCTGAACTGATTTGCAAGATGGCAGGTAAGACATGAAGGGTTGGCTTTTCTTTGGAGATAAAAGTTCTTCCGTTAATACTGATCGTCGAATTGTGGAATTTGATGAGGAAAGTTCCGTTAAGATTGTGTACTGAATCGTCGATTCTTATGGCACCGCTAAATTGGTTGAGCAGCAGAATACCTTCAGAAATTTCTTCTATTGATGTTACATGTTGATTATTGATTTTGTTGCAGGTTGCGCTTGTACTTTTTAGGAGATGGGGAATACACGTAGTATTACTAATGTCTATAATATTATCCTGTTTACAAATTGACAAATAACCTAAACTTTTACAATCTTCTGTTATGGCAAAAATACTATTTTTGTTTTTCAGGATATTTTTGTAAGTTATATCATTAATTACATTATTCCTCTTAACTGGTTTGACTAATAATTTTTCAAATGTTACTTTACTTGTTATTGGAATATTTATTACGTAAAATAATGAAACGGAGTTTGTAATTACTTTAACAATAGCAAAGTCTAACGCTTCTTCTGGCGTAGCATATGGTAAGTTCTCCTTATCTAAAATATCTGTAGCTAACTTAATTTCTTCTTTAGATAGTATTATTGAGTTTACAATTCCAACTTTGGCCCAATGGATGGCGTAAGCAATATTAGTTAATTCTTCCTTTATTAATTTTAATTTATACTGAATACTTAGTACTAAATGATCATTTAATGAGTGGTCATTTTTTATTAACTTTATTATTTGATTTGTAATATTCGTAATGTTATTTATTCTTTCGTTATACAATTCATTGATAATAACTTGTTTATTATTATTTGACAAGACATTATTTATTTTATTCTCTATCATTACAAAATCGTCATGGTCAGGATTTCCAGCTATCCATTTCCACGCTGAGCCAATAAAATCTAATGATCTTTTTGCCTTATGTGGCTTTAAATTGTTTAATAAATTCTGTATTTGCGATATCTCGTGGGAAAGATAAGGGAAGAGGGTATAATTTTTAGGAATTTGGTTCTCTAGAAGTGAAGAGATTTCGGATATAAATGTTTCGTAAATATTTAACTCGATTATGTGGATTAGTTTAAAATGACCTTCCTGGATCCTTGCAGTTCCCACGTTTAGGGCTATGACTTGCGAATTAGAATGGTCCAAGATTTGGACTTCTCCTCTGATAGAGTAGATGACATGTCTGAAATGAGAAATTTCAGTTTCTTATGTGAGTTTTGTGTATGACTTTTCCTGATTCTGTGAGAACAGTTGTGTTGTGATTTTCTTTCACAATTTCTTTGATGTACCTAACGGTTAGCTTTGATCCTATTCTCCTATTATGCTTTACGAAAATTGATTCTCCAATCTCATAGTTTTTTACAGGCTTTCTTTTTTCATTGTGATATTTAATGTCTTTTTGCTGTTTTTGTCTGAGTTTGCTGATGTTGTTTGAGCGGGATAGCTCGAAATCTTCTGGGCCGACTCTAGGGTCTCGTCCATAAAAAAGTTCAACTGGTTTTTTTCCAGTTGTAGAATGGACGGTAAAATTGTACTCATTGACCGATCGTTCCAAAAGCTCTTCAAATGAGCGTTCAACGCCGTCGCTCTTCAAGCATCGCATTATTTCAGAGAGAGTTGAGTGGAAACGTTCAACTTGACCGTTGATTTCACTCTTATAAGATGGTGTTCTGAAAATTTTTATATTTAATCCATCTTCCATCATGGAAGTTATCGTGGCAGAGTTCAGTGCCTTCTCGTTATCAATTATGACGTGTTCAGGAACACAGAAAAAGAATAATATATCTCGTAGAGGACGTTTTATATCCTCTATTGACCTGGATTTGATTATTTTTGTACGTGCAAATTTCGTAAATTTATCAAGGGCAGTAAGAACAAGGTTTCTTTCAGTAGAATAGATATCAATGTGAACAATGTGACCGGGGTAATTTGGAATAGGTGTGGGATTTATATGTTGATTGTTTGGATGTCTATCATACTTGGTTTCTTTGCAAGTATTGCAGCGTTTAACCAGATATTTTATTTTAGAACTCATTCGTGGGAAGTAATGTTTTTCCAATAATTGAATTCTATTTTCTTCGGCATTACGATGAGCTCTTTGATGAACTCTCAGAATTGTTTCTTCTTGTTCCGTTTCATTTACTATGTCTTGTACAATAGTTTGGGTAAATCTAATTTTGTAATTTCGAAAGTGTATTGGGTAAATCTCTTGTACTTTACCCATTATAGACTCGTCCGCTTTTAAACCATTTATAGTACGTGCATTAAGATATCTTTTGAATAAATTAATAATTTCTGTTGTGGTAAATTGAGGTTGAATGATGATGTGACGGAGATAATTTGGAAATGGGGATTTTAGCTGGTAACTTGTTTCTTGACCTATTTGTAGGATGATTTGATTGCGGAAGACGTTTATGGGACACTCTACTGTTGGAATGAGATTATGTGATGAACTCTCATCACTGTGTTGTGTTGTGGTCAGTGGGTTTAGATGCGTTTCTAAGGGTGGTCTTGATAGCGCATCGGCTACCACATTCGCTTTGCCAGGTGTGTGCTCGAGTTTGTAATTGTACTCTTCGAGGATAGCTTTCCATCGTTTCATCTTACAATTAGTGTTTTTGTTACTAAGAGCGTACGTAAGAGGCTGATGATCCGTATAGATTTTTACCTTTCTTGCTCCATAGAGGTAGTTTCTTAAAGAGTTTAAGGACCAAATAATTGCCAGCATTTCCTTCTCGTTGGTGGCATAGTTCTCTTCAGTTTTACTTAGCGTTCTCGACAGAAATGTTATTGGTCGATTGTTTTGAGATAGCACCGCTCCCAACGCGTGGTCTGATGCATCAGTTGCGAGCTCAAATTCTTTTTCGAAGTCTGGGTGGTGTAGAATAATTTCTTCTGATGTTAGTGATAATTTGATTTTGTTGAATGCTTCCATGGCTTCTACGCCGAGGTGAATAACTTTATTTTTCGAGAGATTTTTGGACACATGTCCATCTTCCCCTCTTAAAAGGGATGTCAGGGGTTTTGCTAGTTTTGCATAATCTCTTATGAAACGACGATAATAGCCTGACATACCGAGAAATGATCTCAAATCTTTTAGTGTTTTAGGCGGTGGCAAATTGGTTATTGCCTCCACTTTCTTATGGTTGGTTTTAATACCCTGTCTCGACACTACGAACCCAAGGAATTCGACTTGTTCCTGGAGAAATTCGCATTTGTCTAATTGAATCTTTATATTTGCTGTTTCTAAAGTGTTAAATACCTTTGCTAGGTTTTCAAAATGTTCTGATTCGTTTTTCCCGAATATAATAATATCATCGATGTAAACATAGCATATTTTGCCTATGTGTTCCCGCAGAATATCGTCTAAGGCTCTTTGAAAAATAGCAGGGGCATTTTTCAGCCCAAAGGGTAGACGAGTGAACTCATACTTTCCATTATTGATAGAGAAGGCGGTTTTCTCAGTATCAGATTCTTTGAGTAGTATCTGATGGAAACCACTTTTTAAGTCTACTATTGTGAAGAAGTTGTTTTTCCCTAGGTTTGCCAACACTTCGTTAATTTCTGGGATTGGATATTTATCCGGTATAGTGACTGTGTTTAGTTTGCGGTAATCGATGACCATTCTGTATTTTTTCTCGCCAGATGCATCCAGTTTTTTTGGGACGACCCAAACTGGTGAGTTGTATGGCGATCTTGATGGTCGTATGATACCGTCTTCAAGTAGATTTTTTACTTGGGTTTCGACTTCATCTTTTAATGACATGGGATAAGGGTACGATTTTGAATAGACTGGGTCAGTTGAGGTTGTTCGGATTTCGCCTTTAACAGTAGTGGTGTACGTTAATTTTTCATCAGGCTCAGAGAACAGACTGGGATTTTGTTTAATTATGTGATTAAGCTTAGCGATCTGTTCCTGATTCATGTGGGAAGTTCGAATATCAATTGAATTAATAGAATCAGATATGTGCTGTTTGAGTTTTACGTGAATGTTTGGTTTGATAATCATGAAATCTTGGTTTGTGTGGATAACAGCATTAAGTTCCTTAAGACTGTCATTGCCAATTATTCCGTCGAATGAAATAAGACTGGGAAGAATAAAAAAGTTTAAGTTTGCCGTTTCTGGTCCAAAAAGATTTACTATTGTATGATGCGTAATTTCGATATTGCCTCCGACTGAGGTAGCGAAAAATCGTTTTTTATTCGGAATGGGATGTCGGACACAATGAGGTTGAATGTAGTTTTTGTTTGATCCTGTATCTATTAAGAGTTTCAGAACCTTTCCGCTCTTCGCTGTGTATTCAAAATAGGGAAGCGAAGAGCGCTTTAATCTAAAAAATAGATATCATCTAGTCGTTCGGGTGGATCAAAGATAGAGCTGTCAGAACTGATGTAATTATTTAGGCTTTGATCGTAGTTCAAATCTTCAGTTTTTATGTCTTGTTCATATTCGTTTTCTTCGGTTGTTTGCTGATTGGTAATCGCAACTTCATTCGGGTCCTCCTGTTCTATGTGATTTATTCTTTGCTGTTTATATGAAGGATGAACTTGTTGAGAGGGTGGTCGCTTGTTAATGAATTGGCGATTCCTGTTTGGATAATTTTGATAGTTCGCTGCTCGAGAACGTAATGAATGATCCACATCCATAGGCTCGGGTCTAGGCGATGGTTGCGGCGGCAGTGGTGTTTGCCGGGAATAATAGCGTGGCTGCTGTTGCCAATGAAAATTAGATTTTTGTATCTTCTGAGGATTATGGACAAGTTCGGGGTAAAATTGATAATTATTGTCTTCTCGGTAATTACTTCTCCTTGGAGGAGTAGGCGGTATGGGTCTATGTTGAGGTCTATTTGTAGTATGATGGGCATGTTGAACCCGGAAGTTTACATTTTCGAGTTTAAGACATAAATGTAATGCTTGGGGTAGATCTGATGGTTCTCTCATGCTGAGGAGTCTTGGTAGATCACCTTTAAGACCTCTAACAAAGGTATCCAAAGCTTTGTCCCGATAAGCTTGAGTCATATTTGTCAAGGACTCATTGCTCATCTCCATGCTACTAAGTTTGTTTAATATTAGTGACAGATGCCGATAGACTGTTTGGTAGAATTCAGGAATTGTCTGGTTTCCTTGTACCAGAGTCGTCATCTGATACTCCAGCGTTCCTAGGTCTCTTTTGTCTGCATAGTGTAAAGTGAGGCATTTTGAAATCTTCTCCCAATTTAGTGGAGTATTGTAGGACTCGAGAGCTACATCTGCTTGACCCGTAATTTTATTTCGAATCACGTTTAGGATACCGTAATATTTCGCGGTTCCTTTTAAATGTGCATAAATTGTGAGAATTCGCTCTACGCTTTTTTTCCAAGAGGAGAACTCTCCAGGTTGACCTGAAAATTCTCGAAGGCTTTTCACGACATCGGGAATTTTATCCATTTCTGATAAATTACCCTCGTTTCCAGCGTCAATTCGCTGGTCGACGTCGTTATCAATGTCCGCTGTCGGATTAAGAAGGGACTGAAGAATAGTTCTACCTTCTCTTCTAAGAACATTTATCACTAAGCTATTTACCAACTCTGCTAATTGAATCTCAGTAATAACAGCTTGCGGAGCTGGATTTGTAGTTTCGTTGGGTTTAGGAGTTGGTGGACTGGAATTTACAGGTGTCGCATTTAAATTAGGCGATTTAAGATTAGGATTTGCCATTTTATGTTTTATGAACACTAGTAGGAAAAAAAGTGCAGAATGCAGAAACTTCTTTGAAAATTAATTGATTTTGTTTTTATGAACACTTTTAAAATTTTTCAAAATTCTGGAAAAAATTTGTTTATTTTTCCTCAAAAAATATTTAATTAACGCTCGTGATCTTTTTTTTTTTTTTTTTTTTTTTTATATATCAGAACTCTGTAAACACTTATTTATTTATATATATATTTTTTATATATTCACTGATCACTCTTAAATTCTATAAGATGATTAAATTCTATCTAAATATATTTTGAAATAATATTCCTGTTTTCATACCTTTTTTTATTATTCTGGATTTCCAGTAAATAATTCAACCTTCTGATGAAGTTGACTTTAAATCTTTATTTTTCTTTCCTTGAAGTACTACTCAGTGATTTAAAAATTCTGAGCTCAATTTGTACTGTTTGATTTATTTAAAATGACACAAAAGAAAATATTTCAACAGAAATTTTTCTTTCTTTTTAAAACACAAATTTTTTCTATAATACTCTTTTACTTCACTTTAAGGTGTGTTGAAAAAGAAAATATTTCTAAAAATTTCTTTTTTTAAAAAAATAATATTTCTCTCTTATAATACTCTTTTATTTCACTTTAATTCGATAATTTGGAAAAAATAAGAGAAAATAAAATTTTATTTTAATGGAACATTTCACTCGTTCAATGTGTAAATGATATAAAACAAATCACCAGTTAAGAATGAGGAACTTTCTAATATGTATAACTTAACTCACAATATGAAAATTAGGTGCGGGGTTCGCATCCTTTCTGATGATGACCGATGCTGCGGATGGTGTCTTTAATTGAATTATTACAGGCGTGGTTGTCCTGTGTATCCTGTTTTTTAGGCGTGATAATCCTTGTCTCCTATTTTCCTTGAGGCGTGGTTGTCCTGCTATAGGGGTAATTATTTTACACTTTTACCGCTACACCGGTCCCTGCTCGGGCGCCAGTTAATAGTTTCACTTATCCGTTTCTCAAAAAAAATAAATAGAACAACTTTAAATTATTAGTGGATCTTTATTCTATGAAATATAAACGAGAACTGAGCTTAGAAAATAATCTGAAAGTAAAGCGCCAAGTTGAAGCTGAATCTAAGATGTTTCCCACGGCTGGCATGCAAGCATGAGGCATGATGCTAAAACTGCAATCGCTGCAATTCCCACAGGTGGCTTGGAGACGATTCGGTTTAAATGTTGATATGTGGGAGATATGATGATTACACGTGATTAGGTGTTGTATTCCTCGTCGCATGTACTCCTATTTGTTAAGTCATATACAGGGTGCGGTAAAAAGATCTGACGATTATAAAATAAAAACAACACAAAAATTAAAAGTGATACAAATTGTTTTATTGTTTATTACAGAAGGAAATAATATTAGAACAACTGATTTCATCCGTTTAAGATCTGAACGTCCTTTATATGATGTCCTTCATTGACCAAGCATATTTCCAGTTTTGCACTGAAGCTTTCGAACCACTTCTCTAACATTTCAGGAGATAGGTTGGCGATTACTTGGCTTATGGCCTCTTTCAGTTTGTCCAGTGAGCGGGATTTATTTGTGTAAACTCTTGCTTTAAGGAACCCCTACAAGAAAAAATCACAAATGCTAAGGTCTGGAGGGCGAGCTGACCATGCAATGTTCCCATAACGCGAGATAACTTGGCCACGAAACTTGCTTCACAAAAAGTCCATTACCTCATTTGTTGTATGGGAAGTTGCCCCATCCTGCTAGAATCACAGCCTTATGTGCACTAAACAATTTCTCTGAAGTTCAGGGAACAGGAAGTTCTTCAACATCTGGGGTGACTTCCACAGCTTCTCGTACTCGATCAATATTCTCTGACGTCCGGGCTGACTGTGGACGGCCAGTCGAATTCCGTTTTAACGTTTAACCGGTAGCTATGAAGTTACTGACCCATAGCAAAATTGTGTTACCAATTGGGACTCTTCCTCTTGGATCCACATTAAAGCGCGTACGGAACTGCCGCTGAGCAGCAACGCAGGAATCGTCACTTTTAAAAAAACGCCTCGACAACAAACGCACGCTGTTCACCCGACCACTGCTCCATGGCTACTAAAACCTTCCATGTGTGGACTGGCTCTGGAACGGGCCTATAGGCTAAAGCCTGAAACATAATACGATGCAGTGCAGTGCACTGCACTGCATTGAAATTTAGAGCCCATGTAATAGCATGTGGCAAGTCACATGCACTGCAACTTTTAGGCTAATTTCTAAAACACTGCACACTGCATCAGTTGACGTTTGTGAAATACTAAAGAATAGAGGAATTGTTCAATTTAAAATGGATTAATAATTTTAAAATGACATTAGAAGAAAAATGGGTAGAGTTTTTCTCAAAATAATGAATCCACAATACAAAAAAATTATAAATGAAATCTTCAAAAAATGATTGTCAAAGCACTGCACTGCTTGTATTGAGCTTTACAGTGCAGTGCAGTGCTATAATACTGCACTGCATTGCAATGCAGTACACTGCACTGCATCGTATTGTGTTTCAGGCTTCAGACACAATGTGAGCGACAGGACAAAACCGCCGTACAAAACGTCCGTAAAATGGGAGCGACAATAGCTGTCAATCCCCAATTAAATTTATTCTGTTATTTGTGTTGTAAATTAATAATAGAAAAATTTTCAACGAATAAATTAAAAAAGATTATTAAAATTGCATGTGTGGCCGTTTTGCTAATGAAGAAAAAAAAACAGAACCCACATAGAAGAAGAGGTGTGTCCAAGAGTTATCTAAAACTCGGCCGGAATTGGGTTTTTATGCGGATGCGTTTTTGTTTTTTGTATAATACGGCGATCTCAATAAACTTTTCTTCCATTTTTTATTCAACCAACTTTGATATTTACCACGGCATTGTTATTTACTGATATTTTTAATTTAGCAAGTCATAAATATGATTGCAATGAACGTATCACAATAAATATGAACGCAACCCAAAATCATAATTTTGCTAAACACACCCTAAACGTGCGACAAATTTCCATTTTCATTTATGTTCGACGACAACGTCGAACGATGTCGTCAGCATTGTATTTTATACCATACACTGCCATGTTATTAGAACCCAAATGACAGAGTTTTTTCGGCGTTTTTGTCGTGTTGCTCACATTGTGTTTTAGCCTACTACCCCCCACATAAATGCCGAACAAAACGCCGGGCAAGTTACATTAACGCTGGGCGGCAGCGCCATATCTTAATTTCCTTTACATTTTACAGTTGAGTTATTTGCTTTAATCTCTGCCGATTTGCAATAATATTTTAAATAATATTAAAAAAGATATTTTCTTTTCCTTCAAGTCCACACTTTTTAATATAAAATCATTTATTTTCAGAAATTTAAATGTCGTTTCATTTTGTCATGTTTTTTCATAATAGATTTAGATCTGGCATATTGGCAGCAATGGAGCGCCAGCGTGAAATTTAGGATTAGAGATGGGTCGACGACCACGCCGACGACGACGACCATGCCGGCGTGAGTAATGTAATGCAATTCATACATTCAGTACTGTCTCTAAATATTTTTGACATAAAACGACGACCACGCCGACGACGTCGCTTTTAATTATAATAAATAATAATAATTTAAAATAAAATCCAGCCTATACTACTCGCTCAACAGTAAAGGCTGAGTTACAATGTGACGCTGTCGCGAGACGCGGTCGCGAATGATGTTGCTGATGCTGACGCGGACGCAGCGCGTGTTGCTATTGCTGTTCCAATGATGTCGCTTTAAAGTGTCAAATTTGGCTGTCATCAAGAAATTATATGTGCGAAATTGTGTATAAAATTTGGAATAAAATTGAATAAAATGAAGGATATAGAGGAATTTCAATTTATTCTTTATTTGCTTAACATGTCATACTTGTATTATCGGCAGAGGAAAGTGAAACGCAGGTGGTGGGTACGTCCACTGTATCGAAAAAGGAATAACTTAGGATTTTACGAGAAAACTTTTAAGTACATTAAGGACAACGATAATGAGTTGTTTTTCAAAGCTACACGGATGAATCACGTTCAGTATAATTTGCTGCTAAATTTGGTTAAATATGACTTGAAGAAAAGGTTAATCAGGAAACCAGTTAGCGCAGAGTGTAGACTTGTACTTACTCTCATGTAAGTGTGTGCTCAATAGATTGCTTCTTGAATTCATTCAACTTTTTTAGATATCTTTCGCAAGGAGATTCTAAGAACTACCTCACTTTAAATTTAAATTTCCCGCTAAAATCAAATTTTTCTACTGCAGATGTCAACTGTTGCGCGTCTCAAGTTGAAATGTTTTCATCTTTCAGCAACGCGACCAGCGTTAGCAACACCCTCAGCGACACACTGTACCTGCGCTTGGGCACTTTCATACATTTTAACTTTTGACAGGTTTAGCGACAGCGACCGCGTCTCGCGACAGCGTCACATTGTAACTCAGCCTTAAAGGTGAAAACCCAATGAATGCAGCTGGCGTCGTGCCGCTTTGACAGCTCAATAGAATATACGTGTTTAAAGGCGATGACACAATGGTGGCATCGGCTCTCGCTTCGGCTTCGGAGCCAAAGCCTGTCCAAATCAAATGTGAGTATGGCAGTGCTACTTAACCCAATGGCGGCTCCGGCTCCGGCTTCGATTTGGGAGCCGCAGCCGCTATCAGTTGATATTTGATTTTCAGCGGCTTCACAATGCCATACGAAGAAAACTTGATTGAAATGGTGAAGGAAAATTCCTTGTTGTACGTGAAAAGCGACAAAGATTACAAAAATAATTTTAAAAAGGAAAAGTGTGGAAAAGAATAAGCGAATAAATTGGTATTCCTAGAGAGTGGCTTTTATTTTAATTCATTTTTGTGTTTTTAATTAATTATTACTTTTCAAAGTTTTTCTATACATTTGAAAACTTAATAATATAAATTAAAGTTGTGATTATGAAGCTGTATTTATTATTTGGATTATTTTTTTATTATTATTCATTTTATTTTTCTTCAATTCTCTCTGTATTTAACGACTTCTTTACGAATCTACGAAGCCGCCATTGTGTCATAGTCGGCTTCGATTTCAACGATTTGACAGTAGCTGGCTTCGGCTCCGAAGCCGTAGCGAGAGCCGAAGCCACCATTGTGTCATCGCCTTAAGTTCGTGGTGGCCAAATGGCTGGCGCGCATGCAGGATTCGACCGTAAGTAGAGCAATGCTCTACTTTTAACGCGCGGCAAACGCTTTGACAGTTCTTTTGATTGATTTTAAACTGTTTATATGCTTAGTAAGCTGCAAATTCAAGAACTGTCACATATATAATAACTCTGATATGTATATCCATCATTTCACTTTTAAATAATAACTCAAGCTTTTCTATCACGTTCTCTTTTTATAAATAAATATTAAGAGTACCAACGCGACGCGTCCATTTGGACTTGCACAAATCCTACACACGTCTGTCGCGGAGAACTGTCAAGGCGTTCATTGGGTTTTTACCTTAACCCTCACCCGCTCAATATTTACCTGGGTAAATTGCATTTCTTTTTTTTTTTTAAATAATTTGTGTACAGAAATTTTTTAAATAATTTCCTCATAGATAATGTAATATTTTTTTATATTTTAAACAAGTATGCAAAAAGAATTAGAATTTGTCTTTTGTTAATGCATGTTTTAGCCACTTTCTGGATTTTCATCCTAAAACGGATTGTATTTACCTGGGTAAATATTTGGATCCTTTATAAATTATCAATTATAAGGGTCTACTAAAATTGAATTACCATCTATTTTACATACAATTCTGGTGTTTATAAAAATATATATATAATGTAAGCTATATATGCATTTTTATATACATACATCGGTATGTATGTATGTATGTGAATTTCTTACTTGCTCTAACAATGAGTGCCAAAAACTTTGTGTTTTCTTTTTTATGTAGTGCTGAAATCTCAAGGTAAGAACACTTTCTCTGTTGATGGTACTACGAATTTGTTGTGCTGTATAGATTGTCGGTTGACGAAAAGAGCCATTTTTATTGGAGGATGCTTTTAGAAATCGATGATCAAAGTTTGGATGTACTTCAAGGTAGTGATGATTTGGAGGAAGTGTATATACCTCCAATTGAAAACGAAGCATCTGATGAAAAAACTTGTGATATAAAAGAATAGATTGTAGATACTCAATTGGATGAGATCAGATGAAAATTCGGACAACGAATTAGAATTGCATGATCCTGAACAATTTTTCATTGGACGAGACGGTACTAAATGCAGCAAAATCCCACCACGAGTACATCGAGTTTGAGCACATAATAAGTTGCGGTCGACTCAAATAGGACCGGTATCATCAACGAAAAATATGGACCCAGTAAACATTTTTTTATTGTTAACCCATTCGAGATATCATATGTCGCTTGATACAACGAAAGGCACGTTAGACGTAATTTCCTTTTATATGGCGCACCAAATTCACCCAATATATGCCATCAAAACCATGGAACTATACGATATCAAACTGTGGGGGGCATTCGATGCTAAAACGTTTTATCTATTGGTGGCTCAAATTTACAAAGGATAGCAACCTGGTTGCCCACGTGAAACTCTTCAAGATCAGTTTAAGCTGCAAAATTATATCTTTCAATATTTTCTAAAATACCGCGCATTTTAGGTGAACGGCCCAAAGGATTTAGTTTCAATAAACAAAACACTGGTCGAAATATCACTAGAGACAATTGTTTGCATCTTTGCCACTTGCCACTCATTTGATATCGTTGAATTTATCCCCAGTTGGCACTAACAGAAAAAATAATGCATATATCCCGCCAGAACTTGGAGCTCATTATGTTCGTTATGTTCGTACGGTCCCAAGGAAAACAAGGCAATGGTATTGATATCAACCGTGCATTACGATACAAACATTTCTGGCTAAATGGATAAGCCGTCGATTATTCTCTATTATAATGAAACCGAAAGTCGATTTGACATAATGGACTACATGCTGACGAAGTACACCACTAATCGGAAAACAAATCGTTGGCCATTAGCTCTCTTTTTTGAATTTCCTGGACATTAAAGCTTTAGCAACCTATATTTGAGAGAAAACCAGCCATCTTTCCGGCCTAAAAATTCGGAAAGGCCACCTGCATGTTCTTAGAACAACTAAGTATCAACTTATGTAAGTCGCAAATCGAAAGACGTGCAAAAACATCACTGCGTGGATGATGTGCGTTTTCAATTAAAAATGTAATGGAGAGTGTGCTGGGTTGCACAGTTCGGCCAAACTGAAGATGTGCCTGTTAAGTATCTTGAAGAACGAGATGAAACAAATAGGCTTACGGTGAAGGCGGATGCAGTATTTGCTATCGAGACGATGAGCAAAAACGAAAAACAAAGAAAGCCTCCATGCAGTTCCAAATGCCAGTGTACGCTCAACACAACATCGGAATAGTCAAATGCGAAGACTGTTGTCAAAACCCTCGAGAATACTTCCCAAGCCATGAAACAGAAACCTATATGTGTGCGTTCGGAGTCCGTTCTCTAAAATCTTCTATAATTGATGCTTATGGAAAAATGTCAAACATTGACTTTATATATGCTATAGAGCCTAAACTACTATCCATACAAGAAAATGGTCCTCTTGTAACTTACAGCTTGGATCATTACCTTCCCAAAGGCTACACTTTCTATATACCTTACTTAACAAAATAATAAAATAGTTTTGATTACAAAGTAAACTTACCATTTTACGCTCAATACCTCTCCAGCTGAGTGATAATTGCATGTGTGTATGTGCAGCCGGCATGACGGCACAGCGACATTACAATGATTACTCAGCTGAGAATTTTTGTTTGAGAAATCGTAGTCATTTGGTTAAGATAAATTTTTTTAAATAATTTTGTTAGAAAAGATATGAAAATTTTATTACGGTTCGGAAGATAAGAAAGCTAGCTCAAGATTATCAGAACACCATTTTTCTGTATGAATAGTAGTTTAGGGCGGAGGAGCTATTCAAATCAAACTTTTGTCAGTTTTATATAAGAACACTGCAAATATTTTAGAATGTAAGGACTACGTTGGGCATCGCATGTGGTAGGGAGGTGGTCTGTTTCGTGGCTTGTGAAGTATTCTCGAGGGTTTTGCTGTTGTAAATAAAACTTTTAGTTTTCATGTTATATGTACCTGTTGATGAATTTCAAAATACATAATTCTACATACATATTTCATTTTTAATTCACTTTCTATAAACCATTTTCAGTCAAAAATGAAGAGCATAATCTGCATATTATAAATGAATCGCAGTTGTTGCACTCAGTAATATTTTTTTTCTCAAAGAAAACTAGAACAAAGTAATATTTTCTGAATTTATCTTATGTTTTTTATGAATTCCTTCATATAAAATATATTTATTTACAGGGGTAAATACTGACCGTTTTAAGTTAAAAACCGAACTGAGCGTGTGAGGGTTAAGGCAGCAAAGACCGTCAGATCTTTTTGCCGCACCCTGTATAAGATAATAAGAGAAATTTTGTGAGTTTGGTTGCAGTTGCCAACCTCCCTGATTAATTGCACTATTTCCCTCTTTCCCTCAATAGTTGTAAAATATTCATTGAAAAGGGAACATTTCCCTTCAGTTTTCATCAGTGTTCTGAGATGAGGGCAGTTACTGAGTAAGATGACCGAACTGTGATAACCGTAAACCAACTATGCCCACCATAACAAGAATGGAAACGTCCAGATTTGTCATCTTGGAAATTCTTATTAGATTGTTAAACTAGTATTGGTATTGTAAGTAGATCCCTATACAAATCGAAATTCAAATCAAATTAAATCTGCTCTCTGCAGGCTTCGTAAATCCCGTAAAATTCAAATACTTTCATGTTTGAATGAAATCTTTCTCTTGTATTAAATGTAAATATATCGGCTATGCATATAAAATGTATGTACATCCCGAGGCGCAACTTTTTCTTCATCTGGAAAACTCCTTGCTTTCTTGGTTAAAAGTGGGTTTTATCTATACCTACAACGTGTGTAGCAGTTCATAACGTACCGCAGTTTGCTAAAGAGAAAATCATGTAATAGTTATACATGGAATTGTCGGTGCTCGCATTTTTCATATTTTTCTTCATTTTTCTTTAACAAATTTTTCAATACCAAAACGATGGAGTTTCCTTATCGCTTGTCTTCTCTTTTCCTTCCGGCTATTAAATTTTTATATGTTCTATTTCATATTTTCTTCAAAGGCTTTAGATTCAATATTTCATGAAAGAAATGTCAGGTATCAAAAGAAAAACTGGAGCTCTCCCTTTTAAGAGTTACGACTATATGTACGTACTATGTGCAAATATATTGTATACTGTATACTCTGAAGGGTATCTGAACTCAATAACAACGTATTATCTGTAATCGTTTCAATGATGTGTGAATATAATAATATTATTTTCAATGAATAAAATAAAATAGAATTTTATACGGTTTATTTTATGTATTACGAAATATTGTACCACTACTAACTTTAAGAATACTCAATTTAAATATGTGGTGACGCGTCTCTGGTGGGTTGTACACAATTTCGAACACTTGACCAAGCACTTTGTAAACCCAGCAAACTTAATTTCGAAATTCGCGTCTAGTAATACTTCGCTGAACGTATGGAAAGCCTTAGCTAGGTAGGCTTTTCCTTTTGCAAAAATTTGAAAAAACAAAAAATGTAATCAGTTTGATGTCAACCTACAATTTATCAACACCAAAAAGCGGTAAATTTAAAGAAAAATAAACAAGTTGAAAATAAGGGATAAAAAGTAACAGATCAATTTTCCGAAGAGGTACCCAAAATCAATGGATTAATGTTTCCTTTATACATTAAATAAGCTTTAATTTCAGAGTCTACGTGGTTTTTTGGGCTTGCCTTAAACGGACGTGTTAGCTAGTGCCGAACAGATAATCCTATTGGTAGCACCTGCGTTGCAGTTGCTCTCACTACAGCCGTCAAGTTGACATCAGGTCGACTTGATTCCATCGCTCCAGCTTTCCCAACGGAATATCAGCCGTTTTGTCCATAGGAACAGCCTGGACTGAAGAGGTCTATCACAGTTTGATGTTACAGTAGCTCTCCTCGTGGACGTCAAATCGCCATTAAGACGACTCGGCGCTTTCAAATAAAAACTATTTGAGGTCTATGAGTGGATCAATCCCAATCTGGCTGCTTATCGAGCAAGTTATTGACCAGCAGCCAGGTGAAGCCGTCACAAATTCATTCCATGCATGCAGTCAGGACATCATAGTTTCCAGTTTCGGGCAAGTATTCAAGCAGTCAGAGTCTGATTGTGAGTCAAAAACGTCTTGAGAAAATGTTTGAATCAGAGAATAGGTATACCAGTGGATAGTACTCGTCGAGGCCTTTGATTTTATTTTCATGCCATATTGGAGCCACCCCCCCCCCCCTCTCCCGTCGGGAGTTTCTCCCCGCACTCTTCCACAAATTGTAGTTAGTAATTAGCTGAAGCGAACTGTGAAATCCGTCTTCCGATTAGACATAACTCTACGGAGGTAGAGGTGATCTAAGATGCCAAATAAAGCGCGTACTTCAGTTAAAATACAAAAATGAGAAGTACTAAAAAAGTGAAAACGGATCGAAATATCTCCGAAAATATAGTTTGATCTAGAACATTTTTGAAAATCTAGTACAGGTTCAAATTACTCAGTTCGTGAGAAGTTTGAATACCCACACGACTATACTTGGACTATTAAATAGCTGGAAACTCAAAAACGTCCCCCTCCCAACTCCCCTCTTAAGAAAAATCTAAAATTTTAAGGGTTATATACCACCCCTGCGATAATTTGTAGACAGCGGTCTTAGGAAAACCCATCTACACGTTGGATTAGGCTATTAACGTGAACAACTGTTTTCCATATGTATGGGACGAAAAATCGATAGATATTATTAATGCCCCCCCCCCCCCCCCCAACCCCGCGATCGATACCAGTTTTCATTTAAAATGTCTGTCTCTGTCTCTATTATATTTGCAAAAAGTTTCCACTTGTTCGCCTGTTTCCTAACTTATTCTCGGTTAACTTTTGATCGACCTTCATATTGACATCAACGTGGGGTACCACGGCAAATAAGGGTCTCGTCGGCTCTCCTATGACACCAATGTACTGCCAGCGACCGTGAAAGTGTAAACGATAGTTAATTATTGAAATTCAGCAGACATAAAAATATAGCGAAGACCTGTGCTTTTATTTTTTTTCACTTTAGTTCGATTCGATTGCTTTCCTGAAAATGAAATGGATATAAATCACCATTTCAATGACATCCCGCATTATTAAAACTTTCCTCGAAAATTTCTCGAGAGTGGGGCTAAATGAAAATGTGGTAAAGGAAGTGAATCGTATATGAAACTTGGTAGGAATCGAAAGATTGCGAATGTTGGATGTGTGTCTTTTATTGAACTTCATTTACTTTCTTTCACCCCCACTGCTAGCAGCCGTTTGTTGAGAAAAAAAAGAAGTGTTCAGAATTTTGGTTTAAGGAGTGAGAAGTGGAATTCGTGCAGATCGTACTGGCGGAACGCGTATATGTAGGTATAAATATTTTTTCCAAGTAATGCACATTTCCGGAATAATATTTTTTTAAGAAAATTGGGAAAAGTAAATTTAATCGTCATTGTAATAAACACTCTCATCTTGATGAGCAAAAAAATATAATAACTTTCAAGATTCTCGAGATTCAAAAGTATAACGTATAACGATGGAATTTTGAAGATCCTTGTTTCGCAAATGTTGAATAAAATCACGACTTTTATTGTATTCAGGATTCGTACCTGAAAAGGAAAAAACCGGAGCCCTTATAAAATCCCGTTTGCGTCCGTCCATCTGTCTGGTCTGTCAGAGGTTTTTCTCAAAAACGACGTCACGTACTAATTTGAAATTTAACAGAATTTTAGATCTTTGCGATGCGATTTGAATAAAATTCACAAGTTTACGTCAATTAAGTTGGGACCGCCATTTCATGGCAGAAAAGATTTGAATACGTCAAAATTTAGGGCTCAATTAGTGCGAATTTAATGCCACTCCCCCGACTTTTGAGATCTATCATAAAATGGCGGTCCCAACTTAATTGACGTCACACGTTTAATTTATAAAAAAAAATTAATTACATAAAAGCCGTTCCTCGATATTAAAAAGAACTTTTATTCTATTCGTTTTCTCAATAAAAACTGAACTTTTCTTATACTAGTTGAAATCTAAATTCCACCTTTTCTATAATCTGGAAAATGCAAGACAATAACTTTTAGATGAAACTGGAACGAACGTATACGAAATGTTTCCGTATGGCTGTTTAACTTTTGTGTGGTGTCGACTTACTATGTGAACCGTATTCAGTTTAGTGCTGGACGGTGTTCATTGATGTTTCGTTCACGATGTTCGATATTTTCATAACATTCCAACATCGAATGACATCGATGTTATCTTTCGATGTTCGAAAATTACATGCTACACTGCACTGATATGTATAACATAGACTGCTTAATTGTATATTACATTACAAGTTCAAAAAATTCCAAATACATTCCATATTATTATTTTTATTGGAAGCTTGTCTCCTACTATATCAAAATTCCTAAACTCAATTTTTAACGAAATAAAATTAAACAATTTTTGTTTATCCAACCCTAAAAGTAGGTATAAGGGACAGAGAAAAGATTGTAGATATTGTATTGCTATCTATATCTATTCATTTGGAAAATTCACTGAACTATGGTAGATTTTGTATAGACCTTATAAAACTGAAGTTCAGCGGAATGCAGAACTTAAACCAAAATGAGAAAGCTATAGAAAAGTAGTCCCATGTTATTCCAAGCAGTTTCAGCAGTGTCAGCGGTTTATATTATACATCTCAATGCTATACTGGTGCATAAAAACATAGTGACAGTTGTATGTGCAAATTATACACGTTTTAGGCAATCTTAATTCAATGGCAATGGAAACTATCGTAACCCCCGGAATAACAAGCCATGAACAAAGTTGAAAAAAGAGAACAGCGGGCCGGTCAGCAGGCGACATCCACAGTCTTCTTGTCTTGTCTTACTGCTGGTGTTTTTCATATAAAAGTTGCTTGTATTTTGTTCAAACGCAATAATTTCCAAAAACTTTATTCTACATGCTATTTTTTTTTAAATTATTAGAAAGAAAAGATATTTGGCTGCAATTTGTTTAAACTACATTTTGCTGTAGAAGCGACAGTTTTAGGCTCTAGGACCTGTTTAAGATGAAATTTTAGTTTTTCCACCATGACGAGTATACAAAAAGCAGTGAGAGTGACTCTTCCTGACCCGGCACGTTAAGGCCTTTTAATGTGTCGGTGCCTTCGGCGACTTCATGGCTTGTATTATATTCCGGGGGTTACGACCCGGCACGTTAAGGCCTTTTAAAGTGTCGGTGCCTTCGGCGACTTCATGGCTTGTATTATATTCCGGGGGTTACGACCCGGCACGTTAAGGCCTTTTAATGTGTCGGTGCCTTCGGCGACTTCATGGCTTGTATTATATTCCGGGGGTTACGGCCCGGCACGTTAAGGCCTTTTAAAGTGTCGGTGCCTTCGGCGACTTCATGGCTTGTATTATATTCCGGGGGTTACGACCCGGCACGTTAAGGCCTTTTAATGTGTCGGTGCCTTCGGCGACTGCATCGCTTGTATTATATTCCGGGGGTTACGACCCGGCACGTTAAGGCCTTTTAAAGTGTCGGTGCCTTCGGCGACTTCATGGCTTGTATTATATTCCGGGGGCTACGAAACTATACAAATATAAGAAAACAATATCACTACTTGTGCAGTTGTGTATGGTTTTGCTGTGTGGTCCCAACTACAGAATGCAGCAGTTTGCAATGTTTTCATCAAAATATCACATATGGGTATTTCATTTGATCCATGCCGGTGATACTGACCTTTAGAAAGTTGTCTAGAGTTCAGCAATGCGCATTACATTTCGTCAGAAGCACAGTACCTCCTCTGTTAATTATTAATAGTCATAAATATAAATTACATATTAAAATATTTGCTAGGTTGCGTACATATTGTATATATTTCGCTTTTTGTATTAACCAAACGAACAACTAAACTAAATTAAAATAAGCTTAAATCTCATTCTCAAAACAGATAACGTAAAATTTCTATTTAATTCAATATCATCGATGTTGCAGCACTTAATCAACTATGTCGGCTTTTATATGAATTTTAATTTAATTTTAATGTTTTTTTTGCCTTAATGAGGTATCGTTTGAAAAAATTTTGTCCTTCAAATATATGGTCACTTGGTTATAAAGATATTGTCCAGAAAATGCGAAAAAAACACCGTTCTCCTGATTTTCTGGGTTTCTAAATAAAAATTGATAGAAATTTTCCCTTTTAAGAGGATTTTATGGAATTGATTGTGCACGCAGAATTCGATGGTGATTAAGTAATTTTATCGGAAATTGAAAATACATGGAGGCGTTTCCGTTTGTATTGTAATTAAGAGGAATTCGAATAAAATTGTTTTGTTGCCATCTTCCAGGATTATCAAGGATTATTGATTTAAAAGCTCTCGACAGATTAATTGCACTCAAAAGTCGGAAATTTAAGGCGTTAGAGAATTAATTACAAAAACAAAACAAAAAACAAGAGCTAAAATTCTTTAGTTAAAATTAAATTTTTTTTTATTTTAATCTTTTCGTTGTTTTTTTATCGTTTCATGTACCTTTTAGTTTCTGATTTTTTTATTATTCAAAGGTTCGTTTCTGATACTGATATTCTCTAGTACCACCTCCCTGATACCAGCTTGGTACTTCTTTTCTCTCAAAATTCGTCCTTCAAGATATTGATATTATCAGGTTACTAGGTATTGAGATAACAGGAAAATTGCCCCTTGTTTTCGTCAGTCTCACAGTTGCTGGAAGAACAAATGTTTTCTGTGTCAACTTATAAGACAACTCTTACTTTTAAAACACCAATTCTTGTTGGATCACTCTTGCGTCCATCTGTTTGAATATTATTGAAACTTGACAATAAATTAGTGTTCAAAATCACTGTGGCCTATTTCACGAACTTACAAATAGTAATTTACAAGTGATTTTTAACAAAAAATGTAGAAAAATTGATATTTTTGGTTTCACAAAATTTCTGTACTAGAAAATTGTAGTTGGTAAATCTTTTTCATTTTTTGTTTTACCAAAAGTTATTTGTAGTTCTAATTCATAAGCTAAAAATTTGTAGAAATAGAGCTTTTTTTGTAGATTTCTGTTTCATTAAGATTGGAGTTACGTGAAGTATATCTATACGAGAATATTTCACAAGTGACAGGTGCTGTGTAATTGTATACAATTTTATTTTACTTAAATTGATAACATTCATTTCAATGAGAAAATGTCCTAGATGCGTCAAAGAAATAGCAGCAGTAATTGTAGTTGAAAGGTGTAAGAATATTTCATTCCGTCCAATCTAGCGCTCCTCTACAATTCCTATACGAGACCTAAATTGGAATACAATTCTCACATCTGAGCCGGGGCTGGTCCAGCTATAGCTTCATGGGATATTGTAGAATAATTCCTGCACAAAATATTCGCGCTGTAAGCCGCGCACATCCTTTCACCCGTCCAAATATTATTGGCCCTACAGTATAATTCAGTGATGCTTTCTTATCCCAAACTGTGCGAATGTGGAATAGTCTACCATCTTTTGTTTTTCCTCGGGCTTACAATCTACGAAAGTTCAAGAGTGACTTACATCAGCACGTCTGCCTCTTTCCTGCCATGCTGTGCTTGGCATCATACGGTATCTTCTGAGCTTGGCAATATAAAAAAAAAACCCCAAGTTTTTTTACTCTAGCATTATATTCTTTGTAACTATAACTTGTTTTTTTATATCATATGACCCGAAATAGAAGCCTGATGGGAGTTAAAACCAGCTTTCCTCAGTTTCATGCTATGTACCTAATGTAAATGTAAATACTCGGATTTATTGAAAAGGGAACGTAAATTATATTTTTTTAATTTCCTGTAGTTGATATTTCTCCAGAATGTCCAGAATATTTTTTGTTATGTTTTTTTTTTTGTATTTTGAAAAATAAATTAAAATCCACCTGGCACGTAGTAATAGCCATAATTTCACAACATCGTCGTATTATTTTTCCGATATTGAAAGGGAAGCATGTTTCCTCTTACCTCTTGATTTTCGCTGCTAGGTTATGAAGGAGGTATTAAAATTCACGAGCATCCATGCTCCGCGCCATAGAAATCGAAATTATTTTTTCGATTGTTTGTGTTCTCTCCTCTCCCCATCCATAAATTAAAATTTGTGTGAAGCTTAATTGAAATCTTTTATTTTACTTTCTTGTTACTGTTCATGTACATATATGCAGGTGTTACTGCTATCACTCCCGTTTCCGTATATATTTCTGATCCCTATACCTACATAGAATAACTTTCCAAATGGAAATTCCTTCCCTTTCGATTTTTTATGTCATTTTTTTTTTTTTTTGTATAGAGAAAAGGACGCTATGTGCTATGTCTAATGTAAAAAACCAAATATATTCCTGAAACATAAATCAAATTGACCTCGGCTTGTACTTTTACGAGTGAATTACTGGTTCTTCAGTTGAGGCTATCCCTAAAGAAAAGAAGAGCTCTGTGCACTGTGATAAATTGCAAATGAAGTGAAATTGATAGAAATTTTCCCTTTTAAGAGGATTTTATGGTAATAGAATTGACTGTGCACAGAATTCGACGGTGATTAAAGTAATTTTATCGGGAATTGAAAATACATGGAGGCGTTTCCGTTTGTATTGTAATCAAGAGGAATTCGGTACGATTCGAGCTCGAATAAAATTTTTTTGTTGCCACCTTCGAGGATTTTCGAGGATTATTGATTTAAAAGCTCTCGGCAGCTTAATTGCACTCAAAAGTCGGAAATTTAAGGCGTTAGAGAATTAATTACAAAAACAAAACAAAAAACAAGAACTAAAATTCTTTAGTTAAAATTCAATTTTTTTTTATTTTAATCTTTTCGTTGTTTTTTTATCGGTTCATGTAGCTCTTAGTTTTAGATTTTTTTATTATCCAAAGGCAAAGTGAATCGTTTCTGATGCTGATATTCTCTAGTACCACCTCCCTGATACCAGCTTGGTACTTCTTTTTTCTCAACATTCATCCTTAAAGATATTCCTTCCGCAAATCCTGAGTTCAAGATCAACTGAAGATCATTTCTTTTCTTTTTCACTTCACTGGTGACTTCAATGTCCATCCGCAACATACGGTGGCTCAAACGTTTGTCTGCCACAAGTAATGCGGGCCGTTTCGTTAAACTCTTCTGTGAGTTTTTACTCGTTGATGCACCACGTGAGTACCTGATGCAGCAGCTTAAAAATAGAGCTAATTCATTAGATTTGTTTTTATCATCTCATGCCACCAATTGTTCCATTTTAGTTGGACCCCCCTTGGTAATTCAGATCATTGTTTAATCATTGCTTAATTTATCACTTCAAACCTGTGTCGCTCTACAGGTCGACCTGCAAGTCCACTATCCAGACAGAAAAATTTCTTATTGACCAAAGTGTTAAACAAACAATTTTGGCCAAGCCGTAAGGGTAGCAAAGTTTTCTGGTCTTTCGTCAAAAATATCAGGAATAACTTCACCAGTTCTTCTAACTATAATTTCAATACTTAACACTATGGTGAAGTGGTTGTTGACTCAGTGGATAGAACTAATACGATGTTTTGGCTGCCAGATTCGCTTGAAATTCTCGCCGACTTCACAGAAACCTGTTCTGCATCTCCCATGTCGATATGTACAAGCGCCAATATGTATATGTACGAGAAATGTTTTCAAGGTTTTTAAGTGGCTCAACGTCTCCCAAGGCGTTATTATTAATTAGGTAAAAGCCGCACCTCAACCTTGGCTAAACGACTGGCTAGACGTCTGTCCAAACCATTCTAACTGCAGTATTCGACTGGTAATAATCTATCTGCTTGGCAACTAGCCCACGTTCAATTATTTCGATTCTTTCAAAGATTTTTGAATCTATCATTAATCCCAAATTAACAAAGTATCTAGACCCTAATCAACTCATCAATGATCGCTAATATGGCTTCCGTTGTGGAGGCTCTGCTGGAAACTGGCTGTGAATTTTCTTGTGGAACGTTAAAATTGTACTTTTCACAGTATTGGCGAGTCTAAAATTGCTACCCTAGATATTTCAAAGGGTTTTAATAAGTTCTAGCATTGGCATCCTACCCTTTTAACCAAGATTAAACTTTTGGACTATCCCCTCCTTTTCTATTATAGGTTGAAAGTTTCTTATTTGGTCACCTAATATAAGTTGTATTAAATGGCGTTACACAGTGGCGTAGTAAGAACTTTTGGGACCAAAGGCGAACCCTGAAAGTGGTGTCCCAATTTTTACCGTGCCTAAAAAATGTCAGTACACGGCCCTTTCGCATTGTATTCAGTGATTCAAGGTGTTCAGATTTTGGAGAAGTTTCAATGAATTTAATTAACCTTGTGCGTTCCAACAGAAACGAATCCTTGTCGATTTCATCAGTATCCAGCTTTCTTGAATCGATACTGATTCTGAGGTCCAAAAGATTGCTTGGAGTCAGGATCTAGAATTTGCTTCTGAGTTTATGCACCTGTTGAAATCTTGTTTATACTTCAAATGAAGAGAGTATTTCGCGACGTAGCTCATCTTTAAAAGCAATCCCAGCATTTTACCCAGGCATCTTCTTCTTTCTCCGAATGCGACGCAGAGGTTGCTTTGTAATGCTAAGCTAATTAAATCTACAATGCTTTGCGAAATGACTTCTCGGCTCTCCATCAGATAATCTCGCGCGTGCAAGTACGCTTGGACGCTATTTACTTCGACCAGAGCTTGTGCCCAAAATCCAAGATAACTGAGGAAAGAGAAGGATAGCATGACCACCAAAAGCGAAGCGGTATCAGTTCAGGTATTTGCATTCTCGTTCCTCCCTGAAAGTTGCTCAGAAACCTCCAAAATTGTTGAGAAGTATGCGTTGACCATTTTTACTGCATCTACTCTGGCGCTCCATATTTTTTCAACTAGGCCTTTCAAGCTGGAACCAGTTTTGTTTATCAAAACATCCCAATGCTGAGTTGAAGAAGAAAAGAAAGTGAAATGTTGATCAAAGTGGTGAAGTTGACTTCAGCTTTCGCCGAATGAAGGCTAGCGAGGTTGAGTGAATGGTTTGTGAAAGCAACAAACCTAGCTTTTGGATAAACATCCAAAATACGCTGCTGTACTCCAGTGTGCTCAATCTTTATCACAGCAGTATTATCATAACTTTGACCTCGGTAGCTATTGATATCTAAACCGTCTTTTGTTAACTTCTCCTTTATCATTTTCGTTATGTGTTATGCGCTCTTGCTTTTAGTAGATGGAAAATTTCTCCTCTATAGTAGACTGAAATTCATTGAGATTAATTTCGATAAATTTGCAAAATGCATTGAAAATGCAGGAAAAATCGAAATTTTCGATCTAGCGGGGTCTCATCAGTATGGTTATCTCTGATCACCTACCTACCTTTCTTTTAGTATCGAATAAATCAATAAGTGACTCATGAACTGAAATAGAAGATCCTTCCAGCATGACGTATTGTCTTTATATGAGAAATCCAGAGTTTTGTCCAGTATCATAAAGAAGTGGCCTTTTTCACTTGAGCAATAATCTGCCGGCGAACGCGAACACCCAGAAGATTGATGAGCTCGTTTTGGATTTCTGGGGACCAATATGTAGTTTTTGTTTGTACCAAATCGATCCGCAGAACATGATCTCATCAAACCGGGTCGTACTTGGCCATAAATTTCACCAATTCCAAGTTCCATTTCTTGATTTCCACCAGACCTGATCTCGTATTTCCTCTGAAAATTAAATTCTTCTTCGCAAGGAACGTGATGACATCCAGAATTCTTGTGAGGACTTCCCTCCAACGTTTTTCTTCTGACCAGATTGCTTCGTGTAGCTCACTGTCAATTGTGGTGTTTATCAGATGCCTCATCTCCAGTTCTATTCTGACAAGAGATGCTTTCTTCGTCGAATAGCACAACTTTTTGCTTGTTCTGTATTTCTCGTAAAAAGCAGCTCGTGTCCAATGAACTCTTTTCAGCCTTCAGAAACATCGTCTCCTCGAATCTTCTCTCTCTTTGGAGAATTCCAATGTTGAAAAATACATGGTCATCGTCGTATAAGTCGTTTTGATCAACTAAGGGAACATTTGTCGTGAAAAGTACTATTTGTTGAGGTGACAGACTTTAGCCGACCCCTTCGGCTATACTTTCGCTTTCTTCCACATCTTTCACTTTTTCAGCTGCTTAGCCCCCTCGCCTTCTCCATCGGTCTCGTTTTGATTCACGGCTACCGTACCTCCATCCTCAGATTCTACAGCATAAGTCAACTGGACTTTTGACCTATCATAACGACAATCCGTTTCTCTTCGATTGTTGTTTATCGTTTCGATCACAGTCACAAGAGAGTCGTGAATAAGTTCAGCGGGCTCCGAACAATTAGAAGCTAGACTAAAGGCTGAACTATGTACAATAGAAGTGTACGTAAGTGCATTTAGTCTCATTTCAGTCTCGTTTAATTTCGTAAAGTTATTTACTTCTATTGTAGTTCAGCCTTAACATTTTGACTATTACTGGCACTGGCTTGTGGATTCAAAAATCTGAACATCCAACATTGGATAATCTTGAGCTCGCCTTCTTTTATTCACTTTTTAGCGCCACTTGCCTAACGTTTCTTCAGTTTTCTAAAAACAGCAGCAGAAATAAGATAAATTACTTCAAAATCAAGTTCACAAATGAAATTTGTTGATGCCCACCAGACATTTTATCATTGGAACATAAAGTTGGAAATTGATAAATAGATTTTTTAGTTCTACGACTACCAAACCAAACCTTCATTACCTACTCTACTAGTGTTACAAAGTTACAAGTTGTAACTTTGTAAGTTCATTACTACGAGCTAAATAGTATCCAAGGTTCGATTCACATATTTGTGAATCCACAAGCGTACTATAGCTATTTGAAATTTGAACCATAGAGTCAGTTATGAAAATTGAGCTACCTGGCCATTTTATTAGAATTAAGTAAGAGCTATTCACAATGATTTGTGGGCACAATTGTATAATTCACCAAAACATGACATTATCCAGTAATTATTTTTCAAAAAATTTAGTGCATCCTTATTGTGGTACTCTAGGTGGCCCGCCTCGGTCGCTCTATATTTATTACGCCACCGGCGTTACATGTAAACCTCACTTAAATTCAATATGTCCCAATGTGCCACAGGGCTCTGTTATCTCTCCGTTTTTCTTCTTAATTTTCATGAATGATCTGTTTTCTCTTACAATCAACACAATTTTTCATGTATACTAGAAAAATGTACATAAGTATGGAAGAGTTCTTTTAAATGCGAAAAACCTATGAAATTGTTTACAACCATTTTTCTGTCCGATGAACCGAAATGCGAAAAACAGACGGTTATACATAAACCAATTATAACTTCTTCTTAAAAATAAGAAGAAGAAAAAACTATTTTACAGCTCTAAGAGAAAAGTGGTTCGAATTGAAGTTGTAATATACTTTTGCATTCAAGATAATGTGGCCAGATGGTCAGTCCATTCCTTTACTATGGCACAAACGTTTATTAAATTCCACCCACAGGGATATGTGGTGTCGTCCGTAATGGCACCACAAAAGCTCACCACTGCCGCACACATTCAAGATTAAAGGAAACCTTCTGACATACATGTTCATTTCACACAATCAGGACATTACAACTTTTTCTATCTGTCGCATCTTTGTGAGTGAAGGGAAGTGTGTAATTCAAGTGGACAAATCCTATTAGAATTACATCATTCAAGTGGTTGTTGAGTTTGTATAACAAAATGACGTACTTTGAAAACTGCCATATAAAAGGAGAAAAATTTTATTTGAGCTGTCGAAAAGAGCGGAAAGGACGAAAATATATTGTTGAAATACTTTGGGGATTGGTTTTAAAATGTAGTTTTCATATTCATACTACATATAGGAAATGGAATTCTCGTCAAATAATTATAATTATGCTATGCGTCAACTTGCAATTGTTTTGGTTATAGAGACAGTTTAAACCATTGAATAGGCTCACGTACTTTAGGTAGATTAGATTAGTAGGGGCCACCATGACTTGGTTTAGATAAAAATTAGGGTTTCTTAAATTGCTTAAATTGGAATTTCCATGGGTATCGATAACACACATAAAATACGAAATACATAAATATCAAACTCAAGCAATTCCTTAAACAAAATAGTTTAATATAGTTGACCGTCGCGTCGTTAATCTAGATCTAGAATTTTAGTAGGAAATAAGCTTTAGTTTTCTATGTTTGTGTTTTTTTGTGCAAATCGGCTCAACGCTATTTCAGAGGTAATTTCTTGAGTTGTTGAGAATCGTTCTTCAAGTATTGTGCTTTTAAGCCACGTTTTTTTCATTCGCCTCATAACAGAAAAACTTCTCTCACAGCCGGCGGAGCTCACTGGGAGTACCTACTATTACTGTTTGAAAAAGTTTATTTAATTAGGGCAGTACTCTTTTTTAATGTGGTTTCTTAAATTTTTAGCATTCATCTCATCATTTTTTAATTGAAGCATGTTTTCTATGATGATTAATAAATTTTTAAGATTTTTTTATTATTACTGATGAAATCCTTTCTGTTCTTCATGTCCAATTTAAGAAAAATCAACACTACCAACTAATGGGAGATTTTCAAATCGGCGTTTTAAATTTACTGATATTATCTATTACTTGGTAGTAAATGTTGATCTTCCAGTATGCTTATGATTGTGTATCAGTTAGTAAAACTATAATGTATTGCTTTTGCCCACAGTCGACTCTGTATAAAAAGTCCTTTTGTTGACGCCTCCTTTTTTAGACTCTAACAGGTTCTAGCGAAAGTTCGTGCTTTTCAGCAAACTGCTCGATTATTGTCCAAATTCTGAACTGATTCCCACATGCTTCGAAAGTTCCTATATAGTACTTGCTATGATCTCATTAGCCTGACCAAGAGTAGCATTTTGAATCTGGTGGAAAAATTTAATCAGTACATTCACTATACCGAGAACTGAGCGAAATATGTGTAAGGAAACGACGAACTCCGCTTTCGTCAGAAACTTTAGCAATTCAATTGCTTCATAATTTGTCAGTACTTCTTTGCAGTTTTTGAAACGACTGCTCCATCTGGTAGTACTTAGACTTACCATTTCATGGCTTGTATCATAAATTGCACAAAAACTAGATGTCGCATGCAGTACCAAAAAAGTATACAAAATTTATGTGGCTAGGTTGTCCATTCTGAAATGGACCACAACATTTGAAATGATATTTTTTTGTATCTGAAGTGTTGATGAAGTCGATCAAATGTATACAAAACAGCTATTATAAAAACATTTGCTTTCGATACGCTCTAAAACACGTTATGGCCCATTCCAGAATGCAAAATCCGACTTCTAGTTCTTGTGCCATCTGGGCTTGTATGGATTCCGAGACAGCCTGGTAATTTTTGCATGCAAGCAAGTTTTAAGAAGTGAATATACAAATCTTCTTAAAAAATGTGTTTGCTAGTGAAACATTGACGCCTGAGTTAACAACCACGAAATTTAGTTTGTACGCTAAACAATGTAAATTACGTGAGGGGGTGAGTTTCTTTTATAATTGCCTGTAGGTCTCAATGTTTATCAGACAGAACACTAGCGCCATCATAAGACTGTGCAAGAGTCGGAATGTTGCTCAAATGGTGTTTATTCAATGTGTCCAAAATTAATGTAGCCAGTCCTCTAGAGATGCGGAGTTGGAACAATTTATAAAACCTATAAATCTTTCGATTATGTCAGAACCGTTCGCATATCTTATACTTATATATCTTTAAAGCATCTGGCGTCGTCCATACTGAAAGAAAAAATGTCGACTGCAACCAACTCCAGATGGCGTGGCAGCTACAATTAAATAATTTCGTTACGCTTTCAATATATTTCCTCATGCTTGCTTGGTGTAAATTTAAATATAATTAATTATGATTAATTGAATTTATAAATTAGGGATCGTGTTTTTCTGGGGTAGCACTACAGTTACAGCAGGGGGGGGGCATTCCCCTACCTGGCTACGCACTTGCCTATGGGTATCAAAAATCTACAGTTTGCAAATGAACCACATCTACCAAATTTTTACACTACAATGGTTAATTGCCAGTCTCCATACGCAAGGTTACAGATCTTTTAACTACTATAAATTGAAAGGGGGGGGGGGCAATTCACATATTTATATTGCATAAATTGGTATATAATGCCTTTTTGAGTGTGCTCTCTGAACTGACCCAGGAAATAAGTTCCAAGCACGAATAATTCGAACAAAGTAGGAGTTCTCAATGACTAAGTGTGCAAAATGCGGACCAACAATCCGTGAGACCATGAGGAGTGTAATGGCTGCAAGTGACAACTCAAATACTAAAGCTTATTAAAACATCTGAGCTTGTAGAATAAAATTAGCGCAATTTTAAGTAGATGAATTCGTGTAACGAATACCCAACCAGTGTATGTTTCCATGTATAATGTGAAGCAAGACCAAGTCTTCTTAATTTATAGACAAATCGAATGCAGTCGTTAAATGCAATCACTCACCATCTAAAAGAGTTACTATCCAACTTAGTAATAATAATAGCTGTGTTCTTTTGCGCCCGCAGAATAGGGCAAAACAAAAGTTACACAAAAGAACGCCTCATACATTTTCATAGAAGATTCATAAATGAAGCGAACAGTACAAATAGTTCTCTTCAGTAGACAGAACCATTTACTCTCTCTAATATATGGGAGCTCTAGAACAAGGTACACAAAAGAACACGGCTATTATAAGCTGTGTTCTCTTGGTTTGTGCCGAACAGTGTTCTGCAGCAGAAGATTGCAAATTAAATTGATTTGTGGGGTGGATTGAAGTAGGAAAGTTTTTGAAAGTACAGAGAAAATAATCAAATTGCCATGACTAAATCCTTGCAAAATGTCAAAATAGAACTTGATACCTTTTCTATTTTTCACAAATCTCCTGTTCGGCACCAAAAGAACACAGCTAATAAAAGACTGCGACCTAGCTTTAAGTGAATTTCAGTATCCAGAATGCCAGCAGACAACCAGAGTGCGCGAAGTCCAGTATAGACACTTCTAAGAGTAATCGTGATATATCAGTTAGTAATACGGATGAAAAATCATAAGCATCCATAGAACTCAAAGTAAAGTTACACACTTAGGGACAAGTTGTAGGCTTACACTAAATCTAAGTTAATGCATTCGACGCAGTCATCCATTACTCCCGTAGGTTTACCAAAGTACAAATGTATATCATCAGCATATAAATGGTCTTGGATCCTCAACATATTATGATGGATCATTAATGTATAAGCTAAACAGTAGCGGAGCTAGAACGGTACCCTGGGGCACCCTACGATTTATTAAAACAGTCCGAATGGGTATCTCCGAGATTCAGACACTACAGACGTTTTATTAGGAAGCTTTCCACAAGTCGTGCAGAAGCGGAAGAGAACTGAAAAAGCGAGCAGAGTTTCTCAGAGCGAAATTAACGCCAGGGTAAGAAAGGCCACAAGTGCAAAGTCTTTTAGATTTTTTCACAAGACCTTAGATGATAGATTAGAATTTGGCTTTGAGTCAAAATAGTGTCGCTTAGTATTGCGAATAGCAACGGTAACGTTTTTACGAGCCTTTTAATACATAGTAAAAGATTGGATTGTTTTCAGTCTTTTATACTGGGGCGTAAAAGGAACTCACGCTTTTGATTTGGAAACCCTCTGACTACTAAGGTCAATACAGCGGTTCATTTGAATCCGGTACATGATGCGACAAAATTGTGGCAGTGTCATCGCAGTGGCACAAAACCTAAGTGACAACAGCAGAAAAAATGCTAGTTCGGCATATACTATCAATGAATTTGTGTCCCTATCCAACATAGCCAAGTAAAGGAAAAATATTTAAAATACTTCGACCTAGAAATCAGGTGATAATTAATGTTTGCAGTTGTTTTAAGGCTTTACCCAACGTCTATAACTATATTTTTGGTATATGGTGATTTTGAAAATTCATATCTCAAAAACGAAGCCGAGCACCATTGCAATTTTTGGTACAGAGATATATATGAAAATGTAAAAACAACGTCTAGAGGTCCTAAATTTTGAAAATACTATTGAAAAAAAAATATAAAGTACATATTAACTATAATTTGCCTTATGAATCAGAAAAATCGGTTACTTCCTTTTCGAAATATAATTTATTGAGAATTACCTTTCATTTTAATATCATGAGATTTGTAGCGCCCCTAGCATAGAGGTCAGGCCCAGTAGGGGAAAACAAAAAAAAGTTAATTCGCTAGTAATTTCGATAAGCCTACAGTAGCTATGGTGTTTCCATCTCTGTCGCTCATTAGGAACAGCGTACTGTTGCGTGTCCAGGTGCGATTCAAGCCCATGACGTCATAGATGATGTTAGTCAGTGCGCTTGCCCACTAAACGACCGAGGTCATGTTACCTTGGACTAGAATTTCTATATTATTAATAAATGTTATATCGTCGATGATACTGCATAACCTCGAGACTTAGCAGTTACATTAGTAATGACATAAGTAATGTCACTACCATGTAAGTAAAGTTTAAGTTAAAGTTTTCAGCAGACATTAAATTTAAGTAATGACAAAATTATTGCTACTGAGCCCTGGATCGTCCAAATATCATAATTTTGGATTTTAGACATGAAATTGTCAAAACAAATTATAGTTTCTTAGCTACGTTGCCATTAATAACGAAATTGGAATTTTTCTACTCCATGCAGTCACGCAGCTATGCAGTATCACCGACGATGTGGTAACATCGCATCCAACGATGAACTTCTTTTCCCATCTGCTATACTACCTATGATGAGCTGTTTCAGTTCTTTGGATGTAATGTATCCTCTTGCTCAGTAAAATAGGCCGAGCTAATTACCATCTCGTGGCTATTTCCCAAGGTACCTCGACAGCCATTGCAACCAAATCTTTCCGATTCAAGAGTGAAAGCGGAACTAAATTTAATTTTGTACTGAGCAACAAAGCTACCTTAGCAGATTTCGTTGGTTGCCTTCTAAGACTGCCCTAATGTTTCCAGGGCTCCTTAATGACCACCATACTGAGCTTTTTCAAGATAAACCTGCATCAGATATAGCTTTGGAGTGGCGGAAATTTATCTAGAGGTAATTAGCCATGTATACGATGGCTTGGTAGAGCCTGAATCGATCTTAAGAGTGGATTTTTCCTCTATGCCCTTTGGATTAGTTATCATTGCAGAGCATGAAATCTTGGTGTGATGGAATGCTCTAGACAAAGCAACACAAGGCGAAAAGCCTTATTAAAATACAGATGACAGGTGCTCGTCGATCAATACCAACAGCAGCAATTGAGATTATACTACGACTCTTGCTCCTTGACATCCATGGGAAATGTATAGCTGCAAAACGAACATTAAGACTTAGAGTGTCGGGGTGTGGATAATAGTAGACTTTGGGCACAGCAAAATACTGAAGATCTGTCCTGGCAACTGTATACGGGGAACTACGGTGTACATTGTTCCGAGATTAAAATTTGAGAACCAGATCGCCTGGCTTCAACTGTTTGTCCTTTTGCACTCTAATAACACTGGAGAGCGCTCCCTTTTACACCTGCAGATCCAGGGGTGGAAAGTTTAGTAAGGCTTCCGTGGCTGCTGTAGGATAGGTCCTCATGGCACCAGTTATTTCTAAACCAGGCAAGCTGATTTTGGTTTTTGAAGTGGAGCCTCCGTATTCTTCTGATTAGTTGTTGGCCACCATGCGACGGACGCATTGGTGACCATGGGTTTAACAACATCCAGGACATCAATTTTGGCTTCAAACCCCATGGTCTGCTTATGAAGCGACGACATGTATAGAGAGATTTTACCGCTCTTCCCGTCACTTTGGACGGATGCGAGTTCCAGGTAAGTTTTTTGTCTATAGTGACCCCCAAAAATTTTACTTCGTCTAAAAATATCAATTCCGTGTTATCAAGAAGGGGAGCAGTTATTGAAAACTTATGATGTAACTAGCGATCGACTTATCATGATTTGTGTTGACAGTCAAGCTGCTATCAAAGCTCTGGATTCGAGCACCATTAGATTAGTGCAACATACACAAATATGTACATACATAAATTCTTGAACTGGGTGCTAACCACAAAGTTATTTTCTGATAGGTGTCTGGTTACAGTGTCATACCTGGAAACGAGGCAGCTGAAGCTCTGACCAGAACGGTTTCTGCTATGAATATATATCTAGCAGAGGAATTCATAAATCGGCCATTAGAATCAGTGGTGGGGATTTTAGATGTATAGATCTGTAAACTGGCAAATCGTAGATGGGGAGAACTAACCACATGCATGATCTAAGGACAGCTGTGGCCCGAGATATTTCCCGAGACAATTGAATCTCTGCTGAGAAGGAACCGGAACGATGTGCGTAATCTTATTGCAGTTATCACGGAAAACCGCCTCTTTGGATAACATACAGAGCGCATGCAATCTCTGTACAATGATTTCTGCCCTTACCCTTGGTATCTACTTTTTCTGTGAATTGGGGGAATTAGCAGACAAAGAGTTGGGTAACCTGGTAAGGTTCATTGTGGCTGGTTTCAGAGCAACCCCCAAATCAAAGGAATCTTTTCTAGGTAGGGCACCACTAAGGTGGCATGGTGGCATCAGAATAGACCATAGATGGTGTAAGTACGGCCGAACATGTCATGTATGACTGTGAGGCTCTGTGCCGTATAAGGCTAAAGCACCTAGGAAAGGCATTTCTACTGCCACAGAATGTCGGAAAAATTGCCACAAGAATGTTATAGGCTCTATAATAGACCTTAAGTTCAAAGATCTTACGGGTCGCGGTGGACTAGATGGGGGCGGGAACGCTGTCCACATCCTCCACTAATAATAATGACTGATCGTACATGCTTTTATGATGGCCACCTCTAAAACCTAACTTAACCTATCATTGGAGTACGAAAATGGTTTGGTGAACGACCAATACCTTGCAGTTCTACGGTCAATAAAGCTGATGATAATTAGAATTTAACAAAGCTGGAATCATTAATATGTGAGAAAGAGTGATTATTGTAGATTATGTATATACATACATATAATTTTTTGGTCTGCAACTTTTCCGATCCCAAAAAATGTTCTTATAAAGTACAGTTAATCCTACAACGTAGAAAGTTTAATTAAAAATAAAACGTAATAAAGAGAACCACACTTCGGAAATGTTTTGTGAAAATATCATATACAACGTCCCACACTATTTGTCTTTAATCAGCTAAATTGTAAAACAGATTCTCGCCTTCTATGCTTTGGAAAACCATACGACATTTTCTACTCATTCAAACATAAAATTTACCACCCCAGGCTATTCGAATTTCTGAGGGAAATATGAATTTACTGGAAACGCATGACATTACTTTTAAATGTCAGGGGATTTCTTGGAAATATACCACAGCATATTACCAGACTGCGATTGTGTGCTAAACAAATAGGACCTCAAGATTCCACATTCTTCGAAGATACGATTTTATATTAGATATAGACATGTATATATATACCTACATATGTATATATATATGCCAAATAACATTCTGCAAATACGTGAAATTTCCAGGGAAGAAGTTTCTTTAATAACTCCTCCATACAAACTTACTAACTCGGAAGAGAGCTTGTGACATTGAGAAAGCTCTGAAGGAATATATCTACCTTTTGCAGTAAAAGCCTGCAACTAACAGTGGGCCGTCTTGATAAGAAAGATGCCTTATGAGAATGCATATAAATAAGAGAGAGTGAGGAGAGGGGGGCATGTTATTGAAAATTTCTTAACATATTCAGAAAATATGACTGCGGCAAGGACTTTTAATTTTTAATCTCAGAGATCTCTAACAATCTGTTGGAGGAAATAAGAAAAGGTCAGAAGATAGAGGACTCTGTGCTCAATAAGCCCCCTTACCGATAATTATTAGGAAATTGTATTCTTCTGACATATTATTCCTTTGTACTTATTCTTCCAACTAAAAACACAGAAATGGACTGACTTCCGAGCATGTTCCATAGAAAAATTGTTACATAAGCGTTTCCCAAATATTTAAAAAGTTTTAGAAGATCAGATGTTTGTCAGATGGTAATACGAATCCAAATTATCTAAAAAACAAGTAAGAAAGCTAGAATTAGACTAACTAAATATAACCTAGATGAATGCTCGTATGTAATTTGGTATGGTCACCTCTCGCATCTATCTCTAAGACGGTTCGTCGGACAGTAAAAATGATTTCTTAGCGGACTCTTGATTTGGGATTTAGTCAAATTACAATCAATGTATTCGGAATAAGCCATATTAAAAATACCGTAATTACTGCTGTGATAACGAACTTGGAAGATGCCATGATACCTAAGGTAGTGAGGAGGAGTTGAAATGCTAAGATCCGCCAGAAGTTGAGGGGAGCTAACAAGCGAAAGCGACTCTGGAACAGTTACCTCTTTTATCTAGGGTGTCTAAAGAAAGCAGATTAAAGCTTTGCGGGTATGGAGGCAGAGCAATGAAATCACTCCAAGGAAGGCAATGAAAAGCAAATCTAAAGAATCTTCGTTGAACAACCTTAATCCGAGTAAAATACACCGCGTAAAAAGTAACCCAAATAGGAGAAGCGGTCTGCCAAAGACACAGTAGAGACAGTGTTGGCGAAATAAGG
The DNA here is from genome assembly GCA_963930735.1 of Dioctria linearis. NCBI lineage: Eukaryota > Metazoa > Arthropoda > Insecta > Diptera > Asilidae > Dioctria > Dioctria linearis. Next base: position 20,508,050 of record OZ005741.1, read on the forward strand.
TTCGTCGAATTCCTTAGAACCTCTTCTCATAAAACCTTAAGTAGTGTTAGTTTTGTTCACGGTGGAGTCAATAGAATCCTCGAAAGAAAAACGAGGGTTAAAACGGCTCCAAAACCTTTAGTTTTGTTAAGTCTAATCAATAAATTTCCATCTACAGAATAATTAAATTAATTGATTTGTGATTGCTTGTGAATTTGATAAAAGTTGTAACGAACATGTATATAGACGAATATTTAGAATTGTATGAGTGAAGTTTTATATAGAAAATTTTCCTTCATGTAATTCACAATAGCTTTTTGAATTGATGTTATAAGTAGGGCAGTATAGATTCACTAGACACCTTCATCCGCCTACCCGATTTTCCTACAAAATTTCTAGCAAGTTGAACTGGCCTGTCCGGGAGACCTAGAAAATCCTACTCCACCTCAACTCCTGCCTGTGAAAAACGGAGGGTTATTGGTAGTACGTGTAACAGACGGAAACCAATAATCAGTACGTGTACAACGGAAAGCCATCCGAAAAGTCAGTACGTGAAGAACGGAGAGCTACTGGAAGTACGTGTACAAACAAAATCCAATAGTCAGTACGTGTACAACGTAAAGCTATCCTGTCACCAGTACGTGAGCAATGGAAACCACTAGTTAGTACGTGTACAACCCTGTCCTGGTCCACACTCAAACTAGATTTAGAAGTATTGACAAGAATCTCACTAATATAAATTATTTTACATTTATAATAGGGACGCAAGAAGAATAAATAATTAATTTGATACCGACGGAACTATTGGCGCCCGAGCAATCCCGACCGACCGATCAAACGACGTCACAAAGTAAATGGTAAAGTGTAATAAAGAATTATATTTGAAATATTATATTTTAAATACGAACTAAGACATGTTCATAACAATATAAATAATGAATAGAAGCGGACTAAGATGACTACCTTGTGGACCGCTAGAGGTGTTTCTAAATGCAGTGGAAAAACTTCCCTAAAGAGAACGCGCTGCGTACGCTCGGTCAACAAGTGTGTAACAAAGAGAGGATTTAGATTGGAGTTTGATATACAGAGTACGATGATTGATTTAGTTTGCCAGCCTGAATAGCAGGAATGCAGAAATTAGAGAATTCTACTAGTTTGGTAGCAGTAACGCACCCAGGAATTGGCTTTGGGGGGGGACCATAAGTGTCCCAAGTCCTAACGAGTCGGAAAAATAGGGCTCTAAAGTCGCGTTCTGCACCCATCTGAGCACTTAAGGACTGCTATTGTAGATTAAAAGGTTTTATTTTATTATATCGGACTTTGTAATAATATACAGACTACATTTTATACGTAATTTGTAAATTATGTTCAGAAAACTGGCATTCTGGAGGGGAACCGGTCCCGTTCGTCCCCCCTTGGTGCGCCCCTGTTTGGTAGTAGTAGATTTACTTTTTGGAAGCCACACTGGAAGAACCCTATAAGCTATAGGCTATAGCCCTAAAAAAGGTAATCAAAATTTAGAACGTCATAGACTTGGGGTTCAAATAGCTTGGAATATAAGCTAAATTGGTGACTGGCCGATAATTAGAAACATTGCTTTTCCTTCGTTTCTTGTGTAACGGAATAATAACAGAAAATTTCCATAAACTAAGAAAGGCAACGCTATGACTAGATAAAATAAATAAATAACACAGAATAACGACAATAGACAGACTGTTTTTTTTTTCAACACAGATGCAGGATCACCATCAGGAGCATTAGAAAAGCCCTCCAACAAGCCCGAGAGGTCCTACAGAATTGTTTTCTCGTCAAGTAAAAAATCTCCCATCTCAAGAGAAGTAGATGGAAATTTCGTCAAATGGTTAAAATTACTAATATTAATATCACAGTCAGTATAAGAAAAGCCGATTCTAAAAATGTCACCGAAAAGATTGGCAATCGTATAGAGGGGCCGCTACTTCCCACAACCCTAAAACTCTGAATAATGGGAAACCCATCGATCTTACTCTTGGAATTCACAAAATTCCAGAATCGCCTTGGCTCAGAACACATGGAAAGTTTCATATTGTCAATATATCAACGTAAGCTCAGAGCTTAAACCAACTCATAACAAACATTAATATATTTATATTAAATAGTCCCCATCACTCCCCGAAGCATAAAATCTATTCCAAGATTTATTTTTTGTATTCTTTAAATGCTTCAGATAGTCCCTAACCAAGGCTGACAAGAATACATACTTCTAGGCTTAGAAATTTGAGCACAGATGGCAAAGCACTCATATATGGTATCAGAGAAATTCTGAACAGCCCTGTCAATATTTCGTTCATTCAGAACGCTTGACCAATCATAGCCTAAGGGACATTCATTCAGAATTCAAAGATCGGCTATTTCTAAAGTTAAGTCAAACATCGTTTGTATTACTAGTAGAAACTTGAAATTGTGAACGAAAAACCACATGAAGCGCAGGTGATGACTCGTCTCGGAGACATTCCTAACATCAGTAGCCCAAGAGTCGATTAAATTCGTTCTTTACGCCGTTTGCCTCCATAATTCCAGAAGACGAGATGTTATCCAAAAAATACGAAACAGGATTATGAACAGAACAGGATAATGTAGAAATCCGTCAATATCACTGCTGTACTCCCATTCAGCAGATGGCAAGTTAAAATCACCGACAATCAAAAGCTCACTGGAAGGTAGCAGATAGTATTCAGAACAGTACACATAAAAACCCTAAACTTTTGTATGGCAATACCATGAACGGCCTGCCCGATTTATTTCTTTTTACTATTTTATTTATTATTTTTATGAAAACGCCGTATACAAAATTTTAATTTCAATTCGTCAACGCGTTCTCACGCAGTGTCCAAATATATAGTGAAAAACGAAACTTTTGTATGGCAACCCTACGAAGAAGTTATACTCGATTTATCCTATTTTCGAACCTAAATCTGTAATTTTTGTTAAAAGGTCGTGTGTAGAATTTCAACTCATTTCAGTAGTTCTTGAGTTATCGAGAGTACGATTAGACAGACGAATCGCCAACAGACGTACATGCCAAACCAAAATAACTTTTAATATTACGTATCCAATCCATTTTGCTCTAACAGCATTGCTTCTATGAGGTACAATCGGAATGAAAAATTTAGTATCGCTCGATTAGATTTCATCTAGGGTATAAAAAGAGATGATGGATTTACTAAATACAGGAACTACATGAACTGAAATACCCCAATATCCGGGGGTTCTGATTGTAAACAAAATTGTACCTGGCATGCTGTCACGAATCATAAACAAATCCCGCAAGGATGAGGAAGTTGAGGAAAAATGTTCAATGATGTTGTTGTTTTGACAATTCCAATATACTGACATACACAGAAAGAAAGCGATTTGATATTTTTTATTAAATAACCAACATATAATCACTAGCCAGGGTAGACATTGCAGAATAATTCTAATTAACCCGGCGTAAATGAGATGCAAAATGGTTACACCGACAATCAGGTGGGGCATGTGATACCCTAATATTTTGTATAAACAAATTATGCCCCTTATCACTATTCCATTCTATGCTTCAAATTAAAAACAAAAACAGGAACTTAGATTCTTTACTTATAAACTTAAAAACAAATTTAGTTCTTAAAAAGATCATCAACGAGCAAAACTTGAAAACATAAAAATTTCTCTTCATGCCTTCTCGAAATCAATACAATTTTTACACTTGAAAAAGGCATGTTCCATACATATAGGCTTGACACATGTAATACAGCAGTGCTTAGTCTTCTATCTTTGGATTTAGGACAATCTCCGCATCTTAGGTATCTCACAGGTATTTTTTCAGGCACAGGTGTTCTGCAATCCTTTTACGGGTCTCCTTGGGAATGTGAACGTTTTGTTTTCTCTCGCGGAGACTCTTAGGATTCAAAGTCAAGCCTGAATTGCTAATAAAATCATGACGCGTGATCTGTGATTTGTAACTATTTCGGTGGTAAATTATATTGTCATTCAGGCCATAAAATATCGTCATAGTCACTGTTTCGGTAGACGTTAGTTGAATTATAAAAAGTGATGATTTCAGGCCTTTTACGATCATCTTATCGTGATGCAAAGTCGACATAAGCACTACTACTTTACAGATGTAAATTTATGTTCTTTGAGCATATGCGACATTGGATAACCAGTAAACCAATTATCAAATGTCAAGTTTGACTTTGTCTTTGAAATAGGCAGTACATGGCAGTACTAATGTCGGTTGACAATGAGAAATGCTTTATTGCTTAGCGACTACCTAGAAGATGGATGCTTTCTTGTATAAACTTCTAATTTTAGTATATAAAATGTTTTGGTATCGACTAATGCCAGGCGCGGATCTAAAATTAGGGGGGGGGGGGCGGTGTCATCTTACAAATTAAATCAGGGTTCGTAAATAACGATTATTTTCTAAATTCTCATGGAAAAAATCACACAGAAATATTTATCGGATTAAAATCTTTTCAGCACCTACTTGCAGCTATTGACTCGCTCTGTTCATTGCAAGTAAAATTACTAAATTTTTGATCATTAATATAAAATTTATAGTAAACCAATTATATTTAAAACTTTACTTACATAGGTTTTCAGTTAAATGCTTATGAAAGATTTTTATTCTTTTAAGTCAGCAATAATCGTTATGAGATGATTAATAATTTTTCCATCATGATAAAAATCATTTCCTGATTTTTATTTTTCCTGATCACAAATAAAAGTCACATGGTGATTTTTATTTTTCTTGATCATGTATAAAAATCATGAAGTGAAAAAGAATTAGCCAAATCGCTCCAGCCATTCTCAAGTGATGCGATTACCAACAAACATCATTTCATTTTTATTATATAGGATTAACTGATAACTGTCGACTGAAAAAGAAGAAAATCATTTGGTGATTTTTATTTGTCGACCAGAAAAATAAAAATCACCAGGAAAAATAAAAATCAGGAAATGATTTTTCTTCATGAGGGGAAAATTATTAATTATTTCATAACGATTATTGCTGATTTAAACAAATAAAAATCGTTCATAAGCATTTAACAGGGACTGAAACCCTATGTAAGTAAAGTTTAACCGTTTCGTTCAGACTTTTATAGTAAAGCTCATGTTTAAACTCATTGAACAATGAGTTTTACGATAAAACTTATAACCGTTACGATCCCTGAATTAAATTGAACAAGAAACAAAATGCATCCAACGCCGCGCCGTAAGTCGATTAGTTTAACCACTGCAGTACTAAGAAGGTCTCCGCATTAAGGCCGACACTGTCGTCGTAAATGTCGCCGAATTAACCCAATGACACCAACAAATCAAGATGTGCAAGTGGTAAAATTATTAGTTGAAATTTACTAACAATATGGAAAAAATTAAAAAAAAAAAGTTATCAAAGTGTAGTAAACTACGATTAACACTGAGTTTATGTGGATTACAAAATATCACCTACCAACTTCAACTTTTCTCCAATTTCTTTCCATTTTTTTTTCCTTTTAAATATGTATTTCGATATTGAGGATTTCTTTTGGCATAAAAATACTTCATTTCCTTCAATAAATTAATTAATTGCTCCTCGAAAGACATTTTTTGATCATTACTCTGAACTGTCAAAATCAATTTACGACGACAACGACGACAAAAGTTGAATTATTCCCAACTCTGGTTACGGCGACAAAATCGGTCGGCGCCAATGTGTACAGCAACAGGGTATTGCTATTAGGTCAACATTTAATATGTCGTCGTAAAAGTCGTGTCGGCATCAGTGTGTTTCGGCCTTTAAGCCTGATTCAGATTGCTTGACAGCGACAACAACAGCGGCAGCAACGCAAACAACCATTTTGCTGTCGAGCGTATCAGATTGCACTACAGCAATACAAGGCAGCAACCAGAATCTTCTGACAGTTCTGTATGCAATGACAGCATATTCACGCTGCCTATGAGACAGCGGTAGCAAATTTAGAATTTCCGATGACTCGGCAGCACGACGTTTATGTTGCTTTCTCTCTCAATCAGCTGATCGCTCTCAACCAATGAAAACGATTTGCTGTCGCTGTCGCTGCCGCTTCCGTGCCAATCTAATTCAGTCTTTAAGCGGTGTAGATGATGTGTCATTTTTTAGTATACTTTTTGCAAATAGTCATTTTTTACTAGAATAGTAGTTTAGGGCGCAAACTGCAAATTTTTGTCGGTTTTACACACTGGCATATATAATATGGACGGCTCGGTATGCTATTTCATGCGGATACAATTTTTTGTTTCAAAAATAGTTCTTACGTCGGTGCCAACATTGAAAAAATGATTATGGAGGGGAAGTTGAAAAGTGATTTTAATAAAACCTTTCGAATTTCTGTATCTATGAATATATTGCCTTTGGTAAAACATTTCTATGGAAGTAGTCAGTCCATATTATACATGTCAGTGGTTTTACATAAGCACGCTGCAAATATTTTAGAATTTTAGGAGTTAGGACTAAGTTAGGACTCTGATGTGGTAGTGAGGGAATCTGTTTCGTGGCTTGGGAAGTGTTTCTCGAGGTTTTTGGATCATCCAAAGTTGGGATCCCAAACTCAAATTCTGAAAAAAAACCTATACACATACATCACATGCATACAATAATATTTCTTGAAATAAGTTTTGATTTTTTTAAGTTTTGGAATAAAAAATTTTGGAAAAAAGAAATTTCTCGTAGCTGAGTTTCTTGAAGAAAGTTTTGTTCCCGTAATCTAAGAAATATTGTAGCAAGTATTATATCATTTTAGAATCCTTAGTTGACGCATTTAACTTTTAAAGTACTTGCCAAACTGGCGTAGTACATTTTTTTTCAGTACAGTCAGGTAAAGTTGATTGAAGTATTAATTTTCTATTCTTGGTTCCGTAAAATATGACTTTTTCTTCCAAGCTTTAGCAGTTGGCTTTGAATTGAAAGCAACAGGTTACATAAGTACTATTCGGAATTACACAAGAAAAAGAAAATTGAAAAAAAAGTAAAGATTTGTAGCAACAGGAGCTAAAAAAGAAATGCGTATAACTTAAAAAGTACATGACTTAGATTTTTTTATATTTTTCTGGTAACTACTATAATTTGGCCTATCACCCGATTCCGGCTTGACGTCGACTTCTGGGACACCCTGTATAAATAAAAAAAAAATATTTTTTCAAATTGCTCAATTAATAAAATATCTTGTTCTTCAAATTTAGGGGGTTATGACCCATGCCCCCCCCCCCCCACCATAGATCCGCCACTAACTAATGCGTATATTTTAAACCTATACTTACCTAGTTTATTTAAACACGAAATGCCCATCGTTTTCGAAAATATAAGAGGATCTAATTGATTGTCAAGTTTTCAGTAGGAACATAGGCCATTCCACACCTTACGACAAACTGTCCAAAGATATTTGAAATTGAAGCCAAGCATGGGTTTTTTTGTCTTTGGGCTCGTGCAGCTCTGGAGAGAAAAAAATGTTAGGCCATCGTGATTTTAACGCTAATACCATCTGTAGGTACGCCGTAAATCATTGAGATTTTGCCTATTCGACCGATTAGGTCCTGCTATATATTTATCTAAGGAAGAGATTCCAGCATTCAATTTCTGATTTAACGAGTCTAGCTGAAACCTTTACACCAAGAGTATTTTCGAGGTTTTGAGGCATTTTGTTCCATCTTAGAAATAAACAAGTAAAACAGGTAGAATTGGTCTAAGACCAATTCTTATGATACCCGAATAAAATTTCGTATGGTCACCGATCTATGCAAGTTTGAATTTTGAAGTGGTTTTTGGCATATATCTCTAGAACGGTTCATCGGACAGAAAAAAGGATCATAACCAATTTTATAGGATTTCGTATTCTGAAGAACTTCTTAGTACAATAAAAATGTCTAGGACTAATCCTTTTCACAGTATCCATAAAAAACCAACATTTTTATATGGCAACACCAAAAAGGATTTGCCTGATTTAGTCCGTTTTTTGAAATTTTATTTGCTAGTACAATGAGAAAACCACGTACCAAATTTCAGCTCCCTACGTCGACGCTTTCTCAGGCAGTGTCCAAATATATAGTGGAAAACGAAATTTTTGTATGGGAACCCCACGAAGAAGTTGCCCGATTTGTCTCATTTTCGAACTTAATTTTACTTTTTTTTTAAAAGTCCGTGGACAAAATTTCAGCTTTCTAAGTATACGCGTTCTCGACTTATCGTGCGCACGGACAGACGGACGAACGGACGGATATGCAAAAATCAAAATAACTTTTAATATTTTGCTCTACCATCATTATTTCGAGGTGTTCCAAACGGAGTGACAAACTTAGATTTCATCTAGAGTATATAAAGATCCGGGCATCACGGAGGAAACTGACTGTTGAGCAGAATTTTCTACATTCTCATTGTCCTCTGGGTTTGCATTCTGCTCTGAATCACTTTCCTCACTGCGTGTGAGAACAATATTATCACTATCCACTACACTCTCATTTCCATTGCAGCGTTATCAAAACTCTCGTCCGAAATCTCATCCAATAGAAGATCTTGAATATGTCAGCTACTGAGAGAACAGTCTTCCACAAACCATTCGTTCATTGGATAACATTTTTTCTACAAGATACCCGACCTCACTAAAGCCGGGTTAATCATAATTTCAGTTATATGGAACATAGATATTTTTATATCCATCATCAGACTCCTTTAATTCCTTCGAAGGACATAAGCGGAAACAGTTTTTCCCATATGTTTCTTGGTCTTCCAAATTCAACGGATTCCAGTCAGTTTTTCGTTGAACATTCGGTGAAAACATCTATTGACAAGGCTTTAAATCGGCGCGTTATGAATTGGGTAACCCTCCACAACTCCCAACGCAACCATATACCAGTACCTCCGATTTACAAGTTGGAATTGAAGATCCGTAACTTTACTTTAATGGAGTTCTCATTGTAGTTACCTACATATCCGAGACAGCTGAGAAAATACTCTCCTCGATTTCCTAATATGGGAATGAACGTCTTCTTCTGTACCACCCAATTCGGTAATTATACTACCGAGGTAAGAGAAGTTCTATCGTATCTTTACTCTCTCGTTACTTACATATGTTTCGGAGGTGGAGCTTGTATTAATTCGTATTTCTTTAGTTTTCAGTGGATTAAGTCTCACAGCAGATGGACTAGTTTTTGCTGCAGGATTTTGTATTATGGTGTTAAGATCATGGTGTCTATGAGCCAGCAAACAAACGCCACCGGTATAATCTAAATCGGTGAGACGATCAATATTAATCCCCATTGTATGTCGCACGGATTATTGTCGTGTACATTCGCATGGATGTTGTTAATAACAATGAGAAATATAAGCGGGGAAATTATACACGTTACATGAGGCATTTCAGTCAAGAAATCAGGCCCGTTCTTTAGGTAAACCTAAAACTCGAAAAAGGCCATAAGCCCTTCCTATAGTCATCAGCCATATGTACAATCCAAGCCTTCTTCTAACCCTTTAGAAGTGAAGTATCGCAATTTTCAACTGCTCGTTTTTAAACTACAATCTAGACTTTTCCGTTTTCCGTTTATTCCAATCTGCATTTTTTTTTATTTCCAGTGGTGTATTCCGAACTTATTCCCTTTAATCTACCTCATTAGGAGGAGTAAATATAATACTACTTTACACACGTCAAACGGCAAGCATCAATTTAAGCCAGTAAATTAAACAGGATATTTTATTTTTAGGACCTGAAAATTTTATTAGATGGTCTTCAGGAGATATTAAATGTTTCATTAATATTTATGAAGAGAACATCATGCGGTTGGAGACATATGCAAAAAAAAAAACAAATATGGGAGGATATTGCAACTGAAATGCGAGCTATAAGAGTGAAACTGCTCACTGGTGAGCAATGCAATGGCAATGGCAAGACCACCACAATAGCACAAGCAACAATAATAGAAAAAGTTGGTAGAATTTCGATGCTCTTGACTGCATCCATTCCAAACACGCCACCTGCCACTTGCACCAGTGATAATAGTGCTGTAGTGATTAATCAAGATGAGTAAGGATTACGATTTTTATGATTTAATAATCAAGGAAAACACAATTAGCAATCCTTCGTTCCTTCTTTCAAAATCAAGTCGAAGGAAAACTGATGCCGCTGAAACTGCCAGGGTAAAACGGCATCAAGAAAAAATGGCTTGTACAGACAAGTTTTTAATTCTGTTGAAGACCCTTGTCAAGAATTAGAAGTATGATTAACATATTTATTTATGTGTAAAAATGTTATTAGAAACAAGTGATTTTTTTTATATTACGCCATGGAGGCTGGTGTACTTTTAGTTAAATGCGACAGAAAAAAGGTTACGTTAATATATGCACTAGAGAATAAAGGAAGACATTAGTTTTGCTAGAATCAGTTAGTCATGTTTTTTTTAGCTTACGAGTTTTGCTGCTGCTGCTGTTGAAGACTCCTGCTAATATCTTCTTCTAGTTCAAAGCTATATTCCAAAAAATCTCTTTGTTATAAACAGATGTTCTGCAGAATGCAAGCACTCATAATAAGCAAAGTCAGGTCTCATAAAGACGGCGGAATCTGTTTTTCAGTAGACCGATTGCTCTTTCATTGATTATTTCAATGATTGTATTTAATTTAAACTTTATTTTATTTTAAGCTTTGCTTTATATATATACCTAACTGTAATATTTTGCTATAACTTCTCTTTTTATACCCTAGATGAAATCTATAAGGTATACTAAGTTTGTCATTCCGTTTGTAACACCTCGAAATAATGATGGTAGAGCAAAATGGATTGGACACCCACGCATAATATTAAAAGTTATTTTGATTTTTGCATATCCGTCCGTCTGTCCGTCTCTCCGTCTGTGCGCACGATAGCTCGAGAACACGTATACTTAGAGATCTGAAATTTTGTACACGGACTTTAAAAAAAACAAGAAAGTAAAATTAAGTTCGAAAATGAGACAAATCGGGCAACTTCTTCGTGGGGTTGCCATACAAAACATTCGTTTTCCACTATATATTTGGATAATGCCTGAGAACGCGTCGACGTAGAAAGCTGAAATTTGGTATATGGTGTTTTCATTGTATTAGCAAATAAAATTTCAAAAACGGACTAAATCAGGCAACTCCTTCTTGGTGTTGCCATATAAAATTTTTGGTTTTTTACGTATACTGTGAAAACGATCAGTCCAAGACATTTTTATTGTACTAAAAGCTTCTTTATATTACGAAATCCTATAAAATTGGTTATAATCATTTTTTCTGTCCGACAAACCCTTCTAGAAATATATGCGAAAAACCACTTCAAAAATCAAAATTGTTCAAATGGGTGACCATACGAAATTTCATACGGGCATTCATCTGGGGTATCATAAGAATTGGTCTTAGACTAATTTTAGCTTTTTTACTTGTTTCTTTAACTAATTTATATTGCTTTTTTTCATTTTTTTTAATGTGTTTTCATTTCTTTGATTTTTGTTAGTCTAAATTTGTTGTGTACTTTTAATTTTTTTTTTGTAACTTTCTTTTTATGATAAATTTGTCTAAGTATCCAGGTCTAATTTTAAGATTTCCTAATATAATCTACCAAATTAAAAGTACTGCGTAATAAGTTTGCAAACTTTGGAGCTGTGAATAAATTATTATTATTATTTGGTGTTATTACAAAAATGGTGCGTCAAAATGATGGCCCACGTAGCAGTTGTGTTCGGAGAAGGGTAAATAAAAAGGACATTTTTTTTTTAAAAGATTTGTATTACTTTTTAATAATGAAAGGAGATTCCTCTTACTTTTATTACCTCTTCCATTCGTTTTGGAAGCGATTTAAACAACAACTTTAAGTATTTTCTATGAATCAAATTCCAAGCCTTCTGAACAGAGTTTTTCAATTTATTTATGGTTGAGACTTGCCTGTTTCCTTTATAAACTGTTATTGCAAGTTGAACCCAAATATTTTCGATAATATTAAGATCTGGAGACTGTGATGGCCATTGAAAAAGTTCTATATCATTTTCGTGAAGATAATTTTTCAATCTTCTGGCGGTATGAATTGCAGCATTATCTTGTTGGAAAAATGAAGTTTTCTCCTGCTATCGAGTTTCCTTGGCTCCTGATTTCTTATATGACCACCCATTTGGTCCATTCAAATTAATCCTCTTTTTATCGGTAAAAATTACTTTCCTCCATCTTTTCTTCAGATTGAGATATTCACAGCAAACTTTAAACGTTCCCCCTTATGTTTTGCCGTTAAAAGTGGCTTTCCTTTCAGTTTTTTTCGTTGTATGCTTTCACTTTTTTGCATTCGCTGAACATTCCTTACGTTTGTTAAAACTCCAGCTCTGGTTGCAATTGTTCTAACTGTAAACGTACTATTTGACTCCGGTTTCAGAATAGTTCGCTCCACTCTTGAGGTAACAGCATCTAAGTACTTTTCTTTGAACCGTAATTTTCTGTATCTTTCAGAAAATTTGCAAGCACTCGACGACTTTTATTCAAAATTCTCGCGATATGAGAAATACTTTAGTTTTCTTTTTTAAATTTAAAATTGTTTTTCTTTCGGTCTCGTTTAATTACCCATTATTACTGGTGATGAAGTACTGACTTTCAAAAATACACCAATGCTCTATTTATATCATGTTTACAGAGACGAGACGAGAAGAGCTGTCCTTTTTATTTACCCTTCTCACCTCTCACACCTCTCACTCCTACCTCGGTCATCATTTTGTCGCACAAGATAATTACTAAAAATTAATTTGAGAGAAAAAACAATCATTTACATATACTGGAATTTTTCAAGGATTGTCTTTACAACAGGCAATAAAATTGACATCTATACCTGCTCCTTTCCAAGAAAAAGGTAAAATTTATGGCTGGATGCTCATTTTGCGCGGTGTGTGTATAAATAAAAATATATTCCAGAAATCCCTAGAAATTATGAACCGTTGATTATTCTTTTAGGGTAGCGACATACGATTAGGTTTTTTCAGACCTGTAAAGTACTTAAGTACATTGGTACTTAACTACTAGTAACAGTACCAGTACCTGGACTTGTACTTGAAAATTTTTAAAGTACCAGTACCGGGACTTGTACTTGAAATTTTTTTTAAGTACCAGTACCGGGACTTGTACTTGTACTTAAAATATTTCAAGTCCAGGTATTGGTACTGTACTGGTACTTGTACTTGGAATTTTACAGGTCTGGGTTTTTTTCGTACGGATTTTTCCGTGCCAAAGTGATTAACTTGGCACGACATACGATCAGGTTAAAACCGGATCGGTTTCAAAACCTGAAAGCAACCGTGGATGACCACGGTTTGATGACGGCTAATACATATGGTTAGCTGCCGAATGAAATTCTAAACTCATTGGGTGCAATGTGGAAGGAAGGTTTGTTGAAATTTAGTGCAGTGCAGTAGCAAAGTAAACTTAATGATAAGTTAGGACACAGAAGATTTTTCCGATTGTTTTACATTTAAAATCCATACGGCAAGAAAAGGAAGAAAGATAGAAAAATATGAAAAAAAACAAACTTTCTTTAAAACTTTTATGAATAAAGATAAAAAATATGAAAGTGCAAATTGCATGCAACGAAACAGAATGGTAAATGGAGTGGAGTTTTCACGTTTTATGGCTGGAACAGAATGAACGGATCTATGCCGGAGTAAACACGCAGCTAACTGTCGAAAAACGCAAGAAATAAAGTGCTGCCCAGATCGAATTTGCCGCGACTGCGTTAATGACAATTCAATGGAATTTTCATATTTTCAATATTGTGTTTGTGAATATTTTTATAATTTTAAAACTTGTGCGAATAATAAGAGTAACATTTGAAACATCCCTCAGCTCCATAATTAATTTTACATTATAAATTTCATTCAAAACAAACGTTTCGTTCAGCTGTAAAAATCTTTCAATCCGGCACTTGCGTAAAAGTTGAAAGCTGACCAACTTTCTTGCGGCAAATGCGGTAACTGCGTTCACTGTGTGCGTACTATTTTTCGTTGAAAATAATTTTATAATGCCGTTCACTCTCTATTCGAGTAGTCAAAAATGAGCCCAGATCACCTTATAAAGAATAAACACAAGTCCGAAATAGCACAGTATAGGTTGGTGCATAAACTAAACACAGAAATTAAATTTCGAATTATATTGCAAATATTGGCAGCAGTGCAGCGGATTTGCGAAGGTTTCGAAAAAAAAAAGAAAAATATTCCATATCCGCAACTGCAGGGGGCTGAAGAACGGCCATTGATCCCATAAGTCCCGTTTTTGTTTGTTTGGTACGTGAAGCCGACTGGACGTAAGGTCAGCCAAAAGTTAAGTTTAGTTTTGCTACAAAGAAAAAACTAAACTAAAAAAAAAAAGGGACAAAAAAAAAGTAATCTGGACTACCGCGTGAATGAATTTTCTTATAAAACGTAGAAGAAATTGTACTGAAACGAAAAGGCTGGTCGGAGGCCAGGAGGAAGATAAACTGTAGTTCAATATTATACGGAAATATAGCTGCTTAATGAGCAAAAATTCGATAACTCAGTCAAATTTCAACCAATTTTAGTTAACAAATTCTCATTAGACGCGGAATGGAATTCGCTATTAGTGATATGAACAGAAAAAAAAATATTGTAGAGTAAAATAAGCCGTCAAATTGTTGTCAAAGTCGAAAAAATGTGTCAAAACTCGTAAATTTCGAAATGTTTTCGACTGTAACTTCGAGACTTTTCAACGCAATGAAATAAGAAACATATGGTTAGAAAGGTCTATCTTTATTCTTTCAAATGCCACAAAAAAATTAGACATCGAATAAAAAATGGCGAAGTTATAAATTATTATATACATGGACCTACCGAATAACGGTTTTTTGGTGTAAAATGAGATTTTGAGGGTGTATGAGAAATTTCTAGTATGCCACTACTTTTAGTTCCACTAGACCTACAACCTATACTATGTCTCGTCAAAAGTATATCGAGTTTATCTTTTTTTGTAACACAGTATAATTTTTTAATCGCATATCACTTACAGAACTACAGAGTGAAAGTTTTTCCGATTTATGTAGGATTTGAGTGGTGGTATAAGAATGTGGATTCCATCGATACACCCAATAATATCTGAAAACCATATTAGAACGGCGCAAAATTTAATAATTTGTAGATGGTACGATGCTGAGCTTAAACGCTTGCGCAACTTAAGAAATAAGCCTTGGCGAAAGTTTCACCTCTCTCAGTCTAATGATGACTTAACGCAATTTATGTTTTTGAGGAGCGAATTTCGTAATGCTCTTTTGCATGCCTATGATACATACCTGTTTAAGAGGAGAAATGTAATAAGATCGAATCCTAAGCAAATTTGGCGTTTTGTAAATACCAAAAAGGAATCTAATAATTTTCCTCCTGTGTTAGTATTTAATAATAATTCTAGTCATGATCCGTCTGTGATTTCTAATCTCTTTGTTGATTACTTTAGTGAATCATTTTTAACATATGACGCTCAAATAGATTTTGCTTATTTTAATTACTTAACGACACTTCCTAAAGTTGATATCCCATTCTTCACTATTGATCAGAAATCTGTTGAAGATTCCATGTCTAAGCTGGACTCTGGTTGTTCTGCTGGGCCTGATGGGATACCCCCTATTGTCATAAAGAACTGCAGTGGAATGCTTTCTTACCCGTTATTTAATTTATCAATGCGGCTTGGTAAATTTCCTAAGTTATGGAAAGAGTCGTTTATTATTTCAATTTTTAAGTCGGGTGAAAGGGAGCTTGTTATCAACTATCGTCCTATTGTGAAACTGTCTTGTATTCCCAAACTGTTTGAAGCTTCTTTATATGAATTTTTGTATTTTCATTGTAGTGGAGCTCTTAATGCTCATCAGCATGGTTTTATGAAGGGAAGGTCAACAACAACAAACTTGCTTCAGTTTACATCTACCTGTATCGAATCGTTTTAGCGTGATTGCGAAACTCACTGTATTTATACAGACTTCAGCAAGGCTTTTGACAAGCTTCCTCGCTCTGTTTTGTTATTTAAACTGAGATCTTTAGGTTTACCAATTTGGCTGTTGAACTGGTTATTATCCTACCTTAAGGATCGCAAATTTAAGATTCAGTTCCGTTCTGATCTGTCTGAAGAAATAACGGCTTACTCCGGTGTTCCACAGGGTAGTCACTTAAGGCCACTTCACTTCATATTATTCATAAATGATGTTTCCTATGTAGTTACCAAATCTGATTTGCTAATATACGCAGATGGCCTAAAACTATATAAATCTATCGACTCGCATTGCGACTGTCTTAATTTGCAGGATGACCTGGACAGACTTGTTGAATTTTCACACCAGTTCTCTCATTTTAAACGTTGATAAATGTAAGGTAACCATTTTATCTCGTAAGCGAGTCCCTTCGAATGTTGTCAATGCTATGAATAGATTATTACTTTCAAAAGTTGATAAAATATGTGACTTGGGGATATTGTTTGACTCGAAACTCACCTTTAACTTTCACATAGATCGCATCGTTAATAGGGCAAACTCAATGTTAGGCTTTGTAAAGTGTTGGGCAAAAGAATTAGATGATATCTACATTACTAAACTTCTTTTTACCACTCTTGTTAGACCCATTTTGGAATATGCCAGTCCTGTTTGATCTCCCTCTTACAAAAATCACTCCGATCGTATTGAGGAGGTTCTTACTTTTTGCTCTAAGAGGTCTTGAATGGAGGGATAGACTTCATCTTCCTCCTTATAACGAAAGATTAAATTTAATACACCTTCTTACTCTTGAGACTCGTAAAAAAATTTGTGACATTAGCTTTATATTTCAACTTTTAAAGGGTGACATCGACATGCCTTTGATGCTTCAGAAAATTAATTTCAATTCACGATCTCGACACTTGCAATCTAATGACTTCTGTTATTTGTATTCTCATCGCACTAACTATAGACACTTTAAGCCTATGACTAGAATGTGCTGTACTTTTAATTTGAATTTTCATTTGATAGGTTTTAACACTAATAAGTCTCAATTAAAAAAAATCCTCAATAATTGCTCGGTACTTTAGCTTAATTTAAGTATTGTGTCCTGGGACCATTGTAGCGAAATAAATAAATAAATATGTTTTACTCGGAAAACCTGTCTTCCGTTTCTAGTAATCTGCAATCTGTTCTGCCTTTACTTGATCACGCCATGCTATGATCTTATATTGTTTATTTAATTTAAGAATGTTTGACAGATAATATGTACAGCATTCCAGCTAGTTCTGATAGACATTCCAAATCTATCTGCCACTGATCTCCGTATCAATATTTGAATATTATTTAACAATTTTAAAATAATACATACAAATATCATATTTACCTGGGGCCGGATTCACTAACTCGGAGAGTTGTGGAGTTGTAGAGATGAGCGTTCTTTTGCCACTTAACTCTCCACTCGGAATTCTGTAACTCGTGGAATTTGTATTGAGATTTACCAAACTCTCTATTCAACTCGGCAAAACTCTCGGCTGTGTTAGTTGTGGAGAAGTAAGAAAAATATTTCTCAACTGACAGTGTTGTCTGCTTTTATTGTCCTTTGTGAAGGTACCAATGTACCTAGGATTTTCAAATTGATTTATGCATATCCTGGCTATATTTACAAAAACATATTATGGAAATCCTTGCAATACTTACAGATAAATAAGGATTTTGGTGTCTCAAGGTACCCGCTAAAAATTGTAATTCACGCGAAAATGGTCAATTTGGTCGTCTTCCAGTACAGAAGAGATGCTATTTTAAATATGCACGTTAAAGCTTGTACGTAGGATGGAATCGCATCTACAGTTTGTCCCTTAATTATATATGTAATTATTTTTTCAATACAATAAATGGTTTTGGAGATAACTGCAAAAGAAGTGAATCAGTCCTTCTTAAGATGAAAAAATGGCCGTTTTCTGGTACAAAAATGGAAATATTTTCAACTCATCATTATGAAGAAATGGTAAGTCGTGGAAATTCACTTTCAATGAGAAAAATGTTCACAACAGAGTACTAATGGATGTGAAATAAAGAACGGTAGAAATATATGCAAAATATAGGAACTGGGGTGTATATGACCCAAGTGCAAAAAATCCGTCTTTCGGCGGTAAATAGTTAGTTATGAAATTAAAGTGATCACAAAAAATCTACACTACTCGATTACCCGTTTCTCCCTCTTTAATTTGATACCAAACATGACGTACTTTGGACAGCCCCAATGGGGGGTGGTACTACCCCCCATCCCCAAAAGCCTCTTCGTCAGAAATTGTTCACCTATATTTTTGTACTCTAGACTCTAAATCCGTAGGAAAAAACCGCAATGCTCTACGACCCTCCCACACAGAGTTATCCGTCTTTCAATATTTCGATACTTCTCACGTTTTCTTTAACTCCTCAAGTTAGAGAATCTCGAATGGAGAGTTAGGGAGTTTTAACCGGGGAAAACGAAAATTCTCATCTCCCAAACTCCCAAACTCTCCCAGTTAGTGAATCTGGCCCCTGAAGCACTCTATATTTGCGAGATACCATATAGCTGTCAGGCCCGGATCTATAGGGGGGGCACTCGGGGGCACTTGTCCCGGGCGCTAGTGTTAAGGGGGCGCCAATACGACAGACTTCTGAACCCATAACCAAACGAGAAAAAATCTAATTACAAGTATTGGACATTTTTTTCAGACCATACTCAACACTTCAGTCTTCTTTCCGGAATCTAAAGGCTTCTTTGCTGATATCATACTTTTAATTGTGCTTATACTTATACAGTCAAGGAGTTTACTGTCTATTAAATATAAGTGTGTAGACCTCTGTAAGCTAATTTAACTAAAAATTCCGATAAATTCTCAAATTTTACCTTTGTATCATATGAAATGAATTCAACAATTGTACAAAAGTGGCTGGCAACCCTATGTTCCACATCATCCATCAATCCCACCTCGAATGTAGACAGAATATAAGACAGCACAACGTTTCCAGAAAATATTTTTATGCCAGCTAAATTTAGGCATTTTAGCCGGAGTTAAGGCCCTTGAATCTGAGTAAAAAATTGGATAAATCCCTTCAACCTGAACGGCAGTTTGCCAGAATTCGTACCCAGAGTTTTTTTGAAACCGTCTCAAATTTTAGTAGTCTTAGACGAGAAGATACATATTGAAAAGCGGCAAAAATAAAAACTGATCTCTAACATAATTTAAGTTTTAAATTTGTTATCCTTGTGTTAATAATACCGGAGACAGGCTAGCAATTTCAATATTGCATTTTGCGCTCAACCGAAAGTCTGTCTCTATATACTGAAAAACAGCTTGGTATACGGTCGGTGTACACTCAGTATGTAGTACATTGGAGCTCAATAATGAAATCGCGAAACGTACGCGGTATACGAGCTTATTGCAATATGATCATAGTTATAAACCATATAATACACGAACCTTTTAGAACCGAATTTAATACTGTAATGTTGGCTACAACTTTTTCTGACATTTAATATTTGACACTTGTCAAATTGAAGTGTCTATTTTGTGTTTATTTCTCATATAGTATCTGCTCGCGCTTTGTACGTGCGCGGAACTTTCTTAAGTCAAATTACACAAATCAAGTGATAAATCAAATGTAAATTTTCTAATTAAATTTTTAGTATCGTAAACAGCAAGTGTGTCTCTGAAATTATATAGTGCAATTTCCATAATTGCATTATCAATATATCAATACTAATATTGCAAGTCTGTCTCTGGTATAAAATAAACTGTATTTGTAATGATACGATTTTTTACTTTCCTTTTATTTTAGAACAGTTTGAGATTCAAACGATCGATCTTAGTTTTTGTTTGAATTTCAAATTCTTTTTATATAACAATCATTTGTTTCAAATACGAATTGTTTTTAACAATTCTGGTTCTAGTTCCCAGGTATGTAAGTCATATAAGTATGATGCCCAGTATACCCTGGAACTGTAATATAATTACCCAAATAAAGATCATTTTTAGAGGGGCGGTAACTAACGTCTTTGCCCCCCTTCAAAACTTTCCTAGATCCGGCACTGATAGCTGTTAGTACTTTCTTTTCAAAGTCTACAGGTGTTCGGCCTAGTTTCAAATCCCTGAAGGCCTTTTAGAAGTTCTTCAAAGCTTGGTGATGAAAGTGTTTCTTAAATTGCTTATCAACAAATTTCTTCGATCACTTGTGTATGCATTCCTGTCACTTCCGCTATCGAAAAAATACTTCCCAAGCTTTGTATAGCAGAGGAATTAATATTTGATTATTTGTAATATCCTTCAAAATCAGTTTGTTTACGTTTTGCCTTCTACACAACTGTCAAATTTTTAATCTTTTCTGTTTACTTATAACTTCTGTTCCGGATATTCTTCTACCACGTGATCAACATTCTGTTTCTTCCACAGAGAAAATAAAAAAAAAGGACTCATAGTTATTATCATGAATACTAGGCAAACAAATCGACAGACAGATGAACGGACAAACAAAACCTGAAAATATTATATTGTCATGATATTGCGTTATATCTCTGTATTTATTTATTTATCTAAGAACCTTATAAATGTTCGTAAATAAATGATGTACCTTCCCCTATAATTCCATCTAGCTAGAGGTATAATGCGGAAAAAAAAATAAACTCAAATATTTTCTAAGAGGCATCGTGAAATATAAACGTTTTATGTTAGTGGGCGTTGTTTGGAGCGTTGGGGAGGTTTTGGGGTTGTGGATGGAGGTTGGAAGTTAGCTAACATTAAAACAATTTAAGCCTATAAACTGCTTTGAGTGGCAAGAAAAATTCAAGGACTCTGTGTGTGTACGTCCATAACACAATTTTCTATTTTATGCTACGGAAATTCGTCGTCGAACTCGTCAACCATTACACGGGGTGTATGTAGGTATCTCGGTATGTGTTACATAATAAAACATCTAATCTTGATATTCGTTAATGGTTTTCCATTTCTTGAAAATTTTCGGTCGTATAACTTCAGATTCGCGCTTTTGGTTTGGCTTTCTATATAGTCCCCAGGAGAAAATATATATCTAAAAATAACGTTGATATGAAAATCATTTCGGCATAAGACTCAAGGAAAATTGTGTGTGGGTGATGAGAAAAAAAAGAAAAAAGCGAAGCATAAAAATTACTGCCAGCACCGAGGAGATTTTTTACTTATCGCGGATTTTAGTAAAAGTTTCGAAAAATCATAGTACCTATCTGTCGTTTCGCCGAAGGGACTGTTTCCTTGGCATTATGGTATAAAAGTCCTAACCTAACTGTTTAGATTGAAGATTAGAGGTTATATAGGAAACACTTATGAATGTTTTTTTTTATTTTTTATTTTACGGTGTATTAACAGCGCACCGGCATAGCGGCGGCATCACCTATAGAAGAAAGCAATGTGAAATAAAGTAGCCATGAAATAATAAAATCACGAGTGAAAGAAGTAAATCTTCTTTGAAATTTTTTGTTTCGTTTATTTCATTTCATTTTGATAGCAATTCAATGAAATAAAAAGCTTTCATTTTTAGTCTACATGGGATAAAAACGACGATGACGACGTTTGAAATAAATAAATATTTGTTGACAGATTAATATACTGAAAGAGACTTTCTTTCATATTTCTTTGAAATTGGGAGGTTACATGTACAAAAAAAAAATTAAAGAAGTAAATTGGGTATTCAAATGTTTTGTTATGCAAAATTTTATACAATTAATTGTGTTTTTTTTATATTCACACATTCTGTTCGGCTCTGAATTCTCTTTGAAGTTATGTTAGGAGATTACTCTGAATAAAATCTAATAACATGTTGCCAAAGCCGTTTTTAATTTTCCAACGACAAATCCATTGGATAGTTGGGGATGACTGAAATTTACTTGTTTACCTATAAAAATTAAAATATATTGTGTTTTTTTGCTTGGAGAGCAGCAGCAAGTTCGTCTATTAAAACCTGAATAGTTCAAGGAATGATTTATTACATTTTGTGTTCAAATTATATCTTAGCCCGAGAAATCGTACCATACAGTGTCGACCATATTCTCTCTGAAATATGTATTTATTCTACGCCATAAAATTCATATATTGGATAACTGCAAGATCGAAAATCTCCTAACGCTCTTACTATTGCCCAGGATGTGCGGATGGCGAAACATAAGACATAAGATCAGTATAACTTTACCACATTGAGATTACTGGGCTTCTCTAAAACTTCTTACACAGAAACTTCATAAATCTTTTAAATTTAGTAGCTCTGCCGTCGCTATGGTTGACAGGTTTTTGTCAGACCGTGGCCAGAAAGCTAACGTCAATGGTATGGGTATCCTATTTAGTGCTTGCTTTCTCATGTGTGGTGTACCTCAGGGCTCAATACTGGCCCCCTACTATTTGGCTTCTTCATTAATGTTGACGGAGGTTTGCGGCGGGAGACGGGAAGTGGTCCTGGAAGGCGAGCATGGGGGACATACTCGAGGAGGTCGGGACTCCCATAAAATTATTTAGCCCCTATTTAGCCATTTTTTTAAATTTCTCCCTCTGGAAGGGGCGGGGGATTTTTTTTCACCAAATTTGGAAAGTAGGTTCCCCTTGAGCTCTTCTTTCGTTTCCGCAAGTCCGTTTTGTCCGGAACCTCGCTTTGGGCGGGGCGAGTAGGCAAAGTATCTACAGGCAAGCGTCTGCCCCTCCCCCACCCCTTCGCGAAGCATATCATTCCCTTCTACAGTCTACATGAAAAAAAATTCCATACATGACTCCACTATTTTGTCCATTGCTCCTCACCCTCTTTACCGTTTCTGTTGATTCTTTTTGCATATGCATCACAACGCGAGCATTCCCTCATTCAAATGTGATTTTCGATCTCAGTGTAGAACATTCTATAATCCATCCTGGATGTAATTGATATTCTTCCGGGTACTCTTAACGGCTTTCAATTGCCTATTCTGAGTACGGTTTGTAATCTTGCGATCATTCTTCACTGTAATATGAAATGTTGTGACAACGTTAGTGCGATCGATAGACACATTTATGCAGTACTACGACGATTATGGCATTCATTAATATCGCATCATTTGATTTTTGACAGTTTGATTTTTCCTCGATTGGATAGCTCATGACTATCAGAACCAGCTTAACACAAGCTCGCTGCATGGCCACGTTTAAATAAATAAACGGTCAACAATACATGCGTTTCATCACTTAATCGGTGTTAGTATTAGTATGTTATACTAAACATAAACCAAACACCAGATGAAATTACATGCATAAGACATTAAAAAAAATTGATTAAATATTATATAGACGTTTTTTTAAAACATGCTTAGAAACGTCGAGAACAAAATTCTCAGCCATATTATTGACAGTAATGCACATGCGATTGATAGGTTCGTACATGCTAAAGTTAGACCTTGAGGGGTTAACATGCAACAGAGGTAGCCTTCTCAAATTGTGCCTACTATCACGGAAAGAGATTTTGTTAAGTAAAAATGGAGAATCAATATTCCCGTTTAAGAGTTGATGCACAAACGTTACATCGGCAACCATACGACGTTTCTCAAGCGAGTGCATATTTAAAAGCTTCAAACGATCCTTATAGGGTGGAAGAATTAATGAATTATTCCAGGGTAGGTGCCTGAGAGCAAATCGTAAGAAGTTCCGCTGAACAGACTTGATACGATCGATGTGTGTACCGTGAAATGGTGACCAGACCTGGCTAACGTATTCAAGAAGGGGTCTCACAGAGCAAGTGTACAAATGCAATGTAATGGTGGGATTCGAGAACTCTCGAGACCCACATTTTATAAAGCCCAGCATAGAACTACTCTTTGATACCATTTAGTTTATATGGGAGACGAAATTCAATCTTTGGTCACATTTGACACCCAAGTCACAGACAGACCTAACACGGCGAATCGAGGAATTCAAGAATTCATAATCATAAGTGATTGGTTTCTGATTCCTGCGGAAAGTCATAACCTCACATTTGTGTCAATATTGACTACCAAATTATTGCTTTTGCACCAGTCGTAAAATTTGTGGAGGTCACCCTGTACATGTTCACAATCGTTAAAAGAATTAATCTGAGCGAAAAGTTTTATATCGTCAGCATAAATCAAGACTTTGCAGTGCTTCACAACAGATACAATGTCGTCAATAGATATAATAAAGAGCAACGGGCCCAGGTGACTCCCTTGAGGTACGCCGGACGAAGCTTTCAAGACTCTAGAGATGGAATGGCAGAAATAAATTTGGTATGTTCTATTATCTAAATCTGACTCCGTCCATTTTAGGAATGATAGGGGAAACCCATACTTTTCCATTTTAAACAATATCACGAAGTGAGGTAACTTGTTGAAAGCTTTACTAAAGTCAGTATAAATACAATCTGTCTAGAAGCCTGTCGCAAACCCGCCATTATTATCCGAGATGAATTCTAATAAGTTGGTGGTTGTAGACCTGCCCGAAATAAACCCATGTTGATTTGAAGAAAGCAAATTCTTACAGGAAAATGATAGCTGAGAGTAAATGATTCAAATAATTTGGGCATGCAAGATAATTTCGCAATAGGCCTATAGTAAGAAACATTATTTTTACTACCTGTTTTGTGGATAGGTATGATGAAAGAATTTTTCCAC
The DNA here is from genome assembly GCA_963930735.1 of Dioctria linearis. Classification (NCBI taxonomy): domain Eukaryota; kingdom Metazoa; phylum Arthropoda; class Insecta; order Diptera; family Asilidae; genus Dioctria; species Dioctria linearis. Next base: position 20,532,663 of record OZ005741.1, read on the forward strand.
AGCTGCGGAAAACAACCACACAATCGAGCGATTTTTGGAAAATAATTCTCAGCGGGGCTACTAGGGAGAGGCCACGTGACTTCAGAAAAGCTGTAGGAATCCCATCGGGACCCGTTGTGAAGTCATTTGGAAGCCCATTAATATGATCAAGTATATCCTCATGTGTAATTGTAGGGATAGTGAATGAAATGTTATGAGAGTCGTTCATATAACTAAATTTGCTATTACGAGGTTAGAAATTTGAAGAGGAAAATGCATTTTCAAAAAATGAAGCAAACATATTGCAAATTTCAGACGAAACGTCACTAGCAGAATCTTTGTACCTCATGGTATTGGGGTAGTTGTCGGTTTTTTTTCATATTAATAAACCTAAAAAAGTTACGTGGGTCACTAAATAATTTCGCACGCATACTTTGAATATACTCATCAAATACTGCGTTCCTTTTCTCGTTCTAAATGAATCGGTATGAATCGACAGAACGATGTCATAATTTAATTCTGTGCTCATAGAAAAGGAACGAAACAGAACCATTTCAAGTGCTTGACATTTCTTCCATTTGATAAAAGCAAGTATTAATTCGTAAAAATTGGTGTTTATGAAAAATAAAGCTATTTTCCAACAAAGGCAACTTAAACTAAACTAATACCACTTCGTCCAAATTGTAAACAACATATTCACGAATACAAATTAAAATCGTTCTGTTTGAATCCGGGAAAAACTCAGGTGTGCATTTAGAACGATTCGGAGTCCGAAAAAAGCGATGACATATTAAAACTAAATTGGGAAACACAATTGCACCGTTTCGATCCGATACGTATAAATGTCAAATTTGCTTATATGAGACGTACGTGTAATTGGACACATTCGCCGAAATGGATCGAAACGGATCGAATCGAAACGGAGAAGTTGAGCAAATTTCAACTTTTACGGATGACATAACCTAGAAAAATCACTTGTACAATGTTTGTGTATAACTCAAGATGGATGAAGAAGTTTTTACTGAAGAAATTAAAAAAATATGAAGAGCTTTATGACAAAGGCAACAAATTTTACATGGATGTAAAAGAAAAGACAAAATCTGGAAAAATTTCAATGAGAAATTTAAAACTGATGGTAAGTTTGAACGGAACAATTGTGTTCATGCACGTAACGGATCGAATTGAATCGAATCGAATTGAATCGGAACGGAAGAATTGTGTTTGGCACTTTAATCGTTCGGTCCGAGAAAAAGAACGACATGGATTGAAAAAATTCATTCTGAACGAGAAAAGGAACGCAGCAATAGAGTGAAGAGGAAAGTTCGTTGAACTCATTATAGGATGTAAGGAAGTTGCTGTGACTTATAATGTCCTTGTTCCGCAAATATCCTTTCCACAGTTTATTCTTTCTATTTTTAATGCGTTTCAGCTCATTATTGAACCATGGCGGGATTGCAAGACAGCAATGTGTTGAAATCAATAGAGGTAAGTCTACTAGAAAGTTCCGAAAAGTCAGCTTTTCTAAAATGGCAAAAGTATTGTGTTTCGTCACAATTTGCGAGATTTTTGGTTTTATGGCAATATGCAATTAGTAGAGGGGGGTGATATTTGTCCAGAGTAGACATTATTACTGAGCTAGGTTCAACTAATAAGCTCCCCGCGTCAGTAGAAAATACCAGGTCTAGCTGCCTACCCATGCCATTCTTAACGTTACTGATTTGGCTGAGACCAAGAGATGAAATAGTGTCAAGGAAACGTGATTCCCTTGTTGTCAAGTTATTAAGTGGAAGATAGTCCTCGTCATCTTCATTAAGTACCCATTGAATATTGGGTAAGTTAAAATCACCATAACCTAAAAAAATTAGATGTTAAAGTAAGTAGGTCGTAAATATTTTGACCTTTGTCATCGACAATATTTATGGAGTCTGGAGGAATATAGCAACAAATTATGTATAAGTCATATTTTAGGAGAGACAGCTTAAGAACTATGAGCTCAATATCGAGTGTGTTGGAGAAACAAGGAAGTTCAATTTTGCTGCAATTGAACTTCTTTGTGCAGGCGAGAAGTACGCCACCGCCACGAGCTTCCGAAACAGTATGTCTATCTCTTCTAAAAGTTTGATAAGAATTGTCAAGGATTTCAGCATCGCGAATACCATGATGCAGCCAAGTTTCAGTGAAAACAACAATATCGAAGCAAGCTGCGCCAGAGGATTTGAAGATATGTGCGGTTTTTGTCCGAATCCCCCTTACATTTTGATAGTAAAAGGAAAGCGACTTCAGTTTTTTGGAACAACGTTGTTTATTTTAGCTTTATTTCTAGGTAGGCGCTCAGACTGTACAAATAATTTAGTAAAGCGCCAGGAGGCCAAAGTAAGTGGTCTAATAACTTGTCCTGCATATCTGCTGAAACAGTTAGGAAAAAGTATGCAACCGGTTTAGAGCTTTTGTTGATTTTTCGACAAGAAATACCATCAGTCGCAATATTTTTGGATATGTTCTAGACAGAGACGGGTGACGAAAACATTCGAAGGTTTAGGTACCGTTCTCAAAGTGGAACCAGTATCATTTCATGTGCAGGTAAGTTGCACGAGGTTGCTTTAAAGGACTGCATTCAATTCATTTATGGATTAATTTCGGCATCGTTTGGTCAGTTGTAATGTTCCAGTTCATATCGTCCCGGCACAATAAATATCTAATCCTACCGGACCACTACTTATAAATTAGAAGTAAAGGTTTCTTATCTTGTCCAATTTATTTTTTTAGACCTGTCTCGTGTTTGATGTAGCAGCAAACTCGGTCAACTTCATTTTGACTAAATTCAGTATGAATTTATTTCATAGCAAAACTCCAGTTTTATAAGGGGTAATATTATAATGGTATTAATGAGGAAATATATTATAAAGATCCAGAGTACCGCACCTGTAGCCTATCAGTTAGGCGCGTCGCAGACCAAAACTGCATTTGCAGCAATACTGGGAATAGCTTAGGCAGCATAATAAGTAAATCAGGACGGACTCCCACACCAAACATGTATGCAGTTACTTGATGCTGAAACTTTTTAATTAAATTATGATACAAATTGTGATTTTTTTTCAATTTAGTAAGCAAAATGAGTTCAAGTGAAGAAGGCGTTGTTCTTAGTTGGTACTATTTAAGGAAAAAGAAAAAAAACTAAGGTATCGGGTGCATCCGTATAATTTTAATAATTGTAGCCGTAGCAGTCGTTACCAAAGAATTAGCACTTGATGAAAATGAATTTAAACATATGAATAAAAATAATAAAAATAATTTTATGGATTTTGTTGCTTTATTATCTCCGTCAATAACAACAAAAGACACAAAATTCAGATTATCAATCCCACCTGAAGAACGATTATTGATAACCTTGAGGTAATACTTATTATAAAACATTTTTGAATTATTATTATTAAACCTCTTTGCCATTTATTGGCCTCCCTCTGAATATTATTTGATTTGTGTGGATACCAATTGTACGTTGAGCAACTGCTTTCCACTGGAACTATTGCGATTTGAATATTTGGTAAAGAAGGCCAAATATAGGTGATGGAGTTAGGGCAGTTGATGGATCAGATCCTTGCGAAGATGATGGACAAGAAGTTAATGGTACTACTGCCGTATTGAGAAGGATATTACTTCGTTTCGAAAGTGCCTACCTTGCTTAGGTGTCATTTCGTTAAAAAATGGAAGCAGACTGTTCAAAAAGGACTGGTTTCCAGAAGTGTCCTTTTTCTCCTTCTTCATATCTTCAATCCATTGATCCATTGATCCTTGAGAGCGCTTCCTTTTGAAACTATGTACAGGCTGATCAGCTTCTGTATTTTGGGCAGCATTTGTTGAATTGGTGGGAATAGCGAAATTTTGGTTACTATTTTCCGTTGCTTGATTGGCATTTTCTGTTGCTTGATTTCCATTTTCCATTTCTTCAGTAACGCCGACACTACCAAAGGTCACATCACTCAATTCTCTAGATTGCCTGAGTGCTGAGTGTTTCGTTTCTTGAACTCAAATTTCCACTTACTGGTGCATTCCTTATGAATGGTACGAGAAATTGAAAATTGCTTCTTCGCAGTCGCACCAGATCCACTAGGAATTTGCTTTTGAGATCTAACGAAATTCATTTTGCATTTTCAACTCCCCAGCTAGGTTTGAAACAACAGAAACTGTACCGGAAATTTGCAATTCGTCGGATGATTACAGGGCAAGGACCAAAGCTGCCCGCTTGCAAAACTATCTTGTTGATTATTTTATTTCCCCGAGGGGGCTATACCCATACAATGGAAATATATTTTTGCATCCATTAAACCCAAATGGAATCAAAGTGGTATATTAGGCTGGCTATAGGGCTACCTTCATTCCATGTATTGATGTATCAGTATTCCCAAGTAACAGTTTTTCCAATTTTTGGTGACTGATGGTGATGGGTAGTTTTATTAGGGGTATATAATGGTTACTCGGTTATATAAGAATTTCAGTGGTTATATGTATAAGAGTTTTATAATATTACCAATTGATGATGTAGTTATATTAGAGTTTTTTAGGTTACTAACGGTTATCGTGGAAGTAAGTTACTAAAGGTTTTATAAGTTGGTGATGGAAATGTTTCAATCACCGGTCTATATAACTTAGAGTAACCATTACTAGAAGGTATATAAGTAAGTTTTATAACTGTTTTGATCACCACGTTATAAACTTATTGGTAATAAGTGTTTATTGCGGTATCCGTGGTTACCCTTATATAACTCCACAACTTTCAGTAATTTAGGAGACTTTAATAAAAATTGGGAACTTTCGGGAATACATATACCCACTACAGAATATCATAAAATTTTTTGGTGGCCCTTTAGTAACTACGGTGATTGTTATAAAAACAAATTACTTTTAGTGTCGAATGGAGCCATTATAAAACTGCTTTTATTTATATAACAAAATATAACCAAAGGGGGTATATAAGAACACTAACGTCTGTTTTTTGTGACTATAATTAAGATATATAACATTACCAAAGGTTATACATATTATGACTAAAGGGTATATAAGGACCATTTTCGAAGCATGGTAGTGCCTTTAGTTTATATAATATTTCTAGAAGTTTTATAAGAGTCATTCAGTTTATATAAAACTACTTGAAGTTTTATAATGGTAATTTGTTCATTTAAGTACAAGCCGCCATTTTTTCATCTGTCCATTGCAGATAAAAAAGAAAATGTCGGTTAAGCCAATTTTTTAAATTGCAGATATATGGCTTCCGTTTTATTTTTATATGAAGAAAATACATATTTTTAGGTACATAAAATTTCTAAAGTATGCTATGTAATTTTTCTGAATTAATGTCACATAAGTGAAAATCTTAAATATTGTCATATTTAATTAAAATTATTAAATATTGCTTATTTTTGGAGCGGTCTGTATTTTTTGGAAGTATCTATGATGATATTCACAGTAAAATTTCAATTGCAGCTAAATTTCACCACATATATGCCGAAAAATTGTACTTCTAAAATGTAAAAATATTAAACCCTTACATTATAAAAATACAATAAAAAAAAATCGAAATTCTATGTCAAGATAGGTTTCGCAAATATTTGCATATTATTGTTTTATAAAGGTAACGAAAAATAATTTCCCTAACATTTCAATCACTGAAAGTAATCAGTCTGAGAATTCCAAGCGTTGTGGAAACGTTACCATCACCATTATAAACAAAGTTTATAAAGGTAACGGAAACATTACTGTAACCACGGCTATGACCAAATTAATTAATCGAGAGCACCTTGGGTTATATAAGGGTTATATAAGAAGTTATATTAAGGTAACCAGAATATTTTGGTTACTCATTTTATAAAACTTTTAGTTATATCACGTTACCTAAATCAAGTCACGGTAACCTTTATATAATCCTCCATTTAAGCTCTATAAGGGGTTTATAGTGGTTACAAAGACGTTTCGAGTACCAGTCCATATAACTCAAGTTATATAATTTGGTACTGGAAACCTTACGGTTACTACTATATAAAAAAAAATTGTTTCTTGGGTTAGCATCTCTGTTCAAGATATTAGAAGCACTATATAAATATATAAAATGCAAACAAATACCCATATAAAAACATTACGAAATGTATCGGAGGGGGGGGGGGGGGGGGGTTTGCTTAGGTTAATATTTGATTGGAAATATTAACGCAATATTTGAACTCATACCTAAAATCGTTCTCGATATTCTCTACAAAAAAATATCTACGACATATTAGAACTGAATGTCCTGGATTCTATTCCGGTAAAGCTCGACTCAAAGTGAGAGTGAGGTTCCACGAGTCAGAGGGGTGCTAATATTATGTAGGTATATACTTAGCACTTACATAACTATATAATGTATAATTTTTTTTGCTTGTTATTATTCTGTTGTCGTTCGAATAGAAATTCAAAGAAATATGGAGAAAATTCCCCTACAGCTAACTCCAGAAAAGAACAAGAAAAGATGTGGGCGAAAATTGATATATGTATGTATAAAATTTCTAACCCTTTTCACCGAATTAAGCTCCGAAAACCTATCAACTATATGTGTGCTGTGTGCGGTTATTGATTTATAGGGGCAGCCAAGAATCGCTATTTGCCTCTATAATGTCAGAGAATTTGAGATGGGTCACGAATCAAAATGCTGGATGTTGTTGGTGTTGTTGTAAGAATCCAAAGAGAAAATGATGCCATCCACGTAGGAAGAAATTTCCTTTTCCTATCCACGATGAATTGTTTTTTTTTTTTCAATATAGTATGCCTATATAAAAGTACAAGGAATAACTATATCCGGATATAGATAACCGGGTGGACACGAAAATTGCTACAGTACCAACCTCGCAAAGACAGAAAGAAGACAAAGTATCGAAAGTAATAAAGTAAGGAAAAAAACTTTCTTTCTAAGATATTTTCTATATTAAGAAGAAGAAATTGTTTAGGGGGAGTAAAAAAAAAACAGTATTTAAGTGGGCGGCAAGCAACCTTTAGAGAACATTTTGTTTTTCACTTTAAGTATCATCCATTTAATTGGTGACAGCTGTTATAGCTATCTGAAGAGGAACATTTTTAATGATGGCACTTACTTTTGAGGGCGGAAGCTCTCTTTTAACCATACTTTAATGGACGTCAAATATAACACTTGTGTAAGAAACAAAGGAAACTGCAATCTTCTTACAACAACAACAAATGTTAGACTCTTAAAAATTGTTGCTGTTGCCATAACAATTACCAAATTTTGACGGATGGTAGGAATAATGGATCAAGTCGGCTTGGCTAGTAGAATACCTATGTAAGTAAATGTAACTGTGACTTCGTCGCCAATGATTTAATTTCTTACAAGTAAGTTTTTACACGAGTTATATGGTCTTCGATTATCCAGATTTGAGGTACAAAAAAAAAAAAAACATTAGAGCCCGATTATGTCTTATCATTGTTTCCCATGTATATATTCCGATGATGACTGATGGACATTGACATCATTTGCTCGCACTATCAATTATTCTTCTCGGGAATGAAAATCTCTATATCGAGAGTGACCTTAGCATTTGATAAAGTGTATAAAGTCTGTGGATAACTTATTTAAAACCTGTCTGTGGCACACGCTCTCGAATGCTTTCGAGAAGTGATGTCGAGCTCTCACCTGCCAAAGTGAAGAGTGAGGATATCGACATCAGTTGTCAGTGTCACTTTCACACGGGTAGCTTTGCAGCCATATTTGGGCCTCAAAGAAATCCCGAAACAGAAAAATGGTGATGTATTCATTTTCCAGTTGGTGCTTCTGGATTTGTCAAAACAAAATCATGTCAAATACTTTGGAAAGGAAACATAGAAAACTTATTGTATTGTAGTCAGATGGGCACACATCAACAGATTTCTTGACATAATCACATTTTGCTAGGGAAAGAGGATTTGATAACATGTAGGTATTGAATTTTTGCGAGCGTAATGTAGTTATACGCGAGGCAATTATATCCTCAGCGTCATATTTAATATGTAGAGTAAAAATAAAAATAGCCTTAAGTAGTTCGACACAGTCTTTTTAACGAAAACTAAATCCTGATTTACTTTCTCTGACATCTATCAACGAATCTAAGTGGCAGCATATTACGAACAGTGGATTGGATAAAGGCGACCTCACACTTAAAAGGCAAAGTCTACCCCCGCAAACATTACGGTTCAAAATCGAATCGAATTTGAAGTTAATCAATTCGACTAGGCGAAGTTAAGCTACGAAATCAAATTCGCTTGCGACGTAATTGCGATTTGCAGGAGTAAAAAACGGAACACGATATCGAATCGTATTGGCGACCCGACAGTGGTTCGCTAGCTCGACTTTCTTTCGAAGGGCTTGTATGTGTTTGTTGGTATGTAGTTCGTTTTGGACTCGATGTTTTTTAGCAGTTACGATCTGGTATCAACCTCTCTTGCAGGGCGTTTTGCAAATACTAAGTAAATACGATATCGAATAAATAAACAATAAATACTCACTATAGTAAAACGCCACTTTGCACTTTATTCAATAAAAGGCTGAACTATACAATAAACGTATACGTAAGTACATTTACTTACGTAAAGCGAACGCGCCCTCTAATTAACTGGCGTACAGAAGTTAGCTTTAATTCGTGTGAGGGGAACTTTCGTTAAGTTTAAAGGTCAAATTGCAGTCAGTAAAGGTGCAGTAAGAATCGATCATTCCGTAAGAACGCGATATGTCAAACAATTAAATTATTCTTAAATGATTAAAATGGAATAAAAATGCTACTGCGAATTAATAGAAAGCACAAATCTTCAATTAAATCAACTTCCATTTGTTAATTTTTTCACTTTTACCACTTTTTAAAATTTAACACATTAAAAATATCAATTTTTCGTAAGTGAGCCTCAGTCTCGTTCAATTTTGTAAAGTTATTTACGTCTATTGTAGTTCAGATAAAAATCTCAACTTACAATGCCTGCGAAGAACAATTTCATGAATAGAAAATATTTGCTTTAACGACTTCCTCGGAAATTGACATGAGCCGTATCGTAACTTCTTCTATATATAGCAAACAAACCGAAGAAATTTCGAGCTATAAGCGATGCATCTATTTCGAATTCTCGGAAATTTCGGCATGCTTGAAAACGTCGTTTATGGTAAAAAAGCGAAGAGATTTCGACCCATAAGCGGTTCATCTATTCGTATTCTCGAAAATTAGGACATGATGCTAAAACTTCGTGTAAGTAAAAAAAAAATCGAAGAGATTTCGAGCTACGAGCGTTTTCTCTTTTTCGAACTCATTTCGCTATGGTGGAATTTCGTCGAATTGTTTGCAAGGACACTACGAATCCTGCAATAGTCGCTGTATTGAGAGCAACAATTGACGAGAATGCACACAAATACCAGAGAAAATGTGTCGTAATGTGTGGGATTCCATTTCTTTGCGTTGTCAACTATGTTTGGAACAGAACAGAATAGAGGTCAATTTGAAACCAGATGTTAATAAGACAATTAAATAATGTGTGTAGATGCTATTACATTTTAAAAATTACGTGTATTTTAATAAAAACCGGTTTTAAAGTTTATATACAGTTTTTTGGGACAACCGTGCATATGGGTGGCCCAAAAGTTTCTCCCCACCTATTTAAGGGGTATTCTAGTCTAGAGGCCCGAATTTTAGAGTTTCTCCCCACCTATTTAAGGGGTATTCTAGTCTAGAGGCCCGAATTTTAGGTGATTTTTGAAGTGCCGTAAAAACAAGGCAATCAATATTTTTCTATCCATTTTTTTATGAGTTATTTATTAACATTGCAAGAATACAGAAAAAATTAAAAAATTAAAAAAAGTTAAAAATTCAAAAAATTAGCAGCTGATGAAGTGGGGGGCCTCAAAAAATTGGCGCGTGATCATGCCCACGATTCCAACCCGCCTAGCAATCCGAAAAAATAAAATAAAAAAGATTATTAGTCTAGAGTAATGTGGCTATGTCCGGAACTAGGGCAAAGTTGAAAAAAAAAAAATTTCACAAAATGGCAGCTGCCTAAAAAAAAGCAATTTTTGTACCACTTTTTTGACTTTTTAAAAATAGTAAAAATTGAAATTTTGGGATGCGGCTAGTTCCGGACATAGACAAGTCTATAAAGAAAATTTCAAGTAAATCGGTCCAGTATAACTTGAGAAATCGTCGGCATCGTCTTGAAAAAGGCAGTTTCGAGAAAAACGCGTTTAAGGTGTAACACCACTGTAAATTTTTTGAAAAATCGTTTTTTTTTTATTGGCTTAAAAAATAGTTTAAACCCTCTAGAATAAGAAAAAAAAGGTACCGTGCGAGAAAAAAATTTTTTTCTTTGAAAATGGAAGTCGCCACCAAGCGCGTCAAACTTGCTCCGAAACATGTCCCGGGAAGATGGCTGTGGAGCCGCCATTTTGTTTTTTTTCGCTGTCAAAAATTTATCAATAAAGTTCAATGTATGTCCGTTAATACCCTTAAAAGATTTCTTTCAAACACCTTTAATTTTGTGAGAAAAAAATTCGTGAAAAAAACCATTTTTTTTTAGCCGTTACAGAGGCGTTACCCCTTAAAGTCCATACGTCCACGTGGTTTGGAAATTAGAATTCAACTGTTAGCAGCTGGATGCAAGTGAACACTAAATATAAAGATACAAATCGAAAAATCCTCTTGTAGGCATATTCTTGAATAGTTAAACTTTGAAAATATGAAAACAAAAAAAAATCGATTTTTTCGAATTTCTAGACTAGAATACTCCCTTAAATAAACGCATTATCCAAAATTTTTCCCCTTCCAGTGTATCAAAAATCCTAAGCGGAGGTTTTAAGTATCAATTCTTCAGGTATCGTAAGATCATATTGTGCTTAGTTGCGACAGCATATTATAAGTCAATACCATTAGTGCAAGGCGATATAGTGCATTTCCGGGGGAAAAAAATGAAAAATCATTTATCCCTACAGCAAATTTGAATTACCGAGGTAAGCAAGGATCTTTTTGTGAACTTACCTGTAAAACTGTATTGCTCCTGACCTCAAGGCCCCTTTTTTTGTTGCTATGTTTATCGTAAGTAATGGATTTTTCTTAGAACATTTTATGCGGGCTTTATTTCAAAAACCATTACTTTTTTGAAGCCTGTTAGAGGACTTTAGCGTATTTCTTCATTATGGCTTCGAAGAGGATACCAACAAAGATTCAAATTGACGAAATAGGAAAATTCGTTTCCAAAATATGGACAGGGAGACCGTACGATTATGGAAAAGAAGAAGGGCGATGTACAGAACAACAGATGCTCCGGTAGACCGGCAACTCTTTCGCCTACAGTAAAAATAAAAATTAGGAAGATGATGGAAAAGAAGCCAGGCATTTTGGGACGAGTATATCGACCAAAAGGATAAATCAATCCGAAAATTACCAACCTCGGGTTAAAAACAACAACATCTCGATCAACGATTCAACGTAAGCGAAGCATTCTGTGATGATAATGCTCTTGGAACATCTAAGAGAGCTAAGGTACCTTTAACGAATGAATCCCTAATTGTTTTGCACTCAACGCGTAAGAAAAAAATTAAACTAAGAACACGTGATCCAAGGACTATTGATTGAACCCATATATAAAACCAGAAATTTGATATCAAGGTAATGGTTGCCCAAAAAATCAGCTCACTTGGATAGTCGAGACTTCATATTATTGAGGAAAACTCTACCGTCGATGGATCCCATTACTGGAACAGCATTTTACCTGATTACCTTTGAATACCAGGATAACTGAAAATAGTTTTCAGATAAAATTTGGTAATTTTGCTTTAAGAGGGCGGGTACTTAGACATTCGATACCGAAGAATAGACGAAACAATATTAATTGCAAGAGTACGCAGCAATAATGGAGTAGCTGCAAAATTTATGTGATAGATTTGGAATGAGAATAAAAATTTGTATTATATTAGCATCGCAAATAAATTACAATTTTTAAATTATGTTTGTTTTGTTTGTTTGCTTTTTATAACAAAGAGATTTGGGGAGAAATACACTTATTATATGTACTATGTTACTTAGGATACATGCGGTGATTTTAACAACTCATATCTCCAAAACGGGTACGAGCATCTCCGAAATGTTTGGCACGGCTTCAAAATTAAAATAAGAACAAAAAAAAAGTGCTGTTCAATCGTAAATAATGCTATTTTGGTCCATTCTTTTTTTTAAAAAAATACTGTTTATTATTAACAAAAATAAATTTCGTTCGGTTTGCTGTATTTTTTTATGATAAATTGGAATCTGAATTAGAAAAATCGGTTACTCTGTTCTGGACATTAGGCAGTGGCGGTCAAATGTAAGTTTAAAAGGGTTAAAATGGGAAATAATCACAAATTAAATTAGTATTCCATATATTTATTTATGTTATATATTTATCTTAAATAAGAAACAAAATATTTGGCTTCATTTTGTGAAAAAACTCGAAACAATAAAAATAAAGTCATGACTAAAAATTAATAATACTTCAATTATTCAAAATTAGGCGTTCAAAAGTAAGTTGACAAAACCCCTAGCAGCTGCAATGAAATTCTACCTATTCAGCCTGGAATGGATAAAATATATTTTCGATAATCTTCTGTTGAAAATTGGTTCCACGTTGATTCAATATACTCCTGCAGTTTGTTCAAATTTTTTGAACCTCTCTCCGCGATTTCATTTTAAGCCATGGCCAAACATTTTCAATTGGTGACAAATCAGGACTCTAAGGTGGCATAGAACATTAATATTTTCGTTCTTAAATAATGTCAAACTATTTTGGCCGTATAATTAATTGGAGACATCGTCGTTGTAAAATGAATCAATCTTTTTCCTTCGGGTATAATAACGCTTTTTAATAGATCCAGGTCACCTCGAAAGACTTTTCCTTGTAGATATTTTATTTGACCTATTCCATAACCTGAAACACATCCCCATACAATATGTATGCGCCGACGAGAGCGGAATAAAAAGGTTTTGCAGCTTAATATTGACGACCCCAATAATTGGGAAAAAATTATTATGGATTTCTAAATAAGAAAAATAGCCACTATTAGGGCAGTACAAATCCTGAATTGATACACCAACGACCTTTACCCCTTCTCACAGTTACAGTATCGTGCACTATTTGGGTAGGCGGCATCATTGGCTCACATTTTTTTGAAGACGAGAGAGGCAATGCTGTAGCAATTACTAGCAATCGCCATCGTGACTTGTTGCAAAAATTTTTAGTACCCGAATTGGATTGAGTGGGCATACAGCACATGTGGTTCCAATAGGACACAGCACACAGCTAACGGTACGAAGGAAATCTTTCGAGTTTTTTTTCCCAGCCCGGCCGCGTAATGTCAAAGGTTATATCGATCCCCCCCCCCCCCCACCACCATCGATCCCCTGACTTGACCGCTCCCGACTTCTTTCTTTCGAGGAACTTGAAGGGAATGGTGTACGGCAATCAGTTAACCATTAACATTATCCAAGAAATCGCCACCGGAAATGTGCCGAAATGTTATGCAAAATATAATTCAAAGAGCACTCATCTATACCGCGGCCAGAGGCCATATGGTCGATGTAATATTCCATACGTAATTGTTATAAACAAAATAATCGATTAATAAAAAATAAAATAAAAGAATGTGTTTCATTTTATAGTTATTCAAAAAACACATCGGTGTGGAACATAAAAAACACCCAAATTCATAGCGAACTTAGTCAATATGAAATTGACCGAGTTTGCTGCCAAATCTGCAGTTCAAGAATTGAATGGAAAAACCTCATTTACAAACGAAAAATCTTTAAAAAAGAAATTTTTATACAAAAGCAGGCGTTTCGTATCAGCCGTATTAGCCTTATCAGTTCGACTTGGTTTTTTCTACTCAATTTTTGAGCTGCGGATTTGGCAGCAAACTCGGTCAATTTCATATTTACTAAATTCGTATTTCGGCTCGTATTCACACTTAATTTTTTTTTTTTTTTATATATATATGCACTTATGAGGTAAGCTTGGCTGTTCACTTTGTCGTATACGGCAACCAGGAACCAAGCCGTACTGATGAGTATACGGTTTCTGCTGATACGAAGCGTCTGCTTTTACATAGAAATTTTTTATTAAAGATTTTTCGTTTGTAAAAGTGGTTTTTCAAATTGAGTTGAAACTTAAACCTTTTATATTTCCCACAGTCGTTTTGTAGGAATACCTTTTTTTGTATCCTTTTCCTATACTATTTGTGTATACAACAGTCTCATTCGCATCAAATTAAATTATTCCAAAATACGGTATCTTAATTGTACATGTGAACAAACAGTTAAATTAAGTTAGAATAAGATTAAAAGTGAATTGACTAAGACTAAGTAGGAACGGTTATAAATAGAAAATAATACAAGCACATAGACCTATGATTCGAAAGGTGCAACTTAAAGGAATTAATCAAAGAATAAACGTAATTGTGAACACTATCCTACCATATGTAGTAATCTAGAGGCGCTTTCGGCAAGCACAGTCTCAGTGAGACAAGTGAGATATTCTCAGTTGGCTCACTGAGACTGCACATTCGGCGAACTGTCTTACTTCCATATTGAGCTACAAAATTCGAACGCAACCACTGAGCAACTGAGACAAGTGAAACTGAATTTTCTTGCCTCAGATGACTCAGTTTCGTTATATTGTGATTTTAATTACTAATTAAAGTTTAGTGAGCTATGTGAATAAACTAACGACACTTTTCTCAATTTATTACTATCCATTTTCTGTGGTCAAAATTATTTAAATGTCAAAATTGGCAAATCAGCTGATTGGTTTGAACTGAGACAACTGATACGGTTGCTCAAAGTTTTGTCTCAGTTGTCTCAGTGAGACAATGCTCGCCGAAAGCCCTTTAGATGTAATTCTAAATTACAGCTACGTTGCGCTAAAATTATTTTTAGTATTTTTCAGCAAAATACATATATTTAAAGAGAAAATCTTCAAATTTGAAGCTGAAATCTCCATAACTTCATCTTGGTGAAATACATGGCAAAATGAAGTTTTAACTTCACATATGGCAATTCTGCGAGAGAATTAGAAAAAAATTAGATAGAATAAATTTTCTCTTTCTGCATTCTCAAATTTTGTGCTGTCCTTCGTTTCTTGCTATGCTTATAGGCATAAGAGCGCTGGGGAATATGTATTATAATGAACTGGCATAAAGGATTTTTTCTAACTGTTGTTCTCACATTTTTTGCGTTCTGTTTTAAAATTGAATAACTGGTGATTACAACAAGGAAATTCCCTTTTGAAATTAAGGGGAGCTTTAAATCATAAGCTGTAGAGCGTAGAAACAGTGAAATAAAGTAGTAAACTTATGATGAATTTTGTAAGTAAACCAATTATACTTTAACAATAAATTGCCGTTAAAACAAAATTTTTATTTGGAAGAATATAAATTTAATTAATTAAAATTAACTTTACAGGCTGGGTGTTCAGTGATCACCATGAGCCTTTTGATGCCTTGCCATTGCTAGATATGTATGAATGTGAGTTCAATAGATAAGAACTATAACTACTATGAAAATCATTCGGAATGTGTGTACGTGGACGCTTAACGTTATCTACGGAATGTGCAATATACCCGCAGTAGCAATAATTCCAGATTTTGAAGGAAAGCCAGCTTGCAAAACATGAAGGGATGTACATACGTGAGCATCCTTTCACGGAATTCCTATTTAAGCTTAGTGCTATCTGAATGAATTCATGAATGAATCCGTCCTAATTACCGTATGTCTTTATATATACATATATACATATGTGTGTACATGGTATTATGAACATTTGTGTTTTCTTCCAGTTTGCATAAAGTACGATCCAAAAGGTGTTATTAATTCGATACTTACATTATACCTTAATCCTGTTTGCAATAATTAAAGGAAAGGGATTATCTGCCACACTTCAATGTGACCTCCTTCTAAATTAATAGAAACATTTCTATAATTTACTATAGTTTTTTTTTTGTAAAATAATTTGCCGCTTACGTCATCAGAGCGTATATCTGCCTCCAAGTGGCCACGCAGTGGGCTGAAAAATAAAAAAGAAGAAAAGGAAGAAGAAGAAGCGTTTCGTGTCACTTACACTCATCGTGGCGTATACAGGTTCGATTCGCTTCGAATGAATCGGTTTCTTTAAAAAAAAATTTAATTTTTTTTTTAATAAATAAAAAAAAAAATTTTTCTATTTTTCTCAAACTTTTCATTTCTTTCTTCTTTTTTTCATTTTTTTCATTTGTTTTTCAAATCACTCAATTTCGCTATTTGCGACCTGTTGATGAGTCAAACCAAGACTTGAAAATTGTCACCAAAAATTAATGGGTTGTGTGATGAAATAACAAATTAGAACATTTTGTAGCTTTTGCTATATACCGGAGAATCCCAAAAAATTCTTTCTTGAACAAAATTAAGTTTAACCCGATAAAAAGTCCAAAAGAGTAATCTTTTTATTTATTGGAAGTAATATATGAAGATTGAAGAGATTATAGTTGGTATTAATACAAGATTAGGATAAAGTGCCAAACACAATTTCAATGTTTCGATTCGATTTGATCCAGCGGATGCATAAGCACAATTGTCCCTTCGGTTTCGAAGACTTGACCTTAAAATCTTGCCAGATTTTGAGTTTCTGCTTTACATCTATTCATACAAAGATTTTTTTTTCGTTTAATTCGTTTTTTTTTTCGTAAACAAAAGACTTTTCATCCATCTATGTGTAAAAACAAATCTTTACAGACGCTTTTCTAGGTTATGCAAGCCGTAAAAGTTGTGTGACTTGCTTGTGTCCAATTGCATGTAAGCAAATTTGATGATAGAATTGTGTGTGCCCTATATTAAAAATATATATGTAGGTATATATATGTATATATATATATAATATAGTAACCACCGGCGCTACACGTAGAGTATAAAAGAAACTAATTTGCTACACTTCCAAAACCAAACAATTTTAAAAAGCAAGCTTACTACATATGACCTTTCGCAAGAAAAAGCAAACAAAATCTGTTGCGCAGCTTATCTTTTATCGAGGTTTGTTCAGTTTTGTTGCACTGTCGAGGAATGTTCAGTATACACAACTTTGAGCGAAATTTTAATGAATGGTGTAATATCTACTAGGTCGCATAAAAATAAATATAAAAATCTCCGGCTAGCTACATTTCACCTTTATTTTATTTATTACGTACATATATTTCAAATTTTATTTAACAGCTTAAGTTTCAACAAATTCAAAGAGAAATTGAAAAACAAGTATATAGGTGTTAATTTCAACACACTGCTGCGTTTCAATCGCTATGCCAAAGCAGTCATTAGAAAAGCTAACTAGGCCTACAGCCTACTCAATCCTATAATACATTTCAGGGACGGACTTTCCAAAAAAAAAACTAAATTGTTGCTCTACAAGACATTAAGTAAGCCAGTAATCACCTATCTCAATGGCTCACGATCTCTCCCACCTTAGCATACTCGAATCGAAAGGAAAATCTTAAGAGCGTGCACGCACAAGGCTCCATAGAAGAGCTAACGGCAAACGCTTCCCAAAAAGGGTACTCTACGGAGCAGCCAAATTTACTCCTATTATGCGAACTTACGTTCAAACAAGTTGGTAAAATCCTTAACCACCCAAACTTATCAACAAAAACAACAAAATCACATTAACAGAAACATCTACCATCTACATGATGGTGGAATAAGTTTCTAGGACCAAAAATGTGCTTACTACTAAGGGCAACCACACCTTAGCCACGTTTACTCAGAGAGTGTCTCTTGGCTCAGCTACAATAGCAGTAAACACGTTACGGATTTCAACGAGATTGAGGTTTAGTTACGAAAAATTGTCATTTTTATCACATTTTTATATCACATTCCATAAGGGCTATATTATCTTCACATTTGATGTTTTCAATTTTTCGTAAGTAAATCTCAGTCTCGTTGAGATCCGTAGCGTCTCAACGGCTATTGTAGTTGACCCTTTAGACGGAAATCAAATTTTTTCAGGAACCATCGATTCCTAATCTCTCTCAACAATCCACATCCAATTCCTCCTATTTCCTTGCCCCGCCCTTCCACTAACAACTAACTCGAATGAGAGAATGACATCCAGTTTGGCTGATATGGCGCATCATCCGTAAAGGAAAAGACGACAGCAAAAGGGAAAGTGAATAAAAGAACATTGAGAGAAATATCGACAATCCAAAGAGAAAATGACGCATTTCTCACTTGACTTAACAAATTAGCCCTGTGTCGAAATTTTGTGAATGAATGAAACAACAAAACTGAATAAAACCATAGATGGCACAAGAACTAGATGTTGCATGTAATACCAGAGCAGAGTATAGCAATTTTATATAGCTGGGCAGTCTATTCCGGACCACAACATTTGAAATGATGGAAACGTTGAGTGATTCATATTTTTTCACATCTGCCGTGTGAAGTGATTGATCACACGAATACAAAATGGCTGTTAATGAAACATTTGCTCTAGGTATTCTCCAAACATGTTGTGGTCCATTCCATACAGTGTACTCTGCTCTGGTATAGCATACGGTATCTGGTATTGTGGCATCTATGATAAAACTTAACAAAAAATGAGCTGCGCCGGAGATTCTGTTTGCTTTTCTACGAAGAACTAGAAATACTTAGTAAAAGTCCTAGTACCTACATAAGTATAAAAGTAAGTCTTAAGTACAAGTAGACAGATATACCTACTTACTTATATTCAAGTACCTACTAAGTAGGGAATTTTAAAAAGTCTGAAGTACTAAGTTAATAAGTCTAAAATAATGAAAATAAACTTTAAGTAGTAGTTAAGTACTTTTTTACTTAACCCCTTGAAGTGTGATTAAATTAAAATAAATTTTCCATATAAATTCCATTTAATTTCATTCGATTCTTCATACATACAGTGATAAGAAATACAACATTTTATATGATCTTCTTAACATTAAAATATTTTCGTAAACTGAATAAATTTTGAACACACATAATCCTAACTACTTCTAACGCAACCTGTAACCCTTTGAGATAAGTGGTAAAACTCGCTACCTGAATTATCAACAATAATCTTCTTCTTGTTCCTCTTTGCCGTTTTCATAATTCGCACCAAATGAAAAACGTTCAAGTAGGTACTGAAGATGCGTTTACATGAATTTTTTCAAGTAAATCGAAGAAACTTTTGTGATTTAGGACTTGACTCAAGTAAACTTGAAGTCAATACGCGTTTACTTGATATTTTGATTACATGATCTCCACTTGAAGTATACTTCAAGCATTCATGTAAACGTACTGCAACAATACTGATAACAATACCAAGTAATGATCACCTTTTATCTTCTTTAGAGCATTTTTTTCAATCTTCGACGTCCTCCGAATTGGCATCTAATTAAAATCAGAGAAAAATCTACCTGGTTCAATATTCTTTTTTTCACCTAATTGTCGGTTCCAGAAAGACTTTTCCTGGCTTATATTTCTGGACCCTCAGCGTTTCTTTCTAGTTTTGTAATTCTTACAAGCTCTGTACTTTATAACTATAAGCAAAACAAATTTGTGCAAGTGAAAACCTGTTCAGTAGCTCCTAAAATCGCATAACGTCTCTGACACGTCTCTGTACATTTCGGCATGGAAAGCGTAGAACGTGCCAGAGGCGTTATTTGAGTCATTTGACTATAATTGACGGTTGAATTTTGCCCAGCTCTGAATAGGGTAGTATAATGCCCTTTCGTTAGATATACAGGGTGTTTCACAAGTGGTGGATAATAATGAAGGAGGCGATAGGTCATGTCGAGGAATGAAAAAAATTGTACGGCAGAGGGGGGTTCATTCTCAACCCTTTCCGAGATAATCCGGGTTAAAAGACTAAGGGTACGTGAAGCGTAGGTTTGTACTAAAACAGTTATATCTCCTAAACGACAAACAGTAGAAATACCTGCCCTTTGGTTCAATGTGTTAGTGCTTCATCTACATTATGTAGCTTAGAAGAAACGGTCTGCCAAACTTCAAGTTTCAGATCTTGTACCTCATTTTTTTGTGTTTGAAGCAAAAAAACTAAAATAAAAACCTTATAATTTTTTTTTTCTGTCTTACTCCTGTTAGAAGCTAAGATTGTTTTCTTTAAAACGCACTTTGTTTTCATTTTGTACTTTTCACCGTGTATGAGTTATCACACAAAACTTCTTCCACTACATGTAGAAAAAAATCGGGATAAGTATTATAAAATCATAAAATACACGCCTCTCATTTTGAATACAAAGTAGAAAGTATGACGAATCGTCATTTTCTACCTGCTGGCATCTCTTTTGGTTGGAAATCTGCGTAAATTTGTAATAAAGGATGGCTTACCTGACATCCTTTTAAAGAAACAAGCAATTTATTACCTGCAACTCATCTTATAACGGAGTTAATTCCTTATTGGAAGCCTTCCGAGATACGTGTGGATGTTCTGTAGCCCAGTACTGTAATTAACTTGCGAATTTTAATGCACTTCAAAATAACCCCTATTATCCCGTTTATAACGGAATTCTAAGCTTAGGGGATACCCTATGGTGCAACGCACACCAAGGCAGAAAGGAGGTAGGAAAAGGATTAATGGACATGAGAAGAGTGGCGGAGATGATGATGTATGCCACTCTTGAACCTGTGCAGATTGTAAGCCCGGGGAAAACAGAAGATGGTGGTAGACTCTTTCACATTCGCACAGTTCAGGATTAGAAAGCCTCATGGAATTTTACTGTATGGTCGAAAGAATTTTGAAGGGTGAAAGGATGTGCGCAGCGTGAGTATTGCATGTAAGAATTAATCTATGTACAAGGGATCAAAGTAGATTTAAACGGAACATTGACCATGCATTAACGATAAAGAAGCGAAAAGCATCCAACATTGTGGCAGTGCTCGAGTTTGTCAATACGACAAGTTATTGCCAAATCGCTAATGAGAATACTCGTACAAAATTCAAATTCTAAAAACTACATTATAATTACACTCTATAATATTAATTTTAAAAAATTTCCATTATTAGGTACTAACACATGCCACTGCTCATCATCTTAATACTCTTTTAATATTCGTCGACCTCACCGTGTCTCGCATCCGCAACAATAGCTTCTCCTCCGTATTCACTGGTTTTGACTAAATTTCACTTTTTTTTCTTCGCAATTATAATTTATAATAAAAATAAATATCACAGTGACGAGTTTATTTTGTTGCGCACTTCGAGCAATATAACATCGTAACGATATCACGTCCTAGAACCCGCTATTTAATATTCAATATTTACCAATGGCAATGTTTTTCGGGTCTCTTTTTTCAATAACTGCATGAGATCTAATTTAACTATGATTGTTTTACGACTAACCACAATGTAATTATTTTGTTTTATTTATTTATTTGTATTAAAAATTGATGTATTTTTGTACATATTTGATGTTATTCTAAAAGTTATGCTTTAACCATTACAGGATTGTCACATCATTAACATGATTCTAAGGCTGTCTATCATGACTGTATTTTTCCGTGCTCAACAAACTTTTGGCCAACTTACATCATTGGGACGAGCACAGGGTTTTGGAAACTCACCTGTTGGCGCTGCCTCTGCTGGAGGAAGTAGTACCGTTGGAGGTGGAAGCGGAGAAATTTTGGGGCCGAAGTCATTGTCATTGAGTACCCATGAACCAACGTGTGAGGAATTACGAGCAATGTGGAGGTAAACAGTTTTTGTTTTTACTATGTTTATGATGAGCTTGTTTTTTCACTGCCCCATAGAAAGACTATTTTGAAACTATAAACTTAATATGCTAAAAATTTTAATTTAATAGGAATAATAACTTTTGAATGAACCTAATGATTATAAATTGAATGAACAATGCAGATGAATTTAATACGGTAAATTCGCAGAACGAGTAACAAATAATACGAATAATGAATTAAACGGATAACGAATGACGCATATAACGAATGAAAAAATAACAAATAAAAGTTTATTCGAATAATTTTTGGAATAGAAATTTATTTAAATAATATTCAACACTTACCGAAATTTTGATCCATATTATCAGGGTTAGTAGATAATAGAACTACTACTTTTTTCAGGGACTGAAAATAACAATTATTTTCATTTTTTCTAACCAAAAAATCATTTAGAAAATGTTATAGGAAGATTGGATTGGATTGTAGCATTATGATTCTTATTACCGAATGTTCACAAATTTCCTTTACTTTTTAAATTTATGATTTTTATTCGAAATTATAAAACGTAACTTCCTTTTTAGTTTTATGTTTTAAAAATCAGATATAATAATTAAAAATTGATTTTTATTTTAAAAATAAAAAATAAAAATAAAAATCCGATTTTTATTTTAAAAATCAAATATAAAAATCAACAAAAAATCTAGACCAATTCTTATGATAACTTAGACTAAAGCCCGTATGTTGTGTGCATCTACTCTCATCTGTCGTACAATCTACGGCATATTTAGAACCATATTTTTCACCCGAAAAACAGTTTTGTGAAATTAAAATCATTTTATGATTTTGATTTTCGATTTTAAAATAAAAATCAGCTTTTGATTTCTATTTTTGATTTTTAAAGTAAAAATCATTTCCCGATTTTTATTCTTGATTTTTTAAACGAAAATCAGTTTTTAATTTTAATTTTTGATTTTTAGAAAGAAAATCAGAAAATAATTTTTTACATACGATTTTTTTTAAAACATTCATAACCGTTACGGTCTCTGCCTTTTTTCATGTCTCATAGTTGAAAAAAAAAATGTTTTTGTTAACTTATAGTTCTTCCAGCACAATGTAGCACAATTCATTCATTTTTTAGTTATCACAAGCAAATTTGGATTAGATTTAAAAAACAACTTATATTCAGTCGATCAACTCTCCATTTACCGATTTTTTAATCTAAGTTAAGTCTAGCCCAATTAGGTGCGCAATGAAATAAAAAGCGGCCAAGCACGAGTTGGACTCGCATATGAAGGGTTCTGTACCATCGTACAAAATTTAACTGAATTAAATTTTGAATTTCGTACACAGCAAACAAATGGAAATAAAGAAATAAATAAAATTAATAATAATCTAATCGAATCTCCAACACCAATGGTAGTATTCAATTAACAGAATCTTACTAGAAATACTCAAAAGAACCTCACCAAGTTTAAAAGAAACCCATCAATCAGCACGCAAGAGAAATGTCTTAAACAGCTGTCAAATAGAAGGACGGTATCCATCTTTTTATTTAGTTTAGTTTTTCAAATTAGAGTTCGCGTCATTTAAAAAAATTAAGGCCTACTTACGGTAATAATGAATCAGGAGAAAACGAGCAAAGCAAGTCGCAAAATCACGTTTTCTGTATGGGGGCCAATTATATTTTATTTTTATCATTTGTTGTTCACACTCTGTGAAAATTTTAACTGGTTACTTATACGATTCATCAGATACATCCCGGTAATAGACAGACGGACGGACGAACGGACATCGGAGGCTTAGTAATAGAGTTCCCGTTTTTACCCTTTCTGTACCGAACCCTAAGAATTACGAAAAAAGCCAGAAAAATAATTAGTTGCAATCTTATCGCCGTCTTTTATTTTGGTACCCGGAACCTCAGTGAAATGGTTATTAGTAATACTTCCGTAAGTAATTATACATTTACATTACATTAATCTGTGTTTTTCAAGTGACGTGTTCAAAATGTGTTCACAAGCTTATTTGTCTTTAGTAATTACTTTTCACCCAATTTCAAGAATAATAACAAGTACAGTTCTCTTTAATCGACAGAGTAAGATGTACACATGTATACAAAATCAAATTATCTATTGCAATCAAATAATGCAAATTTCAGGTGTGTTCTTTTAGGTCCGCAGAACAGACCAGAACAAAAGATACACAAAAGAACGCCTCATACATTTTAATAGAAAGATTTAAAGGTAGCGAACAGTACAAATAGTTCGCTTCAATCGACAGAACAATTTGTTCTCTCCAGTAAGTATGTGGGAGTTCTAGAACAAGGTACACAAAAGAACACAGCTTTCATTAGAAATAAAATTTAATGCAGCACCTCAGTAACGTTCTTGCATATTCCTAATATCAATAAGGTCCACTTCTCGCCTATTTGGTTATTGGAGCTTTCTGTTTTGTGAAAGACTTTCCACTTTCTTGGGCTGAGTACTGAGTATTTTGGTTCTCGAGTCTTCAAATTTGAGCAACATCCCGGCTACCGCTGGTATTATAGAAGATCCAAATCCAAACCCTTTCCTTATGCGTATAAGGGAGTCGACTGCAGTGGCACATCTTAAAAAAACCGAACAAGTTCCATCAGGTTGTGAGAGCATTAGCAATAGCAACGCAACGCACACAAATTATTTATATAGTAATTTAAAATTAAATTAAACTGGTTTCCGAGACAAACGCCAAACCCTACCGCTCTCCCCGCGATTGGCCTGTCAGCCAATCACTGCTACTCTTTTGGCGCACACGTACCCTCGCACCCAGTCCTACTTTGAGTGCACCACATGTTGTGACTGTTCCCAAAATTCTGTAGACTCGTAAATTGTAATAGGTTACATGGAAGCTTTTAAGGAATCTGCACCGATTAGCATCCAATGTTGGATTATTTTCAACGAGTTCTACAACGAGATCAACAACAAAAACACGTAAAGCTGCACTGCACCTGTGTAGAACTCGTTGAAAAGAGGTCAACATAAGATCTGAGCCTCTACTGTCGCTCCACACTGTTCTTCGTTTAAAATTCATTGGAAAATTTTGACTGGAAAAGGAGGAGGCGAAGCTGAAAAAAGCGCGTAAAGTTTTTTAGATGGCGGTCTATCGTGTTCGCTCCTGCCAAGTTGCAAGAGAAGTTTTCATGTTGCTTTTTACATAAACTGGTTTTATCTTCGTAACATTTTTGGGATAAAATTTCTGTCCGACTCCAGGGGTCTATTGTCGTCAAATTTCTGGTATAAAATTTCTACCAGATCCGGAGAAGACATCAGCAAAAATACCATTGAGGATAGGATGACGCGAACCAAATATAAAACAAAACAGGGCATACCGAACTGGATACGAAATAATGCGCTTGAATATCCACGCTTAGAAGCTGCAGAGAAAAAGAACCGTTCAAGGATTAAGTTAAGTAAGAATTAATTTCGTTACATGGTTAAATTGTAAGTAGATAGGTCGCAGGGTAAAAAAAAAATAATTGTTAAGCCAGGGAGCAGACAATTTAAAAGCCAAACTTTCATTTTCACAACTAATTCAGATAGATCCGTGACGAATCAATAATCCGCCCAACGTTAACAGCGTAACAGCGAGCGGTAAATCTGAGGTGTTCATGCTTGCAACCGCTTGCCCGTTTAGCAGCCTGCGAGAAGTTGGTCCCTATATGCTTAAGCACAGCGATCGCAAGGTCACTCACCTCCTACTTACTATTGTAACCGCGATAACTCCTAAGAGGAGAGGAGCACGCGTCTGATCGAGCAGTCGTTGGAAAGGCCATGAAGTTCTGCATACAATGAACTCTGTTAATGACCGCACACATTGAACTTTTTAAGATACAGGGTATTTTGTGAAGGACTTGCATATTTTTTTAATCACCCTCTGAAACTCCGGAGCAGTTGAGATGCCCCCCCCCCCCATTTCCATACAATTTTTTATTTGACTAGGTTACGACTATCACCTCCTGTCCTATGGACAACTAACCACTATGGACGAAACACCCTGTATACAGTACTATATCTGCGTATGAATTGTTTTTGGAAGAATGTTCACGCTTTCGCCGCTGTAACTCGGTTACATATCAGACTTACAAAAAAGTGTTTATGCAAAAAAATTGAGGGAATTTAGTCTTCTTCAAATTTGTATCGCCCATTTTCGTCATAGGATCAACCGTTATGGAATTATTTTGAAAAAAAACAATTTTTGTGCCTTTAATCCAAGATGGCGGAGCGTGCAGACCCCCTGCTAGGGTGAAAACTTGGATTTTCATCGGGGCCCGGAATTAAATATCATATATAAAACTCACAACTACTCCACCTTTTGTAGGACAATAACGCCTACTGACTGGACTATATATCAATTCAAGGCATGATCAACATTAGCAGCTTTGAAAATTTATATACCTTGACCAATGTACAATATAAACAGATTCCGGCACTATTTGGAGACTTTATAACCTAGATGAAATCATAGGGTAGCTCTGCTAAGTTTGTTATTCCATTTGTACTACATAGAAATAATAACGCGTATTATTAAAAGTTATTTTGATTTTTGCATGTCCGTCCGTCCATCTGTCTGTCTGTCTGTCTATCTGTCTGTCCGTCTATCTGTCTGTCCGTCCATCCGCACGATTATTCGATAACGTGTTCACTTAGTAAATTTTAGCTCGAAAATGGCCGAATCGGGCAACTCCTTCGTAGGGCTGCGGTACAAAAATTTCGTTTTTCACTATATATTTGAACACTGCCTGGGACCGCGTCGACGCGACGTCAGAGGGTTGAAATTTTGTACACGGTGTTTTCATAGCAATAGTAAATAAAGCTTCAAAAATGAACTATATCGGGCAACCCGTTCTTGGTGTTGCCATTTAAAAAATTAGGTTTTTACGTATACTGCAAAAACGATCAGTCCTAGACGTTTTTATTGTACTGAAAAGTTCTTCAGAATATGAAATCCTATGAAATTGCTTATAATCACTTTTACCACAAATAAGTTTTGTGCTTTTACTGTCAGACGAACCGTACTAGAAATATATGCAAAAAAACAGTTCAAAAATCAAACTTGCACAGATGGGTGACCATAAGAAATTACATACGGGCATTCATCTAGACTATCATAAGAATTGGTCTTACTTAGACCTATTCTTGCTTTTTCACTTGTTATATAACAGACAGAAAATGCCAAACTCATTCATCATTAATTAAACAGAAGCCGCATCCACATCATCACTGTTTCTCGTAAATAGTAGTTTTTTTTTCATAAAAAAGCGTATCCTTGTTTCATGAGTTCAAAACCTTCCAGGAAGATACTTGACAAGGTAGTCTTAAGTTGTCTGTTGTGGTCCTTCTAAATAATGACCAAGATAGATGTGCTCTTTTGGCAAAGTTCCTATTGATTAGAATATAAATTGCTTATTGTTGCTTGTCCATGTGTAAGATTACCAACCACAAAAACACATATGCATTTCTACTTCATGACTTTGGCAGTATTTCCTGGCTGTTTTAAGTACCTACTGTCCATTGAAGGTGAAGATTAACAAAACAGAAAGTTGTTTAATTGTGTTTTTTGCGGATAAGGAATTGTACGGTAAATTATTTACCTGATGTCTTATATGACTACCTAATTACGCATTCAAAAACTATTTTTTGCCATCCAATCCCAAATGTTTAATGTTATCTCGACGTGCCTACTCACGAATAAAAGTGTGAATGAACTCTTCCAAAGATAAAGTTCACCACAATTTCAAAAGTTCATAATTAATTCAATTCACTGCCGGTACAGACGATATCCATTGTACTATCATCCCCGTGGACGTACATACCTCTACATACATACCTACCTACCTCTCCTTGCTCTCAATGGTTACCTGGTAAAGCTTCGGAGTCCAGTGTTTGGAAAGTAATTAAAGTGCAAACAAAGTTGCGGGAAAGTTATACTCCTGTTTGGTTTTCCATAGAATTAGTCTAGCTTCTAGCATTCAGCTTCCATTTAACGTGAAATATCTGATAAACAAAATATGGAGCAGGATGTAGGAGTAAATTTCTTGACGGTCATACAATTATGTTAAGTGTTGCCTTCTAAAGGCTTTGATTTGATTTCCTTTCGAATTGGTTTTTAATCAGCGCCGGTGGGTAATATTGTTTTAGGAAATTGACGTTTAGCCTTGGCGTAGTACCAAGTTTGTTCTGGGAGGGAGCAACGTCCATAATTGTCCGACTTCAGTAAGAGAAAACCTGATGGGGAAAACTGATGCCTTAAAGTTTAGTTGCGACGTCCTGGAAATCTGCTTAGCAGCGACACCTTAAATCCCTGCTTAACACAGGGAACTGATGCTTCGAACACTAGTTGTAACGTCTTGAAAGCATGCTCAGTTGCGACGTCCTGTGAGCCTGATTAACGCACCAAATTTGTGGCTTAAATAATCGCTGCGACGTAGGCAATGATGCGTCCTGAATGCCTCCTGACTACTGGTGGAGAAAATATTCCTAGCCGATAAGCAGCCAGATTAAGGTGATGAATTTTCCGACCTGAAAAGAGTTACGAAGCCCCGAGTCTGCTTGATGTAGACTGGGAGCTGACGAAAGTCCAATGTGTTGAGCAATGTACCTCTCTGGTCCAGATTGTCCTTATGATAGCCTGAAAGTGTGCTGGGATCAAGCCGACCTTATGTTGTCTTGATGACTGCGACCAGAGGAACTACAATGCTGGTGTTGTCTACAGGTTAGCTTTTGATAGTCTGACTCTATGTCGATATGACGGACGTGGAAACATCAGCACTAATGCCGAAACCGCGGGGGGAATTCACTGATTCTGCAGCAGATCACCGTTTTTGATAGGCCTAAAGGTGAACTCTGAAAAGAAGCTTATTTTGGGGAAGCGTTAAACAAAAGATCGGCTCATCGGTTGTCAGGTCCTCTTGGGATTAATCCTTTGGCTATTACTGTTGAGCCTATTTATAATTTTTGTACCTTTTTTTATAAACTCCGTATGGCTGAGTAACCGGTTGACATCAAAATAGAATAATTAATTTTTATTGCTTTTTTCTCCCTTTACATTAAAGTCAGAGCTTAATCTTCCTACGTTCAGTGTAGTATTACTAGACGCGAATTCCGACATAAATTTGGCCAAGTTTACAAAATGGTTGGTCAAGACTTCGGAAATGTTTGACGAGCCAGTACGGACGCGTCACCACAAGGCGTCTGTATAATGTAGTATAGAGATAGATTCCATGTTGCTAAATATTAAATCGGGTCTTACCTACTTAATTGTAGGAATTTTTACTTTTTAAGCTCCAATAACGGAAATGACAAATTAAAAGTAAAAAAAAAAAAAAAAAAACACGCCAGCCACACAATTCTCTTACAGATTTCCATTTGCATATTTTCAGATTTTCAAAACGGCAATCACGAGCGGCTGAAATTACCAACGAGATTCCAACGTATCGGGATCCTTTTGCATATAACGTCTGGGAACCTTATTATCCTACAACAAGAAGTCTAGGAGGGTGAGTACTTACCTACCTACCTACCTACCTACCTACTTTTAAGGAATTAAGAAGAATATCGCTGATTTGTTTTTATGACATTTTTATTTAGGATGCGAATACTTCCAAGATATAGAGATTCGAATCGACCTGTTTATGGTCGAGTTGTTCACAGAGAACCATTAATGCGCTTGGCTGATCGCTCCAGGACCTTAGATGATATATCAAGAATTTATGGAGCTGAAAACAAGGCTCTAGAGCCACGTCGACGTGTTGTTCAATTTCGTTTTTCGGGTGGTATTGCTGCTAATTCGCTTACACCCCATCATGGCAGTTTCCAAAAACTCAAGGAATTAATATGGACTGAACGGGCACGAGAATTAGCACAACAAAGAAAAGTGGAAGAAATGGCAGCAAGAGCTGCAGTCCTAAAGGAAATTGCCAACGGTCAGAGGTAAGTTATAATGTTAAAAATACTTAGGTTAATGTTCCAGAAAAAAAATTGCTCAATTGAAATGTCCATTTATATATTTTTTCTATTAATTTGTTTCTGGTCCGACCACTAATATACTTTCAGTCATTTCACCTCCTACGATATTTTCGGAATTGTAGTTCCTTTGACCTAGAATGAATTTATAGTCAATATTATTGGGAACAGTTAAAGAAATCCATTTTAAAACTACCCAGAATTTGGGATATGATTTACTCCTTCTACATACACACAATAATGAAGTCCAGTGCCCAAGCAAGCAAAGAAGGAACGGCTGGGCTGTGTAGAAATATATTTTTTCAAGGCATATCAAAAGTTAAGTCGAACCGTATACCCAACCCAGCTGTAGATGACAGCGCTAGCTTTTTGGTAGCACTTTATTAGATGAAAGAGAGACCATTAGAGTACACAGCAGGCAAAGATCTTGATTATAAAATCAATAAACAAGCACATGTTGCTCGTTATGCACGGTTATTCATTTGGAATTTAGATGAGCGCTTATCATCCTATGGAATGAGAAGTCTTCGAATAAGTCGTCCTTTCCTCATTTCAATCACAAAAATATTGTATAGAGGTAGCTCAGTAGCAAAATGTATGAGGACGAGAAGGATTCTTTCTTATACATTCAATACAGATAAAAATCTCTTAAACTGATAAATTGCCTTATTTCTTCTCTTTCAACTATAGACTAGCTAGAACGAGTACAAAATTAGACGATAAAACTTAAAGCTTATAACTAAAATTTGCAACAAATTAAGAGACCAAGGATACTGCTAGTATGAATGGATATTCACTTCACGACCTACCTATACCAATGAAAATAAATTAGGGAAATTTCTTTCGTGTGCTTTAAGGAGATGCTTCCTTTCGACTGGATTTCTAGACTGTTGTATATATTATGGTGTAGTGGATCAGAGCTTAGCCGAAACGGGATAGGGATCATAAATAGATACTGGATTTAAAATTACATGTAGTTGCTTAACAGAGTCAAAGGTATGTAAAGGAAGTGAGAAGGCGTTGAAAAAGGTGTGTACGAAGTACCTACATATATCTACGAAAATTCTTGGAATTTTACTTCCGTAGTAAGATCCAAAATGGTTGGACCGACGAAGGGCGAGAGTTAGTAATTGGGTTAAGGGTGATACTTACACCGGCGGATCCGATATTAAATTACACACTTGAATTGTGCTCAATTTGTGGGGTTCAAGTGAAATTCGAAATTATTTTATAAGTAGGTATATAATGTATTTATGTAGAGAAGGAAAATTGTTGAGTATACAAGAAGAATTTGATGACTGCTTTATAAGTGTTTGGATACATTTTCTAATAAATTGTGTCTTATTCTTGCTAATTCGATATAAATTTATTGTGAAGGTTCTTTAGTCCCTCAAAATAAATTACGGATATCCTAGAGAGTTATTTCTGAATACGAATCTGGATTTATACCTTAAAGTTCATCATAAATTATACGATGCAAACACGTGAAAATTAGAAGTAGACTTCGAATAAAGTGAAGAACAAGAACTAACAGTCAGATGTACGGTTTTGAATTGCGCGATTAAATATTTTCCAATTGATTCTAATTTTTCAACGCAATCCGTAAAACAAATAAGGTTCGCTAAAATAAGGATGTAAATTAGATAACAAGAAGAGTGATAAGTGTAACCTCAATTGACTGAAATCATAAATAAATCGTAGATTTATGAGAGCTTAGTAAACCGTAGAATTTTGGGATCGATTAAGATTCCCAAGTGTGTTTTCGTCTCAAGAATCTATCCTGACACCACTGAGCAGTATATATTGTCACATACATATATCATCGTGCATTGATACTCTTAGAAAAATCGTTGCCTGCAGAAAAATTATTTCTTCGATATGCTGTAATTACAGTTTACAGCATCGTTTAAGGTATTCATTCCCGAGGAATAGTTTTTTTTTTTTTATTAAGCCAAGCTCAATGATTCAAAGCACAGCATGGCAGGAAAGAGTTAGGGAAGGGATTAGGGGACATGAAGAGAGTGGTGGAGGTGCTAATTTATGTCGCCATTTCACAGATTGTATGCCGGAGGAAAAAAAGGGGATGGTAGACTGTTACACATTCGCACAGTTCGGGATATAAAAACATCACAGAATTTATAGGCTCGAAAGTAATTTGAAGGATAAAAGGACGCGCGCGGTTTGCAGCGTGAGGATTGCATGGAGGAATCATTCTACAAGGGATCAGACTAAATATTTTATTGGATAATTGACCATGCATGTTACGATTAAGGAACAAAAGGCATCCAACATTGCGCGGTGCTAAAGCGAGCTGATATGACAAGTTATTGCCACATCGCCAATGAGATTGAAGGCTTTATTCTGGACATTATCTAATAAAGCTAAAGCTGTGCAGCCTCGGCCCATATATGGAAGTTGTATTCCATTCTAGGTCTGTCGTAGGACTCCTAGAAGAGCGCTAGATTTGGCGGGTTTAAATATTTCTTACACCTTATAACAAATCCAAGACATTTGGAACCTTCTTTGGCAATAGAGAAGATGTGATCTATCCAGCTTAACTTACTGGAAAGATTAATGCCAAGAATGCTTAGTGACGGTGAATCAGAAATTAATGATCTATCAAAAAAAAAACGGGAGTGGTTAAGTGATGAACTAGCTTTAAAGAGATGAGACAGCTGTGGGGCTTAGATGCATTGACTTTGACGGGATTCGCTTTGTCCTAAAGTGAGGATATTGTCAAGATCGTTATTCAATGATCTATCCATGCAATCTCGTTTAACACTTGCGGCATTCCTCTGAAGTCCACAATAGTGTAAAAGAAGTAAGCGAAATAAAGAGTACTGTCATCAGGGAAACTTTGGATGGAATTAAAAGTAAGGGAAAGCAGATCATTAATGAAAATTAAGAAGAGTGATGAAGAGATAACAGAGCTCTGGGGCACACCGGTATTTATAGGATGAAGTTATATGTAACGCCATCTAATACAGCCCGTATTAGGCGACCAGATAAAAAACTCTCAATCCATAATAAAAGAGGAGGGAAGAGAACAAGTAACTAAAAGGGTTGATTGCTAGACTCTATCAAAGACGTTTGAAATATCTAGGGCAACGATTTTGGACTCAGCAAAATTGTGAAGAAAATTTAGCAAATCTACATGTGAGCGTCCAGTCCGGAAGATTGGAAATAATCTGAACATGGGCTAGTTTTCAAGCAATTGGAAATCATTCTATCGAATTATACAAGGTCAAGAGTTTTCGTAGAGGTTTAGCCAAGGTTTAATTAAAAGGGGGAGAAACCGTCAACATCAGTGGCTTTAGAGGCATTGATACTTTTAAGGACCTTGAACACATCTCTCGTACGGACGTGTATTGGCTCTTCTACACAT
Source organism: Dioctria linearis (assembly GCA_963930735.1). NCBI lineage: Eukaryota > Metazoa > Arthropoda > Insecta > Diptera > Asilidae > Dioctria > Dioctria linearis. The sequence goes on from OZ005741.1 coordinate 20,565,749, forward strand.
CCGTACGGGAGATGCAAAACAGGTGTCTGTGAAGTGGGTGGAAGCCGGGAGTTTAAATCGATTCTAGCAGCCCACAAGTAGCTAACCTGCAATAGTTTGCAACACTGTAATGTGTACATGTCTGTGCGGAGAGATATCCGGCCGAATTTTTCTATGTTTTTTCTCATATTGGTACCGAATAACTCATTTATTGTTTATCTCAAATTATATGTATGTATGTAATCTCAATTATTCTCATACATGATTTTTATCGATTTTTTTCTTTTAAGTATTTCTTATTTTATTACCTTTACAGTTATTCGGGTAGAAGGCAACAACAAATGGGATCAGCTAGCTTAAGCTATCCAGAAGATAATCGAAGTCCTGACCCTGAATCGCCTAGTGAATCTATTATATCCTTGCCTGGTGATCAAAGACAATCCTCATCATCTTCGATGTTTACATCAAACCCTACCTCATCTTCTAGCAGATCTAGCGGATTACTGTTACCAGTATTTGGTAATCCTGGCATATCAAAAAGTCACACTCCAGTCAAACCATCACATTTTAGGGAAAGGAATCGTGTATTGTTTAGACAGGTGAGTGATTTTTAACTATTAATATTTACAGATTAATTATATTTAGAAATCAGAGTATTGATTATAAGTTTACGGATGGAGATTTGTTTTTTTTGTTTTTTTCATTTCATACGTGGCATAAAATTATCTTATAAAAGTTTTAATAACTCAGGCATAGTAGGTACACATATATACCATATTATGTATGTATATGAATTATATGATTTTAAAATTAATGATGAGAATTATGTTTTTGAATCAGAGTACGAAAGTGCTCACTCGCGAGAAGCTCCTGATGCAGGTCGCAGCTTCTAAAATGCTCGAGCCTCGAAGGCAAAAGCCATTTTGTTCACAAGTGGCTCTCATTCTTCAGCAAGAACAATGTAGGCAGTTCCTGCTCACGAGCCTTAAAAAATTTACTGAAACGCTCTCGCTAGTCAGCCCGAGCCGTTATATCGTTGTGAGCATCGCTTCCATTTCCTCTCACAATTGAAGCCAAGCTTCCCTTGCTCATTCTTGTTCAAGGCACGCAGTGCATTCAATTGTTTTCAGTAAAATTTCAGAAAGTACAGTGAAAAAATCCAAAACTTGTATAAAATATCATTTTTATGATGAGATGAGGAGCCGTGTTGGGAGATTGAGGGAATTGTCTCATTCTGTGAAAAAGAGTATAATCGAGTCTCATCGATCATAATCGCATTTTTCTACACAATTGAAACAACATTAATTGGGCATGGCATATTACTAAATATAAAAAATTGAGACAATTTACAGCCATTTTATTGGGACAGGACGTTCAGTGAAAACCATGAAATTCAAATATCCAGCACTTCTGAAATAAAAGCTTTGAGAACTTGAATGAGTATAAGCGACAAGCGTAACCCATTGAGACGAAAAACCAGCACTTTTCAAAGAAGTACAATTTAAGGCTTCCTATAGGTATAATTTGGTAAAGGGGCAAGTAACTATCTCAGGAGCTTCTATAGCCATCACTTGGAAGCTCTATAGAAGATTATTTGATGAGGTCAATTGTAGATATTTCCACTATTGTGCGAAGTACCGCACCGTATTTCTCATTTTTAAGTAGTTTACCGAAGTACTTCTTCGGAAGCGCACCGCTGCCTTTCTCCATACCAGTTCTTTGCCTCATAGGTAGGCTTACAGTAGCAAGCGCCCTACTACTTTTCTCGGGAAGCAGTCTTGAAGGCTTGTTATGAGATTAAGCAAGCTCATTAAGTCTTTTGAAAGGACACCTTCAAAAGACATCTTCGTCCATAGTTTAGCATATCTCCTGGAGTGCTTCCTTAGAACAGCAGTGAAACGCTTGCCTCTGCGCACATGCCTAGTAAAATAGCAGTGAACTGGGATAGAGAAGAGAAGCGCTGCGAGCTTCCAAGGACATCAGAAAGTTTTTTACAGCGTCCTTTTTCCCAATGGAACTCTCCAAAAAAGTAACACAATATAATGAAGAATACGAATAACAAGAATGTACTTTTCTAGAGGAAGAAGGCTTTCTCATGACTGAGCTTTTTCCTTAACTGTTAGGTATGGATTTTATTTGAAATTGTTATCAATAAAAACGAGTTTGTATTGAAAAATTCCTTTAGTTGCTCCTCCTGGTGTATTTCGTTTGGCTTTTCTTTCCAGGGAAAAATGTGGGAAATTGCTCATAATTTGTGAGAAGTGTCCAGAAATTCCCATTTGGAGGGAATTTTCACCACAACCGCCTCACAGCTCTGAACTGAGGAGCCGGAGCGACACAATGTAGCACTCGCAAGCACAAAAGGTTTTAACGGCTCGGGCCCGCGAGCGAGAGCGTTTGAATAATTTTTTTTTTGGTTCAGGCTCGCGAGCATTTAAATTAAAAGTTTTTGACTCACGATTAGTTTTACAAAGAGCATTTTCGTACTCTGCTTTGAACCCAAGGCATATGGAATACAAGGTATTTTCGGTACGAACCACGTTCCGCCATTTTGTCTGAAGAGAAAATTGTGGTGACGTCACTCTGTGTGTAATAAGCACTATATATATAAAAAAATAAGAAAATCTTTGATATCTTAATAAATTTGTCAATAAATTACTGAAATTGTGTATAAAATGAAAGTTTTGAATATTTTAGATGGTTTTTTATAAAGCTTTTACCATAATGCAATTTTTTTTTATGAGTATGAGTAGCATCTATTCCCCCCGTTATTCGGAAAAAGTCATTCTGAAATATACATACATACAATATGCTCACATTATGGCTGAATCAAAATATAGCTTAGGCGATTAAAATTGTTCTTACCAATTGATTTGCAGCACTCTCTTCATTATTTACTCGTTCTTCTAATTGAAGAAATAGTTGCTTTTCCTTAATTGGAAATTGTGGTAGTAGCTCAAAATCATGTGACGTATCATAATATTACAAAGCAAAGCTTACTCACCTGTTTTATAATATTTTCAACTCGTAAATTTGTTTTTCCTGTACAATTGTAGCAACGAGACTACTGAGTACGGATAAAACAAAATGTATATAATTATAGAATGTTATATTTTATTTTATTATAATTGTGTTTATACAATGTGAGAACTTTCTCTTATTTCTTTATAAAAACTCTATCCAAAAATTTATACAGACTGCAGTACTTAATTAGTTCATTTGACGGTGTAAAACTTTTTTCATCTTCTACAAAGAAGTACAGTCGAAACTGTTTCAATATTCAACCTATTACGTTTTTTTATTTTTTAAGTTATTAAAATCTGAAAATGCTCGTTCAGTAGCAATGTGGAGAAGGACAAATAAATTAATTATCTAGTTTTAAAGATTTTCGAAAATTGGTTGTTCAAAAAGATTTTTTTGTTTTGATAAATTTAGCCAAGTTTTAGCAATATCATTACAATCAACAAGTTGGTCTAATTTTTCAAAGATTATAAGGAGTCTCCACTCTGAATTAAGTTTTTCAATATCTATTTCATTATGAAAAGGAATGGTTTCAACTAAAGGAAGTATTGTAGTCATTTCGTATGTTCTAATCTTCCTAGGATCCAAATATTCTAATAGTCTCAATTTGTGATCATTAAGTCGGAAACATTTTTTAATTTGTTGGCACAATTCTATGTAAAATGACAATAGATTATCTTGGATATTATCAATATTTTCACAAGCATTTGGTGCCTGAAATTAAGGCCCGCGATTTCGACAACATTTAGCTTCACCAAGACTGCGTTACTTGCCGCACAGCCCATGAAACCATGGGTTTATAGCGAGAACAAATCAGTGAACAATTAATTTCACGCTTCGGACCAGTTAATTGGTCGCCTAGATCAAGTGATATCACACCTCTATACTTTTTCTTTTAAGGCTGCGTAAAGTCCAAATTCACGCCTCATTGGTCAAATACCATTTGAAATGCTCGAACGTGTCACATCGAAAATGGGAAGTTCAGAATGGACGACATTAGCCACACCATTAGTAACCTTTAAATACTTTAATATAATTATCTATAAATATAATAAAACTCTTATATAACAACTAAAATTCTTATATAACCGAGTAACCTTTATAACACAACCCATCACTTTCAGTCACTAAAAATTGGAAATTTTTTTTCTTGGGATGAATATACAAATTGAATTTTCTCAGTACTATGTATTCTAAACATACATTGTGTCACTGGTACATATCTACCTATAAATATTCCCATTTCGTCCTGAAAACAAAGAAACATTAGGGAAAGGAAAAAGAAAACGTCTTTACGTTGACTTAAGCAGATCACCTGGCTCCAGATTATTTTTAAGATTCCACCCACATATAGATAGGCTTTACTGAGAGATGCCATTCTAAGTATGTAACATATGAGGACTTTCGGTACGTATTCGCTCTGCCTTATTTTTTGTTTGTTTTGGCTTTAACCCTAACTGTCTTACTGTGACACAGTACGGCAGCAGTTATATATGTATATACAAACATATATCTAATAGGTACAACAATGATGAAGCTAAGTGGATAGGCATATAGTAGGGATTTCTCTTTTACACATTTCTTCTGATGTAAGAATTGTTCTAAGTTCAAAGACAATAAGGCAAACAAAATATAGTAATGGAAACTATAAGGTATTAAAAGCTTTCTATGTACAAAGATTAACGTACATATCCTTACATACATGTACATATATAATATACTTATATTATTTTATATGCTTGTCTTCAAGTATACTTATATGTCTAGCTACATGTACATATGTATGTAATCTGTGGCCATGGGAAATTCTTATTACATTTTGATTACAAAATAAAGTTCTTAATAAGGGTGAAAATGTAATGCGGTTTTTTTAGTCTAGTCGGGGCGGTCCCACATGACTTCCGAATATTACCGAAAGTTTCAAGCGAATATTCAATAGAATTAGTCGGTAGCCAATTGACTTGGGCCAAAAATACCGACTATTCTAGCCGGAACTATTATCGACCATGTGATGCCACCTTATTTAGATCTTACCTGAAGAAAATATCTTATAAAATTAGGCTTTGTGTAGAATCCAGTCACAAGAATTAATAAACCTTTTTTTACGTCGTTGTGTTATTGACTGCTGTTGTCGGCGCCCAAGTTTCTGTGCTGTTATATTGATTGGTCGGTCTGCACATTAGAAATTAGTAACATACTAAGACTTGGCATGCTTGAATACATTTCCTATTTTTAAAGCAGATCTCCACAACAGCATAATCGCTCTTGGTTTAACGATAAGTGCAATCAAGCTATAAAAGCGAAAGAGTATGGTTTTCGCACCTGTGAATTACATCCATGTCCGGAACTGAAGCAAGTATACAAGACTGAACGGAACACCTGTAATTTCTTTTTGACCAGCATGTTAGAAGACAATTAATTTTGGCAAGTCGCAAAGGTAGCAAATGTTTCTAGTCTCAGGTCAAAACCTTCATTAACCACTTCAGCAGTTCCTCTATACCTTCACTTCTCCATAATGGTGAAGGGTTTCTTCACTCCCTATATAAAGCTAATATTTTGGCTGCTAGATTCGTTTAAAATTCTCTTCTTTTACCCACTTCACGCAGACACCTGTTTTGCATCTCCACTGTGGCTGTGTACAAGAGTCAATTCACATCCGTACAAGAGATGTGTTCAAGGTTTTTAAGGGGATCAACGATTCCAAAGCTACAGTTCTTGGTAGTTTCTCGCCACTGTGAATTAAAAACTGTGCCTCTGCGTAAACAATTCTACTTGTCTTATTCGACAGGTAGATTTCCAACTGCTTGGAAACTAGCCCATGTTCAGCCTATTCCCAAGAAAGGAGAGAGTAGGGATCCCTCAAATTTTTGACCAATTGCAATCACATCGATTCTTTCAAAGGTTTTTGAATCTGTCATTGACTTCAAATTAATAAAATATCTAGAAACCAAGCAACACCATCAACAATCGCAAATATGGCTTCCGGGCTGGACGCTCACCTGCAGATTTGCCAAGTTTTCTTCACAATTCTAGCATTTAGCCTTTTAAGTTACTTGGTCTCCCCCTCCTCTTTTATTATAGATTAAAATTTGTTTATCTGGTCGCCTTATTCGGGTTGTACTAGATGGCATTTTATCAGAACCTCACCCTATAAATGTCGGTATGTCCCTTGGCTCTATTATCCCTTCATCTCTCTTCCTAATTCTCATTAATGATCTGCTTTCCCGTACCTTCAATTCCATCCATAGTTTCGCTGATGACAGTACTCCTTATTTCACTTACTTCTTTTACACTCTTGCGGACTACGGAGGGAATGCCGCGAGTGTTAAACGAGATTGATTGCATAGATTGAATAATGATCTTGACAATATCCTCACTTGTGGCGCAGCGAACCACGTCGAATTCAATGCATCTAAGATCCACAGCTGTCTCATGTCTTTAAAACAAGATCATCACTTAACCACTCCCGTTTCTTTTGATAGAGCATTAATTTCCGATTCAGCGTCACTAAGAATTCTTGACATTGATATTTCCAGTAAGTTCATCCTTACAAATCACATCTTCTCTGTTGTCTAAGAAGCATCAAAATGTCTTCGATCTCTGAAAAGGTGTAAGAAATATTTCAGCTCGTCAAATCTAGCGCTCCTCTAAAAGTTTTAGAACAAACTTAGAATGAAATGCAATTCCCATATCTGGGCCGGGGTTGGTCGCACAGCCTTAACTTCATTGGATGTTGTCCAAAAGAGAGTTTTCAAACTCATTGGTGATGTGGCATTAACTTGTCATATCGACTCGCTCAAACACCACCCCAATGTTGGCTGCCTTTCTCTCTTTTATCGCTACATGCATGGTCAATGTTCTGATGAAATATCTAGTCTGATTCCTTGTAGTTTAATTACTACACGCAATGCTCGCGCTGCAGAGCCGCACGAATCCTTTCAACTTCGAAATTATTTTCGATCCTACAGAAAAATTTGGTGACACTTTTTTATTCCGAACTGTGTGAATGTGGAACAGTCTACCATCTTCTGTGTTTTCTCCGGCATACAATCTGCGAACGTTTAAGGATGACATACATCAGCACCTCCGTCACTCTCCCCACGTTCCCTAATTCCTTCCCCTATCACCCTTCTGCCATGCTGTGCCTTGCACCATAGTGTGTTCCCTAAGCTTGGCTTAACCCTTAACAATGTAAAAACAAAAAGTCAAATATTCCGGGTTTTAATAAAGGTAAATGAATTTTGGTACGAGCGTGGCCTTAGTTCGTTATTTAAAACACAATATTTCGAATATAATTCAAAAGTTCTTTCTTTATTTAAGTTTACTGTTTACTCTCACAAATTCACAAAACAATTATCAAATCAACTCTTTAGCTATCGCTAGTACTGTTCTTCTAATTACCGCAATCCAAATAGTTTTTACTTCGTTCACTTCATTGTCTGAAATTAGACTCACCTCCTGGATGTGAGAAGCGCCGTATTTATACTCTACGAGTTATCCTAAAACCTTCCTGAATATTCCATTCTCCGAACCCAAAGTTTACTAAGATGTCACTAACCTAAAGTTGTTTCCATTTCCAACAGATGTCGCTTGTGTCGCTTTGTAGCGCGTAACAATATGTTACGCTGTAATTCCTGTATTTTACAAAGTTACAATTTATTGTAAAATGCATTTCCCTATTTTCTATCTAAAATGAATGACTTGGAAGTTTTACACTTTCACCATTTACAAATCCAAACAAAATAAATAATTTAACACACCTCGTGGCATAAGTTGAACGTTGAGCAACTTTCTGCATGGCGAGTTGTAGTTCGACCCGTATATTTCGAATGATGAATTTTGTGCATTTGACATTTGCGAATGGTGGCGAGTGTCTTCGAACTTTTGATCTGTTTCCAGCTTATACGGTTGTTAAACCAGAGGTGCGCCCGCTCTCACAAGAATTCTGGATCCGCCCCTGAAACAAACTATTCGATTGTTTGCAATACCAGTCAGGAGCTTTACAGCCACATCCATAAATGACGGTCCTCTGTGGGCCTTCCCACACGAGAAGTTTTTGGGGAAGAAAGCAATTTCCTCCTCTTGAGCATTGTGTGCGTGTTCAATTAAGTCATAGTTTTTGATATAAGCAATAGCTGTATCACGAATTCACAACACGTAATGATTATTAAATTATTATATTATCACTTCAAATCGCAGGTAAACATCTGCCGTCCGATCACAAATTTCAGAAATTTCGCAATTTCAAAATGGCCGGAGCTAATTTGCTTGCTGTAGTATTAGTATGCTGCCCGTACCTCTGAACGAAGCTTTGTAGCACATAATTTTTCATACTCCCGAATAATTCTCACCTTAAAAACTGCCTAAAAACTTCCACGTGTGGGCTATGGTTATAATATTCCGGAAGATTCGGATCTCCCTCCTAATAGATAGCGAAGATAGCTCAGTTTGTAAAGCTTCCGATATATTCCCACTTTCGAATATGTGTTCTTTTGTGTACCTTGCTCTACAACTCCCATATACTGGAGAGAACAAATTATTCTGTCGATGGAAGCGAACTATTTGTACTGTTCGCTTCATTTATAAATCTTCTATGAAAATGTATGAGGCGTTCTTTAGTGTATCTTTTGTTTTGCTCTGTTCTGCAGACACAAAAGAACACAGCTTTTGTTGAAAATTCTTACAATCTCATTTAAGAATCTAAAGTATAGTATATTTATAGAATTCGTATGGAACTCGATCAGGTCATGATGCCTTATTTTTTTCCTTTAATAGAGTTGATAGGAGTTTACATAATGTAATTTCGTCATCCAAGGAGGATGTAATCTCAACATATGGTGCTGACGGTAGGATCGGATTCGCACTGATGGGACGGTTCAAAACTCTTTAAAACGATTTTTGAAATCTGAGATGAATAGGTTGTTGCCTGTTACAAATATGCTACTCCGAATCTCCTTTACCAGAGACCAGAACTCTTTGCTATCCCGTGAGGTGGCGAGTTTACGCGACAGTTCTTCGTAGTACGATAGTCTTTTTCTTCTTGGAAGAAACCTTGAAATTTTTATTCTCTAGTAATTAAGCCACTTAAATATATATATTTGATGCTCGTATATCGGTACAAGCAATTCGGCTAACTTGAGTATAATTAGTTAACCATACCCACGAATTGTATGTCGAATTGATGAGGGTGCAGGTAAGTTTTTAATTACTTCTACTCTTTCATTGGACGAGAGTATGCCTGTTGCAGTAATTATGTAACGGAGGAAATTTAATTCTAATGCGCCTAATATGCATTTTGATGCCTTAATATTAAGACCGTATTTGGTTAATCTTTCAAATAAGAACATGAGGTGTGTTTTGTATTCATTCTTATCTTTGCTTGCGACAAGAATGTAGTCTATGTAGACTAACACAAAGTTAAGATATCTTACCACTTCGTTAATGAACGCCTGAGAGGTTTGACTTTCGTTTCTGAGTCCAAAGGGCGTACGCGGGAACTCGTACAAACCGAAAGGTGTTATGATGGCCGTTTTATTTGCATCTTCGGAGACTATGGGAAGCTGATGATAGGCTCTTACTAAATCGATCTTAGAGAAAATCTTGCACCCATTTAGTTGCATAAAGAAACTATGAATGTGTGGGATAGTATATCTGTCGGGCACAGTTATTGTGTTAAGGTGACGATAGATTCCGCAAGGACGCCAATCATCGCTATTCGTTTTGGATACCAAATGCAACAGTGAAGCTGCCGATGAAGCAGATGTTTGACAGAAACCTATTTTCACCATGTGTTTAAAATCTAGTTCTGCAGTTTTTTGCTTTGGGGGTTAAGTCTCCTAGGCTTTGAAAATGTTCAAATGTGGTGTACAACCTTATGTTTCACTGGATGATTGAAATCTTGTGGTTGTTGTAGTAAAGGGTATCGCTTCAAAAGTGTACCATAGTCACTGTTAATTTTGAAAAAAAACGGGTGTGAGGCTATCTGTTTTGATGAATACAGTGTTTACTTTTAAATTCGTGAGATTATCGATAAGCCTTCTTTTACCTAAGTCTACTAACAGTCCGAATTTTCTTAAAAAGTCGGCACCTAGGATAGGCTTGTTCATCGAAGTCGTGGTACTCAGGCGGTGCTGATGATATGATGATGGTAATGATGATTATGAAGTTGGTTAGTTGAGCAGAGTGTCTTACAGAATTGATATTTTAAAATTTTGATGTGATATGGTCACTACACTACAGCTCTTCACTTTAGATCTATAAAAGAAATGTAGAAGATGACAATATAAAACGGATAAAATTTTCAACGTAGATGAATCGGCTTTTTATTGGAAAAAGATGCCATTTCAAACCTATTTTCAAAAATCCAAAAATCCGTGCCTGGATTCAAAGTAGATAAACAGAGACTGCGCACTAATACATTACGGAATTTTATGTTGAAGCCTATGATTATTAACCCGTCTTTCACTCGATAACTCTAAAATGTCTGTTCATTGGCTGGCAAATAAAAAAGCTTGGATGACAGGAAATATCTTTAAGGAGTGGTTTGAAAACTATTTCATTCTGACAATAGAAAACTTCATGATAGAAACGAAGTTAAGTTTTAAAATTTTATTGCAAATAGATAATTTCATAAGTTATCCCAAGGACTTATATCATCCAAATGTGATGGTTGTACTCCATCCCACAAATACAACATCACTTGTCCAGCCCTTGGATCAAGGTATTATCGCAACTTTCAAAATACATTTTATTCGAAAATCTTTTGAAACAACTCTGCAATAAAATAGAGTCAGACGAAAGTAAAACTCTAGTCCAGGCATGGAAAGAATTTTCTATTCTGGAATGCGTAACAAAAATATCCTTTGTCATAGGCGAAATAAAACTTTTAATAATTGACAGTTCTTGGAAGCCAGTACTTCTTCAGATTATCAAAAAAGAAGACATCTGATTCATCCATGGAAACTCTACGCAATCAAATTCTTGATATTGCTCATAAGATAGGTGGAGAGGGATTTGACAACCCGAAAAGCCAAGACCTGGAGGAATTGTTTCAAGAGCCTACGTTGACTAAAGCTGACCTAATATAGAAATAATTAATGAGCCTTATGAAGACACCATTACAGACAATTATTCTGAAGACTCTTCTTCCAATATTTCCATCACTGATGTTAAACAAGGCTTTAAATTAGTAAAACAAAATGGAGCTTCATTTTATGTAGATTGATCCGTTACTGTCACGCAAAAAAACCTTTTGCAACAAAATTAAAAAACTTGTTTAGGTCCGTATCTACTTGAAATTTTTAAACATTTCGGAAAATAAAAGAGTGACATCCTCTAATGCAACTATGAAAATCTTTTCACCGCCTGGAATAAAGAGAATTCATATTTTGGATGACGACAGTGATCAAGAAATTTCCATTGATAAGGATCTAACCATTGAAGGAAAAACAAGTCAATCTTTGGAAAGTGACATTGATTACATTTTTAAGTTCAAATTCTCTAAATTTAATAAATTTTATGTTATTTTTGACCATCTAAAATTGCAGTTTCCACTTGTTGATTTCCATTTCATTTTCTCAATTGAGAGTGGTCAATGCTTTTTGCGATGAACTAAAGTGGCAAGAAAACGTGATAATCGTTAAGTTTAAAAAGGAACTTAAGTCCAAAGTTAGTTGGTAGTTTTCTAGAGATTACGATTTTTGAATCTAGTCTTCATGTCTGCAAAACTAGAATTACATAAAATCTTTCAACACTTCAACAAAATCCTCGACTGTTCCATTCTATTTTTCAAAGAGGACCACGAGCTTAAATTATTTGTGTCATTTCAGTTCAAGTATTACAATTTCACTGATTGACTTTACAATGAAAATTTAATGTTTAACTAACAACTCTTCAGCTTCCATTTCAAATATACTTATAACCCAAATTTCATTTGCATTAAGACTTGTGGTTTGTGCAAGATTTCGTAAGTACCTAATCATATTCCTCGAGTCTAATTCTCCAGATTAAATCCTCAAGATTCATCATATACACAAGGAGCTTATAGCTTCTTATTATGAGGAATTTTCTACCGTAAAGATATGGACGAAATTGCTCCGTAGCGTAGATAATAGCAAGAAGCTCTTCTGTGGAGTATCGTATTGAAGTTATATTAAGCGTTCTACTCAAATACAATAATTCTTTATTAAGAGCACAATTGAGATACAATTCTCATTAATTTGCGCGAATTCTGAGATAACAAAATTCAACTGTTGTAACTTCATGTTGTGTGTAGGGTAAACTCACAAATTCGCGGCCATTTAAAGAAATGCCATCCTTACAAGAAGGGTTTTTAGTTGAATTTACTTAATGTCGATGTTTAAAATTTTGTAGTAAAATAGCAAGCTGTATATTTATTTTTTAATTCAAATTAAAAACTCATAATAATTGAAAATATCAGTGTATACGATAATCACCAGTTTGCGACCAGTCTAAGCCAGTTTGCGTCCACCAAGGTGCCAATTCGCGTCCAAGTTGAAAAAGATATAAAAACTGCTTTTATATGCAAGTGATAAATAAATGTCATTTTGAAAAATACGACTTTATTAAGTTTTGTTATTCCTGATTTGAAAAGCCATTAAAAAATAATAAGTTGTGGTAAAATTCACAGTAACATAACATTTCTCAGATTAAAAATAATTCAATTCAAATTGTGTTATTTTTTTACATAACAGCATCTTTTAAATTTCATTAAATTAAAAGGAACAAATCAAGAAGGAATTAGAAGGAATTATAAAATGGAATTGATCGTTTTATAAATTAGAATAACAAACCAAAAGTTTCAATTTAGAAACCAGCGAACCTGTAGGTAATAAAATATACTAAACGTAGGTTTGTGTCCTGGAAGTGAGAAAATTCATATAAAATTAGCCGAGACCTAGACCACGGACCACGGACATCTACCTCAAAAGACAGAAACCAAACATCCGACAAAACGATACAATTTAAGACGAAAAAAGAATATTTGTAGTTCAAATAAATTGAAAAATTTTAACGAGAATTAACTCTCCTAAATTTGTTTTGCTCATAATTGTTAAATGATATTTTGCTTTGTATTGCAACAACTTTCAATGAAATATTGGAATTTCTCGCCGGTGAAATATCGGGAGAAAAGACAAGTACTATTAGAGCCAAATAATTATAAAAAACGCCACTAAAAATGAAAATACTCGACGTTATTTGCTAGATCCAGGCTTTATCTTTCTAAAATAGTCATAATTTAAACAAATTAGAATACCTACTCACAGGAATTTGATTTAAAAGACTTCAATTTTTACCATTTTTTACAAGTTTCCGAGCTAATATATCCATTCCAATACAATTTTTTTAATTTTTGCCGACGTTATTTACTAGACTTCTTCATTACCTTTAATTTTACGATATAAATCATTACTCTGCTACAACTAGTTTGCCAGAAATTCGTATTGAAAAATGTATGGAACTTGCAAATCTTGGTACTGACTCCTCTTAAAGTTATATTTAGTTCAATATACTTTTTAGCCAAACTTGAAGCTCTGGGTCTCTCCTCTCTCCAGTTTTATTATGGATTGAAAGTTGTTGATCTAGTCGCCAAGATGATGTTACATCTGAAGCTCACTATATAAATGCTGGTGTGCCCCAGGACTCTATTATCTCTCCATCTTTCCTCTTAATTTTCATTAATGGTCTGCTTTCCATTACTTTCAGTCTTATCCATAGTTTTGCCGATGACAGTACCTTGATTTCGCTGATTCCTTTGACACTCTTCGGACTTCGAGAGAATGCCATATGTGTGAAACGAAATTGAGTGATTAGATCATTGAATAACGATCTTGACAATATCTTCGGTTGTGCAAACTGATCGCGTCGAATTACATGCGCCTAAGATCTCTTTAAAACAAGGTTATCACTTAACGACTTCCGTTTATTTTGATGAAGCATTAGTTGAAAACATTAACAACTGCTTGTTATCCCATTTGCCTGAAAAACACGCATAGCTCCAATTCCAATGTGAAGTGGGACTTGTGGCCCTCAACAAAGAAAGTTCACATGTTTTTGAAGTTGTTCAGTAATTAGCCATGTAACCATTAACCCCATTCGCGATATATTCTCATGCAGCCTGACTAAGAACGAACTAAAAACCAGTCTTCTGGCATTGACCACATCCCTAGGTGGTTTTACGTAGGAAAAAACAAAGATAGACGGTTTTTGGTTGTTGTAATTGTGGATGGTCAGACTTGAAATATTAAGTTATCGTTCTTCTGCGATAGTTATGAGGTAAGAAAACATATCCTACGGATACACGTTACAGCAGGTTTTCTTGCTTCGAATGAATGGAAATGTAATTCTATCGTTCCTATACGATAGTGGTGGAAGAGTAAAGAGTATCCTGAAGATAGACGTTACGGCAGGTTTTCTTTCTTCAAATTGATGGAAATATAATTCTATCGTTCTTCTACAATAGTGTTAAGGAAGTAAGGCGTATCATGTGGATACTCGCTATGGCAGGCTTTCTTTCTTCAAGTGATATACCCCAGTAGTCATTCCAGTGGGGAACTTTGACTCACATATATAGAGAAGAAGGTTAATCTGATGTAAAATACAGTAACATAATCAAAAACGTCTTGAATCCTTACGCATTTATTCTTTTATGATGACAAACGTTATAAACTTCAGAGTGAATGAATACTTATTTAACACTAGTAAGTTGATTGAAAAGGATGTGATTAATATCACCTTAGTCCTGGTACAATATGGAGTTTCCTATCGGAAAATATTTATTCATTTAACCCAGGTCGATTAGAAGTATCACTAATATTATCTGGGTTGCCGATGATATAAATTCACTGCGGTTGAGAAAGATGTGATTAATATCACTTTAGTCCCTGCACAATATTGAGTATCCTATCGGAAAATATTTGTCTATATAATCTAAAACGATTAGAAATATCCTTAATATTATCTAGGCTGCTGAATATAAATTCCCTGCTTAAAGGTTGTTTGGTGTTCCACAGAAAAAAATAAGAAAATGAACATTTTTAAACATTTAGTTTTTTCTTAAATTATTTGGCCTACTATTCTTGCCCTGCGAAAACTTTCGACACTTTATAAAAGAAAAACCTACAAATGTAAGAGACGATTAAGGTCTCTAATCCAATGCCCCAATAACGCTGCCGTCACCAAACGTTGAAATGTTTACAGAGTGTGTATTTCTATTGCCGTTTTAATAATAAAATTAAAGGGAGCCCCCATAAAAGAATCGTGATTTTTCGGGTGTTTTCTGCTCGACCATAACAATCGCTGTATTTCTTGAACCATAATAGGTAGACACATGAATTTTTCAAAGAGTGAGTAATACTATAGCTGCTATAAAAACGGTGGGGTCGTTATGTTACTCCCCAAGGTACTTTACTCATTCTCATGTACTAGAAGTATCTATGTATAAGCATCAGTATGTAAATCTTCATATATGTGGATGATGGAATTCCCCAAATTCTAAACGCTTGTTATTTATGGGGTCACGAGCAAACCTGCGGAAAGTACACTTATGTGAAAAATGCCATATAGTTACACTACTTGAAAAACACAAAATTTCTTCCTCAGAATCTGATGACATAATTTATGCTCTTACTTCGCGATTTACCAAGAAACTGAACGCCTTGTTGTGAACACTACAACTCGAGTCGAAATGTATTTCACCACGCGCGTACCGTAAGAAGTATAACAATGCGACCCTGCAAACGTTTTAGCGACGAGCTCGCTTTCTCGAAGTAGCCTCGAATTAAGCAAGAATTGAGAAATTCGAATTTCCCCCCTAATTCCTTCGTTTCTCTGATTCTGTTACAAGTGAGAGGAAAATAAAGAGCTCGGCACGACAATGCCGCTTTTTGCCCGAGATTTCTCAATTTCTCTGATTTCGGAATTACAATGAAATGAGATAGCATGCGTCTATGCTTCGAATTTACTGCGAGACTACTTCGTTTCTCTGAGTAAGATTTAAATGACTCATAATTTATACTGATAATGGTATGTACTAATATGTCTAGCGTATATATGGGAAAAAAGTGATATAATTAAAGATGCAATGAAGTGACCAAGACTAAATGTCCACAGACCTTATTTCCCACTTAAAATTAATTAATGTCCATGTGTCTAATTTAATGTTCATAGTTCGCTTTGCAAGAATCGCTTAAGATACGAGAATAGCTCGTTTCTCTTAATATAACATCACTTTCGGTTCGTCTAGGATCTAAAGCAATTCGCTATCGAGACAGCATCTCGGGTTGATAAGTCGAGAACCATGTTGTTCCTTTTACTACGCTCGTAATCTCTTTTCCGCTCGATATCGAGTTCGATCTCGAAGTTTAAGTAAGACAGAGATTTTCGAATCACAATGTTTGCAGGTATCATATAAAATTTCTGTAGGTATATGAGTGAAGCTAAAATTACCTCTCTTTACTCAAAAGGTAATAACGAAGGGCGCAAAATGCAGAAAAAAATTAGATAAATCCAAAAAACCAATAATAATTGTAAACTTAAATGAAGAATTTATGGAAACGTGTAGAAATGTCGATTGATTTGCATTCCTAGAATAAATCATGAATTCTGCTACCTACAGGCTGCAACGTCCTTTTGCACTAGCAAATTTAAGTCCAACACAAATATTGGTACGGTCGAACTTAGCTTATGTCCATAATGGAACGTAAAAGTGTGCATCGCCTCTATCATCCCCTTTATCAATTGTGCGAAACCAAACCGGAAAATCCCGCCGACTGGCTTTGTTTTTTTTTTCTTTGAAACTGAGGTCTTTACGTTTAATTTATAGCACAATTGGTAAAAATGAGGCTTTGTATACCAGCAACTTCAGTACCATGTGAAAGGTTTTGGGCAAATTTTGTCCAAGTTCTTACTGATAAAAGGAAACGAGAATTTTATATGCTTATATTTTTATACCCTAGATGAAATCTGAAGGGTATACTAAGTTTCTCATTCCATTTGTAACACCTAGAAATAATGATGGTAGAGCAAAATGCATAAAATTAAAAGTTATTTTGATTTTTGCATGTCCGTCCGTCCATCCGTCCTCACGATAACTCGAGAACGCGTATACTTATAGAGCTGAAATTTTTCACATGGGTTTTAAAAAAAAGGAAAATTATGTTCGAAAATGGGACAAATCGGGTAACTCCTTCGTAGGGTTGCCATACACAAATTTCGTTTTTCACTACATATTTGAACACTACCTGAGAACGCGTCAACGCAGAGAGCGTAATTGTCGTCCATAGTGTTTTCATAAAAATAGTAAATATAATTTCAAAAATGGAATAAATCGGGCAACCCCTTCTTGGTGTTGCCATATAAAAATTCAGGATTTTTACGTATACTGTGAAAACGATTAGTTCTATACGGTCTTAATGTACTGCAAAGTTCTTCAGAATATGAAATCCTATAAAATTTTTTATAATCATTTTTTCGGCGGACCGTTATTGAAATATACCAAAAAAAAAACTACTTCAAAATCAAACTTGCACAGATGGGTGACTATACGAAATGACATACGAGTATTCATCTACGGTCATAAGAAATGGTCTTAGACCAATTCTAGCTTTTTTACTTGTTAATCTGAGGCTATGTTGTTAGTTCTTAATTCTATAATTCCGACGGAATCGAGTGCAATCTAGATGAACCGGATCCGGTTCCGAAAATTCCTCGGAATAGTTCGAATAGAAATACCAAAGAAGTGAGAATGGGAATCACTATTTAAACCTCCGAGTAAAAGGTGTGTACTACTCAAACTTCATCTCAGGATCTAAATAATTCGATTCTGTACTAAATTTTTCCAAAGTGTAGTAGATCAAGCGTTGACACCCCCCCCCCCCCTCCCTCCCACAATACTCACAAGAAAGCTTTCCACCACTCAATAGAAAATAATTTTGTTAATAAAATATGTTTAGAGTATCATAATGCATCGTTTAAGACATCTCTCATGTTTGTTCACGAATGTTCATGTAGGGCCTAAAATGAGGGGGTCCTTCGCTTCTGTATAGCTCAACTCTATAACAGAGAAGAGGATAATAACATTGAAAAAACACCAAAAATTGATTGATTTTCACTGTTATTACAATCGATCAGAATAAAATTAACATTTAAACGAAATTGTTAAATTAACCTCTCAGGGGTCGTATCACTTAAGGACAAAAGTTCAATCTGTCGTCAACTATTTACGTACTACTTCATTATGAATAACATTGGAACCGAACCGACCCATACAATACAATACATAAGCACTCTCGGTTTTTAAACACTTTCACACTTTGAAAAGTTCTCTGAAATGTTATAAAGCAGCTTATGTAGTTATATCGATGAAGGTTAATTGCACATCCTTGTTGTGGGACGGTGACATTAAATTTGCATTTATATAAATCACGTTTACATAAGGTCTCTGCTTGATGGTTACCATCAGAATTTTCTGTATGTTTATCAGGGGTGAGAAGGAAATTAAAATTTAGGGAGACATGTACGTCGTTTGACCTTACACAAGGGGGCGTCTGTTAGCGAACGTTATTCTAACATATACGTATTGGATGAAAATAAAACAGTCAAGTTTTAAATCACCCCAAATCACAAATCAAAATTCGATTTTATCGCTGCTATTGTTTACAAAACTCGGTTTTCATGGAAAAGTCAATAGCTGTGTTCTTTTGTGTCCGCAGAACAAGGCAGAGCAAAAGATACACAAAAGAACGCCTCATACATTTTCATAGAAGATTTATAAATGAAGCGAACAGTACAAATAGTTCGCTTCAATCAACAGAACAATTTGTTCTCTCCAGTATATGGGTGTTCTAGGACAATGTACACAACAGAACACAGCTAATATTAGACTGCTAGGCATAGCTCTGATTTTTTTTAAGAAACGCTACATATACTTCTCAAATAAGGAAAAAAATTGTGCGTATGGCTGTGTGCATATGTATGGACTAACTTTATGTCAACCTTTAAAAACCGCTATATAGGATGTTTCCGCCTAGGAGGTCAATAGAGCAGGAGGTGATAGTACTCACCTAAAAAATAAAAAAATTGTATAGCAGGATTGGGAGGGGGAAGGGGGGGGGGCATAACAACCGTTTAGGTATTACAGGGTGATTCATAAAAAAAGCTAGGTTTTCACAAAACACCCTGTATATTAAAAACTACAGGGCGTATGGTCACAGCTAAGGGCTCACTGTATGCAGAACTTCATGGCCTTTCCAACGACAGCTCAACCAGCCCCGTACCCCTCTCCCCACAGAAGTTATGAAGGTCTAAACTAAAAATTTCGGATTTTCTTTCCTTTTTGTTTATTTTGACCTCTATTATTTTTGCAAAATGGTCGTTAACATAACTTTTTTTTGTAAAAACTGTAAACTGTAGACTCTCCTCTTTAATATGACCTATTACACCCAATGTGCTATCTGAAGCCCTTTAAGAGTTATTAGCTCTAAACCTATTCTCAAATCTATTTTCAAACCTATTCTCAACGATAATTTGTTCCCTTAGCACGTCATTTTAAAAAATATCGTCTTTTTTCGGTGTGACCTGGATAGGTTATGAGTTAATAACTGTATAATGGCTACAGTTAACACATAGGATGTAATAGGTCAACTTAAAGAGGAGAGTCTGCAGTTTACAGTTTTTCTAAAAAAAAGTTATGTTAATGACCTTCTTGCAAAAATAATAGAGGTCGAAGTAAAAAAAAAGGAAAGAAAATCCGAAATTTTTAGTTTAGACCTTCATAACTTCTGTGCTGTCGTTGGAAAGGCCATGAAGTTCTGCATACAGTGAGCCCTTAGCTGTGACCATACGCCCTGTAGTTTTTAATATACAGGGTGTTTTGTGAAAACCTAGCTTTTTTTATGAATCACCCTGTAACTCCTAAACGGTTGATATTGCCCCCCCCCCCCTGCCATACAATTTTTGGTTCGTCTAGGTGAGTACTATCACCTCCCGCTCTATGGACCTCCTAAGGGGAAACACCCTGTATATATGTACAAAAAGTGTGATGGTACTCGGCTGCATTTTTGAGATACGAATATTTAAAGTCAGCGTATATCCAAAGTGTATAGGAGCACAGTACTGAGGGGAATGTATTGTTTTTTTTTCTCTACTATTGACGATTTAAACGATATTTTACTTTGGATGTTAAAACTATAGCTTCGTTAGAAAATGAATTATGCCTTACCGAAATACGGTAATTTTCCACGGGTATAAAAGAATGCTAATTCCTAATTCCTTCTTGATCTTCCTGTTTACCAACTTTATAACTCCTGTGCGTTTGTAATTTGTCGGCCTAGTGGGGGTTGTTTAAGGTTGGCCAATGTAGCGTTCCCTTTTCGTACGCCTCCTAGTGTCGCATGTCCCCCTTCCCATGAGCTGTAGCAAAGTAGTGCCATTCCGCCAGGTTATAGAAATTCATCCGATTTTTATACTAACCTCCAGAACCGTCGTAAAAGAAGCATATCCTGTGAATCACATCGATAGGTGATAGTTCAAACTCGAGGGACAACATCACTCAACCTGGCTCTCAGGTCTTTGCGGTTCAGTCAACTTTTCTGACAATGATAATAGTCTTTCGAAACGCTTAAGTCGTTCTGGATGAATAATAAACGTCCCTGCTCGTTTTCGATAGACTCTTTCGGTCTTTCTGGTGGAGGAGTATTTTTGCGATGTTAATAACATAATTTTTGCATACCAAATACATTATGCTTTCGGTTCTTAATGCTATACTTCTCTCAATATCTCGTTTCGTCGGATTTCTATATTTTTCGTTAACATCTTGTTACGTTTGCGACGAATATTATAGGTAAGTTTGGGAAATTGTTAAATAAAGTTTTGTTTGTAAAAAATTTTAGTTTAGCCTTGAATTAGAGAAAAACAAAAAGTTTAGAAAATAATAAAAAAGTTTAATTAAAAAAGGTCGTAAAGAATTTATTAAGACGGTACTGAGAGCTTGTAATCCAAACAATTATAAAAAAATTTAAATAAATAGATTGTTTTAAAGGAGTTAATAGAAACTAAAACGAAGTTTAATTTTATAAAGTATTTAAAAAGTGGTGTCTCGTAATAAAACTAAAAGGCTGATGTTTCTTTTTTAACACCATTAGATAGAAAACATATTGAACTCGGTTGCAATTTGTTGCTAATTAAAGGGAGAGTTTTCAAATTTTTTTTACAGTCCATACTTTGTTAAGGGAATTTTCAAGGAGTCCTAATTTGGTAGGGTTATATATGTAACCTATATGGTTTAATTTAAATATTTGCAGCAGGAAAACTGAATCTGATATTAATTACCCCGGCTATGATGATTTTCCCAACTTACTACTTTTCATCAAAATAAGCTTTCGATTATAAAAATTTACAAACAATTTTCTTGTGCTAAAAATTCTTTAATGATATAATTTTAAGGTTTGTGAGAATATTTTAAGACTAATAAAGAAAAATAATATATATAAAAAAGTAATTTTTTTTAAAAAAAACTATGCTTCAAAATCCGCACTAGATATTATAGGAAATAATTTCCTCCTTCACTTAATGAGTTTTTACTCTAAATTAAATTAAATATGTCATCGCTAAAAAGCCGAAATGTCTTCTTTGAGACTTCTAACGCCGACAATGCACGAAAACAAACAAAAAATCTTTTAAAAAACGAGTCCGCACTAACAAATAGAAAATAATTTCTCTCTTTACTTAAGCAAAGTCTGGGCTGTTGGAATTCTAACATTATAGTGAATACAAATTTCCTAAAATTGAATTTTTCAGCTCCTAATGTTTATCAAAATAGAAAATATGCTTTCTGTGTGTACCTTGAAAATTTTTAAATTTTTACATAAATTTAATATAATTTCAAAATATATTTAAATGTAAATCTAAGGGAAACTCTAGAGAACTTTTGTGGGTGTACTCATTAACTAAAGAGAGAAATTATTTTCTATTTGTTAGTGCGGGAGCAGTCTTTTTTAAAAAGATTTTTTTTACGTTTTCTATTTAATTTAAATTGAAGCATAAATTTTAAGAAGATAAATTTTGATTTCGTTAGAACTTTATTGGACTGAAATTCATTGAGAAAACTTTTTTTTTTCCAATGAATTTACAAAATGCACTGAGATGCAGAAAAAATACCGAACTTTTCGACCCAGCGATTAGAGAGATCTCATCAGTGTGGTTATCTCTGATTGCCTACAAGAGAAGCTTAGAGCTTTAGGGGAGGCGAACTCGCCCCCCCCACCCACCCTCGTATTCACCAATATTATAATGTACATAATTTCAAGTTTGCTTAAATTTTGATAATGCCTCCATAAAATATACATACAAACTTCAAATTTTGGAGTACGTACAATAAATTAAATATTTATAACGCAATATATAGTTTGTCGATAATTTTATGCCATAATTCAACAGTTTTTAGTTTATATAATCATTATCATATACATATATACTAAGTATTTTTTATTTATTGCTTTTTTAAATCGTTACAATAAAGCCTCCAATACCGATGGATTATTTTCAACGTGAATCACGTAGTGATGATGAACAAATCGATTTGGTACAACAATTACAACAACTACTACCCGCCTATTATCCACAACAAAGAGATCATGATGATGATGATGATGATGACTTGGATTTTTTATTTTATTAGAAAAAACAAAATTAAAATAATTTTTAAATAATATATAAATGAAATTATAACTATTATGCAAAATAATTAATTTATTATAGTTTACTTAGTGACGACTAACTACTACTATGTAAAAACTTACTATTTCACTTCTTAAGGTAAGTGACAGTAAACAGTAATAATAGCAACAAACAAACAAAAAAAAACAACAAAAAACAAACAAAAACACATAAAAAGCATGTGAAGGGAAAACAAATTTAACGGAAAAACAAAAATCAAACAAAGTTTCTTTCAGAAAAAACTTATTACAAAAATCGTGGAAAAGACAGCTGAGTTTTCTTGAATAAAAGTCTGATCAATTATAAAAAAATTTTAATGTATGATGTATATTAAGTGTTTTCATTTTCGCATGAAAAAAAAATAATAGACTTGATATTTAAATAATTTTTGTAAAAAAAAAAAAGAAATCTTAAGGAATGTGTGGAATTAAATTTATTATAACTATCATTCATTGATATTATTTTGAAATATTTTTAATTCTGTACATGCTGTGTTTCCTCAATATTCAAATTTAGTATTGATACTGTTTTCAGGGAAAATTCACTCTTATTTAAGACGAACTAATAGTCTCCATGTCTACAAGATCTGTGTATCGAATTTTCATGATAATTTTTATTAATTTATTCCATTTCTTTAAGATGTTTTTTTTTTTTTAGTTTTTCTGCACTAAAATATTGTTTATTCCAATAATTAAGATTTGGCATGGATATTTTTAATAATCTGAAGTGATTTGATTTTAAGATTCACATAGTTCTTTTGATCTGGACATATGTACATATGTGCATATATCCTAGGTATACTATAGTAATATGTCCAGCTCTTGCCAGGTGGTTTCCCTCATAAAATGAAAAACAAACAACAAATACAAATGCCTAATGTTGTATGTTCGGGGATTGAATGTGTTCACTTTATATTATTTGGAGCTCCTGAACGATAAACCTTACGATGATGATTTAAAAACTTTTTGAAGCTTTCTATAGATTTTTCTTCACCTTCCCTCCCATTTGACATTTTTGAATTTTAACAAAAACATTTTTTTCCATCATTTACTTACTATTTTTTTTTTCTTCTCAAAAAACATCTTTAACATCAGTTTTTCACAGGGACTGAAAATAACAATTATTTTAGATTTTTCAAACAAACAAAAAATCACATCTGATCAATGAATAGGACCAATCTGCTCCACATTAAGTGAACTTTCTCAGGTTCTGGCGTAGGTAATTTAAAAAAGTAGAACTAATAAAAAATAAAAATTGCACCTTATGGTTCATTTTGGATTAATTTTTTTGGTTATTATTGCTTAACTATTATTTCACAATTAACGTTTTATTTTTCTTTGTTATGATTGGGGGCTTGGCAATTCTCGTCGGCGAACGTCCACAATCGACTTGATGGGGACACTGAGGCGGTTCGCTGCCTGCGAGCAGCGCGGAACCGTGCTGACTTGTGACTTTTTTTTCTAAGAGAGATGAGAGATCTCAAGCACCGAGGCTAGATGTTCAGAACTAGACCTGGCTAGAAGGTCAGCACTTTCATTTCCAATAATCCTTATGTACCCAGGAACCCACTGCCCCTTGTTGTGGATACAGAGCTTATTCATATACGACCTACCTTCCCCTAGTAACTTAGATGTTATCCGAGGACAACTTAGAGTCATCCTGGCTACCTGACTATACAAATGGATAGCAATATCATTTCCCTTGATTTACATATCGAGGACTATCTTCGCTACCATTGCGATGGCGAACGCTTTAGCCTGAAAGACAGTCGTGTGCCTTCCAGGTGTGTGCTCCAGGTAAGTAAAGGAGTAAAAAAAGCGGACCGGGGAAGGCTCAATAAGGCACTTCCCTTAGCTCACGAATTCGGTTCAGGATATCTTACAGAGAAGCAACTTCCCAAACGAAACTTTGGTACTATTGCGTCAAGTGGCATTCGCGCCAGAGGGTTTTCTTGACTTGAAACTTGCTTAGACTTGAATGTAACTTGGAACTTGTAGAGCAGAAACTGTGTAGTTCTGAAGATGTATTAACGCACGAATTGGGGCCGACAGGTTGACTTAGTTTCAACCGCTCGCTCGGAATGCCACTGGCCAGAGGAGGCACGCCAATTTCCTGCCCTGAAAAGTCTTTATTTAATAATAAAATATTATCACCTGTAGGACGACCTGCAGTACACGCAGTGATACTGCAGCAACGTCGATCCTGAGGGGGCTTCACTTATCCAGTCCAGGCTGTCCCAATACACCTCGAACGGATGTTATACCGGGAAGAAGGCGGTGGTATGGCGGTCAAGCAACCATATGTCGATTAGACGGTTGACACAGGTTGCTGTTGATAAAGTTCACTCCTGGGCACCCGAATTAATTCGTCTTGTCCGCTGTGACTGGAGTCCTCTGGAAAACTCTGAAAGTAAACTTAATTAGTAGTCTTTAAATGAGGGAAAGAAAAGTCATTAGTCAGCGTTGAAGAATCCCCACGGAATTGTGCATTATTTCTTTTCTTTTAAACGCATTATGGAACATGTTACCTTTTCATATATTTTTTTTGTTTACTTTTTTCTTCTCTTTTCGATTTCCCTAATCATCAGATGACATAGGAATAATTACTTTCATTGTTTATATTTTGGCATTGAAATCAAAACCGTCTACTTAGTTAAACATTCCTAACGTTCAGCAAAGTATTACTAGATGCGAATTTTGCAATAAATTTTGCCCGATTTACAAAGTGGTTTGTCAAGAGTTTGGAAATGTGCGATTAGGCATAGATGCGTAATTACTTTTTATAATTCTTCTCTTCTCAATAATAAGAGTTATTTTTCGATTTTTATTTTATTATTCCGTTGATCCATAAGAATTACACTGGCCATCGATTTCCATAACCATAATTAAGAAATTGTAAAATAATAGTTAAGCTTTAAATAAAAAACAATTAAAGTGCAATTTTTATCATAGATAGACCCTATAACAATTACATGGTCCCTGACTTTAAATATCGGATTTAAAAAGCCCAAAGGCGTGTCAATACAAAATGACATTTGTATATAAGACTTCGACTTCCAACAAACTGCAACCCTTTTTGCGGTTAATCCAATCCAGCGAAAATTGCTTGAAAAAGGTTATTCACTGAAGAAAATTCCTGCTCTACTTTACAGATTTAAATAATAAAAAAAAGTGTAGAAAACATTAAAAATAAAGTTTACAAAGCCTTGGTCTTCTTAAATCTGATATGAAAAACTGATGTGATTTGTTAAAGTTCCGAAATGTTTACTTTGTTAAGACTAAGGAAAGGGGGGAGATAAGCCTATATAAGGACCACTGGAAAGCTTCAAAATTATCCATCTAATAAATTATCAGCATACAGGCATAATCTGGCAAGATATGGATATTAGTTGGGGATACCCTGTATGAAAGCATATATTGAAGAAGAAAAAATTAAATTACAAGAAACATCGATAAAATCAATGAATAAAATGTTTTTTGTTACATTTTCACGACAAAGTATCAGGGAACAATGTTTCTTTATTTTTTATTTATTTTTTATTCTATTTTTGTATATTATAACCCCAACCATATGAGTTTATCTGGGATTAGTAATGAAACTGAAACAGACCTCTAATATCACTACTATCTTGACTGAATTTAATTTTTTTCTAATATTTTGTAAAGCAGTTTTACTATGTAAAAAATATACAGAAATATTAATAGTAATACAGCAATATTTACTCAAAATGCTATACGAAATTTTGTGTAGTGAGTAGTCCAAATGAAATTTCCATCATGAGTAGAGACTATCCGTATAGAAAAGTATATAAAAAACATTCCTGCATATACTTTCAAGCTACATTTGAGAGCGAACGAAGAGACCATAGGATCGTAGTAATTTTATTTATATGTAGACGATGATCAGAAACCGAAAACCAAATTTAGATTAACATTAAAAATTTAGGTGTGATTTACATCCACGCTTTTGGCTTAGATAGAATTATGAACGTTGTCTTGTGACTTAGAATAGTAGTTTCATCTCTTCTGCATAACTACTCAGCGGGAAATATGATAATCGCCTCCACACCATAACAAGAAACCATATTTTTCTAAACGCTCTCTTAACGTACCCAAAGGAATCTTCCCGGAAGCTGACTTCTTCACTAATTTTAGGCTTATTCATGAAAAGACGACTCATATGAATCTGAAAGGAAAAAATGCAGAAGAATTTTAATTCTTGAGTAGTCAGGTGTGGCTTCGTTTAATAACTTGTTGACAATATTGTTTGTCTCTTTTTGTTGCAGCAATTGCAGTTCGTATAGATTTACAATCAAACGGAGCGCATTCAGAATACACAAAATAACTGAAATCTTGAATAAAGCTTCCTCTTGATTCCCTCTGCATTCCCTATAAGCGCTTGAAGAGTACTTAGAGTCTCCTAGTGAGGACTTCCCTCTAAGGACATCCACACGTTATGTATAAACGAGCATATGCTCAAAGGTTCCGAAAAAGCGCTCTTTCATTTTTTGTGTTACCATCCTTATTTAATACATATACTATATGCTTATCCTTTATCAAACTGTAGATTAATGAACCCTCGTTTATCAATTTTTTATATAATACAATTATATATAAGTTCAATAGTTCTCTGTCCGACTTCTACTATTATTTGGTTGTTTAAACTCAAGGTTGCCTGGGAATTATAGAAAAGTTTATCTCAAATTTTTTGATTAAAGATCTAATTTCCGTCATAATTATGACATTGTTCACACATATTAGCAATCAGTTTGCTTATTCTCCCGTAGACCCTTCATGAAACTCACTCGGTTTACGTTCCCATCATCATCTGTATCAAGCAATTCAATCTTACATAAATATGTATATATATATATATATAAGCCATCGTTACCGTACAGCAATAATGTATGTGTATGTTATTGAGCTCCTATTAGAATTTTCTGTCTTAGCGGAGGAAACTACTAGGAGAGGACTGTCGACCAATAATACCTTGCATAAGTATTTCAGTGCACTCTTAACTAAGTAGTCAACACTGTGTTCACGCAGAGATAGCAGAACACACTAATATGATTTTATTATACCCCAGAGCAATTAAAACCACAAAACAAACACTGTATAGATGCTAGTTGAGAGCTCCCATAAAGCTATCAACATCTGTGCGGGAAGTAAGTACATAATTCAATTTATCCTCACCCAGCAGTGCCCAAAAAAAATATATATTTATAAAACACTAGAAAACAGTTGATAACAATATAAACAGTTTTTCATCCCCCCCCCCATAATTACATTTTTCCAGAGTGATTCTTAAGCACTAGAAATCCTCACAGAAATGGCTAACACATAAAAAGATGACAACAAAGTCCTGTCTAGATAATTTTGTGGGTGGCGATAATGGGAGCGCTGGGTTAAAGTAAATCTAAGCACCACCCAAAGGCCATATAGTGGAGATACCAACCACCCATTGACGGTCGTATAAAACACACACGCACAAAGCCTCGAAAAGTGCTAGGATTACAATTAAGAGAGGAATTTTATGATCTATTATGAGGGTCGAAAGGACATCGTTGGAAAGGGTTCCAAGTCTGACCGCATTTGTTTGTAAAGCCTTCATCCTGCCATCTACTAAGTGCTTACTTATGATCTTCTATCATATTGATATGTAGATGGGCAACTAAATGAAGCCATCCCATGAGGTAGATGTACTCCAATACCACTTACGGTGTTTGTACGGTGCTCAATTCAATAATTATGCAAATATATAAGCCGTTGTTCTGTCTACTGTAGAGTGTAGGTACTATGGCAACGTCGATTATTATATTTTGCCACATTAAATTGTGATTAATTTCGATGATAATGGCGACATTTAGCCGTAATCAGACTGATAAATGAATTAGAAGATTTGCAAGACTAAAATAGCGTCCCAGTTGTGGTGGTAATTAAAATTCGATTGTAATAATGGATAATGTATGTACATTGGTGTTCTTATGCTAGAGTCTAGCATAAAAGCATGTATTGCTGTTAAGTTAGTGCCAAAGGAATTTTAATATTGTCGATAAATGTATATGTCCTTGCCTATACACATTAGTGGAAAAAAATTGATAATACTCTACATATGTATATCATCAAATTTAGTGCCTCTACGGCACTTTTTGTTCCATATTAGTATCTGATTATGTTTTATATTGAGATTTCAACACCTTGTGCACTTGCAAGATACCAATGGTATCTTCAATCCACTTGCGCTAGCCTGGACATATCAATCTGTGGCCCACCAGTTCTAGCAAGCTGACTACTCAGTGTGAAAGAACAGTCCTGAAGAACTTGCTTCTTGTCGGATAGTTCTACAGCTGCAGGAACTATCTTCGGTAAAAAGCAGTCTGTGATGTCTGGCAACTAAAGGGGTTGTGTCTTAGGGAACCTAGAACTTGTGTGAGAAAGGACAGTATGTGTCGGCTGGCACCGAACATCCAGTCCTCGGAGAGCCCAGGGATGGCTTAAGAAAAGTCGATCCTTGAAGATGAATGGCTGCACAGACAGTCCTTGGCGAACCAGATATTGCTGGATGATGGTCGACTCTTGAGAAAGGACGTCTTCATAGATAGTCCTCGTGGAAGGACGACCCTTCAGAATGAGTTAATGGACAGACAGTTCTTGATGATTGGATTCGACTTCTGGGGCGGTTCTTAAAGCTAAAGAAGGACTCTCTTCAATATATCTATCCTTTATTGAGATTTCTAGCTTCTGGTGAAACTTGTGGAAATATACAAACGGGAACGCTTTGTAATGATTTGTCTGGGAGCTGGTCTACTCGACTTGGCAATATAGACTAGACCAAGGTATTCCCATTACGAACCACGTTCCGCCATTAGTGAGGAATTATCATGAAAATGTATAGGAAAGTACGGTACAGGCTATCAGCTGTAATGTGTCAAAATTTTAATGGGAATAGCTCGTCTTCTATATACCTTGGACTAGACTAACTGTCAAACTAACAATATTTTATTTTACAATTTAATATGCCTACTTTCTAACTCTGATCAAAATACTCTTATGGCGCACAAAGTATAGGTTTCTTAGATTTGGAAACCACCTGAGTACTAAGATCAATATAACGGTTCATTTGAATCGGGTACCTGCTGTAGCAAAAGTGTGGCCGTGTCGCCACAGCCTTAATAATTTTCCCATTTTCATATGCCCACGTTTTGGCAGGATAAAATTTGTAATAAGATTGTAATTGACAGTCCCAAAAGAACAAATTCTTTAGTGAGCCAGATAATGTCTTAGTTGTATGGAGTTGTCAGAATTAAAGAATTATACCATTATTTTTTTTATAAATTTTATAGATAATCACAAATTTGGCTACATATATTTTAAGCGTTCTGTCGCAATATTCCGTTTTACCGTATACGCTTCGAAATCATATGATTTTGAGGTTAAATCAGTATAAAGCATAAATCTTATATCGCCATTTTTAAAGCGTTGAATTTTTTTATTTTTTTTTTGTGCAAAAAGTTCAATTACATGATGAATTCAGGGTTTTGTAAATTATCAAATTTCATATTACAATTTGAAAAGAGGTTAAGATCCCTGAGGATTACCCTTAAGCTTAGGCTACTACAAAGCCCACTGCAGCCGCATACTCTAACGAGACTTAGGAGCGGTTCCCCAAGCATGCTTTGCAGCTTCATACAATTTATATACATAAGTAGGACACAGTGTTGGGAGATCGTGGGAATTCAACTATTTTAAATTAATTGCGCATGATTAGTTTTTTAGAACTGCTCCTTTTGGTGTCGTTCTTATACTTTTTGGTATCTAGGAAAAATATGTGGGAATTTGCATAATAATCTGTGAGAAAATTTCCTAGGAATTCCCATTTTCAAGGGAACTTCGGTCGCAACACCCTCCAAACACTGGGTAAGTTGTATGAGCAAAAAGAATCTGTATCGCTTACAGAAGAGAGTCATTCAGCAAGAGAAAAGCGAGTCACGGTTTCGCCCATCCTTTCGCATCCTATGCGTATGAGCTTGTTAACAATTCCCGTCCTGTATGGGCGAACCCTGAGAAAAGTGTGTCCAGTGAAAATGGAAACGAGGGTTCTCACTTCTCAGGGTTGACTTGTTTAGTCTCCATAACAACTTTTTAGTTGAGCTCTTGTATCGAATCTCCTCCACAATTCTTTTGTTTTTCTATAATTTGAAAACGTCCTATATAGAAAAATAAGGTGCGTAAATAGTTGAAGCATTAAGGTGTGATTCCCAATCTGTCATAGATGGGATCTTTGTCTTGATGTTGGCTTTTAGTATATGTAACTAGTCTCAAAGAGGTGTGATCGCTATCCTCGTTGATGTCAAGTATGACCGGCTGCACAAACTAAAATATGGAACTCAAGTTTGGAACTCTTATTTTATAGGATGAATCCAACTCTAGTAGAGATGCAGCCTCAGAGCTGTGTTTGATACATCTTCCTTGATAAAAATTTGCGCGGGGTGTATGTTAAGCTCAACCGCCTGAGTACTAGTCAATCTGAGTGCGTCGCTTGCGCACATTGTCTGAATCATGTCCATTATCTTCAATTGCTTGCCGCCACACCACATAGACATAAGTTTAGTTGGGTCAGATAAAACTAATGCATATCATGAGGATCATCCACAGTTTTTGCATCTCAACTTTTCTCAATTGATCTACAACACATTGCGAATGCCTGAAAAGCTTTCTTGTATGCTTTACTGACTTGTTTTTTTTTTTTTAGTATAATTTCTTATAATTCTCATATATTTTATTCCGCCCTTTAGTTTTAAACTCCAATAAAATCTACGGTGATATAAAGCGAAAAGAACTTATAATATAGAACTATCTTTAGAAAACTCTATGTAAAAAAAAAAAAAAATATACAGATCGTCGAATTTTCTTTTTTCACAATCGAACTAGGACGAAAGAAAGGAAGATAAGAATTTGCAAGTCAATTACGTCAAAGCGCAATAATAGCTTTGGTATCCATATAGAATTTGTCAATTCCCGTGTTAGGAAACATTCTAAAAAATCAGAATGCGTGTACACTACCCTTCTCACAATATGTACATTGTTAAACCCATATATGGTGTTATACAAAAATATGACACACACACACATATACATTCTTGAATATCGTAGAAAGCCATTTGACTTGTTGATGGAATTTGTATTCAAAGTTACCACTCAAGATTGTACCCACATCCAGGACACCGCACGTAAACAACAGTATAGCTTTCTGGAAATCAAATTGAAAATGTGTTTTACAACACGTTCAAGGAATAATAATGTTGTAGTTACTACGGTAAAAGCACCCTAATGTTTCGACGAGTTGGTTTGGGGAGGGGGTTGATAAAACTACCTACCTCTACCGTTTAAGATTTTTTGAAGAAAAACGCGAGGAAAGGGTGCGTAGTAGTATCGCATCTCTTCCATCTTGAGATTTTACTTAATATGGTTCCCATCTTTAGAAATACATCAGGGACACTATATATGTGTTCTTCTAACGTATATATATGTAAACGCAGGTGTGGGTTGTAGAACCACTTCAAAACTGCCAAACATACTCAAAGTCGTATCTATAAAAATGACAAATGATCAATATTCCGCCTAATAACAACCATTCAAAGGCTGTGGAAGGTTCAGCCCTATATGTACGGAGACGCAATGAAAATTTCTTGTTTAGGTGGCGGAATAAGTATTTTTCCCTTATTTCTGGACCCAATTCTCTGAGCTCCTAAACAGAACAAAGTAAAGAGCAAAAAAGGTGGATTCCTTTCAGCTCTCTAGAGGTATTAAATATCCCCATATTGAGATTTTTCTTCTTAAACCTACGTACGTACGTACACACATATATGAATGTATATAAGCACTATAATGTTTTGTTAGCGGATGGCTATTCAAAGATTTAATGGTATTTTTTTTTTTTGTCTGATATTTCAATATAATTTACGAAACCCCCTGTAGCGAATTTAATATTTGATTATACTTATAAAAAAAATTCCGAAAAACGAATATTTTATCAATGCGGTTGATACTAGTTAGGGAGATGAGTGCAATAATTTGGTGTTGTCCATGGGTAAATTAAGGTATTTTTTTGTTGTTATAGGTTAAAAATCCCCCGCTCTAAAAATTATTCTTGTAAATCCAGATATCAATTGAGTGGACGAATGTGGAGGGTGTGAAATTTTGAAAATTATAAAAATAAAAAATTAAAATAAGTATTCATGGCAGAAATGGTTACATTACATTTTTGGACAATGGAAAAGTGTTTGGAAATTAATTTTCTACCAATGCCGTGAATCGTGGCAGCATTGACATTAAAGTTGAAATGCAAAAAAAAAAATCGAAACTTTGCAGGATGGTAAATGTATATACCCATACTCCATTATCAGTTATTTTGTTGTTGTGATTTTTTGAAAATCTGAAAACAAAATTTTTCTAAACTCACGTTTGTACGTGGCAGACAATTGTGCCACTGTCTTCGTGTTTCTTTAGCCAAATTGGTCAGTCGTAGCGCACAAGATCTGCCATTCCGAAATGCTCATTTCATTAAATATTGTATACGTTAATCTGAGAAAAACCTTTTGTACTAAATATTTACATATATGTATATTTATTCATATATACATAAGGAATAGGCAGCACAAATCTCCATTAATAGCAATGTTATGCCACGTGTAAGGGGTTTCGGTTAAGTAAAATTATAACTTTAGGAAAACTATTAAAATAAAACACGAGAAAATTTTGAGAAAGAAATTATCTTTTTATTTATAACTGCCATCAAAGCTATACGATTGAATTCAAGGTGATATGGTATTCATGTTACAAAAGAAGCGAATGCTGACAAAAATCAACAACCGTGGGAATATTTTTTTATATTGCAAGGTCTTATACGGATTGAATTAGATTTATGACTTCATGCACAAAAAAACTGCATCGAAAGCATTAAGAGGAGTCAGTACTCAGCAAAAGTTTCAATTTTGATACTAGCGAGCCTGTTGCCAATAACATTTACTATACGTAGGTTTGTGTCCTATAAGTGCGAGAATTCATGTAAAATTAGCCTAGACCTAGACCACAAGTCACATTAGAGACATCTAGCGTAAAAGACTGTAACCCAACATGCGACAATTTAAGACAAAAAATGAAAATTTGCAGTTTAAATAAATTGAAAATTTTTAACAAGAATTAACTCTAATAAACTTTTTTTGCACAGAATTGTTAAACAAACCATTTTCCTTTGTATATCAACAACTTTCAATGAAATATTGCAATTGCTTGTCTGTGAAATATCGAGAGAGAAAACAAGTACTATTAGAGTCAAATAATTGAAAAAACAGCCACTAAAAATGAAAAAAATTTACGTTATTTGCTAGATCTAGGCTTTATCTTTCTAAAATAGTCACAATCTAAAGAAATGATAATACCTACTAACAGAAATTTGATTTGAAAAAAATCAATTTTTACCATTTTTTACAAGTTTCCGTGCTAATATCTCCATTCTAATACTTTTTTTAAATTTTTCTCGACGTTATTTACTAGACCTGTTCGTTACCTTTAATTTAAGGTATAAGTAATTATTTTAGTACAAATAGTTTGCCAGAAATTCGCATTGAAAAATGTATGAAACTTGCAAATCTTGGTACTGACTCCTCTTAAGGTCTTAACTCTTCGTAATCCTCATCGTAATGTTGTGCTATTATCGTTGATTCGTGAAAATGAGTTTGTATAAGAACAACCTTACTATTTCTTCCCGGCTGCTAATGAATTGTATATTGACTTTCTGTAGAAGCCCGATACCATTCATATGAGCCTTAGCGAGAGTTATTTTATGGAGTCTTGCACTTGTGGGTAGGTCATCAATACCCTCGTGAAAATTTTTCCAAGTTATTCTCTTAGATTTTCTAAGCTCTTTGTTATATTCAGTGAAGGTGTGCTTGTACTCGCACCAATCACCTGTTTGTTTAGCCTTCTTCCTATGTTTAACAGGGCAATCTATGCATTCGAGAGGAGATATGTGCTAGGTCCTTTTGGATCTCGATTTGCTTATTATCAAGCTCCTCTAAACCCATTTTTACGTATTCCTTATAGGAATTCAAATCAGTGACTCGTGGTACTCTATCTCCTCTCTCTGCATAGGGGAAGTCTTAATATCGAACCAAATATGGTTGTGGTCCGATATTAAAGCCTCGCCTGAGACATGCTAAATTGCAATGAAATCCACCATATTTGGGCTGATAAGCTTTAGATCCAACACCTCTTGGCGAATGGCCTTGCAGAATATTGGTTGATTCCCTATATTAGCTATATCGATGTTATTTTTAATTAAATAGTCACCTCATCTGATGGTTTCGCTGCTTCTCCATACAGTATGGTGGGCATTCGCGTCGGAACCAATTATGAAGGATTTGTTCGTTTTCTTGCAGAATTCTTTAATTTCATCTGGAGGCGGCTGAGGCAATAACTACCTCATGTTTGCCATTATCTGTCGGCTTATCCACTAGGGCAACCACTGAATCCTCAGTTGTATAATAGAAAGGATGTTAATGTTAGGTTTAAAGAGGATTGCCAGTCGTAGGGTGGCATGGTTCTTATTAAAAATCAACATACCTTGTTTAGTAGCATTGCTATATTTATACTATTCCTGATGAAGCTTCTGCTAAGCACATCAGAGGCAGCCTTTGCATGATGAAGTTTCACTTGGATTAGTTTAATATCACTCGTATTTACGGTCATTAGGATTTTGGAACTCTTCTTCGTTCCCTTCTTGCAGCCTTTCTCAACATCAACACCTTGGTCCTTATTGCGGATTTATTAAGCCCGTTTCTATATAGAAACCTAGCAGTGCTGAGGTTTTGTAGGGAGGTTTCAACTTAACCGCTCCTTAGCAGCACTTGGAGGCCTGCTACTTTAAGGTTAGGGTTTCGCAACCACTGGTCTTCTAAGCTTATTAGCTTATTATTAGTGAATACTGATTCTATCTTATCCGAAATCCGTACTAGGGGTATCTTCCTCGATATCCCTTGTTAGGCTACGTCCATTTTCTGCAAAAGCTCGGTTGCCCTTTTTGAGGTTTATTCCCGAGGTTGAGGAAACCGCAGCTGCTAGGCCATGTGGGAGATACGCAGTTTTGAGCGCCTCAGTCTTTGGGTTACATGCCCCTGCTGAACGTTCTTGCTCTCTTTGAACCTTCAGATTACCTTTCGGTCTAAACTGCACCTACCCAAATTGCAAGTTACCAGATGTGGCGGGTCTTGTTCATAACTATAACTCACGAATTTTGCTGGTAATTTTCACCCCTTACTTAATAGATTGACTTTGGCAGAAAATGATATTTCCGAATTCTTCATATCGATACCTACCAGTTATTTGAGACTAATATCATCCGTTTTATTTATTTTATTTTTTGAAATTCTGTCAAAACTGTCACGATTGACCGAATTGGCAGGTTTATATTCACTTTTCGATCGTCAAAATATCATATAACCATTTCTCCGATGAACATCGCGTTTTCTTTTTATAATATTCAAATCTACCACCCTCCATAGCCGTCCACAATTGATATGGCCAGTTCATTCAGAAGAATAAATTTTAGAAAGGGAGAAAATCTACCGAAAAAACCTTCATTTCACCCATGGACAACATCAGACTCATATTATTGCACTCTTTTCTCTACAAATGCGAATTGCTTTTCTTTTCATTGGATATGTGGAAATGGCAAGTTACGTGTATCAGACTTACTCTGACATTACAATATTGATCTCATAAAACAACATGGATTTATTGTAAGAAAATGTCTATTGATTCTGCTGATCTTAATGCAAAAGCATACTCCTCAACCTCAGTATGAAATTCCTCTAGAAATTTTTGATTAGTGTGAAACGATAATTAATTAATTATAGCCACACGTCAAATATTTATATCTCTACTTTGGAAGCTCTTTCCTTATCACGACCCCATAATATTTCTATGTGATTCATAAATGCCACTGAAGTATTTTAACCAGTTTTTGACAAATTTTTCCTGCTAATTAATTATGTTGGTATTGTTTTAATTATTTAGTGACAGTATAATGGCAAATAAGTGTGAGCGAAGTCTGTGGCCATTTTATTCAATTAATTGATTATTTTTTAATTAATTTTAAATTGAATTAAATGTCATTAAAGGATACACACAATACGTACAATATTCTGTTAATGAAATAGAAAGGCATGCGAATTTAATTTTTTATTCGATTTCACGTTTCAAAAATTGCTGGAGTAGTTAATTGTAACTCATTGGTTGATGATTCAATGCGCGACTACTGAAATCTAACCCCACCACATTCTGATGGAATTAGTTACTTCCACAATATAGTGATTGGAATGCTGTTGTTGTAATGTCAGACTATTATTCACTGTGTACCTTGGAGTGCACCTAAAATTGTAGAATCATTTACAAGAAAGCTGAAACAGGAAAATAAGAAGATCCCAATTTTACATGCATAATTTGAGATTAGGTTTTTTTCAGTTTTAATGTTCGATAGGAATTGACAGTCATTCCAAACAAAAGATCGCTTAATTCCTGAATGTCGTTTTACTTGATTAAAGGAAACTACTGTTCTGATTTCCTTAAAGTAAACCCATCTACAAACTAGTTGTAACCATTAATCAAGACATGTATTCATTTAAAAACCCAGAACTCGTCTTTTGCTTGGATTTATAACAAAAAATAATTAAGAAATTGGACAAATGGAGATTATTAAAAAAACTTTTGTTATACTTTTCGACATATATTTTCACATTCATCACAAATTTGTTGTACTTTTATATTCATCATAGTTCATTTTGATTTATCCTTTTCATCAACCATACAAAATGAGCTAAATGAATTTGCAGTGCGCATAAACTTCAGAATATATGCCTAAAAGTATGACAAATTAGTCAACTGCTTTACAGATTGTGAGCAAAATTTTAAATTATGCTAAATACATAGATATCATTGATTATTTATATATAGATGTGCACAGAATCATTGACGTCTTAGAAACGATATGTCGCTATTTGCCCAAAATGTGATTGAAACTTTTATTTAATGGTAAAAATACAATTTTTCCAGCCTATAATATAAAAATGTTTCAAAACTAAATCAAAACTCCTTACCAGTCATTAATAATTCTTTTATTAGAAGTTTTAAAGCTGGAAATAACAAACGAAAGACGTCAATGATTTTGGGCACATCTATTTATAAATAATTAATGATAGATATTCTACCCTACAGGTGCTTAAAAACGAAATTTTACTTTTTTTTTTGCATTTGTAATGCGAAGTGTAATTTTCAGTTTATTTCAAGCAAACGTATGTAATCCAAGGCTTGCTCAACTGAATAAAAGCATACAAATGAAAGAGTAGTTCATTTCATGTTGTCGTGTATATTAAAGTGCAACAAGAAAAAAAACTAAACAGTTCAATAAATGCCTAAAAGTAGGCAATTATCTTTTTGAAATGAGCTATTTGAACCCCTTTTCAATCGATATGTTTAAGAAAAAGTGCAAAAATGCAGAAAGGGTGACATTTTCAGGCTCGAGAGTGTATTAGGTAATTTTAAAGTGAAACTTTTGGGCTTCCTGTGTTGATGACGTAATTTTTGACATAGATAAATTTGTTAAGGCATAACTTCAAAATGGAATGAGTAGGGGAAAATTTTTTGCTTGTCTAGACATGACAGAATGTCCGGACTTGGAAGTTACATCCAAAGGCTATGGTTTGGATGTAACTCTCAAGACCGGACATTCTGCAGTAAGGAGCTGAAAACCATGAACTGGTTTCTAGGACAGTAATTACATTTGATAATTTTCAAAATGTTTAAAGCACTGCAGAAAGATATCACTCATTCAGAGATGTATGTATGTACGAAACAAAGCCAATATTACTGTTCGCAATTTTGTACCCAGATGTCGTGTAATATTAGAGATTTGTTACTATATGCTTCAAAAGTTCACATACTAATCCCATGGCAATGTCAAAGCACGTATAGAAAAAAAAAACAAAAAACATTCTATACACATTTCAATAAAGCAAACACAATATTTCCAGGTCAATACGTTTTGTGTTTTTTTAGTGATTTAATATAAATTTCATTCTATTGATTTTGAGGATACAGCAGCATGCTACATGCATACATGTGTATATGTGTTAGTCTATAATATTGTAAATATCGTTTTTGTTTTAAGTTTTTGTAAACTAAATTCTTATATTTTTATAGTAAAATTTTTGCAATATAAAAAAGCAAATATAATTACATTTTTCTAGATTAAATAAATAAAAAAAAAATACCTTTAAGACAGGAGAAATTAAATTAAAAAAAAATACACACATCCAAAACCGTACGTAAGAAAACTCATATCGATAAAAAATAAAACGAAGCAAAGAAAAGAGTGAACTATATATTATACACATATAAATGTATATTAAAATCAAATCTATTTTTTAAAAAAGTTTTAGCTATAATGATAAAATAGAAAACTAAAGAAGAAGAAGAAAAACAAACAATAATTAAATCAGGATAAATATCACATCAATGTATAGCTCATAACTTAAATGAATCATATATATATATATACATTTTTTTGACAATAACGTTATAAATAAACCTGTGACACTTTTCCATTCCCAAAGGAATGTTGAACAGATGACAATAATGAAGCGAACGGAAAAGACTCATTATATACATATTTTAGATAAAATATTAAAAAAAAAAAACATATATATATAAAAAGAATGTGTTCCTACAGTAGGATGGAAATAACAGAACAGAAACCATCTATGTATCTGTTATTAAAAGCCTAATAAGTGCCAAGTGTCCGGTTTTTAAAATAACCGGAATTTAAGTGTCTTGCATTCTAAATCAGTTAAAGATAATTTTGAAATCAGTCTGCACTTTATTTTTGGATTTTATTTTTATATTATTTTTTGAAGATTTCAAAAGAATAAAGGATTTACGGAGCATAATTTATTTGTATTATTGGTGACCACAAAATTATTGGTGAATAGATGAAATTTCTAGGTATCAATAATATAATATAATGCTAGTACGGACTAATAGGACTGGGTACAATTGAAAACAAGTTGAAAACTTTATTTATCTTT
Organism: Dioctria linearis; assembly: GCA_963930735.1. Taxonomy (NCBI): domain Eukaryota; kingdom Metazoa; phylum Arthropoda; class Insecta; order Diptera; family Asilidae; genus Dioctria; species Dioctria linearis. The sequence continues at coordinate 20,605,623 of OZ005741.1, forward strand.
TATCAACTAATACAGTACCTAATTATATGAATTTGTGATATTTTGGTAAAATTAATAAGGAATGACGTCATAAAATTTCATTTATTTTTATTTCTAATTTTATGATACATTTTCATACATCGCAGTTATACAATAATACATATCTCTTCTATGTACATATCCCTTCTATGTACATATCTCTTCTATGTACATACATAGAAGTTCAATATATTGTGACAGACATATCATCTAAAACACGTTTGTTTTAATATCACACCTCAACTAAGCTTGGGATTAAATAAAAATAAAAATTTAACCATATTTGTCAGTAACCATTGAGCTTATGTTAACTTGAGATATAACCGAAGGATGCACCAACTCTCCTATTGTTGTGACATGCTGGACATTCTGCTTGATTTTCATCCTGAATTTTTATTACTGTTCAATTGAATCATAGAGTGATCTCTTCTGTTTGGATTAATAGTTTTTTTTTCGGTTTTGGGTGGTAGCGTGTTCCAAATAATTTGACAATGCTGTTGATATATTTTTAGATGAAGTACCCAAGCGTTCGAATTAGTTTTGCGACATATAAGTTAGTAATAAGGATCCAAAAGCTGTAATTCCACTATTTTTGGTTAATAAACCTTAGTTTTGCTGGCTACAACAACAAAATGAATTCATCTATGTGTTTCCTCCAAAAATTAAGCTTCATCAACCAAATTGGAAACAAATATATTAATCTCTATCTAATAAAAAATGTAGTTTTTGAAACTAAATGCCCTGAAGAATATGATTCATTTTGATTGAAATAGAGGTTTGGGATCCCGAAGGAACTCCCAAAACGTAGGCCATAGGTCCCATCCGGACGCTCCTGTAAAATTCAGTATTGGTCACAAGCCCTCCTTGCCTGCATCGTATAACTCATCCAGAAGGCGTGAGCCAAGGAACCTGTAACGAATTACTGAGAGTGCCGGACAGTGACAAAGAAAGTGGATCACTGTTTCGGACTCCTGTCCGCAACCCTTGTATGTAGGACAGGGGCGGATCCAGCTATGGGGCGCCCCACTGAAGACAATTAAAAATAAAAATACATATGTAGATCTTCTGAAATTTTGCTAACAAAATGATTCATTGCGCAGTAAATCTATTCTACTGCACTTTTTGTCCAAACCAAAAAAATATCTGGAAGCGTTCAATTTGATAAGTTTAAGAAGACAACCCTTATTGCTAGCGCCTTGGTCTTCGCTCCTCTTTGGGTCATGGCTGTTGAAGCCTATAGAAAAAAACAGGATGTGCTGCGATACCTGTAAAATTCGTGTTCATGAGCGTGGCTTTTTTCAGGTAAAATTGATGGAAGGTTGGACGCTCTTCTGGAGACTTGCCGATTTTTCTTACGGAACGTAGGAACCGTGACCTTCACAATTTTTGTGAGTTCAAGATCGTTGACCTTCATATATTGCAAAGGCCTTTGATAGAGTCTCTTTTAGCCAAACTGAAAGCACTTGGTCTCTCCCCTCCTTTTCTATTATGGATTGAAAGATTTTTCTCTGTTCGCCTAATACGGGTTGTGCTAGATGGCTTTCATCAGAGCTTCACCCTATAAATGCTGGTGTGCCGGAGGGCTGTGTAATCTCTCCGTCTCTCTTCCTAATTTTCATTAATGATATGCTTTGGCTTACTTTCTATTCTACCCATGGTTTTACCGATGACAGTAACTTTACTCCATTGATACTCTTCTAGACTCTAGAGGGAATGCCAGATGTGTTAAACTAGATTGCATGATTAAATCATTGAATAACGATCTTGGGGCAAAGCGAATCGCGTCCAATTCAATACTTACATCTAAATCCCAAAGCTGTCCCATCACTTTCAAAGAAGATCATAATTTCATAATTTTTTTCACTTCCGTTTCTTTTGATGGAGCACTGATTTACGACACACCGCCTTTATGCATTCTTGTCATTAACATTTCCAGTACGTTAAGCTGGACAGATCATTGTTTTTCTGTTGCCAAAGAAGCATCCCAATGTTTTTGATTTCTGAAAAGATGTAAGAAATATTTCAGCCTATGGAATCTAGTGCTCCACTACAAGTCCTACATCAGACCTAGAATTGAATATAATTACCATAACTGGGCCGGGGCTCGTCGTACAGCCTTAGCTTCATTGGATATTGTCCAAAAGAGAGCCTTCGAGATCATTGGCGATGTGGCAATGGCATGACATACCGACTCACTCGAACAACGTTCCGCTACATGCATGGGCAATGTTCTGATGAAATATCTAGTCTAATCCCTACTTAGAATTATTCCTGCACACAGTACTCTCGCGCAGCAAACCGCATAGATCCATTTACCATTTAAAATATTTTCAGTCGTACAGTAAAATTCTGCGATGCTTTTATATCCTGAACTGTCCGCATGTGGAACAGTCTACCATCTTCTGTATTTCCTCCGGCATGTAATCTGCAAAAGTTTAAGCGTGACGTTTCCATGAAGTTATGTATATTCGTACAAGGTATGTATTGCATCTGTTCTCTGACTGCTATTTTAAATAGACGTAATGTATATACGTACCGCTGTAATTCCTGTATTTTGCAAAGTTACAATTTATAATGAATTCATGAATTCGAACAAAATATATTTCCTTATTTTACTAACTTAACCGCCATTTACAAACCAAAGCAAAATAAATAATTTAACACCTCGTTTGACCTCTTGGAGGGCAAAAGTTGATCGTTGAACAATTCTCTTCGTTGCGAGTGACAACCTCTCGCTTATCTGTTCGACCCGAATCTTTAAAATGACGACTGTCAGCCCAGCTTGGAATGATTAAGACAAAGTGTTTTGGTGCAATCCCGACTGTAGAGGCAGGTTCCTCCGAGGCTGCACCAAGACTAGCAAGGTCGTCGCCCTGTCATTCCCGCTAATGTTGCTGTGACCCGGCACCCACTGCACTATCACCCTGTTATTCCGAGAAAGGGAGTTCAGGGTGGTTTTGCACTCCATTAATTGTTTGGAGTTTATAAAGGGTTCAGATAAAACCTTTTCAGCTGCTTGACTATCTGAGCAGATGGCTATCTCCTTGTTTTCAGTGTCTGAGTTAAGGAGATGCCTTCTCGCTTCGAGAATGGCCTTGACTTCTACCTGGAAAACCGTGGCATGGCTTCCAAGGTGCATGACAAATTTAATCTCAGGTTGCTCGCAGAAAACTCCGGATCTGGTGCCTTCATCGGATTTAGACCCATCAGTATAAATTGTAATTGGGTTTGTCAATGGTTGAAGCACGGAATGTGATTCACATTCTGCCCTGGATGGGATTCTTGATTCAAAATCGCTTTTCAGTATTGCCTCGAGGAGGTGGTCCCTGTTCCTGTCGATGCCAGGTGCGATAGACTGCACGATCTCATAAATGGATTCATGTGGAACTCTTGTTCCCGCATGAAGCCAGCCAAGATTAAGACTCATTCTTAGCACTGTAGTCGACGCCCCCTGTTTAATATGTATTTGCACCGGGTGTATGTTGAGGATAACCCCTAGAGCCCGAGTGCTAGTTGACTTCCCTAAAGAACATAGTTTCGTATATAAGTTTTTGTTTGCCAGACTTAAATAATTAATTAATGCCTTTTTTTACTAGAACCCCCATAGTGATTTAGTAACACAAGCCATGCCCCAATAGAATATAGTTGCATAATAGCAGAATGATTGATGCACAATACTATTTTTATGATTAGCGAGAAACTATTTTTTTTAAAACTTCAAAAAGATTTAATTTTGTAACTTAAGCTTTTAACTTAAGATTGGTACCCAACCGTCAAGATCATTATCCTACATTTTTTTATATTTACATACATAAGTATAAGTTTCCCATTTAATAATTTAATATAGATAAGTAAGATAGGCAAGTATTAAATACTTACTGCACTCATTAACTGATTAGGAATGAATCCCACAGATGTTCTTAACAGAAGTGACGCTAAACTGATTCTGCCAAAAAAATTTTAATCAAAGGTTTTTTCTGGCCTATTGTTCAGATAGAGCCTCCCAATATGACAGAGCCATATATTTATAGTTGCAACGTACAAATTCAACGTACAATTTAGTTATGCAGGAACGATAGTTAGGTTAGGTTAGGTAGGAGGGATGTCGCTAGACAACTAGCCTGCATCACTTAGACCTCTATTGGGTGTGCCTCTAGACCTCATGGGATAACCTTTCAAGCCCTAGATCCATCCTGCTTCCCTTAGGAAACTCAGGATATATCTAAGACTTTTTACCTAGATCCATCCTGCTTCTCTTAGAAAACTCAGAATATATCTGAACTCTTTACTTTGCAGCTCCCCCAGACTTGAAATGAAGTAGCTACCCAATAGCCAACTTCTTTTATCCATCAAAGCGGGGCTATCGCAAAGTACGTGTTGGGCGAATTCGATTTCCACCGAGTCCTTACAGCTCCTGCAGAAATCCGCTATACCCAGTCTTCTAGCATGGTCCCTTATGGCCCAATAGTAACGATAGTTAGTTACTTTATCTACAGAAATATCGAACATATCCAAACTCATATTTGTTTACTATAACCAAATTACATTAGAAGTATGGTTCCTGAGATTATTGTTATTACGGAGAATAAAACTGATTTGTAAGACAGACAGTAGAACCAAACGAATTTTGCTATGAACAGAGCTACCAAATATAGTTGGTGTAGCTCCTAGGTACTTCGGTACTTCCAAATTATTTTATTATTTTTTGGTGTGCATGTACTATCGCACCTCAGAACTGCCGGGCTCTAACTGATTGCTGCATCAATTCGAGAAAATCAAAGTTTTATTTATTCATAATTTCCCGTACATAATTTCCACGCACATAAATTTATTTAGTGCGATATGAAATTTACTTTACTTTAAATTTTCGTTGAAAGTCATCCGAGATATAGAACTTTTTTTAAAATCAGATCGAACCTTTACCTAAATTTAAGTCATATAAATTAATTTTCTAAGTTGTGTCTGTCACTTAGTACTTCGAGATATCGTTTCCCAATTTTTGTTAGAATGCAAAGTTCTTACTAACTTCGTGTTTTAAACAAATAAAACTGAATGAACTGCATTAGAGTTTTAGTGATAAAACCCACTCTATTTAAAATAAATAATAATTAATCATCATAATTAAAATATAGACGTGCTCCAAAACAAGTGTGATTATCTGAACTTTTCCTTCGGAGCATACTAGCGGCTACATTCCTCTGGGTAAAGAGATAGAATGGCTGCAAGCCAAGAATGGCTTCAAATGATCGCATGAGGACACTACGTAAAGGCGCCATGCTTTGTACCTTTTCAAGGATCTCCTTGCTGGCTGGCTGCATCATTTTGGGCCACTAGGCGTTTGCCCTGAACGATCCATAAAGTCATTTTGGGCCTTACAGCCCACTTATCTTAAAAATACTTTCGCATGATCCGAATGCCTATACATAGTTTTGGTTGGTTATCATTTTAAGGTGTGGATTCCAGGTAAGCTTGCTATCCAGAATTACTCCGAAATACATATATATATATATTTTTAAATATTCTAGTGAAAGTCTAATTAATCTAGAAGCTGGGCACTGGAGGATCCTTTTCCTAGTGAATGGGACGATCACAATCTTACCTGTGTTTATTGATAGCCCCATATTCTAGCACCATCTAGTAACTATGTTAAAAGCAGTGTACATAAGCTCGCGTAAAAGCCTCTAATAGCTCTGATCGCTGGAGATTCACTAGTTAAAATAGTTGTTATGCAGCGTTTTTCCTGCATAATGCCAATCCATCTGGCGATACAGGTTTCTATACTTCTCTTTTCGATTACCTTTGATCGATTCAAACAGTATTGTTGAAGGCGTCTTGTATACCCATGAAGGATTATAACAGGACCTTCTTATCATGTTAGGCTTTCTCGATACTCTCCACTAGACTGCTGAGCTGATAGCATTGCCTGTGAATTTTCCGGATTGGTAGGCACATTGAGTGATATGGAACGGACAACAACAATTGTTTTAACTGCAGCTGGCAGATTTGAAGTATTTTCGAATACCATCTTCGTCATTTTCATCTCCCGCTGGTCAATTAATTAAAGCAGGATGTGATGCTAATACCTAAAAGTCTAGGCCAGCTATCAAGCTCACCATCCAAAATATAAGACTCGTTAGCTTCAAAATCCTTGACCCCGAACTATTGCGACTGAATGCAAAGAAGTTCCAACAACTCAGCTACCAGACGCCGAAATTTGGTTACATTATGTGATTTTAATTTACTCACAAAGTCGTATCTGGCAAGACTTGATCGACGTTTCATGACATTATATGAGCGAAATATAGCAGTTACATTTTATATTGCATCAATTAGATAAACGTTTGGGGTTCATAGGGAACTAGACAGAATAAAATATCTTTGGGGAAACAGTATGATCGAATTAGTATGACCACATAAATAGCTCAATTTGTTAAAAAAAATTCAGTTAGAAGTTGGGAGTTCTAGGGCCGCGCTATGGTATCTGTACTATCGATGTTATAATGCCGAATTCACAAATACAGATTGGAGTAGAGTCTCATCGAGTGGCAACTGGCAAATTTTTTTTCGTACGCAATATTGCATATGGCCTTCTCTGAGTAGAGCAGATGGGTATCTAGATTTAAATAGGTTTTCTTTTATTTTCACGCTGCCATTTCCGAAAGCTTACATATATATATATATATATAAGAATTTCGAACTACTAGCATGTAGATGGCGTGAAAAAACTCCATACTTCTTTTTATCATAACTAACATGTTTTAATATTATTTCCTGATTTAATATTTTTTATGAATGCTAATAGAAAACAAGAGGTATTTTTTGCAAACTTCTTACTTTAAAGACCAAAATAGTACGTTATTTTTTAACTTATTTCGAAATAATCTGATGGTGCCAACATATATCTCCTTTTTAGAAATTATTGTTTTTGACAACGATAGCTGTTTGTTAATTTGGCGTTGTTATAGCGTTTTTTTTATGTTAATTACAAAGTTCGAAATTTACTCTGCGCTGCATTGTAAACAACCCTCAAAGCTCACTGTGCTCCACTCTGCATTGTGAATTCGGCATTATACATTTTACAACTTATAAAAAACAAAAAAGTCTACACAGAATATTTTTATAATGGCGAATAATGTGAAATATATGACATTAAAATTTAAAAATCCTGCATAAACTATCCTTTCATATACAAGTCTTTTGAAATCTTGAAAATAACATTAATAATATTTTAATTCTTTATTATTCTTTTTATTTTTATTACTATATATAGTATCTTATGTTTTACAATTCACACACCCTACAATGTAATGACCGTAATGATTTATTTATTTTATTCTTTTGTTAATTTTCTTATACTACAAAAAAAATAAATATACCTTTTCGATACAATTCCTCAAAACAAAAGTATGTAAGACAGTTTCTTGGCAACTGAATTGATACATTAAGAAATCATTACCTAATTTTCGAAAGACGTGTCAAATAAAAATAACTCGTACGTCACATTGATATATATATAAAAAAAAGTCAACAAACAAAATGCAAAATCAGCAAGTAAATAAATAAAAGGATTGATAGCAAAATATTTAGTAATATTTAGAAATCAATATATTTACACTGTAGAAATTACATATGCATAAAGTGTAATACAATAATTCAAAACTAATTGAGAGCCTAAATAATTCCTTCGATAGATTAATAATGTTAATGTGAACTAAGGCAGCTTAATATATTATACATATTATATTATTATGATAATTACATTAAAAAAAACAATATATATATATATATATATATATATATCTACATCATGATATATATAAAAATACATATAACATAGAATAAAAATGATGTCTATTTTATAATGTAACATGGCAGCTCTTTTCAATCCTATTTACACACCTCTTTTTTACATTGAGACAATTTTTTCTTTTTTTTTTTTCTTTTTTGGAAACATATCAGATAATATTTTGTTTTTAAAATATGGAACAAGCATTTTTTATTGTGAAAAACGCTATTAGTTTTTTTACAATGATTTCTTTCAAGAAGCTCATATATATGTATATGGAAAAAAAAAATTGTTTTGAGAGAAAATTTACTATTTTAATCTAATTTAGATAATCACAAATGAAATGATTTTCGTAACACGAAAAATTAAAAAAAAACAAATTAATTGTAAATAAATAATATCATTTATAATATGAAAACAAAACGGAAACTCTATAAGACATGAAGACAATAATGACAAAATAGCTTTACATAAGGTAACTAAATGTTATGTGAATATAAGAAATAAATATCAGAATTATATTATATTGTATATACATATATATATATATCGGGTATTTATTTCTTGTTTTCCATATATAGATATATTACATAAAAAAAAGAAAAGGAATATAAAAGGAAAAAATACTTCCTACATATAAAATATATAGAAAACTAATGTTGACAGTAATTTTAAGAAATTTGTGTATAACTTACTTACGTAAGCATTATTTTAAGTGCATGCATATCTATACTTACATACATACCTACATAATATATTTCATGGCAAAAAAAAAAAATAACATATTTTTCATATACAATAGTTTAACACAAATTTCTTCCACAAAATCGTTTCCTTACGAATTCCAAATGAGATTACGTACACATGCATACACACATATATAAATAATTCTGAGCTATTTGCTTTATCGTAAACATGCGTTTTGCAACAATCACTAATTAAAAATAAAAAGCGTAAAAAAATCTCAGTCAGAAAAATTTCGAAACAAGAGATCTCATTATATTTTGGTTTTTTTTTAATTTAATTCTTCGCATGAGGAGTTTTTTTCACATATTTCGTCTCATCAAAGGTAACATGCATATATAAGGCTTGATTAAATATAATATCAATATACATGCATACATACATACATACATCATACATACATACATGCAACCATTATGACAAATATGATATCCAATAACATTTAACAAATTAATACAATTAATGCAATTATAAAAAAGAGCAATATAGAATATGTATAACTAATAGTGGAAGAAGGTAGGTACGTACATTTTTAATACGGACGATCAAATTAAATCACGTTAACATTTTATGTAGGTGTATGTATTTCAAGTGTGTAACTTCTGATCCTAGTCCAAACAAGATTACTTTTCTCCCGAAAGATAAAGAAGCATGAGTTATTTTTGGGTAGGTAGGTATGTTGTTGTCTACATATAGTCAAAAGTTATGGAAACGCCAAAATTCTACATGGATAATTTTCTCATCAGTTACTACACATAGCTTGACCACATGGTCCCATACTTCTATAGGGCCTCAAGATTAACACACAAACCTCACTCAACTTTTATGCATATCATACACATGATTTACTTGACTAATATTCTCAGACCATTCTTGATATTTATTCAACCCAGATTTCTCAGACCCGTTCCACTTGATATCTGCATGTTCTCAGACCTGTTCTAGACCACAATCCGTTTCATACACATACCATACGCACCATACACACCACATCATTCTACCAATTCTACCAAGACTAGCAACAACATCACATCACATTACATTCATCAAACCACCTTTATTCACTCATCATTACATTCATCAAACCACTTTCATTAACATTCATATTAATTCAACTTGACACATGATTTAATACATTAATCATAAATTTACATTCACATCAATTCTTGATATAACGTCCACACCTCTTTCTAGCGGAAAATCCTTAGTACCTACTATCATTGAATAACCATGGTGGCTAAACTTTTTCCACGACTGTGGATAATGGTGCAACACCATGTCGTGCAACGCTTCGTCATCATATCTAAAATACCTTTTGGATAGTGATGACACCAACCATGCACTTGCGTAATTTTGCAAAATTCTGTCTTCAGTTGCCTAAAAACGTACATAAAGACACGAGCCCGATTCTATATAAGTATTTATCTGTAATTCCCGAACTATACGTGTATTTACAAAATTCGTATCCCTACCTTATTTTATGACTTCATCGATGAGTTCATCATGGACGTTTAGATACATAATGATGAAATTGGTTCTGAACCTAGAACTAAACTCATTATATACTTTTCTTCAACATAATCGGCTTTTCCATGAGCAGTTCGATGAGTTGTTACATTATTTTCTTCTTAAAGTAAGCAATGGAAATATAATCACATTCGTCAGTCAAATCACATAAATAACGGAATTCATGAATAAAAGAATGATATACGATTACATGCCAATATATGTAAGATCATGCTGAAAAAATGGAAACGCTCACTACTATTATCATCAGCTTTTATAATAACTAACTAAAGTTGCCCAAACTTAGAACGAGATTATTTTAAATTTAAAAATATATTTTCTTTTTATTTTGTCTTATTTTGTTTTTTTTTTATTTTAAAAAAAAAACGCGCTGGAATTTGAATTCGTTACAGACTTACAGAGTCTGGGCTTTTCTTAAATTTATATCGCACAATCATTTTATGTTACAACTGAATGCATCTGAATTGAGCACATTTTCAATTTTGTTATGATCAATAATAGCTGTGAGTGGTTGACGGGGATTTTTTCAAAGTTTTAAACGATCCTCAGGGAATCTGCCGTAGAAGAAATGCGCGAATATGATTTTCAGCTGCGCGTCATAATTAAAACTAACTTTTACTATCGTTTTAATCAATAGAACATAATAAGAAATGCAGTAAAATTTCATGGAAATGCAAGCAATATGAAAACATTTATGGAATGCTCATCCAGAGGCTCATCGAAAGGCTCATTGGTACTTATCAGAAATTTTCGCCATTTATGCATAAATTCCAGATGCATTACCCGAGCGGGGAAGAAAGTATTCGAAACCAATGAGCATTTTCTACTTGGGGTACACTTGGGTTTTGTAAAATTGTGTACACTTTTGTAGTTATAAAAATTTGTGTAAACGAGTCTTAATTCCAATTAGTTCGAACGTATATACATACATGAATCTCCAATCTTAAATTTAATCATTGGCCCCGGCCCAAATAAGTTCAGCAACCATATTTTTGCTAATAAATTTACTGAACATTTTCAGCTTCTATACAGTTGCCATTCACAGTCAGACCTGGAAATGGATGTTAGTCTTAATTTTTACTCACCTCGAATATGCTGATCCATCAAGTTCAGGCTAAACAAATCATATTCAAAAGTATTGTTTTCAAACATATTGTAATGAATATGCTGGCTCAATTCACAAATAACGAAAGCCAAAATAAAGATTTCTAGAAAATTAGATCAAAATATGTTTTCTTTCCACGATGAACACATTTAACGTTCTACTAACGAATAATCTTTCTGTTAACCAGAGCATTCAACACGACACTTAAGGATATAAAAGATAATTGAAAAATGTCTTTCCTTACTTTTTATAACGCCAGGATTTTTATAGGAGTCTCTCATATCTTATGCAAACGTTTCGGCTCATCATTAAAGATACTAGAAGAAAGGTTGAGTGCCATAAGTACACATTCCGACCTTTATTTTCTTTTGTATCTCCTCAAGAAAAGTAATCGATTCCAATGGTCCTACTATAATCAGATTATCGAATCTCATACTAGCACCCTTGGCATATTGATGGCTGTCTTTTAATTATCTAGCATTTTTCTTCTAAGACAGGGGACGAAAAATCCCATTGCGTTAACTTGCTAAGTAGAGGAGGCTATAAGAGTTGAAATGAGATACTAGGAACGAGGAAAAGCTGAGAATCGTATACATGTAGGATTCGAACCCAATCTGGATGCCCTTTGAGCTACCGAGACCACATTATCTATTGTCACTACTGTACTAGCTAAAGTTGCCAGTTCGTAAAACAGGATTCTCCCTTAAGTTTATAAAAAAATATATAATTATTTTATTTTTTTATATTTATTTCCTTTCATGTATTTTTTTTTTTTTAATTCAAAGAAAAAGAAATTATGTTGGGATTCAAACGCGATAACTTTTTTATTTTTGTTTTTAACTTTAAAAAAAAAACATGCTGGGATTCGAATACCTTACAGACAGAGCCTGGTCTTTTCTTAAATTTATGTATATTGCTCTCATGTAGTAACTACATACCTGATTCCGTTTAGATAATTCCTAATGCCTAAAGTATATGCAAATATGCCCGACAGGTTGCCTAAAACAAACAAACAAAATAAAATTCAGCGATATGGTGGTATGGTGAAATATGATATTTGTATGTTGTTTTCTTAATCTCGAAACTCCATAAATAATATTTTATTTTACCTTAGCGACCCATATATTTACAAACAGAGATTTATGTATCTCGAAACATAGCCATGTACCTTTATAATATCTACACAATAAAAAATATAATCTCCTTACTGTATTTCCATTTTTGCCAAAGTTGTTCATAGGGCTGTTTTCTATAGAAATAGAAAATCACTTTAAGCTTTAAAAAGAAAAAAAAAATCTGAAGTGGTTGCATGTTGCATCTCCGAAGAAAACAAGTTCCTTGAACCGTTAACGATTAATTTTACCTATTCATTTGTGGAGCTTAGTACAAAAACATATCTATATCTTAAAATCTTCTCCATATGAGACTTGTTCCGGCAGAATTATTTCCTTAAATCGCAACATAAAACGAGAAAACCATGAAAATATAAAACTGTTCTAAAGATGTACATACAATATGTGCAGTTCTTGATAACAAAGCTTAAACGAGCGGAAGGAGAATAATAGTTGGATGACAGGAAGAGGAACAGGATAACGAGGAGAATGTCAAGAGATTACATTGATATAATGGTATAAATTCAAACGTTGTCTTTCACCGCCCCCACACAACTTTCCCTATCCAATTGTTTCGACCTTTACCTTAGAACATCCACCTCCGCACAATTGACCTTTTGAGTAAGCATCCTTTATATTTTTAATGTGAGACGGTAGGGAAATTGTTTTCTTTTTTTTTTTTCTTCCTTTCATACGTATAAAGAACGAGTTACCTATATATAGCTAATTATGTAAACACTATCTTTATTGATATATACATATATATGTATGATCGGAATTTATATTCAGGCAAGTCAGACATAATTCCAGTATGACGTACATAAACATATGTACATACTAGTAGGTATGCTAACGTCATAAATTTCTGTTATTGGTATTTTCTGTCTCGACCGACGACCATAGTATTTTTTGTATTAAAAATATATTGAGAAATGCCAAGAAGAACGGAAAGTATATAGTGGAGCAGGGACGACTAGAGATCAAAGGATTGCTCCAAAAGCAGAAGAGTAAAAATGCATAATTCCGGTAAAAAGGTCAAAATCTTCTATTTCATCTCAGAAAAGGTAGGTAAATAATAATATCTATTACACCTGTTGTAATTTTTAATTTTTCTCTTTTTACATTTTTCTCTTTTTATGTTTTTCTTTTAAGTATTCTTAATTTTATTATTAAGATTCCATTAAAAAGATTCCTGTAAAAGCACAAAGCAAAAAGCTCAGCAAACTTTCGCCCTGCAAGCTTTTTATGGGTACAATACGAACTCCGCACAACTGCTCTGGAAGGAAATTAATCGTTTGAAAGGATTGAACATCCTCTAAATCAAAAGCTTTCTGCGTAGCATAGAACCCGTTTTAAATCGTCCAAAAAAACGTAGAAAGCCTACAATTTGGAAGTTTATACCTTTCACTGTTCACGGTAAAATGTCTGATAGAATATGGGACGAAATTAGTTGGTTAAAGAAAGCTTTTCAGTATGCTGAATGAAGAAAAAAATGTCAAGGTAAATGGTCGGGTGTTAAAAGGTTTTTATTTTGTTTAAACATAGAACTTGTCTTATTAAAATCTATGGAACCTGGTATCACTTCCAATATAGCAATAATTTTTATATCACTAGAAAGGTATTCTTATGTACTATATGACGCCTATTTCCATTTTGATGCCGAATCGGAGTTATTTTGTTTCGAGTAGTATAGATTTTTATTAAGAATTATATCCGTTTTTTTCAAAGCCCCTCCTCTCCCCTCCGCAAGTACATCTCGCCAGAAATACTAAATACTATACTTGCTGTGCTCTCTACAAGCTCAATTGGTGTCAATTCGAAACTAAAATATCATAAATATGTTGGAACTTGCAGTCGAATGCAGTCTCATGAACTGGGATGACATTTATTTGAGTCCTTTTGTTGACCATCAAGTTGAAATTTTAGTGATTTAATCAAGCACCTACATAACCGATATGCTCTTTTGATACGTAAAAGAACGCAAAGCACTGGATGCCTCTGGTTCTCTGTCGAAATATCATCTCTAATATCTGAGCCTAGAACATTTGTATCATCTCCATCAACAGATATGAGCTGGCAATACCAAGCGCTTGTATAAATCTGCTAGCAATCGAGTCATCACAGCCATACGCAGAGCAAAGCGTCAGTTTTATAAAAACAAATCTCAGGAGGGTTGGTGTCAGTCGCAATAAGGATAGCGGTCCTACTAGCTATTTGTACCGCCAATATTTTAAATGAATTCTTCACCTCTACTCAAAGTATTATCCAGGGTTTGGCGGATGATCGAGATCACTTAGTTGGTATTCCTGGATTCAGCTTCTCCTTCAGGTGTGTGTGGTGGTTGACGAAGTAATTAAAGTTATCTTCTCTATAAGATCTGATTTGGTAGGCCCCCAGATGAAATACGTCCTCGTCTTGTCAAACTGATTTTACCCATGATTGTTAGTCATCTGGTTTATATTCTGAATTCATGTCTGACTTGTTCTACATTTCCGCTGGCTTGCAAGGTAGCCACTGTTCTCGAATTTTCCAAGATATTGTCTCCTAAAGAGTTGACTGATTTTCGCTCCATTAGTATCTTTTGTTTCCTTTCCCAAGTTCTGGAACAGTTAATGCATGCTGAAATGCTCGAACATTTGAATGCAAACAAACTATTCACGAATAGGTAGTCCAGTTTTCACTCCGAGCATAGTTGTCAAACAGCCCAGGTAAAGGTTATTACATTACGACCTGCGATTAGCTCTTGATAATAATCATGTAGGCATCCTGGTAGTACTCAACTTTTCAAAGGCATTTGACAGCGTAAATCGTTAAATTCTACTGTCTAAGTTATCTGCTCAAAGCTCTGCCCGTCCTCTGTGGAGTTCCACAAGGTACTATATTGGGACCTCTTTTATTCAGTGCTTTTACAAATGACCTTCCTAATATTGTTGAAGATGTGAAAATTCACTTGTATGCTAAAGATGTGCAGCTTCATTTCAGTACACCAATTGAACTGATTTCCTAGCATACATATATGATAACCCTAATAGAATATACTATTGGTCAATGAGATATCATCTCATGCTGAATCCTGGCAAGTCCCAATACATGGTCTGGGAGTAATAATCAACTCTACTATGATCTGTTGTGACCACATCAACTTCATTCTGAGGGAAATATATGGTGACCTTTGTCAGCAGCGCTGGTTATTAGCTGAAATTTCATCGAGATATATGCATACGAGACTTGTCAAAACACTTCTTCTTCTTCATTTTAATTTTGGTAGTTTAATATTTCTCAAACTCGATAGCTTATCCTCTCATATGCACAACTTCTATACTATGATCACGTGTAACATGTGAGATCTCATCTGGTAGGATGTTCTCCTAAGTGATCATCGTGCGATGACGATGCTAGTCTTTTTGTATATGATGATTTACTCTAGGACCCCATGTTATCTGTACGATCAATTGTAGTTTTTAATACTTCTCGAAACCACTTATATAAAAGTTATAATATCTTGTGTCAATAATAATACTCGTATCTTTAGTCAATGAATGCTAATTCAATTCTATTCTCTCTTTGTCATAAAAAGCCATTCATATATATGCTGCAAAATATGAATAAATCAAAACATGTTGCTGATATTTTCCGAGGTAAAGGCCTCAATGACATATGAAACGGTTGTGATAATCGGGTCGATAAACAGTTTAATTTTCCATAATCCTAACCTAAGTCAAAGTTTATAACAAACGTCAGAATGTCCATGAGATAGCAAGAGTCAATGATACAAACAGGTTAACAATGTCCGAATTGCTGGAAAGTCCAAATAGTCATCGAAAGTAATGTAATAAAATAGTCGAAACGTAGTAGTCTCAGCCAGTGTTGAGAGGTGAAAAAATTTCCTCCAAAAAGGGAATATCTGAGATCATGATACAATTTCCCACATTTTTTCGCTGGAACAGAAAGCCCAACGAAATACACCAACACAAGGAGCAACTAAATTAATTTTTTTAAATAAATACATTTTTATTGATAACAATTTCATATAAGATACTAAAAAAGTTTTTCAAATAAAACAAATAAATTGATTGATATTCGAGTTTCATGGTGTTGAATGTGCTGTTTAAATTTTTCTGTATTTCAATAATATACCATGCTCTCAATTAATTTTGTCATGAAGACCAAAACTCTATGGAAGCGACGCAACAATGTCGCCGTAAATTGGTTACTGTCAAAGAATCGAATATTTATGGTAATCCCATATTACTTAACGCAATGACGACGATGCAACAGACAAGTCGCCAACAAAATACTTGGGAAAATCTCTAAACTTGCCGCCAAAATAATTTACATTTCATTTCATAATTGATATTTACGTGGTTTGGATTTGGTCATTTTTGTGAAACAAAGGGAATTAATAGGTAATTGGAAAAAAACTAGCTATTAAAACTTGAATAAAATTAATTTCTTTAATTATTAATTTAAGAAATTACGGGTTTTGAAGAGGAATTGATAGAGAAAATCACTTTGAACGAAGTTTCAAGAAATGTTAACGTTTCCCCCGATCTTATTAATTTCACGGAACCACCATTTCTTTTTACGTTTTTTCCTTTATACTTTGCAATTTTAAATAAGCTATACTTAAAGATTTTTCTCAATTTTTTCCTTGTCTCCATTTCTTTCACAATAAATAAAACAGTGACAGTTTTCCAACATACTTGTCGTATCGCATTAACTGTGCTTTAATGTTTTAAATGCGATATTGTCGACACGAAAACGCCAACATTATTGTGTCGCTCTCATTTTACTTATGCCGCAAAATTTGATAATACTTTTTTTTTAAATTTTAGATATAAAAAATTTTCCACGTTTTTATTGGAGAAGACGTGATTATTCCCTTTTCCCTTTTTCAATTGAGGGCGAATATTCCCACAATATGGGACGATTCCTTCGATCTCTCAACACTGAGGCTCACTTAAAATTGCAATTAAATGATGGATACCTGCCTGTGAAATGCACATATGCCAAGATAGGGTCGAAGAAAATTGAATAGGGTAGTTAGTGATTCCAATGTCTAATTAAACTGGACTGATAAAATACGAAATATTAAAAAAAAAAACTTCATTTGATTTCTGTGAAGTCAGTCATGTTCACACACATCAGTATAACTCTGAACGGACAAAAAAATGGAAAAACCGCCATAAAAACACCTTTTCCGTGATATAAAAATTATTGCTATTTATGGTGGTGGGCTCCCAATTTGCCCATTGTCTTTTATTTATGTATTAAAAATAAACTTTAATGTAAAAGCTCTCTGTTACCATTGCTTGATGAAAGGAAAATTATCACTCATTTAACGTCTTTTTCTAACTCCTAACAAATATTATTTTTAGTCCAGCAGAAATCACACTCACTATTATTATTAGAAGAAAAACCACGACGCAAAAGTCATTAAACATATCAAAAAGTTCATTGTATCATTCACATGCCTCAAACTATGTATAGTTATTAAGCTTGTACAAAGCTTTAAGAATTATTTTTTTTCCGAGGAAACACACATAGTCGCAATTATATTCAATATATGCGTAAATTAATTAATTTGCGAAATAAATCTATTATAATTCATTCTACACAAAACTACCAACATGAAAGCTATGAAATAATAAAAAAAAAAATAGTGTCTCAACTAAAAGTGATATTTTTAGTTAGTAAAAGACACTATTCTGCATTTGTCTAAGTTGAATTTTTAACTTTTCTATTGTATTTTTAATAGCGAGACAATAAAACATTATTATTATTACTAACACAGAATAAAAACAAAAAAAAACTAGAAACATAAATGTTATTTTTAAAAATATCAGAAAATAATTCATGAAGTTTGAAAAATGTAACAATTGCTATTATCAATGTAACAAAAAAAAAATATACTGTATATTTCGTATCTGTAACGATTTCTGAAATTCTTAACCGTATTAGATAAAGGATACCTGCATATTGCGAATTCTCCCGAAATCATAAGGAAAGGCGAATTCAAATGCGAAAATAGATACCTACTATGAATAAAGTGGGTTCATAGTAGTATATAAAGCAAATGAAATAAGAAGCAAGAGAATTTAGAAAATATAAAAAAACAATGCGACTGGAACGATTGTATTTAAAAATAAAAAAAAAACACACAAAAAACTTGAGACAATAAAGTAATTTTTTCTCGGCAATCAATTATGTTTTTTTTTGGTTTATTGCTATCCTTATTTATTTCCCAGCGAAATATCTAAAGGCAAAAGTAAAAGTAAAGTTGTTTTCTTTTGAATAATTAAAAAAATATATGTATATTTCCCATAACCATACTACAGGGTTCCTCAGAATAAGGACCCAGATATGCAAAACCAATTACTGTTCTCTATCATCTATTCGTCTTTCATCGTCATCCATCCTCTTCCTGTCCTTTTCGAAGAAATTTTTTAAAAGCACGTTAATAAACATTAAAAAAAGAAAACCCCTTGTCACACTCTGTATTCAAAATTCAACCCCGTCACTGCATTTTTTAAACTTTTTCTATAATTGTTTCAGGGGCACGAATAAAACGAAACGATATGATAAAATTAAAAAAACATTAACGTTGATTCCATTTATTTAACAAACAAAAATTTTTTAAAATAATATTGTTTAATTGCAGAGACCTGTGTAAGGACATGGTATGAATTTTATAATACGATCACTTTTCATGATCTGTAAAACATGTTTTTGTTTTACTAATGGCCGACTTCACAGTCCAGGCTTAAGTCATAGAAGATTCGGAATTTCACCAAATTCTTCAAAATTCTCAATACAAATTTGAAAAATTTCCAATTTTCGGCTCAAATGTTACATTATACCGCGAAGTTTCAGAAACAAGAATCCGAACATTTATCCCTACTGCTTTCAGAATTCAAGTGTTCAAAACCGTGCACAATTTATCCCATCCGAGCATCCGTACAACGAATAAAATGGTCACGGCCTGATACTTTTGGCCGTCCATAAATAAGTATGTCAACTCGTGGGCACGGTCTTGCTTAGCTTGTCAGCGTAGCAAGATTTCCAGACACGGCAAAAGCCCTCAATGAGTGCTCTGGGCGTTTTCAAAATATTCATATTTTTTTTTTTTTTTTTTATATTATTAAGCCAAGCTCAGGGGATACCCTATGATGCAAAGCACAGCATGGCATGAAGGAGATAGGGAAAGGATTAGGGGATGTGAGGAGAGTGGCGGAGGTGCCGATGTGTGTCGCCCTTAAACTTCCGCAGATTGTATGCCGGAGGAAAAACAGAAGATGGTAAGCTGTTCCACATTCGCACTGTTCGGGATAAAAAAGCATCTCGGAATTTTACTGTACGGCCGAAAGTAATTTGAAGGGTTAAAGGATGTGCGCGGTTTGCAGCGCGAGTATTGCGTGCAGGAATTATTCTACAAGGGATTAGACTAGATATTTCATCAGAACATTGACCATGCATGTAGCGATAAAAGAGAGAAAGGCAGCCAACATTGGGGTGGTGTTTGAGCGAGTCGATATGACAAGTTAATGCCACATCACCAATGAGTTTGAAAACTCTCTTTTGGACAACATCCAATGAAGCTAAGGCTGTGCGACCAGCCCCGGCCCATATATGGGAGTTGTATTCCATTCTAGGTCTAATGTAGGACTTGTAGAGGAGCGCTAGATTTGACGGGCTGAAATATTTCTTACACCTTTTCAGAAATCCAAGACATTTCGATGCTTCTTTGGCAACAGAGAAGATGTGATCTGTCCAGTTTAACTTACTGGAAATATTAATGCCAAGAATGCTTAGTGACGGTGAATCAGAAATTAATGCTCCATCAAAAGAAACGGGTGTGGTTAAGTTATGATCTTGTTTTAATGAGATGAGACAGCTTTGAGTCTTAGATGCATTGAATTCGACGCGATTCGCTTTGACCCAAGCGAGGATACTGTTAAGATCGTTATTCAATGGTCTAGTCATGCAATCTCGTTTAACACATGCGGCATTCCCCCTGGATTCCGCAAGAGTGTCAAAGGAGTAAGCGAAATCAAGAGTACTGTCATCTGCGAAACTATGGATGGGATTGAAAGTAAGAGAAAGCAGATCATTAATGAAAACTAAAAAGAGAGTTGGAGAGATAACAGAGCCTTGAGGCACACCGGCATTTATGGGATGCGGTTCAGATGTAACGCCATCTAATACAACACGTATTTGGCGACTAGATAGGAAACTTTCAATCCATAATAGAAGAGGAGCGGAGAGACCAAGTGCTTTAAGTTTGGCTAAAAAGGCTGGATGCCAGACTCTATCAAAGGCTTTTGAAGTATCTAGAGCAACGATTTTAGACTCACCAAAATTGTGAAGACTACGGTTCCAACGTTCCGTAAGAAAGGTCAGCAAGTCTCCAGATGAGCGTCCAGCTCGGAAGCCATATTGGCGATCGTTGATGAGATGATTAGTTTCTAGATACTTCATTAATTTTGAGTTAATGATAGATTCAAAAACCTTTGAAAGAATCGAAGTGATGGCAATTGGTCGATAATTTGAGGGATCGCTACCCTCTCCTTTCTTAGGAATAGGCTGAACGTGAGCTAGCTTCCAAGCAGTTGGAAATTTTCCTGTCGAATAAGACAAGTAGAAGAGTTTGCGCAGAGGTTTAGCCAAGGATGAGGCGCAGCTTTTAATTAACATGGGGCGAAAAACCAGCAGGACCTGCGGCTTTGGAGACGTTGATCCCCTTAAGGACCCTGAACACATCCCTCGTACGAACGTGTATTGGCTCTTGTACACATTCACACGGGCGATGCAAAACAGGTGTTTGTGAAGTTGGTGGAAGACGAGAATTTGAAGCGAATCTAGCAGCTAAAATATTAGCTTTATTCAGGGAGTCAACAATCACTTCACCATTATTAAGTAGTGAAGGTATAGAGGAACTGGTGAAATTGTTCCTGATGGTTTTGACCAGGGACCAGAAACCTTTGCTACCTTTGCGGCTTGTCAAGATTCTTTGTCTAATATTCTGGTCAAAAAGAAATTTTTCTCTCTGGATAATGGACTTGCAGGTGTTCCGTGCAGTCTTGTAGACTTGTTTCATTTCCGGACATGGATGCAATATAGACATATAGACATTATTGGTCATATGCCACCTTCGCATAATTTCATATATTGCCTTACAATCATTGACAGATTTACTAGGTGGCCAGAAGGGTTTTCCATCGTTGACATTAGTACTGAGACAGTCGCAACCGCACTCTGTCAAGTTTGAGTAGCGCGCTTTGGTGTTCCCAGAACTATTGTGACAGATCAAGGTGCAGAGGTCGAATCCTCGCTGATTGCAGAGCTTTCAAAATTATTAGGCTTCCATCGTAATCACACTACTGCCTATCTATTATCCTCAGGATAATGGATTTTTGGAAAGATGGCACCGGACACTCAAAGCTTGCTTAATAGCATACCAGGAGAAGACTTGGACGAAGATCTTGCCATTTGTATTGCTAGGTTTGCGAACCACTTTTAGGTAGGAATTCCTCGCTACCCCGTGTGGAATTCGTTTATGGCAAAAACGTCTTCACTGACATCAGACCCGTTCAAGCGTCAACTAACGCGCGACAATCTATCTTTAAATTTATGGAACTTCATAAGTGCTCCCATGTGTTCCTGATAACTGACGCGTTAAAATTTTCACTACAAGCACCTTTTGAAATTGTTAACCGCGCGAAGCATTTCTTTACCCTCAGAATCAAAAACAGGCAGGTTATTATCTCTATAGATCGTTTGAAATCCTGCTTTGCAGCTCACGAAGTGTCTGAGGAACATCAAATACTGCAATCAAAACCAGACATAACACGTCCAGCAATGGACCCGTTCAGCCAACGTCTGAAGGTTCTCCTGTACACCAGCATCGGGAAAGACGTCGCCAACCTTTGTTGGGAAACTTTAATGGTACAACAGCATTACAAGATGCGGTGGCATCTGCATCGAACACACCTTCAGGTTCTCACAAGACGTTCCAACAAGTATACCTGTGCGAACCACTCGGGCTGGACAAATCACAAGACTGCTGCGACGTTTTTTTTCTGTAGCGCTAAGCCTTAAGGATTTGCTGGCAGGGGAAATATGTGGCGACGCGACTGATCTATTTCCATTATTTCCAAACTCCGGTCAAGTCATCATATAAACTCGGTAAATCACTTTTCTGAATTGGGGCTAGTAATACCTTGCTGAACGCAGGCAGCCGTAGCTAGGTAGGCTTTGTTTTTTTTAATAACGTATTTAAAAAAAATATATGTTTTTGTTTTCAGTCTTGTAAAAGCATTTTTTAAAGACACACAAAAAACAGGCAAAGAAAATATATTCCAAAAAAGAAAATATATCTATCCAGAACAATTGAGAACAAACAGCAAGAGTTTTTTTTTTAATTCTTTATGTGCCATAAGCTTCTTATTTACAGAAGCGTCTCAAGATGGAGTTGGATCCGCACTCCGCGGATAATTCCCTGGAGAACATTTAACAAACAAGAACAACCACTGATACAGAACTCTGGAGGCACGAACAACCTCATCCTTCTGGGTATCTCTGTTCGGTCGTAAGGAAGCATTATTTTTTTCTACATCCACTATCAGAGAAGTTGTATTTCGTGAGTTATCACCGCGCTCCAGGGTTAACGCAGATATACGATTTGTGTCCGGATGGTCATAGGGACTGTCAGGGCATCTCGCTGTACTGGTTCCCACTTTGAAAGCAGTACCTCACGCTGAGGACCCCCATGGTGATAGCATAATAAGTATAACTTTTCAGGCGCATGTCAAAGGCTTCACAGTCAAGTTGGAAATCTGATTACACTGGACTGAAAAGTGATAAAATTTCTCGCAGCACCAGGTCGCATTGTCATTGGGACAATAAGACCACGCCACAGCTGTCTGAATCTACAAGAAACCTCTTGACTGAAATAGTTTTCTCTAGGACAACTCCTTACTGCTGTCATAGGCACAGTTCTATGTATTTGTTGACAACAAGAGACTCTCATTTGTTCTCCTCGATAACTGTCATAGGGACAGTCAACACAAATCTAATTTAGTTATCCGTACAGGACGATTAACTCATTTACACCAAGTGCAGAGTAACATGAACTATCTGGGGAAACTCCAGATTTCCAGATCGAAGATTATTTGGGCAGCTTAGTTCATTGTTGTTGACTACCCACAATATTGAAGACTCATCAATCAACTTACCCCACTAAAGCCAATTAGTGAGAATAAGACACGACTCGCGTACAACATTGGATAATCTGTAACCAAACCGATTACCTAAAGCAGTATTTCTCAAACTGAGAGCCGCGGCCCCCTAGGGGGCCGTGAAGCTCTTACAAGGGTGCGGGAAATATTTAAGTATTTCTATTTCTCTATATTTATTTACTATTTAAAAATTTTAAATTCTTTTTAAAAAATAAAAAAAAAACTCTATGAAAAACTATGTATTCCTAAATTTATTTACTTTTCAAACCCGTCATTTCTTTTAAATTTGATTTCGCAGTATACTTAGTTACTTAGCAACATAGAAGTTCCTTTTTAAATTAAAAAAAAAAAAAATTAGAAAAAAATCATTTGTTTCAACCAACTAAAGGCGATGAAAATGAGCAAATATCATGCAGCCATTTCTAACACATTGTCACTAATTTTGTTTGTACATCAGCTCCGTAAAACTTGTACACCTGTGCACAATTTTAATAGTTTTATTTTCTTACGACCAAAAGTATTGACTGAGTTTGCAAACAGGAACATAAAAAAGTTAATAGTTATATATTATATATTAGGAGAAAAATTTCAGTGGTAAAAAGTTTGTTAGTAAGATTTGTTTCGCACCCCCTCGGTTATTTCATTTTTTCCTGCATCAATGCACCAAGCCCGAAACAAATTCAAAATTTTCACCGAAGTAAACATGAATTTTACCGCGAAGACCAAAAATGGCGGAATGAATCACACAGAAATGCAATGCATTTTGACTACACTCTTGTATACATGGATCCTACGTATGATTGCATCTCCTTTAGTTATTACCTCGTTGGTTTCAACAATTTCGGATTGTGCAGTTTTTTGCATTACTAATAAAAGAGTTAACAAAGTGAACGTATTAAAACAAGTGTATTTTAAAATATTCTAAAATTCATAAATTTGATCCTATATCCGAGGTAATTATTATTATTGCTTTTAATTAACTAATAAATTGAACTGCTATTTTCGTAACATTTCAACGATTTCAGTACTAGCTTTAAGTGGCTAATAAAAACACATACTGAGCGAAACAATAATGAACTTGTACAAGAATCAGTAGAACTACCATCTGCAACAAATTCAACTTTACCAGGAACTTCTCCGTCAACATCAACATTAACAACTGGTAATAAACGGAAAGTGGCCCCAGATAATAAGCCTCAGTTAAAAAATCGGAAATACAATTCTGATTATTTGAAATATGGATTTATTTCCTCGACACTTAATGGTCAAGAAAGACCTATGTATGTGTGTAATTTGTTTCAATCAATTATCAAACGACAGTATGAGGCCAGGAAAACTAGTGCGTCATTTAGCTACTTTGCACCCTGAATACCAAAATAAGCAGCTTGTTTTTTTTTCAAAGAAAGGCAGCTGATAAAAAGGGACAAACGAACTCTCTTTCAAAATATACAAAGCTAACTGATGACCTGCTAAAAGCATCTTTTGAAGTTGCGCTATTGATTGCAAAAACCAAAAAACCTTACACGATAGGTGAAGATCTTATATTACCCGCAACAATTAAAATTTGTGAAATTATACACAATGATAAAATTGCTCATCCTTTGAAGTCTATTCCTATCTCAAACGATACTATGAAAAGAAGAATTGATATGATGGGATGTAATATTAAAGCTCAATTAATATCTCGTATTAAACATAGCAGCTTCTTCGCCATACAACTTGATGAATCTACTGATATAACAAATTATGCACAGTTAATAGTTTTTGAAAGATATCAGTATAACTGCCAAATTCATGACGATTTATTATTTTGCCGGGAGCTTTTGACTACAACAAGGAGTATTGATATTTTTGTAAAAGTAGATGAGTTCTTTTCAGAGAATGAGCTTGAATGGTCAAAATGTGTAGGAGTATGCACAGATGGTGCAGCAGCCATGACTGGGAGAATTTCTGGATTCAAGGCAGAAGTACAAAAAGTATCGCCAGAAGCGCAACATATTCACTGCTTAATACACAGAGAACATTTAGTTTTTCGACAAACATGTTGCGAACTCAGAGAAATTTTGTGTAGAGTTACAACTATCGTTAATTTTGTAAAAAATCGTGCTGTAAATTCAAGATTATTTAATAATTTATGTAAAGAGATGGGTTCACTACATGAGGTTTTGTTGTATCATACTGAAGTAAGGTGGCTTTCACGTGGAAAAGTTTTAAACAGAATTGTAGAACTTAAAGATGAACTTCGACTATTTCTTTTAGACAGAAGGCCAGATCTTGCTTTGCACTTTAGTGATGAAAAGTGGATGTGTCTTACATCTTATTTATCTTATTTTTTTCATAAAGTAAATGAATTAAATCTTTCTTTACAGGGAAAAGATTCCAACATTTTAGTCTTGAATACAAAACTTATTGCTTTCCAACAAAAGCTTTGTTCATGGTCAAACTCTATTAACGAAGGAAATATTGAAATGTTCCCTTGCCTAAATGAATTTCTTAGCACCAATGAAATATCAATCTCAAGTTCAATTAAATAAATAATACTAAATCATATTGACGAATCTAAACGATTTTTTGCTAAATGTTTCCCAAACTTAAACGAGGATCCAAAGTACGACTGGGTAAGAATGCCATTTGCTAAAACATTGAAATATGATCATATTACTTGGGTGGCTCAAGAGGAATTGATTCATATTAGATCCGATAATTCAATTGAATTAGAGTTTAATGAAAAAAGTCTAACAGAATGTTGGATAAGGCGACAGCAAGAATATCCGTCTACCGCAAAAGAAGCATTGCTCAATTTAATGCCTTTTGCAACGACGTATCTTTGCGAAACAGCGTTTTCTTCATTACTTATAATTAAAAATAAACACAGATCGTGCCTTTCAACGAACTCTTTGGAGCAAAAACCTTCGAATTAGTATTTCTGAAATTTCACCGGATATTCATTATTTATGTAAAAATATGCAATCGCATCCCTCCCATTAAAATCTTATGTATTCTTATTATATTATTTTTGAAATGGTTTTGAAGTTTATTTTGTTTGGAAAACTTAAAAGAATTTTATTATTTGTAATAAATATGTTGTTTAATAAAAATTAATGATAAATGGTACCTTATTATTATCATTTTTTGGGAGGACTGAATTTTTTTTTTCGGATGTAGGGAGCCGCAATACAAAGAAGTTTGAGAAGCACTGACCTAAAGGATAACATCGATTTTTATACTTGGTTAAGTTTTCGAAACATTCAGCAACAATAATTTTGAATTTAATATCCTCTCAGATAAAAACCACGACAAACTGGTAAGTTTCTTCCTCTTTTCGCTTAGCTTTTAGTCCAAAATGGCACTTTTCCCTTAAAACTTCACGATTACCACAGTGGTGACATTTTAAAAATTTTTATCTGCGTCTTAACTAAGCCTCAGCTTACAGAGTACTGTCAAACTGAGTAGGCTTAAGCTGTGGGCTTGAAAGACATCCCTAGCTTAGATGGAGCTCTGGAGCCTGGACGGTGTAATTGGCCATACGCACAAATGAACCTTGCTTGATCTACGTGCAATAAGGTTTGTTTTTTTTTAGCTTTTATTTGAACATTTTCGAGATAAGTTTCCTGTTGATAGTAGTTGATAATATCCAATTTAAACTCATTTAGAGGTTGTTTGTATACGTCAAATACTTCTAAAATATAAGCATTCACGACGCAGGCATCTAAAATATGAACAAAAATTCTATGCCACCATTTGTTACTCTTTCGGTCAGCCTCGTAATATTTTTTGAGATGGTCAAACTAATCAGATATTATTCATTTATTTGAATTATTTTCATCAATAACTTCGAGGCAAGGGGCTAACTCCGAAGTACCATCGAGATTTCCTCATCTAACCTTAGTTACTTTTTCAGGATCATGAAAATTTAAAAGCATAGTAATCCAGAGTCACTTGTTTCTCAGTCGAGTTTATCGCGTGAGAGTTTCCTGTCCTCTTTCAAGTCTGATTATAAAAATTTCCGATTGGATTGTACAGAGAATATTTCCAGTAAATTTCTAGGAAAAATTTGGAGCTTTCCCTACATCAGGTCGAAGCATCATCGATTTTATATTCGAACTAGGTGTTGCAGATTTTGGTTCTACTTGCCGCCGAAACTTTGTATGTTATATGAACAAATAAGAAAATATATTGTTGCGAGCGTGGCCTTTGGTTCGTTATTTAAAACACAATATTAAATAATTAATATATAAGTTCTTTATTACACTTAAATCATATAAAGTTCACAAACATTTATTTAATCAACTCAACTCTAATTATCGCTAACACTGTACTTTCAATTATCGCAATCTAATTACACACTATCGCTTCTTTATTGCTTTCGCTTCTTAACACTGCAACGTCTAAAACAAGACTCCTCTTCTGGCGATGACAACTGTTATATTTATACCCTAGAAACACTCCGGATAATTCTGGAGTGTTCTATTCCAAAAGCTTCTTGACTATTCTATTTGTTCTATTCCTGAACTTTCATAATGGATTCTCCGAACCTGAAGTCATTTACTCTCCGAACCTGAAGTTGTTTATTGCCAGTAGATGTCACCAGTTGTCTCTTTCTATTGCACGTAACACTGCCCCCTTCTTAAACTTGTTCGTCCCGAACAACAGGTGGTCCACGGTCTTGATGCTCGTAGTATTGACACAAGCGGTCCAAATGAACAATTTTGTGCTTGCCTCTTGTGCCACGCTGAATCCTGTATACCACGTCATTAATTCTAGTTACTACTGAATATGGTCCTTCCCAGTGTTGTTGCAATTTTGGAGAACGTCCCTTACGTCGTTTCGGGTTGTACAGCCAAACAAGATCACCTTCGTTAAATCCTGCGGAATTAGCGCGTAAGTCATAGCGGGTCTTCATCCGATCAGTATTTGTTGCTAATTTCGTCCTCGTGGCCTCGTGTACATCGGGTAATTGTTGTTTGAGCTCCGATACGTAGTCTTCTGGTAACTTTTGTTCACCTCTGGGGGTACCGAATTTGAGGTCGCTAGGTAAACGCATCTCTCTTCCGAATATGACTTTAGCTGGGGTTTGTCCGGTAGTACTATGAACGGCTGATCTATAAGCCATTAGGAATACAGGAATATGTCGATCCCAATCGCGTTGATGATAGTCAACTACTTTCTTTAAATGCTCGACCAATGTTCTGTTGAAGCGCTCTACCATGCCATCAGATTGTGGGTGTAGAGGAGTTGTTCTAGTTTTTCTTATTCCCAACATTTTACACATCTCCTGGAAAGTCCGCGATTCGAACTTCCGTCCTTGGTCCGAATGAAGTTCGTGAGGCACACCAAACCTACTGACCCAATTCGTTATTATTTGTTCCGCAACTGTGGTTGCCTCTTGATTAGGGATTGCATAAGCTTCAGGCCATTTACTGAAATAGTCAATGGCAACTAATATATAACGGTTACCGCCATCCGTTTCTGGAAAAGGTCCAGCGATGTCTATAGCTATCCTTTCAAAGGGGGCTCCGACATTATACTTATGCATTTCTCCTCTGCTTCTGTGTTGCGGCCCTTTGCAAGCAGCACAAACAGTGCATCTGCGGCACCACTCCTCCACATCTTCTCGCATATGTAACCAATAAAACTTTTCTCGTATTTTGGAAATGGTTTTGTTCACTCCCAAATGTCCTCCAGAGGTTCCACCGTGCATTTCTTCTAGAACGTCTTTGACATTTGATGCCGGCACGACTATCTGCATTCGGAAAGATTCGCCATTAGGTGCTTCCCACTTGCGTTTTAATATACCATATTCAACATGAAGAGAGTTCCATTGAGTCCAGTAACTTTTCAGCTTCTCACTCCGTTCCGAAATATCCTTCCAGTCTGGTCTTTCCATGTCTTCTTTCCAAGCAAGAATAGGTGAAATGTCCGGATCTTCTCGTTGTGCTGTTCGTAGGTCCTCGTTGTCCCAACCTGTAGATGGCTCCACGGTTACCAACTGTATAGTTGCTGCTGTTTCTTTTTCTTCTATTCGTGTGCAATGTTTGCACTCAAGTTTACATGGACGTCGTGAAAGGGCGTCTGCATTTCCATGGATACGACCTCTTCGGTGTTGTATTTCAAAATCATAAGCCTGGAGTCGCTCTATCCATCTCGCCACTTGTCCCTCAGGATTCTTAAACTGGAAAAGCCATTTAAGCGCTGCATGGTCGGTGCGAAGGATGAATTTCTGCCCATAGAGATATTTATGAAAATGCTTTGTTGAACTTACAATGGCAAGTAGCTCCTTTCTTGTAGCACAATAATTTTTCTCTGACTTTGAAAGTGCTTTGCTATAGTAAGCTACTGGAACTTCTTGACCATTCTGCTCCTGAAAAAGCACTGCACCAATACCTTCATTGCTGGCATCCGTGTCCAATATAAATGTTTTTCCCAGCTTTGGATAGTGAGGTACTGGAGCTTCAAAGAGCTGTTGCTTCAAAATTTCAAAACTTCCGTTGCATTTATCCGACCATAGGCTTTCACTTTTCTGTAAGTTAATGTAGGCTCCTTGCTATATCTGCAAAACCTTTCACGAATCGCCTGTAGTAGGTAGCTAAACCAAGAAAACTCCGTAATTGATGTTTGTCCTTTGGAGCTGGCCAATTTTTGACGGCTTCTCCTTGTGATGAAACTATGTGCCCTAAATATTTAACCTCTTTTTTAAATAGAGCACATTTACTCGCACTGAGCTTTAATTTTGCATCTTTGAGTCTTTGAAGTACATCCCGTAAGTTGTTTTTATGTTCCATGAATGTCCTTCCGATTACTATTATGTCATCCAAATAGACAAGACATGTTTTCCAGGTTAAACCTCGTAGAACACATTCCATTAGTCGTTCGAATGTGGCTGGAGCATTACATAACCCAAATGGCATTACTTTGAATTGCCATAAGCCACTGCCAACTGAGAAAGCAGTTTTCTCTCGGTCCTCGGGATGTATTTCCACTTGCCAGTAACCACTCTTCAAATCCAGCGTGGAAAACCATTGCGCTCCGGAAAGGGTATCCAATGTGTCATCAATCCTTGGTAATGGATAGCTATCTTTTCTCGTCACGTTATTTAGTTGGCGGTAGTCTACACAGAATCGGGTGCTGCCATCCTTTTTCCTAACCAGAACAACCGGCGATGTCCAAGGGCTGTTAGATTCCTCTATGATGCCTTGTTTCTTCATGGAGTTCATCATGTCTGCAACTTCTGGTTGTTTGGCTAATGGCAATCTTCGTGGTGTCTGTCTAATGGGCCTGGAATCTCCTGTATCGATTCGATGCTGGACAAGATTTGTTTTACCGTAGTCATCATCATTCATTGCAAATAATTCCGAAAATTCATCGATCACCTCTTTGGCATCGTTGTGTTGTTGTTCACTTAAGGCACTGGACGAAAGAAGTTTCTGAACCTGTTGAGTAGTAGCTGGTATAGTTTTTGTCTCCTTAACATTACTACCATTATCCAAATTGACGATTTGGTAAATGGGTTCACATTTTCCAATTATAGCACCTTCTTTTAGTTGTACCTCATTTTCGGATGTGTTGAGCACTCTGACTGGTATTAATGTTGCACCTTCTGCCTTCACTGAAGTCTTGCCAACAATGATGCTAGATGTAACTTTTGTGGGGTAAGGCTCCACCAGATAG
Source organism: Dioctria linearis (assembly GCA_963930735.1). Taxonomy (NCBI): domain Eukaryota; kingdom Metazoa; phylum Arthropoda; class Insecta; order Diptera; family Asilidae; genus Dioctria; species Dioctria linearis. Next base: position 20,636,820 of record OZ005741.1, read on the forward strand.
AATCGGCAGGTCCCGATGTCATCAGTAAGCTTTGTCCATATTAGTGTCTCGGAGCATGGCGAAAGAGTAATATTTTCGCAGACCATCGTCCTTACTTTCGCAGGATAATCTGCTCCTTCTTCTAGTCTCATAGGAATTTCTATATTCCCATATTTGAGAATCCGCTCTCCGACATCCAGATTTATTTTGTATGTGGTCATGAAGTCTATTCCAAGAATGCATTCATCCATTATGTCTCAAACCAGGAAAGTGTGAGGAAATAGTAGTTCGCCTAGTTGAACATCTAAAGTTATTTCTCCAAACACCTGTGCTGCTGCTCCAGTTGCTGTTCTTAGTAGATATTTGGTGGTGTTGTGAAGCCATTTGTTCTTAACAAGATCTGCTCTAATAATTGATCTTGAAGCTCCCGTATCGATAGTAACTGCGCAGTCATGTTTTCCTACACTTCCATATATAACAAGACTGCTATTATTTCTCTGTAACTGACCTACTTGGATGATGACTTCGGGGCTGTCGATTCCACCAACCAACTTCTGCCCCACAAAGTTGGTTTTTACTAGTTTTCCGACTGCTCAACAGGAGAGGCGATGCGACTAGTCGCTGCTTGATATCTAGTCTCTCCACGAAAAGCTTGTTCCCTGGCTCGACATCTTTGGCATTCTTCTTTCCCCTCTTCTTCTGGTGATTCCACTCGTGGACGTTTTCTGCAGTCTCTTTGAAGGTGCCCTGGTCTATTACAATTCCAGCATCGAGGGACACCACGTGAAGGCGGGCTCTGTGATGATTGCACTCTATTACAAGTACATTCTTCCACTGAAATTTCTCTCACTCGTACTGCACTCCGTGAAGCTTGTCTGGCGGATTCATACGCTAATGCATAGGCTAGTGCTTCTGCTGTTGATTTCTTTCCTGCTAGCCTTAATGATTGTTGTAAATTTTGATCTGTAATAGCGTTCACAAATGCCTCCGTCGCCACTTCATTGAGAAAATCCGCATTCACGCTGGAGTATGACAGATGCGCTAATCTTTCTACATCTGCCTGCAGTTGTTGTAGTGATTCGCCATGTTTTTGCATCCTGTTGCGCAACTGTAGGCGGTATACTTGCTGCATGTGCTCATCTCCGTAACGTAATTCTATCGCCTGTACTAATGAAGAGTAATTACGTTGATTTTCAATCGGTACAGTTTGTAAGAGTTCTGACGCAGGACCTCGAAGTGCTAACACCAGAGCTATAGCTTTGTCTTCATCATTCCATCCATTTACCTCTGAAGCTGCCTCGAATTGTCTCTTGAAGATATGCCACGAATTTTGTCCATCAAATATGGGAGGTTTCATTCTACCTGCACCCGATATTTCAGTTGCTCCGCTTAGAGGCTGACGGTGCTTTATTCTTTCCAGATCTGCTTTAAAGTTATCAAGCTGTTCCGTGACATTTTGTTGTACTCCCGACACTTGTTGTCGAACTTCCAACACTTCCTGCTGTATTCCTTCAATTTTCATATTTTGTTCGTCTAATGAAACTTTCAGAAATTTCTTCTGTTCCTCCAAACAAGTTTCTAGACAATTCTGCAGAGAATTCTTTTGTTCCTCAAAAGCATTCTTTTGCTCGTCCAGACGGGTTTCCATAGATTTCTTTTGTTCCTCGAGAGAATTCTTTTGTTCGTCGAGAGAATTCTTTTGTTCGTCCATAGATTTCTTCTGTTCATCTAAACGTGATTCTAGAGAATTCTTTTGTTCCTCGAGAGAATTCTTTTGTTCGTCCATAGATTTCTTCTGTTCCTCGGGAGAATTCTTTTGTTCGTCCATAGATTTCTTCTGTTCATCTAAACGTGATTCTAGAGAATTCTTTTGTTCCTCGAGAGAATTCTTTTGCTCATCAAAACAGGCTTCCATTTTACTCATTAAAGTACTCAACAGCTGTTCCATTTTCATCGCAGGCGCTTCTTCAACTTCGATTTCTTCCAAGTTCTCTTCGAAAACAAATGTTTCAGGATTCTTTCCTTCCTCTATCAAAGATTGTCTAAGTCGCTCGACTAGAACTTTCTTTATGCCTGTCGTTTGTAATGACCGGTTCCCTAACTCCACTTTCAAATCCTGCGTTCGAATCTCGTCCACTTTGCGCCCCATTATTTTAGTAATTCACTCACAGTTGAATATAAATTATTTTCCAGAACTTTTAAAATTTAACACAATTCCACAAAATTAATCACACTTTTAATTTTTCAGTCAATTGCCACCACTTTATTTTATATTTCACTTCTGACACCAGTTGTTGCGAGCGTGGCCTTTGGTTCGTTATTTAAAACACAATATTAAATAATTAATATATAAGTTCTTTATTACACTTAAATCATATAAAGTTCACAAACATTTATTTAATCAACTCAACTCTAATTATCGCTAACACTGTACTTTCAATTATCGCAATCTAATTACACACTATCGCTTCTTTATTGCTTTCGCTTCTTAACACTGCAACGTCTAAGACAAGACTCTTTTTTGGCGATGACAACTGTTATATTTATACCCTAGAAACACTCCGGATAATTCTGGAGTGTTCTATTCCAAAAGCTGCTTGACTATTCTATTTGTTCTATTCCTGAACTTTCATAATCGATTCTCCGAACCTGAAGTCATTTACTCTCCGAACCTGAAGCTGTTTATTGCCAGTAGATGTCACCAGTTGTCTCTTTCCATTGCACGTAACAATATGTACAGATAACGAATCGAATAGCAAAATTTAAAACTAATAGTCAGATACATGTTGCGAGTCAATTAATAAAATTTGCAACGTCTCGCTTGAATATAAAATCGACGACATCTTGACCTGACGTAGGAAAACCTCAATTCTTTCTTAGAAATTTACTGGAAATGTTTTCTTAGAAATTTACTGGAAATTTGTTCCTTTGAAGTTTTATGCATTATTGGAGCCTGACAACCTATATTGGACAATGAATTCCAAAAGACGGGTTATTCATAAGTACAGCGAGCAGGCTTTGGCAGATGCTTTGAGGGCTGTGCGAGAGAAATGACTGAATATCATGCAGGCTAGTAAAGAATTCAATATTCCTCGGGGCACTTTGCAGGATGGAATCCATGGACGTGTCAAAACAGGTCCTAGAAGAATGGGCCTACATACAGTTCTTTCTCCTGATGGTCGTGTTTCCATACGTTCGGCCTCCAGCAGCAGTCATCAACAGCATGCCCAACGATTGGATTTTGGGGAAATCGGAAACTGGTTGGATGCGTAGCGAAACTTTTTTCGAGTATGTCGCGAATGGATTTAATAACTGGCTTACAGCTAAAAATATAAAAAGACCAGTGCTTCTTCTGGTTGATGGCCACAAATCGCATTTAACTGCTGAACTGGGTGACTTCTACAGAAATAATGAAATCGTGCTCTATTCGCTTCCGCGAAATACAACACATATTTTGCAGCAAGCTAATGTGGATTTTTTTAAAGGACTTAAGGATGGTTACAAAGGAGTTGTGAGAGAGTATCAACGCATGCCCGATAAAATCATGGAAAAGCAATCACGAAAGAAAATTTTTGTGCAATGCTGCAAACTACATTGAGTAAAAAGGATAGAACTGAAGTAGTCAAAAATTCGTTCCGGAAATGTGGTATATACCCATTTAACCCTAATACCGTCGACAGACGACCAAAAATAATTTACAATTATGTAATTGACAATTATTTTTAATTTCCAATTAAATATATGGTGACAGATGATTTTGACATCAAATCAAATTTTGTTTGCAATAGCCAAAGACTGCAACCAATTGCAATGATTTACTAGGTGATCTAACAGTTCTTTTAAATAGACGTAAGAAGTTAAAAAGACGTATTTATAATAGTGCACGAAAATTTAAAGCAATAAAAGACCTATTTTTTGTCACCGTTTTCCTTTTCTTCAAAAAACTTGTTCTTAAACGATGCAATTTGTCATAAACGCCACGAACAGCTGCTTCTAAAAGCTGTAACTGTTAGTTTACAGAATCACTACTACGTGTTTTTAGTGGCGCTTTTGAGATAATCCTCAAAAACCAAACTCAATTATTATGTCAATGTCAAGATGTGGCCATTATGTAATACTTTGTGGGATAATTAAAAGCTCAGGGTGTCACACGACAGTGATTATCTTGTTGATGTAGGTAATTTAGAATTATGGCTATCGTCTGTCGAGGGTATATTGCTGTTGACTACACCAGGTGCGTCCAAAATGCTCTGGAGACGATAAATGAGCACATTAATACACGAAAAATAATAATAATAATAAACATATAAGAGAGATAACTTTTATAAATCTATGCCGAAGGCAAATTTGAATCGATAATTTAATAAAATGATATTAAAATTAAAAAATTTACTGCTTTTATTAATTTGTTTTCATATAAAACTTAAATTTAAGCAGCATGCTGGAGAAAGGAAACTAGAATGCCGAGCACTGGGTTCTTTGTGCTGACTTTAGGAGAATTTTTCCAATTTTCTATTTTTATTACAATTTTAATTAATAAATGAAAAATTGCGATATTTTAGTATTGTAAATTTAATATATATATATTGAGGTTAATGTTCCTGTGTCTACATCCCCAAAATTAATTATTTAAAATTTTTTACAAGCTATTATTTCAAGCAAATGCGTTAAGGTGCTGACTACTACCGACTCTACCCTATCTACTCTCATAATAATTGAATTGTTGTCGGCCTTCAAAAATGGCTGTAAATTCTAAACAAAATTTCCAGTAAATTTCTATGAAAAAATTGAAGGCTTCCCTACATCAGGTCGAGGCATCGTTGATTTTATATTGGACCGAGTTATCTGGTAAAAGATAGAAACTTGGTTGTGTGCCTAAACATTAGGAGCATTTTCTGTTAATAACAACATTTCTTCTGTAATTTTACATACCCTGCAAGCATTGTGGTTCAAATTCGAATCGAATTTGAAGTAAATCAATTCGATTAAGTGAAGTTAAGTCTCGAAATCGAATTCGCTTGCGACGTGCTTGCGAATTGCAGGAGAAAATAAAGGGAACATGATATCGAATCAATACCAAGTAAATACGATATCGAATAAATAAATAGTAAATACTCACCGTAGTAAACTTCACTTTGCACTTCACTCAATAAAACCCTCAACTTAGGATGCCGGCGAAGAACAATTTCATGAATAGAAAATATTTGCTTTAACGTATTCCTGGGAAATCGACATGAGTTGTATCGGCTAACTTCGTATATATCTAGCAAACAAGATGCATCTAATTCGAATTCTCGGAAAATTTCGGCATGCTTGAAAACGTTGTTTATGGTAAAAAAAAACATCGAAGCAATTTCAAGCTACGAGCGATTCATCTATTTCGAATTCTCGGAAATTATGGCATGCTGCTGCAACTTTTTTTATGTTATGTTAAAAAAAATTCATGAGATTTCGAGCTACGAGCGTTTCTTTTATGTCGAATTCATTTCGCTACGGCGGAATTTCGTCCAATTGTGTTATTAGTTTGTTTAGTTCACAGCGTACTGCCTGAAGCAGTATGCTTCATTTGTGCCACTGAGAGAACGCAGCAGTGCTAACATGGTGCTGCACTGCGACTGTACTCCCACGGATACCAGGCAGCGTGAGTGAGCCCTGGCTGGGACATAACCCTGAGAAAAAGTGGAACAGAGAAAAAGAAGAAGATTGGGTGAAAAAAAGGTGTCAGAGTTGATTCTGGTTGGTTAAGAGCTGCAGTGGAAAAAGTTTCTCGTAAAATCTCATGTTAAAGTATATAAAAGAAAAAACAGAAATAAAAGAACGTAACGAAGAGGGAGTACATGAGTGGCGTAACAAAAATTTGGATAGAAGTTAAGATGGGAGGAGTGACGATGGAATACTACATGCATAAGTAAAGAAACCTAGTAGGAAATAGCTTTACTCCGGCAAGCGCGCAGCTGTATATAAATGAAAAGAAACAAAATACGAACAAAACATCAAAACAGGTATCGTAATTTTTAAATTCTATTAATTGTCAGAGAAAGCGAGACCCTTCGTTAGTGCTAAGTATGCGGTCATCCATATAGGCAGCTCTGAGTCCAAGTAGAAGCGACGGAAAGCATAAAGTTAAAGCAAAAGCGACAATTGTAAGACGTTTCACTAAGACCAGAATTGCGAGAATCTTGGGTATCTTGGAGCCCTGCAGCGTAATGATGCTAGCCCATCACGTCAGGCCTTGCAAAGTGTATAGGAGGCAATGCTTATATGAACATAAAACCCCAAAAGTATCCCAAATCAAGTAACTCAATATGTTATGGCCCAATTTACGGAAGATTCTTCCAGCAGCCGAGGGCATATTCTGGTAGAATAATCAACGATTGCTAACAAATGCCTCACATGGAATTGTTCTGCAGCCGTCGGTTATTTTGCTGATTAGCCCAACAGCTGGTTGCGATTAGTGCTTAGTGGAGCAATCGACGTTTACAATAATAATTAACCTCGCATGGTAATTATTAGGTAAAGCGATTGTTTATTACTAAGCGACTCAGGTGCTGCAACCGGTCGAGATAACGAAACGGTTGTGTCGAGCTTACTTTCGAATATGGGGGCATAAAAGACCAATGACTGGTCTGGCGAGGGCCCGTTCAGTTTTCAGTCATACTACTTAGTTTCAAGTTTCGGTTCGGGTTAGATTGTTTTAAATTATTAAGTTAGGTCAGTTCTCGTATAAATAAAGGTTTGTATAATTCTAAAGAAAGTCAAGTGTTTTCATTTCAAGAAGTGTATTTGTTTCTGATTGAAATTAATTTAATAGTTTTCGTTTTATTGTTGAGATTGCTTTTGGGACACGACAAATTTGAAGTACCAATTCCGAATTTACGAGGTCCAATGATATCCCATGGGAAAATCAGGTTTGCAGATTAATAATTAGAACTGATAATTCCTGATAATTCCTGATAATTCCTTTTCAACGATTTCACTTTATTCGTTCTAGTTTTAATATTCTTAAGCGGCCAATACAAAGCCTCACAATATAGTCTGCTATAATTTCCATGTCTTATCCTATTGACTACTGAATACGACTCTACCATCGCTTACATTTGTCAAGTCTCATGACAAGTATAATGACAGTAAAAGAAGAACACTAGCGCCAGCTATAGGAATTGCCAGATCGAAGCAAATGGTTCGACACTGATCCCACACTGAGACCAATTGAGGAGGTTGTCGTCTGTCAATCAATAGTAATATTTGTGAAATTTTTTCCTATATCTTTCTAGCTAACCTCTTCTAGCAATTAGATCATACTATACGCTCACAATATGCTAAATTCACTGTAGCACTACAGTTTTTTTTTTTTTTTTTTGTTAGGTTAACCTCTGAGAAGGAATCCATGTGCAATACTCTCAGGTTAGCATTACATATCTATACTGGTGCATATAGAGATACTACTATGCCCAAAGAAAATAATGGTTTTATAGTTTTGGTTCAAGAAGATAAACTATTGTACAGCAGTGTAAAGGAAATCCCTAACAGACTTCTTCGGGTTGTTTATTTCGTCCTTTTAAATTTATTTACAGGAACACAGCTGCTCCAGAAGGCTGTCACGATAATTGCAGGTAACTTTGTTTGGAATTTGCCTCCAGTATTTCTTAATTACCAATTGCTATATATTTGTTTTATATTCATTCCAGTAGATTCCTTTTGCCCAATCGAATTGTTTTGAATTTATATATATTAGAATAATTTGAATTATGAACTTAACACGGTACGGGGGTGAACTTAAGCAAAATTTTACATTAGTGTAAATACAAAGTGCTATACCTATTATAGGGAGACAATGTTCTCCATTTGAATAAACGTACAGACGGTACACAGCCCTCTCAGGATGATGGTTGAATAGGTCGGCTCCTTTACTATTTCAGAATTCAGGTCATCTTAGGGACACTGTAAATATATTGCCCATAATGTCATCGGGCGGATTGGGCACGGCTGAAGACAACAACAACTATGTCTTCAATTTAAGTAAAGGTATGTGGTGTAAGAGTCCTGTCAAGACCGGATGGTGTACTCTTTTTGTTGAAGGCACAAATATTTTTTCTATTATGGTTCGTGGCAGCGGCAGGATTGGGTTACCCATTCCACCAGCTCTTCCGAACTAGCCGAGGTACTAGCGTGCCGCCCTGTATGTCAACGCTGATTACGGAATGAGCTGTCAACTTATGCTGACAGGATGGAGTTCACGATCAATATTACTTACTCGACAGGACTTCCATAACAAGTATGCTGAAAAATCAAACTCAACCTTTTACTGACATCACTTTAAATATATATGGAACGTTCAATTCAGGTCTACTAGATAAATAATCGCGGTAGCTCACTTTCGATTTTATTCCCATAAGAAAATTTATTCCAATAAAAACTTTGATTTCTGCTCTATCCGTAGGCAGATAAAACTTTTCTGATTGCTGTCCAAATAAATTAGTTTGGAATGATATATGTTCAACGATTTCATCAATAAGTAATGTACTGAAAAAATTCTTGGATCGTTAGCGGGAAGTCTTTCAATGATCTCCGATGGACCATAATGTATTACTTTCTTTAAATTGATTTGGTTCAATTATATGAAAATTTCAGCTCCAATTATTTGGATTAAACGCTTTTGCATTCCGAAATTTGATTTAAATCGCTCAGAAAAATTTCATCATCACTTTCGAAATCATTCCTTGACGTTTATAATGACTCAACACTTGTAGGACTAAATAAGCTATATTTTGGTATAATTGGCTTAGATATTGCTGAGATAATTGAAAAGTAAATGGTTCTTAGTTTTCGGATTTCTCATAAATCGGAAGGAATCCTTGCCAATTGTACAGATCCACCTTTATCATAGCATACATAAAACTGCCGCGATATGCTCCGTGCGCAGAATTTTCCAATTCATGTCTGTATTCAATTATAATTTAATAAGAAAACATTCTTCTTTATACAATTTAAAAACTTTACATGTTTTCGCAAAATAATTATTTGCGCGGTGGTATGAAAAACTAACCACTTAGTCTAACATCTCAAATCTGCTGAGAAACAGAATTCACAGTAAACGCCAATATGATTTCAAATAATCGCGATTTAGTTTAAAATTAAACTAGCAACAAAAAACCTTAATTCGACTGGACACGATCCAATAAGAATATAATACCTTTATCAGTCTAGTTGGAAAAATATCTCATAAGGTTTTTTACGTAATTTACGTACATCTCAGTGCGCCTATCAACATATTATAATTTATTTACAAAGAAAATATTCCGTAAAGGAAACCTCATATGGTCTGGTACAACCGTTGCTTATGAAAATGTGGCAGGAAACTTGTAAATGTTATATTTCTTCTTGAGTGTCCTCCATAAGAATATGGAGCCCCTAGTGGCCCCCCAGAAAATTCAAAACCCGCCGCCCATGGTCTTCCACATAAGTAACCATCGTGAAACCATATCATCCCCTAATGTAACAAGGATTTCTTCCATAACCAGTATCTATAGGAGAGGTGATAGCACCCCAGCCCTGGAGTATGTACTCTTGTACTCTACATATATTGCTCTTCTAGCCGCTACGTCATCTAACCATGAGTTTATCTTCCTACTGAGGAGAAAATTTATTCAGAATCTATTAAAAGAAATGAACGTAAAAATCAATTTCATTTCTTCTGTAAAATTTCACGAATTAACTTGTTCGAGTGTTTAAAATTTTTTTTTCATTTAAAACTTTTTTTATAAAGAATTTCCAAAAATGCGCTACCCTCAGCAGGAATAGGTACCTACTTCTCTCCTTTTGTAAATATGAGAAGTTTCAGTGACCAAAGGAATATTTCTTGCTTATAACGACAAAAAAAGAAGAAAAAAAAAGCAATTTGTGAAACCAAGTCACCTTTGGATACTAATTTACCGAGTTGGGTCTGGACGTAATTTGACGCTTGTTCTTCACATTTTCAGTAAACATCAGCCCAGAAATTCTGTAAATTGTGCTTGGTAAAATGTTAGAAGCTAAGATTGTTTTCTTTAAAACGAACTTTGTTTTCATTTTGTACCTTTCACCGTTTATGAGTTATGACACAAAAATTCTTCCACTACATGTAGAAGAAAATCGGGATAAGTATTATAAAATCATAAAATACACGCCTCTCATTTTGAATACAAAGTAGAAAGTATGACGAATCGTCATTTTTTTTTTCTGCTGGCATCTCTTTTGGTTGGATATCTGCGTAAATTTGTAATAAAGGATGGCTTACCTTACATCCTTTTAAAGAAACAAGCAATTTATTACCTGCAACTCATCTTATAACGGAGTAAATTTCTTATTGTAAGCCTTCCGAGATACGTGTGGATTTTCTGTAACCCAGTGCTGTAAATTGTGTAAATTTGTTATCCCAGTTTTTGTAAATTGGGATTCATCGGTCCACAGGATTTCCAATGACGAATACGCGGACATAGTGTACTGTTACGGTTACAGCGACGGAAATTTCCTTGAGGCTCAACGCGAATATCATCGAAGATTCCCGGCAAGAAGGCTTCCATCCGTACGTGTCTTTCAAAGAACCTACCAAAGAATTAAAGAAACTGGCAACTTTGGAAAAATGTCGAGATAAACCTTCAATCCTTTAACAACTACAGTTGAAGCAGAGGAGAGGGTCTTAGAAATTGCAACGAATGATCCTGCTATAGGAACTAGGCGCTTAGCTTTTCACTTAGGAATATCTGTGTCAACTGTTTCGAGAATTCTAAAAAAGGAAGGCATGTATCCTTACCATGTTACTCCTGTGCAGGAGCTACTACCAGGAGATCAGCCGCTACGCACCGAATTTTGCAGTTGGCTCTTAGAGATAGATGTTGACGACTACACGTTTTTGGACAATATCCTGCGGACCGATGAATCCCAATTTACAAAAACTGGGATAACAAATTTACACCACTGGGCTACAGAACATCCACACGTATCTCGGAAGGCTTCCAATAAGGAATTAACTCCGTTATAAGATGAGTTGCAGGTAATAAATTGCTTGTTTCTTTAAAAGGATGTAAGGTAAGCCATCCTTTATTACAAATTTACGCAGATATCCAACCAAAAGAGATGCCAGCAGGTAGAAAATGACGATTCGTCATACTTTCTACTTTGTATTCAAAATGAGAGGCGTGTATTTTATGATTTTATAATACTTATCCCGATTTTCTTCTACATGTAGTGGAAGAATTTTTGTGTCACAACTCATAAACGGTGAAAGGTACAAAATGAAAACAAAGTTCGTTTTAAAGAAAACAATCTTAGCTTCTAACAGAAGTAAGACAGAAAAAAAATTATAAGGTTTTTATTTTAGTTTTTTTGCTTCAAACACAAAAAAATGAGGTACAAAAGCTGAAACTTGAAGTTTGGCAGACCGTTTCTTCTAAGCTACATAATGTAGATGAAGCACTAACACATTGAACCAAAGAGCAGGAGGTTCTCTATAAATTAGCACCCCGACCATATTTCTACTGTTTGTCGTTTAGGATATATAACTGTTTTAGTACAAACCTACGCTTCACGTACCCTTAGTCCTTTAACCCCGATTATCTCGGAAAGGGTTGAGAATGAACCCCCCTCTGCCATACAATTTTTTTCATTCCTCGACATAACCTATCGCCTGCTTCATTATTATCCACCACTTGTGAAACACCCTGTATAGGAAAATTAAGAGCAAAAGTTTCAATTTTGATACTAGCGAGCCTGTTGGCAATAACATTTACATAGGTTTGTGTCCTGAAAGTGCGAGAATTCATGTAAAATTAGCCTAGACCTAGACCACAAGTCACATTAGAGACATCTAGCGTAAAAGACTGTAACCCAACATGCGACAATTTAAGACAAAAAATGAAAATTTGCAGTTTAAATAAATTGAAAATTTTTAACAAGAATTAACTCTAATAAACTTTTTTTGCACAGAATTGTTAAACAAACCATTTTGTTTGTATTTCAACAACTTTCAACGAAATATTGCAATTTCCTGTCTGTGAAATATCGAGAGAAAAACCAAGTAATATTACAGTCAAATAATTGAAAAAACAGCCACTAAAAATGAAAAAACTCAACGTTATTTGCTAGATCTAGGCTTTATCTTTCTAAAATAGTCACAATCTAAAGAAATGATAATACCTACTAACAGAAATTTGATTTGAAAAAAATCAATTTTTACCATTTTTTACAAGTTTCCGTGCTAATATCTCCATTCTAATACATTTTTTTTTTAATTTTTCTCGACGTTATTTACTAGACCTGTTCGTTACCTTTAATTTAAGGTATAAGTAATTTTGGTACAAAGAGTTTGCCAGAAATTCGCATTGAGAAATATATGAAACTTGCAAATCTTGGTACTGACTCCTCTTAATGTGGGTAAGTAGCAAATAGAGTATGATGACTGTGGTTGTGATGTTGAGATCACAGCATTTGGATAATGGTTAAGAATGCCTTTACTTAAAGGTGAATGAAACTTTGCATACCGCTAATTTATGAAAATTATACATAGGTCAAATTTCGAATGTTTAATAAATCGCGCAACTCTTCTTCAAAGTGTCTCCACAAAAAAGTTCGAACAAACTTTATAGTAAAGTTTATAAGAGTCTACTTGCGTCATGTATGGGCGTCCGTCAATATACCGAAATTGACATATCGTTGGACCTCACACTTGTAACAGTCCTTCGCACGAGATGCTTATGCCGATTGCCGACATTAAAATGAAGCCCTTGCCAAATGCATGGTTCAGACTACGTTCATTAAATGAAGTTTTGTTACAAGTTCTAAATCTTATAGCCAGAAATAAGACTATTTAACGGGTTACAAAGTCCTAATGGGAGAGGTGTCCATAATTGTTATTTGTTACACCTGTGGTAATAATATCGCTTCTGCAGAAGCGATGATAATAAACCTATCGCTCTTACTTTAATCTGAAAGAAGGTAGCTATGCTGATGCACTCTAGGACCAAACGTCCTGAAGGATTCACGGGTCAGGTTATCCCAATGGCAACCTGCCTAATTAGTTAATGGCTACGAAAACCAACCTGGATGCAGTGGCTGGGACACAGACCGACTCCGAAGACAATCGGTCTTGCTTTCTTGAAGTTAGCTAGAATTGGGGTTGTCCCAATGACAAGCCGCCTAACTAGTTCGCCCTACAGCAATAACAACGGAAACCAAGCTGTCCTAATCGACGCCGGTCTTGAGGACATACAGCAACAGCATGGCTGAAAGTCGGTGATCTGCGAGGTAGCTGGCTGAAGCGGATGCGCCTTATCTTCAAGAGGAACCTTGCTGGGTATCGCTAACTTCCAATAGACTCATGAATGACATGAAGACGGGATTTTATGTTGTTATGTAGGCAATAAAAGAGAGTCATTATTTTATGATTTTGTTGTGCAGTATATATTTTTATAAGTTTCCTTTATTTTATTTCTTTTTTCCTGTTTTTGCTTTTTTATATCATTTCCCTTCTAAAATTGTAAAAGGAATAATCACAGTTGTTTTGTTTTCTTCATTTATACAAATCCAAAATCTATCTAATTCCCCTTTTATCATCATCAAAGTATTTTTTTTTAGATATTTCCCAATAAGCAAAAATTTCTGGTGCGAAAGCGATCGCTTACTTCGAAGTATGAAATTCTTTTAATTTAAATCTCGTATCATACACAAACATTTACCAAATCCTTCAAATCCTTAACCAAGGTATGCCTTTAAATTTCTTTGTTGTGATATGGCGCTATTTATTATCGAAGACAACTTATTATCCTCATACTTGCCATGTTTTGCTAACAGATGGCAGACCGTTTTGTGAGCAGATGGTAAAGTACTACAGTGGTAGGCTGTGCGCGGCGGTGGCTTATCTATATATATAAAATCAATGGTAGTAGGTTTTTAAGTTTAATAGGTAATCAATGGATATAGAATTATTTCTTCGCGGCAAGAAGTAATTGCTGTAATTTTAATTAACAATTTTAGTATAAACAGTACTAAAAAGTTAACGAAAATCATTATGAAATGAACTGACATCTGTGTGTCGGCATTTGGAATGCTTGCACTTGTCTATGCTAAAATGTTAACGAAAACGAACATTAATAATTACTGCACTGACATCTGTGTGTCAGCATTCCGACTGACGACTACAAGATGTCACTTGTTGCCAAAAATTCAAATTTTATGCGATTTGTGTGTTTTGCTATTTATTAAACAAATTTACTTTAAAATCAGAAAAATATTATTACAAATGCATATTTCACCTCATGTTTGCAAGAAATATGTAATAAAAAATGAAATAAATTTGCTTATTGTGTAAAAAGGGGAAATGAAAAAACATGGAATCGAATTAGGAGCCTTAGAATATCAGAGAACAGGAAGTGTTGCTACCTATAAAATTCATGGCTTGGCTGTTCTTAGAGATGCTTAAAGCCCGGTATGCTAGAGCCAAGGAATTTATGTTCCTATACAAAAACTATGTAAAAAAAAAGTTATGGAATGCTCAAGGAATTTTTTTCTTTTTCGATTCCTTGGAGAAAAGTAATTCGAACAGAAAAACTCTACTTCTCGATTGACAAATAGAGGTCGGTGTTTTTCGAAAAATCCATTTATGAAAAATTGATGGAAGGAACGGCGATTTTGCAAGAGGTGTGAATCAATTTTAAAATGACAAATGGACGAATAAGAATTGTTTTACGTGTATCTTCATTTTTCATTGGGAATTAACAATTTCTTCACTTTCTTTATAATTTCTTTATTATCAGAAATATCACACAATTGACAAATCCAAATTGTCAAAAATTCCTTGACCTAATGTCAATTTTACTTTAAGAAATATAAGTGGAAAAATTCCTTGACCGAATTCCTTGGCTCTAGCATACCGCCCTTAAGGTAGGACAGAATATATTGAAGAAAGAGATACTTCATGAAAAATGTATGTTCACCTGCTTGATTTGTTTACATTTGAACTAGCTCAGAAATTCCTGCAGTGCTTGGCGTAGTGACGGCGACTAAGATAATTTTCGGTGGGAACAAGCGCAATATTTTCAAACATATATTTTATTTTCCCGTTATCTAAGGTGATTCATACGACACGCTTGTACTGAGCTTTCACTACAGCGGCAACAGAATTTAATTACGCTAAATTTTCGAGTTTATACTTTTTATAAAAAAAAGTTATGTTACCGACCTTTTGGCAAAAAATAGAAGTCAAAGTAAAAACTGGTAAGCAAATAAGAAATTTTTAGTTTAGACAACAATAGCTCCTGAGAGGAGAGGATTACGGAGCTGTTTGAGCGGTCGTTGGAACAGTCATGAGGTTTTGCATACAATCTGTTTTAGACGGTGACCGTACATACTATACTCTTTAATGAAAATTTTTGAAAATTTTTGAAAAACTAGATTTTTTCTTAATCACCCTGTAATTCCGAAACGGTTGACATACCCCCTCCTGCCATACAATTTTTGGTTTAACTATGTGAATACTACCACCTGCTACTCTATTAACCACCATGGAGGAAACACCCTGTATAGTGAAAATTTTGAGTGAGAAATTTTTTGTATGGCAACCCTACGAAGGAGTTACCCTATCTTCGAACTTAAATTTATTAAGCCCGTGTGCATTTTCAGCTCGTTAAGTACACGCGTTCTCGAGTTATCGTGTGCACAGACGGACGGACGGACATGATGCAAAAATCAAAATAATTGTTATTAATACGCGTGGTTGTCTAATCCATTTTGCTCTACCATCATTATTTCCATGCGTTAGAATCGGAATAACAATGTGTGACCATATGATTTCATCATCTAGGCCTAGGGTATAATTATTTTTTTTCCACAATGAGTGATTTAAGACTGCGAAGCCTACTGATACTCTCCATAGAAAAACAACTAACAGGTGATATACAGGGTGTCCCATACGCACCGCATTTCCTTTTTACCCCGGATTCCTCACTCAATTTCGAGAAATAAATTGTATGGGAGGGGAGCCGAAAAATGCACGGTGTGGGTGGTAGGGGGTCTTGAGATTTTGGGTGCTTTTTATCCTAATACCATTTAACTTTCTTGTTATACACCCTATGAAGGTGAATTGCATCTCAGGTGATAGTAAACCCTCTACGGTTTCCAACAAATGCCCAACCACCTCTCTACCCTCTTTCCGTCGGCAGGTATAGGACGTCAAAGCCGAAAAATTGGAAAATTTTGCAATTTCTTTTTCAATTTTAACGATCTTTCCGCTAAAAGGCAAGATATGGATAGCACTTTCTTGCAAGATTTCGAGACCTCCGAATGTTACCTTTCATTTGATCCTGCACATGTACCTACCTAAATGCTACCGTTTTTTAGATATTCCTGTTTTTATGATGCATAATTTCATGAATTTATCTAATTTGTGTGAAATTGCATAAAGTTAGGCGCGATTTCTATTGTTTTAGCAAAATTAATGAAATTATGCATTATAAAAACGGGAATATCTAAAAAACGGTAGCATTTAGGTAGGTATATGTGCATAGTCAAATTAAAGGTAACATTCCGGGCTCTCCAAATATTGTAAATAAAGTGTATAGTTATCATGCATTTTGGCGGGAAAATCGTTAAAATTTGAAAAAATTAGGATTTTTTTCTTCAATTTTCTGAATTTGACGTCCTACAACTGACGATGGAAAACGACAGAAAGGCTGGTTGTGCATTCGTTGCAAAACTCAGATGGTTTGTTATCACTTGAGATGAATCTAGCCTTGATAGGGTGTATATCAAGAAATTTACAGGGTGTAAAGTGGAAACAGTACTAAAAATCGTAAACCCCCTACCGCCCACAACGTGCATTTTCCGGCTCTTCTCCCATACAATTTATTTCTCGAAATTGAATGGGGAATCCGGGGTATAAAGGAAATGCGGTAAGTATGGGATACCCTGTATAAGTCTTGTCATTCAAGACTTTTCTAATAAAAATCCAAGAAAAATAAATATTCGAAAAGGCGACAAATTGGGATCGCCCCAGATGGAAGAAGCTCTAGGTACGCCACTGGTTTGTGGGGGGGGGGGCATTCTCTTGCAGAATTATTATTTTCATGCTTGAAATAAATAGAATAATAATATTTACTAATAAAATAATACAGCGAACTTTTTTTCTGTATTTACAGCTCTTACATATGTCACTAGAATTAATGGCCGCTTATAGTCCAAAATGTCCATTGTCCTTTAGAATAACTTTCGATATGAAATTGTATCTGTGTGTATCTACATTCCGTAGTCCTCATACAATTTTCTATGTCCTACAAAAATGACTATGCCCAATCATCTTTGTAATTAATATACCTACATACATACCACAATTACTCAACAGTCTAAGACAGGGCAAGAGAACAACTTGTAAATACTCCTAACTTTCCTATTATCCAAAGCTTCCTGTGCCGCAATGATAAGTCTGGAGATAATCGATTGTTCCTAATGAACAACTTTTGCATACATACAACGATAACAGGAGGTGGATTCGGTATATTTATAGAAATTACCAAATTCAGTGAGAAAATTATATTTAAGAAAGTATAAATATTTGAACGTTTGGTTTGTCTTAAACCACACAACATTGTCGGCAACATACTGAAATGTTATTAAGTCATGGTGACAGTCAATCCATCGGGACCAGTTTCATACGCGGATCTGTAAAGCAAATGGCGACGATATGACAATTTAAAGGATGATATGTTCTAGAGGTTGGCACTTTATTGAGCGGCTTAACTTTTTAAGCATGGGTACCTTGGGTACCAGTCTATGCGGTCGATCGATGGGGGATGGAGACAAAAAAGATTACGGCACGGCTAGTATGTTTAAGATACCGACGATATATATATATACAAGTATATGTACATATGAAATATTCACAGGAGCGAAGTGACCATAAAACTGGTTTCTTTATACAACCAATCCCATCCCATCCCATCCCAATCCCAGGTCTTATTCTATAGCGACTTGTAAAGATTACACCGGCAACGAATGTTTATAGCAGATTTGGTAGCAGCTTTTAAGTGATTTTCTCCATCATCTTTGCCACACTCTGGATGGCTACTCTTAAGGTACAGTCACAATGCACCTACATTTGCATCATACCTATGCCTGCATATTATGGAAGGGTGCGAACAGGTACATTTCATTCTAGTAACACACACAAAATATATGTAACAAGCCGCTCGATAAGTTTCATTTTCATTCGGCAAATTTTGCCTGTACTTTGCTTGCATAATAAGCAAAAATTGACATTTGTGTGAATATCAAAACAGCAACAGCTAAATATTATTAAATTGTCATTATGTCGTATAAAATTCCGTAAATTCCGGAAACTTTCAACACTCCTACAATCACTATTAGCAGTCATTTAACGTAGTAAGGTATGTACAAAATTTCGTCTTTGTTTACGGATTTTCTTCTACATATGCTGGCATATGCAAATTGCGATTAAGTCCTAACTCTTCGCTTCTGCCATGAGCATTATGTGATACTACTAGGTTTGTATTAAATCATTAATCCGATGTATGGATTAGTGTAGACTCAACCCTGCAAGCAAAAGAGGTATCGAAGTGCAAACACAGCATTAGAATTTTACTGAAATTAGTGCGATTTTGCACACTATGTTAAGGAAGTGTAAAGAACCAGTAAATATCGGGCAATTTTAATATAATTAACTTTAATTTATCTTCTATTAACTGGTGCTTTCTTTTTAACAATAATGATGTAGATGAAATTACAGAACAATTTTACAATGTTATGTTTAATTGTACCATTCAAGAATGGCTCTTCGTGACCGCAACTTGGAAATAAATAAAGCTTGGCGGAAGTTTCACCTCTCTTAATCTAATAATGACTTAACACAATTTTTGTTTTTGATGAGCGAATTTCGAAATGCTATTTTGCGTGCCTACGTACCTGTTTAAGAGGTAATCAGATCGGATCCTAAACAATTTTTGGCGTTTTGTAAATATGTACTAAAGAGAAATCCAATAATTTTCCTCCTGTGTTAGTATTTAATAATAATTCTAGTCATTATCGGCCTGTGATTTCTAATCTCTTTGGTGATTACTTTAGTGTATCATTTTTAAAATTTATGACGCTTAAATGGATTTTGCTTATTTTAATTATAGCATTTTCAGATTTATTTCAACCATTCACAAATGAGTTTAAACCCTTAACAAATAAATTTAAACCTTAAAAAAATGATTTTAAACCCTTAAAAAATAAATTTGAACCATGAATAAATGATTTTAAACCCTTAACAAATATATTTAAACCCTTAACGAATGAGTTTGAACTGTTAACAAAAAGAATTAAACCTTTTGCAAATATATTTAAACAAATTTATATTTAAAATATTTCATTTCAACTGTAAGCATTTCATAAAATTTTTTTCTCAATTTTGGGTGCATATATAATCTGCAATACTTCTGACTTTTCAGCGCAACGGTTGACCATCCACTGCCTTAGGAGTAAGTAAAACCAATTCCATTATATAGTTGGAACAGTCATTAGGTGTGATTTTTTGCAGGCTATCTTCGATCACTGAAAGAAGATTATGTTCTCTACTCATGTCACCTAAAACAAAACGATTTTTCGATAGGGTTTCGCACAGGCGAGTAGAGTAAAGAGGCAAAAAGTTTAGTGTTAGACTCATGGTTTTAATCTTCATCTTAGAAGATCTCAAGCCCGCTCAAAACGGGGCACCCGTACTCGAGTTATAATTGCAGCAGAACGTGGCAGAAACGACGAACTTATTGTTGCGATAAGTGACCAAGGAATTGCAATTTGTACTTGCAATTCCGATAGGCATTCTCTATTTCTGCGCGAACTTGTTGAAAAATTGGAAACAAATCCATTGCTTAGTGACGCATTTTTAATTATGGATAATGTGAGAATACACAAAACACAACAAGTTCGTGATGTGTTATCTCAGACAAATTTGACACTAAAAGTTTTGCCTTCTTACTCGCCTATCGAAAAATCGTTTTCTGAAATGAAAGCACATGCACGTTCAGTTTTCGGTGACATGAGTAGAGAACATAATCTTCTTTCAGTGATCGAAATTAGCCTGCAAAAAATCACACCTAATGACTGTTCCAACTATATAATGGATTTGGTTTTACTTACTCCTAAGGCAGTGGATGGTCAACCGTTGCGCTGAAAAGTCAGAAGTATTGCAGATTATATATGCACCCAAAATTGAGAAAAAAATTTTATGAAATGCTTACAGTTGAAATGAAATATTTTAAATGTAAATATGTTAAGAGTTTAAATATACTTGCAAAAGGTTTAATTCTTTTTGTTAACAGTTCAAACTCATTCGCTAAGGGTTTAAGTATATTTGTTAAGGGTTTAAAATCATTTGTTCAAGGTTTGAATTTATTTGTTAAGGGTTTAAAATCATTTGTTCAAGGTTTAAATTCATTTGTTAAGGGGGTATTCTAGTCTAGAGGCCCGAATTTCAGGTGGTTTTTGAAGTGGCGTAAAAAAAAAGGCAATCAATATATTTCTATCCATTTTTTTTATAAGTTATTTATTAACATTGCAAGAATACAGAAAAAAATTATTAGAAAATTAAAAAAGTTAAAAATTCAAAAAATTAGCTGCTGATGAAGTAGGGGGCCTCAAGAAATTGGCGCGTGATCATGCCCATGATTCCAACCCGCCTAGCAATCCGAAAAAAAATAAAAAAGGTTATTAGTCTAGAGTAATGTCGCTATGTCCGGAGCTAGGGAAAAGTTGAAAAAAATGTTTTTCACAAAATGGCCGCTGCCTAAAGAAAAACAATTTTTGTACCACTTTTTGTACATTTTCGAATTTTTTAAAAATATTAAAATTGAAATTTTGAGATGCGGCTAGTTTCGGACATAGACAAGTCTATAAAGAAGACTCTCAAAAAAATTTCAAGTAAATCGGTCCAGTAGAACTTGAGAAATAGTCGGCATCGTCTTGAAAAAGGCAGTTTCGAGAAAAACGCGTTTAAGGTGTAACACCACTGTAAATTTTTTGAAAAATCGTTTTTTTTTATTGGCTTAAAAAATAGTTTAAACCCTCTAGAATAAGAAGAAGAAAAAGGTCCCGTGCGAGAAATTTTTTTTTTTCCTTTGAAAAAAAAGGTCGCCACCAAGCCCTGCTCCGAAACATGTCCCGGGACGATGGCTGTGGAGCCGCCATTTTGTTTTTTTTTTCGCTGTCAAAAATTTATCAATAAACTTCAATGTATGACCGATAATACCCTTAAAAGGTTTTTTTCAAACACTTTTAATTTTGCGAGAAAAAAATTCGTGAAAAAACCTTTTTTTTTAGCCGTTACAGTGGCGTTACCCCTTAAAGTCCATACGTCCACGTGGTTTGGAAGTTAGAATTCAACTGTTAGCAGCTGGATGCAAGTGAACACTAAATATAAAGATACAAATTTGAAAAATCCTCTTGTAGGCATATTCTTGAATAGTTAAACTTTGAAAATATGAAAACAAAAAAAAATCGATTTTTTCGAATTTCTAGACTAGAATACCCCCTTAAGGGTTTAAGATCATTTGTTCAAGGTTTACATTTATTTGCTTAAAGTTTAAAATCATTTTTTCAAGGTTTACATTTATTTGCTTAAAGTTTAAACTCATTTGTTATAGTGGTTTAAATAAATCTGAGAATGCTATACTTAACAACACTTCCAAAAGTTGATATCCCATGCTTCACTATTGTTCAGAAATCTGCTGAGAATTCTATGTCCAAGCTGGACATAATGCTGGACATAATGGAATACACTCTATTGTCATAAAGAACTGCAGAGAAATACTTTCTTATGCCAGTTAACATTTTTGCTTTCGGTAAATTTCCTAAGTTATGGAAAGAGTCGTTTATTATTCCAATTGTTAAGTCCAGTAAAAGGCAGCTAGTTACCAACTATCGTCCTATTGTTAAATTGTATTGTATCCCCAAACTGTTTAAAGCTTTCATTATATGAATTATTCTATTTTCTTTGTAGTGGAGCTCTTAGTCCTCATCAGCTTTGTTTTACGAAAAAATGTCAACAACAACAAATCTGCTCTAGTTTATATCTACCTGTGTGGTTGCTAAAATCACTGTATATGTATATACAGACTTCAGCAAGGCGTTTGACAAGCTTCCTCACTCTCTATTGTTGTTTAAATTGAGATTTTTAGGTTTTCCAATTTGGTTGTTGAATTAGTTATCATCCTCTACCTTAAGGATCGCAAACTTAAGATTCAGTTCCGTTCTGCTTTGTTTCAAGAAATAACGGCTTACTCCGGTGTTCCACAGGGTAGTCACTTAGGGACCCTTCTATTCATATTATTCTTAAATGATGTTTCCTATGTAGTTAACAAATCTGATTTGCTAATAGCAGATGATTTAAAATTAAAACTGTACAAATCTATCGATCCGCATTGCGATTGTCTCAAATTATAGGATGACCTGAACAAACTTGTTGAATGGTGTACAAAGAGATTTTAAACGTTCATAAATGTAGAGTAACCATTTTTCTCCTGAGTCCCTTCGAATGTCGTAAAATTGACATGAATAGGTTGTTACTTTCAAAAGTTAATCAAATATGTGACTTTGGTGTATATTGTATGACTCCAAGGTTAAACACATAGATCTCATCGTTAATAGGGCGAACTCAATGTTAGATTTTGTAAGGCGCTGGGCAAAAGAATTAGATGATATCTGTATTACTAAAGCTTTTTTACCACTCTTGTTAGACCCATTTTAGAATATGCTAGTCTTGTTTGGTCTCTCCCTTCCAAAAATCACTTCGATCGTATTGAGAGGGTGCAAAGGAGATTCTTACTTTTTGCCATAACAGCTCTCGAATAGAGAGATAGACTTCATCTTCTTCCTTAAAATGAAAGATTATATTTAATACATCTTCCTACTCCTGAAACTCGTATGTGATATAAGTTGTACCTGTGGGCAGTTACCAGATTACTGAATAAAATAAATTATATAAAAAAAATTTTGTATGTTAATTTTAATTATTGCACTTAGATTTTACTTGTCTTTTGCACAAGTGTAGCATTGTAACATTTTTTTAAAAACCTCTGTTTTAGGTACACTGATGTTGTCCATAGATACAGTACCCATGGCCGTATAGATGGGGTGGGTTTTAAATTTAAAAATGGGCTAATTCGGGTAACCCATTCTTGGTATTGCCATATAAAAATTTAAGTCGTTTACGTATGCTGTGAAAATGATCAGTCCTAAACGTTGTTTTTATTGTACTGAAAACTTCTTCATTATATGAAATGCTATAAAATTGGTTATAATAAAACCGTTCTAGAAGTAAATGCGAAAGATCTTTTCAACAATCAAACTTTGCTCAGAGAGATTACCATATACGAAATTACCTATACATGATTCATCTAGGGTATCGTTAAAATTGGTCTTACAAAGAGAGGTTCCCTACTCGTTATTACCGATTTCGTCCAAATTTACAGTATAAGTCGACCCTGACTAGAAATGAAGAAATGAAAGTGACGCAAGAGGGAACTCCAGATGACCAAGCGAAACTGAAATAATGCATAATGTAGGGGAGCCCGGGGTTAAACTTAACACTTTTCGGAAAAACTTTGATAATTGTCATCTTGTGGGTATATTCGCAAAATTTGTTTTCGTTACAATTATCTATAATCAGTTATCTTTCATATACAAAAAACCAGAAGTCAAAATCCCAATTAGTTTAGGAGCATTTTCCAAAATAAGATTGCGAGGTTTGCTAAATTACTTTCAACTCAAATTAATTAACTGCATATATTGTAAAGCTACTACCCTTTATGTCTCGGTCAAGTTCCAACCGACTTTCAAAATTAGTTTTGCTAAATTCATTTTGAGTTTTTATGATTTTTTAAAACTACTACGAAATTTGTACTGCAGTGGGTTACAGATTAGTAACCCACCACCATATATTATTATAAAAAAAAACTAATTCCGTGAGTGGGGGTATGTATTTTATATTCCAATATCCATGTAGAATAATCTATGCAAAATCGAATGACAAATTCAATGTCAAAAGGTCATTCATATACATATACCAATGGGAAAAAGGTTCTCATTTTCCGAATTCTGGTGTTCTCAGGGAGGTGAAGAAAATAGTCTCTAATTTGCTAAATTCATTTTGCTAGTTTTTTTTTTTTGATTTTTTTCTGATGTTTTTGGCATATTTTTCCTCCCCTTCTAATTAAGTTGCGAAATTTAATTTTTTTAATTTTTGCGAAATTTAATGTTTTTCTATACTTATCGAATGTGCTTTTATTAAGAAATTATCAGGAAAACCAGATGTCATTTACCTATTTAAAAAAAAATTAAAACTTGAAAAGTTTTGCATACCCACTTTTCACCATCTACCGGCGATCTTTGACAACGCACGCAAACACCATTAACAGAATCGGCAATCTACATACCTCCTCCGAACGAATTTGATGATTTCGTTCAAATTCTATTGCAATTCAACCGCGACAAATACTGCGAAAAAATTTTAATTTGAGCATTTTTCAAGCATTTTCAAAACCCCAGTCTTCCCTACATTATGCATTATTTTGGTTTCGCTTGGTCATCTGGAGCTCGCACTTATGTCATTTTCATTTCTGGTCAACCCTAACTTATACTATGAATTTGGACGAAATCAACGATGACGAGTAGGGACCCTCTCCTTGTTAGACCTATTCTACCTTTTTTATTTGTTTTTTATTTGTTTTTTTTTTTTTAATTGCTTTCTTGACTTCGATAATAAATTCGTTCATCGAAATGTTAAAATTGAAATGAATGAAGTACTTTCCCACTTCAAAGGTGAAAGGAAAACAATTTTTGTTTTTTTTTGGATGTAAATAATATGTAATAAAAATAGGGTTAAGCAACATGTTTTCAAACATAACTTTTTAAATTTCGGAAGCCTTACGCTGCAGACCCACGGAGCATTAATTAAAAATTACAGTGAACTCAATTATCTAAATATAGTACTTATATACCTTCCAGACACACAGCACGAACTAATGATTCATTTGTACTAACTATTAATTAAAATGCCGTGTGTCACATACTATACGTCATTATAGCTCGAAAATCAGATGATAATGAAGTGTTCTCCTCCTTCATTATAGCTATAATGAGGAAAAATGTGCTAGATTTGGCATATAATGTAAATCTGGAGCTCCGCTGTGCATCTGCCGATTTCAAAAATAAGAGCAAGAAATGCAAAGAAATGCAAATCACAAATTATATTATCAATATTTTTCTCATTTGTAAATTGTTAAATTGAAAAATAAAATAAATAAAAACAAAGTTTTTCTTTAATGTCATAAGTTTATCAAAGTCAGGTCGACAGAACAACTTAATTAAAGAAATGGGTGTGTGTCTGCAGTTTATAATGAATATTTATAGACTAATGAGTCGTTAGTTATGTGTCTAGGGCATTAAGCACAAATTATATGCTTAATAAATTAATTATATTAAATTTACTTAAAATTCCGATTATTGAGTTCACATTAATTCTCAGTTATTCTTTCGTCTCTGGAGGTTACTAGGGCCTACTAGATTAAACCCCCTGCTACACGCCCGCTAGTAGCAGCACCTAGCGTGATCCACACGACGAACGTGCGATTGTCGAGACTCGACACACGTTTCGAGTCTAACTTGGACCGAGCACCGAAATCGAGTTCCGAAAAAAATAAGAAGAAGAGAGTGGTCGAGATAAAAAAATTTTTTGGGCTGTCCGTTCTTAGCGAGGTTTGGTTGGATTTTGGGGAAAAACGAGCAGCGTACAAGAAAGTGTTAGTTTTTGGAAAGGAAAGTCAAGAATGCTGAAAAGAGGATAAGAAAAAGATTTAAGTGAATTTAAAATAAAAGTTTTTGTTACGTGATAAGCGTAGAAAAGGCCCACAAAAATTAATAAAAGGCCAGAAACATAAAGGGAGACAGAAGAAGAACAATCTGGACCACGCTTGTGCGTTAAGAATCAGGGATGATATCCCGACAATACACCAGATGAGATGTACAGACGGAAAAGTATTATTAACAGCACGGATTAAAGGTAGCAAATCTTCATGGTACATGTAGGGAAGCCCTAGGAAGATATGAACGAGCAGGGAAATAGCGACTGATTCGATATTCAACTATAAATGAAATTTGGAAATGGCGGAAACTGATGGCGGAAGGCGTAAGGTTAAATTGACAAAAATTACAGTCAATACGAATTTTCTTTTCTTTATAATTCAATTAAATAGTTACGTTACTAGTAGATTCATTTGAAAACTTTTGATCAAGATTCAATAAAATTCATAATTGATTTGGTCAGGATATCTTTAGAATAAGGCATATGTACAGTACAATGTGAAGTAAGAGGTTAGGATAAGAGGATTAAGGATAGGAAATAGTAAAATAGGAATCTAAATAGAGATTATATAGAAAGTACTAAGATGAAATTTTGATATATATGCAAATAAACTAAAATAAAATTTCTTTTCGACCTCGTTAGTCCAACAAAATCAAATACGGAATATGATAATTGGGGAAGAGAAATGTGTGAAATTAGATTAGAATTAACTAACCGAGGAGTTCAACTCGTAAACGAAAAGAAAGAAAGAAAGACTTTAACAAAAATGCATATCGTTTAGGGTCCACTAAGGCAAAAGAGTTTGGACACAATTTCATTATAGTAGAAACTTTTGATTTTCACTGGCGAAACTTTTGGATAAAGCACTTGAACATTAAAGAATTACAGTAATGATAACAAACCCAAGGCGTGAACTTCATGAAAGTACGCATGACTACCATGAGTCTTAAAATGACTGAAAAACTTGAATCGAAACGATAAGTGACAGGTTTGAAGGTTAAAAAATAATTTTAGCAATTTCAGCATCGTCAAAATAACCTATTCGCCTCCAGGGAGCTCCTTCGAGGGATCATTGAATGAAAAACGTAAGTCAAATCCGCGTTTTTTTGTTGTTGTTATTATATTGTTTATTAATCTCATGCTTAGCCTATGATCAATTTTCATTATGTTGTCGTATGTCAAACGCCACCACAATCGTGGGTGAGAGACTAGTGCTGCATGTCTTTCTTTCTACATTGAAGAGTCAATGATGATGTTGATGAATGACTTTCCTGGAAAAGTAATATAATATAATTTTGGTCGCGTCTAAAGGAAAGTATTCAAAATTATCTAAAGAAAAAAGATAAAAAAAAACAATTAGTAAGGGAAAGTACCCACGGTTATGTCACATGTCGCTGAAAGACGCTTTAAAGAAGAAATTTTATTTTGGGTTAAGTATTAGAGATCTAGTTTTATTTTTGAAAACAAGTAAGTAGGAAGAATGTCAATAATTATTCTGAAATCACAATATTGACCAGTCTAAATATTAAAAAAAGCATCATTTGTGAACGTTATCAAGTAAGATAATATTGGCGCTGTTAAGTGAATAAAGGAAACGAATAAGTTGATTATAACGTCATTGCTCCGTAAGGCTTTTCAATTCTCCTCTCACTTTCCCGGCGCCCCCTCATGTGAAGGTCGTTTAGGTCCGCTAGTCTCTCACCTTACAGGTCAACTAGGGACACTGTGAACTCGCTGCCCTCAGTGTCAAATGGGTGGTTGGGGCGTGCAGTAAGGCCGAAACATCTGCGCCTTCGAGGATGGTATACAAGTAAGTGACGTAAGGGTCCCTTCAGGACCGAGTGTGTGCTGGCTTGTTGGTCATAGGCATGAGGAATTTTTTTGTATCATGGTTGGTGACAGCGGTTTTGTCGGGAACCCCCCCACTCTCCGCCACATAGCCGCGGTGCCAGCATGCCGCCCTGTGTCAACGCTGTTCACCGAGTGATCTGCCAGCTCATGCTGGCAGTCTGGACTTAACGTACGAAGTACATCACTCTCAACGTTACTACCATAACATTATATATACAGCCTTTACCTATGAACTAGCCGTATATTGGACAACACGAATGTACCTAAGGACGGCTTTGTACCTATGAATATAATAATAAAATGAACCCTTAGCATTAGGGTTTGACGGTTTTTAAAAAAACCGGTTTTTAAAATAAATTTGTCACATTTGAAAACTGGTTTTTGAATTAAGAGTACCGGTTTAAAAGTATTCAAATTACTATGTAAAAATTAATTTTTAACTTATTTGAATTGAACCAATTGAAAGAAGTGCAGACCATACACAGCTTAGTCGAGTCGTGTATGTAACCGTAAGCTAGCCGTAGTACATACTCTCGAGGCAGCAATCAGCATACTCTGCATACGCGAAGAAGAAGAACAATTTATCCGTCACGGTCACTTCGAGGAGCAACTTTCGTTCTTCTTCTTGTTTTTGTGAGGTGTTGATGCCTTAAATATCACAACAAATTAATGGCGCGAAAATTCAAACACTTTTCTTATTAACTCCGCACAAACTTCCGCACCACCCACTGACAAGTATATAAATGGACTGACTAATCTCCTATTTCATGTGGCACCAGTTTTGATTTCAGAAAGTATGCTCTCACTGACGATATATTTAAATTATTTGCGAATTTACTTAGGTATATGTATATGCATGCCAGTGGGATTTACTGAATTTACCACAAAAGTATTTTAAAAGTATTTTCCTCAACACGGCTTGTTGTATCTAAATCTTCGAGCATATATAACTCCTTTTTATATTACTATCACTTAGTCCATTAGCCATTAACCATTTCATATAAAAAGTAAATTATCCCTTTTGTAACTACGTCTGCGCCAACACACTTCGCGGCTCTTTGTTTACATAAAAGTGACAGTCAAACACCCCGCCAAAATCAAGATGGCGAAAATTTTTGGCTACGCTGCCATACATATACTTTACTATGGGATGTCGCCTCCTTTAGTTCTCTCCTCAAAGCACGGTAACGACAGGTTCGCTTAATTTTGTAAAGTGAAAACTTGAAACAAAAATATGAAGTTGTTATAGTTGGTAAAAATAACGTAAGTATTAAGTATGTTTCTAATTTCTATGCTTGTATTTTCTATTTTACATTTAAAACTTTAATTTTATTATATAAATTTCGTCTCTCAAAAATTAATGTAACATAAAAAGCGCTAGCTTCTGTCTAAAGGGCGCCATACACCATTAGTTTTGCCGTGGTTTTAAAAACCACGTTTTAGTCGAGATAAGAACCTAAAACGTGGTCAAGAAAAAACCCCACACTGTAAAGCCACGGCAAAATTGATGGTGTATGGCGAACACTACGTTTTGCGGTTCAGATATCTACTAAAACCAGAATTCTGGTCAAGCCAGAAATATCTTTCTCAAAACGTGGGTAATACGTGGGCAAGGCCGTACACCATCCGTTTTGCCGTGGATTTCCTGTTTTGCTCGTTGATAATCAAAGTTAATTTTAATAATAAGCTAAGAAGTAGGCGAGATTTCTGAGTGTTTTACATTTAAATGTACACGGAAAGAAAAAAAAATAAAAAAAAATAAAAATCAAACTCTTTTTAAAACTTTTATGAATAAAGATAAAAAATGCGAAAGCGCAAATTGCATGCAACAAAACAAAATGGCGAGTGTTTTATTTTCGTAAATAAATAAGAAGTGGCGTAGTTTTCACGTTTTACTCTCATAAAATGCTCCCGCGCTTCTGTGAAAACCGGTTTTCATGAAATAATCACAATGTTTGGTCACATGTTGTTGCTGTAAATGGACACTACAAGATGACGGCAAGATGTGGTCAAGTTGGATGGTGTGTGGGGCTTTTTCTTGACCACGTTTTAGGTTCTTATCTCGACTAAAACGTGGTTTTTAAAACCACGGCAAAACTGATGGTTATGGCGCCCTTAACGGGATTTTAAATAAAAAACAGGGTGTTAAAATAATTCATATTTTCTTTCGCAACGTTTCGACATAAATTATGTCTTTATCAAGCTTCGGAATTAGTTTAAGAAGATGCGTGTTTTTCAAAATTCCTAAAAAATGAGTACCTAGATATCTTTAAATTACGGAGAAAGAAGAATTTTAAGAACATTTATTTTTAACGATTCTAAATCAAATTTATAAATACAAGAAGAAAAAACAACCGCCTTCTTGTATTTATAAATTTGATTTAGAATCATTAAAAATAAAAAGTTCTTAAAATTCTTCTATCTCCATCATTGACCGATTCTAACAAGTGTAGGTCCGATTCCCGTCCGCTGGAAAAATTAATTTAAATTACATTAAAATTACTACTTAAAATAATAAAATTTGTAAAATAAACTTCAAAAATATTTATATAATAACTTTACTTTCATTTGCAGATAAAAAGGAATAAGTCTTAGAAGTTTGGGGTAGTTTTAAAAAGTGAGGGGTAGACAAGTCAATCATTGTAATAAAATGTTGATCTGCAAAAGATCTTCTACGAGCAATGTACATAATCATTTGAAAGCAGTTCATAAAATAATTATCGGAAAAAAATCAGAGACGATCGGCGAAGACGAAACGCCACGATCTTCCTCTTCTTCAAAAAAAAACAAACGAATATTTTGAATTTTATGAAAGTGAAATCATATCAAAGCTTGCATTACAAATAGCTCATTCATACGAGAGTCTCTTCAACAACAAGGATATTCATTACCAAGGAACAACTCTACGGATCTCAATCATGCGTTTTATGACAATGCCGCCAAACGTGAAACTATTATTGAATTAGATTCAATAAAAAAGAATAGGAAAAATTCTCTGTGACTTTAGACGAGTGGACTAGCAAAAGAAATCATAGATATTTAAATATTAATGTACACCACCTGCCAGAAGATTTCAATTTGGGATAAGTGTCAATAGCTGGGTTCCTGTGATGCTCGGAGAACAATTGTATGGTGTTAAATCAAAAGTACATAAGTCCAAAAATATACTTTTGCGCTATTTACGTTTGAAGTTTTGAAAATTTTCCCATAATCAGTTTTTTAAAAAAATTTTCATAATAATGTGCAAAGATGTTTTGGATTATGTTTGTATATGCATGTATAACTGTTTTGGATAAATTCTAAGAATTTAAAGTGATTTTTTGGGAGTTATGTAGTTTTGATCAAACATATTTCACAGCAAATGAATCAAAAACTTTAAAAGTATGTTAAGAACTATTCATTTATTAAAAAGAAAAAAGAAAACATTTTCAATTCACATTTTTATTGTACATAGCAAAAATTATTCTTTAAAATTTATTCCTCTGAACTAGAGTCGCTCTCCAGGTCTGGAACACAGCTGGAATTAGGGGAAGTAATGATAAAATATCCTTCTTTTTTTCGTCCGAAATTACAGCAATTTCCAGATATTTCTCTGTAAGATGTAGAGAAAGTTTTCCTCTTCTATTGAAGCTCACGCAACGAAACTCATCGTTATCATCTAAACTATAGCTTTAAAAAATATTTTCCCAACTTGCTTTCTGTATTGCAACCACTTCACATTGCGCCAGGAAACAAATTTCCATCTTCATCTTTCTTTCGGCTAACAAAGTCAGAAACTGATTTGAGAAGATGGGAAAATTTGAAAATCTCGTTTCGTTGCAATTCGTGGACCTGAAATTTATTCTTTTTGCCACAAGATCTCACCAACTGATACCAATCATGAAGTCAAAACAAAGCTGAACCTTTCCAGGCTTCCTCACCAGAACGACTGGAGAGCTCCAAGGACTCTGGCTCTCCTCTATCACACCCAGCGATAGCATTCGCTCTAATTCAGCATCCATCAAATTTTGTACGGCTGGTGAAATTGGATAAAACCGTTGTTTTATCGGAGCTGCGTCATTCGTCTCGATCTTGTGAGCGACCAAAGATGTTTTTCCCAGGCCTAAAGAGGCGAAAAAAGGGAAAAGCTGTTTAGTAGCTTCCAAACGCCGTTGATTTAGACTGGAAAGAATATGGCAATCGGTGTCAGAGGTAGCTATTAAACTCGGAGTCACTTCTGCAAGTATACCTAGGACATCTGGAGCCAACCCAAATAGACGCCAGAAGTCTATTCCTAGATACAGTGCCTGTGTGAGCCCAGGAACCACGTAAAAACGCACGTTTTAGGTCTTACCACGGAAGGTGATGTCCAAGTTCACATGACCATGCACAGTCGTAATGGCACCATTCTCTGCTTGTACCTGTGTCCCATACCTCTTTCATTCAACCTCTGCTTCTGCAACCTTCTCTAGAGCTCCCTGGCCTAAAATACTGACAGTGGCACCACTATCAAGTAATCTAGTCTCAGTTCGCCCGAGCAGTTTTACTTCGCCATACGGTCGAATGTCGTCTGGCATCGACACGGAAATCTGTGCCAGTTTTTTTCTTTCCTGTCTCACCCGTCGACAGTATTCTCGCCAACGAACTGTTGATCGTTCCTTTCTTGGTCTAAAATCCAGGTCAGGATACATAATGTCAGCTAACTCCGCTACTGAGGGGAAGATACGGGGTCTCTTACTGCATTATAATTCTGCAGACGCGTATGATACGATATTTTTTCAACTTTTCCCTAGTTCCGGACATAGC
Source organism: Dioctria linearis (assembly GCA_963930735.1). Classification (NCBI taxonomy): domain Eukaryota; kingdom Metazoa; phylum Arthropoda; class Insecta; order Diptera; family Asilidae; genus Dioctria; species Dioctria linearis. The sequence goes on from OZ005741.1 coordinate 20,669,317, forward strand.
GACATTACTCTAGACTAATAATCTTTTTTATTTTTTCTGTTTTTTCGGATTGCTAGGCGGGTTGGAATCGTGGGCAAGATCACGCGCCAATTTTTTGAGGCCCCCCACTTCATCAGCTGCTAAATTTTTGAATTTTTAACTTTTTTAATTTTTTAATTTTTTTCTGTATTCTTGCAATGTTAATAAATAATTCATAAAAAAATGGATAGAAATGATTGCCTTTTTTTTACGGCACTTCTAAAATCACCTAAAATTCGGGCCTCTAGACTAGAATACCCCTTTAAACACTGAAATCAGTTTGAAATTACGTACTTTAGAAGAACGAATGCAAGAAGAAGACAAGTAGGACTAGCTACTTTTTTGCAATATCCACAAAACCTGTACAGTTCAGCAAAGAAATCTAGTGTACCTCTACTTTCTTTAGCTTCAAAAACCGAAATTTTAAGTTATCTGGTAAGATATTGTCTAGAATATTTCCAAATTCTTATGTGGAAACCGATTCTTATGAAGAGCAAATCGAAGAAACTATATTCATCAGAGTAATGTTTTTTTTAAAGGAAGGCATGGAAAACTCAATTCGTAAGTTTCTTGAAGACCATGAAGAAAAACTTACCAAACTTAGTAGCTAATGAACAAGTATTTTCAATTTCAGGCAATATTGTGTTCAAAATAAGAACAAGACTTAGCCACCGGTTCAGTGGGTATTTTCTGTTTTTTGTTTTTTTTTTTAAATTCTATTTTCTCAGGATAAATTAAAATTTGTGAAATAATTATAAATATTATTTGAAATTTGAAATTTTTGTTTGAGTTTTCATTATTTTCTGTAAGTAATGTGTAATCCTTAATTTTTTTTTATATTTTGACTTTGATATTGATTTTGTTTTTTGTTATTTTATATAAATTAATAAAATATTATTCTCTATTCTATTTTTTTTACAAAAATTCGAAAACCAGCAAAAAACCGTTTTTTTTTGGAAATGTGGAATTCGAAAACCTACTTTTCAAAAAGTAGGTTTTTGTATAAACCCTATAGCATCAATTTAAATGAATTTTTAAATTATCTATGTAATGAAAAAAAATATACAAAAAGCTTAATTAGAAGACCCTGACATTCGCTTTCAACAATGAGAGTTGGCTCAGGGCGATCTGTTACGTACGAACATAGAAGAGGGTTGTCGGAAAATCTATTTTCGTTAAAAAATCTTACGCGTGTAACTTCAAAGCCTTTGATGATGTTACTTGCAGAAATTGCAATGTTTTCTGCAACATCGTATATACAGTAGAGATGCTGTATAATTCTTTGTCTTGAAAGGAAGGGCCAAAGACTGTTCTGTTCAAAGGCTGCTGCAAGTGATTTGAAGTATGAAGGGTAAAATTAAAAGTACCTTTATCTTTGGCTTCATCTGATTATTCCAAACTGAGATATGGCTTCGAGGATTACCCATAATAAGTAGAGCTGGGGTGTTCCTTTGAAGGCTAAGCAAAAGATATAAAATGATCTGAAAATTTTCTGAATATGTGTTCTGTTGACCAGACCGATGCATTTGCTTTACCTATTGTAGCTGAAGGAGCTCCCTTTGACATATTGTCTTTAAAAAGAAAACATTCTAGGAAATGCTATCAAAGAGGATAAAGCATTAACACAGGTAATCATGGTGTTATTGATTCCTCTTCTTTCGGCAAATGTATGTTTATCCAATTGCCTTATTGATTTTGGAGCTAAAACTTTTGCAGGTTTATGCACTATCGTTTTTTGCTAATATTAATTTGATCTGGTGATAAATAAAAATGAATTGTTTTTGGTAAAACAAAATGATAAAGGAAAATCCAATCACAATAAAACAAGTTCTAAAAATGACGACATGCTTATTAGATGAAAATCTAAGTGAATTGGAGCGAGGTCGAGATTGCTTCAAAACTCCCTTTGTGATCAACAGCAGAGGTATGCGACTTAGAACAGAAGGCATAAACAAAGAAGCGTTTGAGAATTCATTAGTAAATTGAGAATATTGCTTGCAGTGAAAATATCATGTAACTAAATAAAGCTGCCCGTTCTAGCCCAGCGAGAAATGGAACCGATCGAAAAGGAATGCAAGTGCGCTTCCTTGGAATCTTACAGCGCTTCCCCACTGTATCCTTGTTCATATCGTTTTAATGTGAGCATGTCCGCAGAGGGAAGCGCTCAAGTGCAGATTCTTGGGAAGCTCTCTAGGAGCGCTTGTAGCACTCTCGGAGCACTTGTATAGGGTAGCACTGTTGGAGCGCTAATAGGGAATACAGAGGGAATCAAGATAAGGGCTTTATTAAAACTGTCAGTTTAGTTCTGAATACGCTCCGTTTAATTTTAAATTAACCACCCACTTCAACTGACTAATAAAGAAGGACAATTCTGCTGTGATTTCAGATGCACATGAGTGATCTTTTCACAACAAAAACCAGATAGGTTATGAATAAGCCTAAACTCAGAGAAGAGATCAGCTTCCGTAAAGATTCCTTTGACTATGGTAAAAGAGGGTTTCGAAAAAGATATTTTCTGGCTATGTTGTGGAAGTCCTTCCCCTGACAAGTGCTTGACATATTTCCCGCTAGGAAGTTTATAATTTTTCTTTGTTTTCATTAAAAAAACGCATCCTGGGATTTGAACGCGTTACAGACAGAGTCTGGGCTTTTCTTAAGTTTATAATTAGATACATATTTTTTTTTAATAGAAAACGTATTTGCTTAAATTGAAGAGCACATCTTCTTTAGATGCATACTTTTCCAACAAGCTATTGGGAATAAATGCATTCAAAAATTAACTGAGATGGTCGAAGAGGGAAAACTTGAACTATTTAATAAAGTTTTATTCGGTAAGTTTTACTTTATTGTTCATAATTAAATATAAAACATTATTATTTGTCAGAAACGCCTGGGGCGTTGGTAGCATGACAGCTCCCGGGAACGATTATTTCGCTTTTTCACCGTGTACGAAAACTAATACTAGTGCAGAGAAAATACCAAATAACCCAGTACTAATATATCTAGTCTGTAGTGGAGCAAAATGAAAATGATACGCTTGAACTAGTAAGCAAGGATCCAGTTCGATGATCCAAACTTTTAACAATCGTAATCTAATCTCCATATGTGCAAAATTTTTTTGCGGGATGCTATGCACACATTTTAGAATTTTTAAATGTTAACGTGTGCGTTCACAGAGGGCGCGACTAATAAAAAAAAGTCTAACCAAGTTTTGCCCCCTAGGCCTCAGCCTACTTGGCCTATAAGGAAATCCAACCCTGCTCATAAGGCATTTAAATGAAGTGGGAGTAGTGGACATATATAAATAATAAACCTTCTGGTACCAGTTATCCCAACTTAAGGCATTTTGGAAACATTTCTGCAAATAATACTCTGTAGTAATAAAAATTTCTTATAAAATAAATTAATATTATTTGAAATAATTTGAGACGCCACTGTCCAAAACGAGAATACTAAATATTTGTTACGCCACTGTTTATTGGAAAGCCAATGGCTCATGTGCATGACTCACAGTTCCAACGGTATTATGTACAATGAATATATAAAGTAAATAAAATCATGACAGTGATTTGAAGATTTGGCACAGTTTGTTGTTAGAGTTTACTTTGGAATTTGAAGAACATCGGTCGATAGTAATGAAATAAATATTTGGTGTCGAGTACAAAAGATATTTGTGTTTATTTTTATTTTTGGTTTTAAAAGAATTTGCATAGTGACTACAACTCAATCAATGTGTGTAATTTGCTTGCTACTTACTCTGAATCCATTTATAACTATTCTAATATGCCCTCATCGTGATTACTCATATCTCGCGTCAATGGTGGATTTGGGTGAGATATCATTTGGAGAGAAAGATGTTTGAAGAAGCCTTTCTACTTTAGAAACAAATTATTCCCACGGGACTGATTTGATAACTACTGGACTTCTGAAAATGTGTGCTTCTTCACTCTTTGCTTCTTTAACGTTTATCTTCAATCAATTCATCTCTGTCCTGTGGATATTTAATTCAAAAATGGAAAATTTGTTTTATTACATCGAAAGTGGCTCAAAGCATATGATAGACAATTATCGCCCTATTTCAAAATTTCACCCAATTCCTACGCTTTTAGAGTCTTTAGTTACTGAAAAAATTTATGACACTGTAAAACTCGGGATCTGCGATGAACAACATGGTACTGTTAAGGGAAAGTCTACTAGTACTAACTTAAAAAAATTTTCTAATAAGGTAATCAATGCTATTGAGTCAGGTAAACAGGTTGATTTGAACTATACAGATTTTACGAAAGCCTATACAGCTCGAAAAAACTGGTAACTGTAAGTCTCAGGTCATTCATGTGAGGTTTGGCGTACCACAAGGAAGCCATTTGGGTCCTATTCTGTTTATTCTTTTCATAAATGATATTATCTCCTGTTTCTCATTTGCTAACTGCCTTCTTGTCGGAGATGATATAAAGCTTTTTATGACTTCAAATACCTTTAGTAATTGCATGGAGTTTAAACAGGATTTGAATAGTTTGGAAGCTTGGTGTATGGCAAATTCATTCTTCCACATCACATACCCTTTCGATATAGACCTTCAAGTATAACTGTTCTAGGTCTAATATTCGATAAGAAGATATCATTTAAAGAGCATATCGATTATGTAACATCTGAAGCTTTTCAGTTAGCCAGGTGCGTATCCAGACCTGCAGCCTAGGGGGGTCACAACTAAAACGTTCTAGGGTGAGGAAATTTTTTTTTTTTAAATCATATTTACGTTATATCACAAAATCCAATTTTCAGATTGATTTATAAAACCTGCCGATAATATTATCCACATCAATGTCAATCTCAGGGTGAACATTAAGGATTCATAACCAGATACGCCTTCTAGTGCAGAGATTGTAGAAATTGCTGCTGACGCAAGCGATTCTGTCACGGGTGAAGTAATTGACTGAGAGTGAGCTTGTTCCTTGAGTCATATTTAAAGAAATCGGAGTGGGAGTGCATGATATGTCACTGACTATTTCTTTTGATGGCAGCTTAACTGATCTCGCTTTTTTTTGAAAAAGTTATCAATGGTTTATTCCGCTCCTATAAATTAAAAGGAAACGTGAAGTTGAATTAAATAACACTACTTGAATTAATACGAAAGTACAAGCAAAGCAATGCCAATTACTGCAGAGGAAAGCGAATAGATTTTAATTTTATAGTTTGCCGTAAAAATTCTGTATAAAAAAGAATTCCACCCGACAAAACTCTCGGCTGTGTTAGTTGTGGAGAAGTAAGAAGAATACTTCTCAACTGACAATAATCTCTGTTTTTGTTGTGTTTTGTGAAGGTATCTAGGTACCTAGGATTTTATAATTAAATTATGGACTCACTGCGTATCCTGGCTATATTTACAAAAACAAATAATCGAAATCCTTGCAATACTTACAGAGAAATATTAATTTTGGTGTCTCAAGGTACGCGCTAAAAATTTTAAATTACGCGAAAATGATCAGTTTGATCGTCCTCCAGTACAGAAGAGATGTTATAAAAATTTTAAATATGCGCGTTAAAGCTTGTATGCAGGATTAAATCGTATCTACATTTTGTTCCCTAATTAGATAGGTATGTAATTAGGTATTGACTCCGATAAATTTTTGACTTATCAATATGAAGAACTGGTTTTGAACATTCAATTTCCATGAGAAAAATGTTCACAACAGAGTAGGTACTAATAGATGTGAAACAAAGAACGGAAGAAATATATGCACCAAATACTTGACCCAAGTGCAAAAAATCCGTCTTTCGGCGGTAAAATGTTAGATATGAAGTTAAAAAAAACTACACCACTATATTACTTGCTTCTCCATCTTTAGTTTGATACCAAACATGACGTATTTTGGATAGCCCCAATGAGGGATTGTACGACCCCCCCCCCCAAATGTGTCATCTATATTTTTGTATTCTAGACCCTAAATCTGAAGGAAAAAGCCCCAGTACTCTACGACCCTCCCACACAGAGGTAGCCGTCCTTCAATATTGCGATACTTCCCACGTTTTCCCTAACTACCCAAGTATGTTAGAGAATCGCAAATTGAGAGTTAGGGCGTTTTAATTGAGGAAAACGAAAAATTTCGTCTTCCAAACTCTCAGAGATGGAGAATCCGGCCCCAGTAGTGCATGAAAAATCTAAAGAAAAAATGTCAAACCTTTCTAAGAAATCTGAATTCTTGTGCCCTTGTCCGAAAGAGTGAACCACCAGAATCAATACGCCAATTCGTTTGGACGGTTGTCGGTAAATAGTTATTCATTAAAGCTCTTAGGGATAATTTACAAGTATATTTCTAAGAAAACTTTAATGCTTCCCTACGAACGTAACACGTTTGAACTACTCAGGCTTAAATCAGTGTCGCCATGGAAAATCAACGGGTGACTAGACGTTGATTGCATTGAACTAGGGTTCTACTGGACTGGAAGAACTCTAATTCAAAATTCGTTAAGTCAGTTTTTATGCTTCTGTTGCGAGCTCCCCAGCAAGTTGTCCTATTGTCGATTTTATGTCCGAAAATCAGATAGGTAAAAAAAAATTTATGATCCCTGACCAATTTCTTAGAAATAATAAGATATTTAAATCTCGAAATTGTGTTCTTTTCATCCATAGGAGTAATCGCTGCAATAAAAATATAAAAGCATCATATTAACCGGGCTGCTAAGCATTGCGTATCTATTTCTAAACAATCACACCCTAAAATAAATATCTAATATTCCAAAATTACTTACCATTGGTACAATGCGTTACAGCGCCAGCATTAATCGCTGGCGACAACTACACATTGTGTCCGTACCATACGAAAATCGTCGTGTTAAACTTTTAAAACTCACTCTACAGCTCAGCACCACATTCAATTCATCGCGAAGGTGAGGTGGCGCTTTGGGGGGGGGGGGGGGGTCATGACCCCCCGTGACCCTCCCCCTGTATACGCGCCTGTCAGTTACTAGGATATTTTAAGAGGCAGAAAGCTGAATTTAAAGATCCCTTAACCGTTTTAGATCCATTTTAGAAAATGGATCCGTTAATAACTCATATAAGACGTATTGAGCGCATTCAACGAAAATTTACTCGTTTTGCTGTGTCTAACCTAAATTGGGATCTTACATTGGACTATAAGTCACGTTGTCTTTTATTAGGATTGCATTCCTTACAGTCTATAGAAGAGTCATACCTAGGTTTAATAATGTTGGTCCATTGTAGGATTTCATATCCAGAACTGCTACTTTCAATTTCCTACTATGTACCTCAAAGAAATATTCGTCCTAGACGTTTATTGGTTGCACGCTTTCATAGATCGAACTTTGGATTTCGTAAACCTATCACACGTGCGCTATTTCTAATTTCAACTTGGTTGATTCTTTACATGATTTTAATTTATCTGCAGAGAGATTTAAGAAAATTATTTTGGAATTTTTGCGCTTAAGCTTTGTAAATTTGTAATATACCCCCCGATTCTACATAAGAGAGAATTTTAAGAGATGTTTTAACATCTTAAATTTAGCAAATAAGAGATTTTAGCAGAATTAGTATTCTACATAAATTTTTGTACAGAAATATTAAGTTTAAGAGGTTAAGAGGGTTTGGAGAATCCCAGCTATTGCAGTTACAGGCTGATTAAAAAAATATGCTTGTATGCCCTGCCATACAATTATTTGTTTGGTTAGGTGAGTAGATACTATCACCTTCTGCCTTATGGAGTATCGTGGCGGAAACACCCTGTATTTTAATCATGTCAATGTTAACACTTGTGTTTATCGAAACCGCGACGAGCTACACTTTAAATCTGAGGTACACATTTCAACTGATTCGCTAAGCAGTTAGTTAACCAAAGTTAACCAGATAAATAACCAGTAATGTAAGCAGCCTTTCTAACCACTTAATTAGCCACATATTTGTCTATTTATTTAACTTGGTTAATACCTGCTTTGCTAACTAGTTAAACTAAACTAACTACATTAAGTTAATGAAAATATTACCCAAGTAATTAACCAATAATCTGTATTGGAGGTTTACTAGTATAAGACAGACAGTTAACCAGTTTAGGTATTAGGAGCGAGCAGATAATCGAGATTAGCGCTACTAAATATAAGATAGAGATAGACAGTCACACGCATGTACCCCGATAGAAAGTCAATAGCTGAATTTTTCCCGGCGGGCGGCGTACCTTTTTTAACTAGAAAACTAACCGGTAAGAGTATTGAATAATTCCCTGATTAATTAACCAGTAGTACGCTTGCAGATAATTCGGGATAAATTGGGAATATGATAAATACAAAATCTAGAATCCATACAACATTCTTAAGAAAAAAATCCGGGATAAAACTGATAATTTATATAATTCGTAATAATTTAGTTTAAGCGTGGTGACCGTTTTTTGAGGCTAGTCCGTCCCTTTAACTCGTACACGAATTTGTCTGCATATTTATTTAGATATTTCTTTTTTACTATTTTCGACACTCGTAGACCCACTTTTCGTCATCACAGCGAGCTGAAATTTGGCACACAGGTTCATGTCGCGTGATAATTGAATCTATCAAAATTTGAACCGAAAATTTCCATGGAAAATCCGGAAAATCGGGAAAAATCATTTGAAAATTTGGTACAAATTTGATTAGTGATAAATCCGTTTCAGGACAAATGCAGAGTTTTCAGATTTTTCCGAAAAAAATTTCCGGAATTTTCCGACTTTTGCGGAAAATTTTCCGGTAAAATTTTTTTTAAATTATGCAGGATCAAGCTCCCTATCACCTGGCATCATTACTTTCTCTCCGACAATGGTGAAAACTTGCAGAAAAATCGAGGAAAATTCATGTAAAACGCTTTTCTGGATATTTACCGACCAAGGAAGCGTTTGAGCGTTTTGCAACGACAAAGTTGTAGAGCGAAATGAGTTGCATAAAGTTGCTTTTGTGGAAAACTCCATGTAAAGCCCGGAAAAGCGCGAAAATCAGCGGACAAATTTTCATCGATATGATTAGTGATAAATCTGTTTCAGGAAAATTGCAGAATTTTCCAATTTTTCTGGAAAATTTTCCAAAAAATTTCCGGAATTTTCCGACTTTTCCGGAAAATTTTCCGACAAAAAAGTTTTATAAGCTATGCGGAATCATTTTTTTCCGTCCTACTGGCATCAATACCTTCTCTCTTCAACAATCATGAAAACTTGCAGAAAAATCGAGGAAAATTCATAGTAATAGGAAAAGTCTGTGGAAAACATGGAAAATCGGGAAAATTCAGTAAATCAGTGTCTTTTCAGCCGTCATAAATTTTGTTTTAAAATATCTCCATTCCAGCACGTAATAACAATTTAGTTAACGTGAAAAAGGCAGAAAATAAAATAAGTAAAAAACGAGTTTTCAAACAAAACTGAGGCCAAGCCGCATGAAAAAGTAGAAAATAAACTTTTCTTCACACACAGAGGTGGACTCAGATTTCATTCGCTGACAATCACCGATATATTTTAGTCTGATCAATCAGAGGTGTAATAAGTGATTTGATTCATGAAGAGAAAGAATATTCAAGAGAAATGTACAAATCAAAAAATCTGAGTCCACCTCTGTGTGTGAAGAAAAGTTTATTTTCTACTTTTTCATGCGGCTTGGCCTCAGTTTTGTTTGAAAACTCGTTTTTTACTAATTTTTTTTTGCTTAACTAGGTCTAGGTATCTGATATAGTTTAGCTCTTTTGGATAATTTGTTGCTGTGGTGAACTAGTAGAAAAAGCCTCAAAGAATCGTAAACCGCATGTCTTGAAACTGAAAAGGCGCAAATTGCAGGAGTAAGTTACAGAATACAGAGGGGTAAAGAGTGTTGCCAGCTTATAAAGTGGAAAAAGTCATTTTTAGCATGGGCAGTTAAAGCTTTTTATATATTATAAATGAAATCATGAAATATTCAAATATTTAGCACACCCACTTTATAGATTAATTAGCACATTTAAAAATATTTCCATACCAGTTCGTCTTACGATAATTTCAGATTGGGTTAAGTAAGAGAATTGAAATTTTACATTTACAGTATTATTTGGAAATTTAAAATGATTGAAACACCTTCGAACCATAAAAAAAACAATTACATAAATATGTAACGATAGTAATAGCATCGATTTAGAGCATGTATGTATGTTGAAATAAAGCACAGAACTTTTGTTTCCGTCTATTACTTAACACTTGTTAGTTTGAAAAGGGGCTGTTTTATAGCTTTACACAGAATTTCCAATTTCAGTTCGGAAACAGTAAGCTGAAGTTATACTATAGAAATATATTCCCAACAGATATGAGTTATAGAATTTTTATTTGCATGACAAACCTATGAACCATTTCTGAGTCCTTGAATCTAAAATTGTATCTATAGCAGCTACCTAGTGGGAAAAGTTCGGAGCGTTCCAAATTAGCTCCGAAGAAAGAGTATAGCAGAAGCTTTTTGAGAAAATACATGTATAGGATTTCGAAGCATCAAGTTTTCTAAAACCGTTCTAAGTGTATCCAACTCTAACTTATTCTGAAAATGCTTTCCTATGCTTTTAATTGCCTCCTCCAAAATCACTTTTCAGGAGCACTGTTATGGGAGCTCAAATGGTGCGGGCATGCAATGCAATGATAAAAAGTGTATGCAAGCAAAGAGGTGCGAGAAGCGAGTGCTCTTTTATACCTAGATTTTGGAGTGCTCCATTTCCCCCGCGGGGTAAGTAGTAAACACATATTTGCAAATTATCCAAATTATCCGAAATATTATCATATGGACTTTAATGTCCAAATTATGTTAACTAAATTAAACAACTGGTTGTTTATGATTTATCTATACTTATTAAGGACTTGTATAAGATAACCAAAGTCAAAAATGCCGAAGTAATAAATTTGAAACAATTTTCATTTTTTATGAACAAAACAAAGTAGACAAAGATTCACTTAATTTCATATATTCAACTCATGTAACCGTTTCCAAGGATTGTACGAAGAGAACGTAATCCTTGAACTTCTCTCAGGAAAAACTATAGACTCTTAATTCGAATGTCCTGGAATGAATCATTCGAACATAATCATAGGAAATTCCTTGGAAATCACCACAATATTTTCGTCAGAATAAATTCCGAAATAGAAGATTGCGTTTATATCTAAACCAAGTTTTCTTGCATGGAATAAAATTTGAAATAACCAGCGCATCTATTCCATGGATTAAATTCGTACGTACAACGAGGTCAACTCTGTGAACAAGAAAATAAAATATTTATTAAGTCTATTTCTCTCTTATAAACCTTGATAAATCACTAAACATATTCAGTTCAAGTAGGTATGATTTAATAATATTTAATACATACACACTAATATAATGGTATGACTGTAGAAAAATATAAACCCGATTTACTTAAACATTAGATTAGAGGTTTGAAATGTTTGTCTCATCAACCACGAAACTTGACTTTTTCACGAACCAAATGTGGACAATTTTACAAGTTTCGCCCTGAAAATTAGCTTTGTTATTAAGTTAACATCTTTTATTTAACCCGGGGCTTATACGAGATTGTTAGAACTTGCATGCAAGCCTCACTTTCAACGCGATTTTAAATTTGACAAGTTCACTTGATGTCTTATCAACTTGCATGCAAGTTCATTTAAAAAATTTCATTGAGACGTAAAGTCTTGTGTATGTCGGAAATTTTAGCAATGAAGTAAAAAACAGAAAATAAAAGGTAAATGGTGTAATGCAAATGCTCCCGGTATAAATTTATTAATTTCTCTCAAGCATTTCTTTTCCGCCATCTTGAAAACTGTAAAATGTCAAATTACTATCACCTCAGCTGCCATGATTTTTCATAATGCCAGTTCGCTGAAAGATGAGCTGTCTGCATTGGCAGTAGGGATTTCACGTGCAAGAAAGTGCAAACTGCATGCAAGCAGTACTATTACGTGTAACCCCCGGGTAAAACATTAACCAACATTCTACTATGCTTGGTTGAAAAAATGTAGGTATTTAAAAATGAATATTTAACCCCCGTCCTTCAAAATGAATACGACCAAAAATGCGCACAATAAGAGGAACTATCTAAATATCAAGTTTGATAAAAAAGTGTTTTTCGAAATTACCCTTCCATTTTCGAAACTCGAATTCGAATTTCCAAGTAGGAAGTAGCCAATTAAGTTTCGAATCGCCCATATACACTCACTACCATTCAGAGGAGGTACAGTCCGCGCAAGTAATCGGTTCTTACTTTTAAAAAGGTCTGCATTATATACCCAAGCTTGGATTTTTAACAGACAAAGGTTAGGCAAAGTTGAGAAGAATCTGCTCTAAGTACTATATCCAATGGGACATTTAGCAGAGAAAAGTCGAACCAAATTCAGAGGAAACTACATTCTTTCCAATAAGTTTGTCTCAAAGAGTATGAAATTGGGGATTTTTAGCGGACAAATATTGGTCAACATTTCTTGCTTTATCAAGCTTAAAATTTTGGAGATTTAGCAAAAAGTTGGACAAAGTTCAGAAGAATCGAAATTTTATGTTTGATTAGACTAAGAGATTTTGTAGATAAGAGTTTGTCAAAAACTTTGGTTTGGACCATTTTTAATCAGATAATTTGTCATTGGCAAGTATAAAAGGTATATTAATACCCTAACATTTTTCTCCTTCGCATTTTCCTAACCCGTTATTCGGACAAAACTTGGACACAGCATAGAAAATGTCCAACATTCAAAATAATTTGGCAAAGAAAGTATATCGGCTCAACGTTTTTCCTAAATATATTGAATAAAGATGGTAAAATGGACCCATGCTTACTAGGAAACTTATAGGCAAAAAATAAATGACGTTTATTAAAGCAGGTCTTAGTAATTTAATTAATATAGAATAATTTATTAGCACAAATAACAAATAAAAACCCATTTGAAGTAAATTGGCTGACAATATACATTATATATATATCAGAGCTCTATATTAATCGATTATTTCAAGAATTAAATACCATCTGATAATGATTACAGTGGAATTAAAAAAAAAAATCTAGATTTCGATTATGATTACGTAGAAATCGTACTTAAAATTTTTCAATTACAATTACTCGTAATCGTCATCAATGATTCCCGCAAAATAATTAAATTTTACCTGATTATATTGGGATTATGCAATTACTTGCAATTCCTTATAAAGTATTCAATGAATACTTCATGATTACTATTTAACTTATAGTTTTTAGCTGAGCTGGGCAAGTACTAACGAAAAAGTACTTAAATACAAGTACAAGTACCGAAGGCCTGACTACTTCAGCGTAAGTACAAGTACCGCATGTATGAAAAGTACTTGTAACCAAGTCCTAAGTCTATAAAAAATACTGAGTACTTTTTAAAGTACTTTTTTAGTATCTTTGTACGTTGTGGCAGTCATATAATGAAGTTTATCGAGCTCAGTTAATAGATATTAATAAATAAAAACCTTTGAAAACTATAATATGTATAGTAACCAGTGGCTACTATTTAAAGTTTTCGGCGCTGCAAGCAGTGCCATCTTTACTCATGGGCCCCTAGACCTTGTGATAATAGACCAACCGATGATTAATTCTTTAACCAGTAAGAAAACCTATTACAAGTTAGTTTATCTGTTACAGTTTGGCTACTAAAAGTTTATTCGAACTTCTGTACATGGCAATAAAGGTTCATATAAAGTAACGTATAGTGACTGTGTTGCAGCCCCGTATTTATGAAATTTCCGAAATTTTTTCATGGTATACTTTCAGTAGGCAAACTCAATTTATTTCGTAATCAGCGAAAATTTTTATACTGTTGGTTTATGTTAGGCCTAACGTGCATTGGAGAATTTTTGTAGTACGCACACAGTGAATAACTCATGTTTTATATCATCATTTATCAATATCATATTATCAATATAAATTCCGAGGGGACAGTGTGATCTGTATGTACATTTGTCATAAGGATATAGGCTCTTCCAATTTGGAGAAAAAGGGTGCTTAAAGGAAAATTTCATTTATGTAATGTTTGATGAATTGCGATCCTGTCCTGAAAAATTCTATGGATATTTCCGTATGAGTGTTGAAAGTAAGTTTTCTAAGAAAGAAATAAGGCCCTCCTACATCAGGTCGAGACATTGTTGACTTTATATTGGAGTGAGGCATTGCTTGTTTACCCTTGGTTATGCCCTCTCACGTATATATGGACTGCTTACTTTTCTATTTCACGTGGACACAGTTGCTTGTGTCAAAACGAATTCTTACGTCGGTGCCAACATAGAAAAAATCATTGATGGGAAATTGAAAAAGTGAGCACACAGCTCGGAAAGTGATTTTAATAAAACATTTAGAATTTCTTCTGCGTATCTAATATGAATGTTTTGTCTTTGGTAAAACAGTTTTTATCAGTAATAACCCTAAATAATTAATTTTAAATTTTGTATTTTGACGAATCCACTAATTTATTTGTTGTTTTCAGATTTCTCTCTCAGTTGGTACTTGGTGCTTAGACGGAAAGTGTATTTCTATGAACGTAGTCAGTCCATATTATACATCATGTCAGTGGTTATATCATCAAGTTGAGACATCGTCGATTTTATATTCGAGCGAGGCTTTACTGGAATTTGTTCTACTTGCCCAGTCTTGTGTTTGTGTGTTATTAGTTTGTCTAAGATTCTGCCTTGACGCGTGAGTGCGGCACATGCATGCTTAGACAGTTCTTTGCGTGCTTTAAAACTCAACAAAAAAGGAGTTGCGCTAGAGATTGTGTTTGCTTTTCTACGAAGAGTTAATATTTGTAGGTACTTAATAGACTCAGAAATACTTAAGTAAAAATCTTGGTACTTAAGTACAAAACTAAGCTTTAAGTACAAGTAAATAGAAGCAAATACTTATGTTCACGTACTAAGTAGGGGCATTTCAAAAGTATTGAGTAATAAGTCTTAAGTAAAGAAAATGTACTTTAAGTAGTACTTAAGTCTTTTTTTACTTAAGTATTCCCCAGCTCTGATTTTTAGTTATTATCCTAAAATTATATACGTCACTAACTTCACCAGGAAATTCGGTTAAATAAAATTCAAAGTTTTCTCTCATTTTCGTTTTTTACTGAAAATAGACTTGTGGTATTGCGATCCCTTACCCTTACCCTTACATTTCCATTCCTCCAAATAATCAATGTAATGAAATAGGAGTGATAAAGTAATAAAAAAAGAATTGTAAAGCAATAGTGAGTTACTCATTGATGAAGTAATTATTGATTACTTGTTAAGCCGTTTTAAGCAATCGCAAGTAATTGCATAATTGGAACATAACTTAATAAAATTTAATCCTTTTGCTGGAATCATTAATTAATTACCATAACGATTATCAGTAATTGTAATTGCAAAGTGCACAATCGTAATCATAGGGTAATTAATACTTTATATAATCGATTAATGTACAGCTCTGATATATATGTATATTATTATTTATATTATATTATTTATTAACTTTATTATATAAATCTGGCATAGTCAAGTCGAAATTGTGTGCTATAAACGCCGATTGAGTAGTCGAGTTGGCAACTAACAGCTTGGATTTATTTTCTTTGCTGTTAACTCGAAAGTTTTGTTAGGTTTTATATTTATTTTGAGTTTATTTTATTTATTCAAACAAAACTTATAACTTTTATAATTTTCTCAAAAAATACCATAAATAAGATGTTATGCTTAACTCTCACTTCAACTATATTTGGACCCGTTCTCAGCTCAATATTTCAAATCGAGTACTTAAATACACGGGTCGGAAACTCAACTCTGCATCATGGTATGCGTGGTATTCACTGATATTTCAGGTTATTCCAGAAAAGTTTTTTTCTCTATTGAATTAAGTAGATATTTCACGACAATTAAGATGGATTAATTGAGCCCTGAAATATTATGCAGTTTAGACTCTTGTGACAATACTATTTAACCTACTTTCTGTAGTGGTGGTCCTAACTTTTGATAAAACTGGATTATCCATGGATTTTTTGTATAAAATTCTAGAGTATTAAATTCGGGGAAGAGGCATTAAATTGGCTCTGATGGAGCCCTAAATTTTAATGTATTCAAAACTTGTCTATCATGAAACCGTTGGTCCCAGCTAAATTTATGTAGATATTTCACTTAAGGAAGACCAACAGGGTGACGGTTAAAAAAATATATATATATATATATGTATGTTGTATGTTTTTTTCATTCTTTCGTAGTATAACATGTTTACATTGCACTTATAAAATATAAAGGTTAAATACAAAGAATTACAAAAGTTATGGGGACTTAAGTGAACCTGGGCATGCGTCTGTAAAGTTATGATCCTTTCTTAACCCTCTCTAGGAAAATATGTTTATGATCACAACTGGCAAAAAAAATTGATAGGCTTGTGTAGTTTTATGTTTCTTTATTAATCATTGTTCAGGTAATAATAATATTACTTGCCTATGCCTAGATCTGGAATCGACGGATAAAGGTAAAGTTAAACAAAAATTATTTATCGACAAAAGAAAATAAATTTAAACTTTTTAATGTGATTTACCAAAAACTGAGTTTCTTTTCATAAGTTAAAATTTTCACAAATAAAGTAAAAAACTCTGAATTTTTGAGGAAATTAATTTTTTTTTTCAGTTAACCGTTAACGGCTACGCTTAACTGAAACTACATTATTTTAATATTAGGTTTGTTCGTCAAAAACACCGTGTAAAGCACTATAGTGTAAATTTTCCCCTACAATATGGCGGCTACAATACCCAGGGTTTTGTGCACTCACCGATTAAGTTTTTTTGAAGTTAGGGTAATGCTAGTATACTCTGACATTTTTCTGACAGTTCTTCTGAGTATAATTAATTGTGAAAAGTTATTTATAAAATTGGTGAAGCCATAAATAAAATTTGATTAGTGATAAATCTGTTTCAGGAAAAATGCAGAATTTTCCAATTTTTCTGGAAAATTTCCGGAATTTTCCGACTTTTCCGGAAAATTTTCCGACAAAAAAGTTTTATAAGCTATGCGGAATCATTTTTTTTCCGCCCTACTGGCATCAATACTTTCTCTTCAACAATCATGAAAACTTGCATGAAAAATCGAGGAAAATTCATGTAAATCTGTGGAAAACATGGAAAATCGAGAAAATTCAGCCGTCATAAAATTGTTTTAAAATATCTCCATGCAGCACGTAATAACAATTTGGTTAACGTGAAAAAGGCAGAAAATAAAATAAGTAAAAAACGAATTTTCAAACAAAACTGAGGCCAAGCCAGCCGCATGAAAAAGTAGAAAATAAACTGTTCTTCACACACAGAGTTGGACTCAGATTTTATTCACTGACAATCACCGATATATTTCAGTATGATCAATCAGAGGTGTAATAAGTGATTTGATTCATGAAGAGAAAGAATATTCAAGATAAATGTCCCAATCAAAAAATCTGAGTCCACCTCTGTGTGTGAAGAAAAGTTTATTTTCTACTTTTTCATGCGGCTTGGCCTCAGTTTTGTTTGAAAACTCGTTTTTTACTTATTTTATTCTATTCACTTTCTTCTAATTTTTTCTTATTTTTGCTTAAGTAATTTATAGTGTTACAAATGTCAAACTTATACCCCAAAAAGTTTTTAGTGTAAGCTCGGGGCTTCGAGCAGGAAACTAAATGGAGTTGACTAGAACCGTGATACAGCGTAACTACTTTTAAGTTGTGTGGGGTACACCAGTGAAATCGAGAAAATACTCTCGGCATATCGAGTGGCCATACTCTTTCGGAATTTTTTTTGGCAGAAACTGATGGAAATTATAAAAGACTAAGCATGACCTCTCAGGTGCAGAAGTGTATCTTAGAGGGGCAGTAGGGGTAGCGGTCAGTCCTTCTCGATAACATCAAAATCGCCTGCACAACAAGCTGATATGAATTTTATGCATAAATATATCTACTGAATCCATGAGTTCCGTATGTATGAAGCAGTTTATTTCTAATATTTAAGTACCTATAACCCTAAAATCACATCTATATTTCGTCATAATCGAAAAAGTGTTGGCCCCAGAAATGCAGCTTTGCAAACCCCTCAAGAAATACTTCCCAAGCCATATATGTCCGATTCTCTAAAATCATGAAAGAGTGACTAGACATTGATTTTAAAAAAGCTAGAATTGGTTTAAGACCAATTCTTATAATACCCTAGCTAGATGAATGCCCTTATGAAATTTCGTATTGTCACCCTTCTGTCCAGGTTTGAATTTTGAAGTGGTTTTTCGCATATATTTCTAACACCAATTTAATAGGAATTAATATTCTGAAGAGCTTTTCATTACAATAGAAACGTCTACGACTGATCGTTTTCACAGTATACCTAAAATCCCAAATTGTTATCTGGCAACACCAAGAAAGGGTTGCCCTATTTTTGAAACTGTATTTACTCTTTTTATTAAGATGCCGGCCAGGTACAAAATTTCAGCTCTCTACATTACAGGCGTTCTCAGGCAGTGTCCAAATATATAGAGAAAGACGAAATTTGTGCATGACGAAGGAGTTGCCCGATTTGTCTCATTTCTGAACTTAATTTTACATTTTTAAAAAGCCCGCGTGCAAAATGTCAGCTTTCTAAGTTAACGCGTTCTCGAGTTATCGTGCGAACAGACAAACGGACGGACGGATGGACAGACGGACATGCAAAAATCAAAATAGCTTTTAATATTATGCTTGGGTGTTCAATCTATTTTGCTCTAGCAGCATTATTTCTATGCGTTACCAACGGAATGGCAACCTTAGTGTATAACCTATGATTCCATTTAGAGTATAAACAACAAAAGCTTATACGATTCTGTTTCATTTCCTATCTTTTTGCAACATATTTTATGATAGTTCGTAAATGGAAACCTCATCCAGTCATTCAGATTTCTAAAAATTTCTGATTTGAGTTTTCGAAAGCTGTTGAACCTCTATTATTAGAAGGCGTACTTAAATATCTTAAGTATGTACTTGGCGGTAAGGCGGTATTACATGCGTACTAATGTACTTATAGGGCATTTAAAAACTGAAAAGTGGAGCTTATAAATATCAGTAACAGTGCTCAGCGTGCTCAGTACATTTCGTGTTTGACTGACTCGTACAAAGATTATGTACTTAGAATGAGATCAGCATTGCGTGCTGAACCAAAGCAATTTTGGAGGTTTATTAACTCTAAGCGCGACTGTGACGGATACCTTTCATCGTTGCGACTCGGTAGCTTAGACAGTGTGGATCCGTTAGAGACTGCCAATCTTTTTGGTTACTTCTTTAAAACTGCATTCTGTGATAACCACTGTGATATTAGTTATAATGATTTTACCCATTTGACGAAGCTTCCGCTGACTTCTCTTCAACCTAAAGACCTGTTTTTCGATGAAGCATCTGTCTCCAGGTACATTTCAAGCATAGCTGATAGTTTTTCTGGTGGCCCGGATGGTGTTCCTTCCACACTCATAAAACATTGTGCTACGTCCATCGTTTCTGTTTTGTGTTATTTATTTAATTTATCTTTAACTTGGGGTATTTTCCCGAAACAGTGGAAGCTTTCTTTGATTTTTCCTTTGCACAAGATAAGCAATAAGAGCGACATTTCTAACTACAAACCTGTCGCTAATTTAAGTTGTATTGGTAAGATATTTGAAGCCCTGGTTTGTGATGTTTTGTATTTCCAATGCAAGCCCTTCCTGTGCTCTTTTCAGCATGGTTTTATGAAGGGGAAATCTTCTACGAGTAATTTATTGGAGTTTACTAATTTCTGCATTTCTGCTATTGAAAATGGTAAGCAAGTGGATTGCATTTTCACGGATTTCAGTGAAGCTTTTGACCGAATCAAACATAAAATTTTAATTCATAAGTTGACTGTTCTTGGTTTTCTTACTGTCTTTGTCAATTGCCTTCGTTCTTATTTATCTGATCGTACGCAGCGAGTCATATTCCGCGCAGCTCTTTCTGACGAAATAGATAATACTTCCGGCGTACCTCAAGGTAGCCATCTTGGACCACTCCTTTTTATAATTTACATCAACGATGTATCTCTGATTTTGGCTAGTTCAAGAATTCTTTGCTATGCTGACGATGCCAAAATCTTCCGCATTGTTTCTAATAAAAACGAGTGCGGATTTTTAAACTCGGACTTAGACACCTTTCATATATGGTGTGCTATTAACTGTCTTCCTCTTAATATTAGCAAATGTACTAATATGTCCTTTTCTCGTAAAAGGAGGCCATTGGCGTTTAATTATATTTTAGATGGATGCTTATTAACTAGACTCAACAAAACCAAAGATTTGGGTGTCTTCCTTATATACTCGTCTTTCCTTCGAACATCATATTAATTCAATCGTGGCCAGAGCTAATGCTACTCTGGGGTTTATAAAGAGATGGTCCAAAGAGTTGAATGATCCATTCATAACGAAGATCCTTTACTGCACATTCGTTAGACCCAATTTGGAGTATGCCAGTCCTGTCTGGTCTCCCTTCTATTCTGTATATATAAATCGCATCGAGAGCAGCGGAGATTTATCCGATTTGCCCTGCGAGGACTTCATTAGGACAACCCTATTATTCTGCCTCCATATGTTGATAGACTTAAACTCTTTCCATTAGATTCTCTTGAGAATAGACGTAAAACTTCCAGAGTTGTCTTTGCATTTCAGTGTATACAAGGAGTGAGCTCTTAAATACTTTCAATATATCTGTTCCTGTTCGCTCCTTGAGGAACTGTGACTTCTTCGTTGTTCCTCAGCATAGTACAAACTATGGCATGCACGAGCCGGTTTCATCAATGTCTCGTCTCATTAACCACCAGTTTGATTGCATTGACTTTCATCTTTCAAAATGTCAAATAAGAGATCGGCTTAGTTAAGGTTACTTGTTTTTCATTATTATGGTTATGTATGCTTTTTTTATTTTATTGTTATATTTCACTTTTGTAAACTCAGTAATCAGATCATTGATAAAGCTCTAAATAAATAAATAAATCAGTACCTGGACTTTTACTTGAATTTTGAAGTACCAGTATCGGGATTTGTACTTGAAAATTATTTAAATACCAGTACCGGGACTTATATTTGTACTTAAATGGTTTTAAGTCCAGATCGAGGTCCTGGTACTGGTACTTGTAGGGGAGCGGGGGGTTAGTAGTAACAGGGGGTAAGTAGTAACAGCTTAATTACTCAGCAGGTTTCGAATATTTTGTTTTCAATTTACACTTAATCTGCTCCTTATAACAGAGCCTATAACGTAAGCACAGCCAGTGAGGCGCGGGAGTGCGCTGTAAATGGTTGTGAGCAGGCACACTATTTTTGTCAGGTAACATAACAAAATTAAGTTCGTAAAGTTTGATTCTAAGTTACTGCAATGTCTTTTTGAAATGAGTATCTATTAATTTGTGTAGAAAATATACTAAGCTATCATATGTAACTACTTTGATTTGACAATAACATAAATTTTTTTTCAATAAACAAAAATGTTCAAAATTTTCTAATGGGGCTAGTTGTAACGAAACTCCGGGGAACATTGTAACATGTTACAGCTTGCCCCTTCATGTTTTTATGTGAGTGCCTATGTTTGTTATTAGGTCTGTTTAATGAGCAGAAAAGTATAAAGTACTCCAAAATGAACTGAACTGAGCTCAGTGAGTCTGTTCTAAAGTAAATTGGAGTAACCTAGAGCAAGATTTTCTGATCTACCTTTTTCGAAGGAGTAATTTAGAGCAGGCATTTAATAACTGCAAATTGTCTTAGTTGTTCTGATAACAAATCAAATAATTGCATTTTTTGTGGATAAAATAAAATCTGGACTATTCTAGTGGAATAATTTAAATAATAATTGTGTTTTTCTAAGTGAAAATAAGGTTTCATTGCATTAATTCAAACAATTGTTCTTTTTGGTGACAGATCTCAGAAAATTTGTTAGCTGCCTGCACCTTTCTGCTCTTTTTCGCTCTATTTTTAATTTGACAGTTAACCTAAGTTGAGCTGCCCTGCTCTCTCTGAACTTTCTTCGAGTTCTTTAAACAGACCTAATAATATATAGGTAGATACACAATAGATTTTTTTAATAGCATTATAATATTCCACTGCTGGCCAAATGTCTTACCAAATGCCTGCTACAGAAACCATCGCAGAAAAAGCTACTTCGATGCAAAGTGAAGGAGACTTCACATTTGATCTCGAAGACCCCGAATTGCTACAATCTGCTCCGCAGTTGGACATAAGCGTCACCGATGTTATTAACCTGCTGAAAGGTGAAAAATCTAGTGAACTAGTTCCAGGACCGTCAGGGATCCAAAATAGATCAATAGATTTTTCACCCTCAAAATTCAGACCACTACCTAAGCTCCACCTAGGAGAGAATCTAACAGAGGTGGACGCAAGCGAAAATCCGCTATATTGACTGATACTCCAGAAAAAGAAGCCTTAGAAAAAGAATTCGAAGAGAAAATGAGAAAGAAACAGAAGCAAGAAGATAAATAAAAAAACAATGGAAAAGGTAAGCGAAATGGTAAAGGAATGGCAACAGGAAAATCGACCGAAAAACAAAAGATTTATAAAGTGAAGAAAAGGGTTTTGAATAACGAATCAGATTCAAAAACAGAAGAGTGGTTCTGTTTGATTTGCGGAGAAGACTGGCTCAAATGTTTGATTTGCAAATTGCGGTCACACGTTAAATGTGTAAAAGGCGCGATCCTGTTTCATACGTTTGTGTGAACTGTGATTCTGATGAAGACTGAACTTAGAGAAGCCATTTGATTTGGGTATATTTTCAAACTATACAAGTTCAATGACCAAAATTTATGTTAATCTTTGCAAATTATTATGTTTAACAGACTAAGTGACAGGAAAGATCTCTAAAAGTTAAACTTATTATAAATACGTTATAAGTAATATTTTTCACATTGATTTACAATAAATGACTAAAAATCATACAAATATTTTGTTTTATTATGTTGTTACTACTTTCCCTACGCCAGTTACAACTTGCCCCGAGAACGGGGTAAGTTGTAACATGCTACTACTTTCACAAAAAGTCATTTATACAAGCATTTGTTATTAATTTAAGCCCAGTTATCATTCTAATTGACGTCCTCTCATTTAAAAGTGCTTCAGCATGTAAATACTCAATATTTTGACTTCTCCATTGAAAAAACTAAAAAAATGTTACAACTAGCCCCCCGCTCCCCTACTTGAAATTTTAAAGGTGTGCGTTAAACCATATTAAAAAAAAAACCTTTTTTTTTTCAAAATACCTCAAGTACGTACCTCACTGGCTTGTTAGGAAAAAAATGGTTTTAAAATTTTTTAGTAACTTTTGTTCGATTAAAACACCGGCTGAACTTAGGGCACCCTATTATCTTGTTATTTGAAATTCAAGGATTACACGGGGCTACCCCGAATCATCTAGCAGGAAACTAATGGAGTAGGCATGGTGTATAAGTTATAGGGTGTTCCATATGTGGTCTGGCATCTGAACAGCGACGTATTTAAGTTGAAACATATTAAAAAAGCTGTCATTGCATTAAAATAAATTTTACTTCAATTTGTTCCGTGATTTATTCAACATAATAATGGCGCCTAAATGCCTGCAATGCTCAACATACTTCAATAAAAGTAATATTGGCTTTAAATGTGTGGATTGTTCGCAACATTATCATGCCTCCTGTGCAAAGATTTCTAAGGATCTCATATCTAGTATTATGAATGATACTGTTGCGTTCCGCTGTAATAACTGTACTTCCAACAACTCGCAGAAATCGTTCACTGATGGCGGCTCTGACTCCAATGATGAATATTCATCTGATATTATCTCTGCTGTTAAGCGGATGTCGGCGGAAATAGAGAAGTTAAAATCTAAGCAAATGGAATTTAATAATTCTATAAACTCCCTAGTAGATGGTTTCCGAGACATAAAGAAAATGGCGGACACGCTTTCAGCCCATGAATGTAAGATTAAACAGCTTGAAGATGATAAATGTCGGATGTCTACAGACTTGCTTAGCATGAAAGACAGGATTAGAGTATTGGAAGAGAGCTCGTTATCTAATCATATTGAGATTAGAGATGTACCGTTCCAGCCCAACGAAAAGGTTTTTTGTTCGTAAGCTACATGATTTTTTGGATGTTCCTTTGGATGATAGTCAAATCACTAAGTGCTATCGTATCTCTTCAAAGCGTATATAATAATAATATAATATAATATATATAATAATAATATAATAATAATATAATAATAAACCTGCTAGCACTATTATTGTTAAATATTCAGTTAAATATGTTAGAGATTGTATTTTAGAAGCGTGCAAGGCAAAAAAGAATATATCTGGTAATGTTTTGGCATTCCCTAGTAATAGTAATATATATATTAATGAATTATTAACAAGAGAGAAAAGGTCTTTACTATATGAGGCTAAACAGTTCAAAATCAAACATAGCTTCAAGTACGTTTGGATGAAAAATTCCAAAATCTACCTTAAAAAGGATGAAAATTCCACACCGTTTTATCATAAAGTCAGTGGAATGTCTCGATCTCATTTTGAAAAAATCTCACGTATCTTAATTATCATATAATTCAATATGAATTTTAACGTTTATTACCAAAATGTCAGGGGGTTACGTTCTAAAACTGAGAATTTGCGACTTTATTATTATTATTATTATTATTCCGGGGGATGCAGACAGGACTCCCGCCTCTCATCCTGCCACCGCGACCTAGGAGATCTTTTGTGACATTACCCCTAAACGCCCTAGGGCGCCCATTCGAACTTTAGGTCTTTAATGAAACCTATAATGTCTTTGGGGGCCATTTTAACAACATCCTCAGGCATTGGAAATGCCTTTCCTAGATGTCTTAGCCTTATGCGGCATAGAGCTTCACAATCACACAGGATATGCTCAGCAGTTTCATCGTCTTCCATACAGAATCGACAGGTCTCATCATCGACCTTACCCATCTTCTTGAGATGGTATCTAAGTGGGCAATGCCCAGTAAGTAGCCCCGTTATGAGCCTTAGTTCCTTTCTGCTGAGTGTGAGGAGTTCTTTTGTCCTCTGTTGCGAATACTTTATAAATTTTTTCGCTTGTCTCAGCCCCGGGGTGTTTTACCAGTATTCCTTTTTAGTTCTGTCCTCCCAAAGCCTGATCTGAGCCAGGAGGTGACTCTTTGGGTGTCCAAAGACAGGCTCCGGGCCAATAAACGTAGATTTGGCTCCTTCCTTTGCAAGGCTGTCCGCAATCTCGTTCCCCTTAATGCCTTCATGTCCTGGTACCCATATTAGTGTCACCCTATTTGTCTCAGCCAGTTGCTTCAAGACAGTAAGACAGTCCCAAACCAGCTTAGACTCAAACGTAAACGAGTTTAACGCTTTAAGTGCTGCTTGGCTATCTGATATTATGTATATTTTTGCTCCACGGATATTCTTATGGATTATCTCGCGAGCGCATAGTTCTATTGCGTGTATTTCTGCCTGAAAAATGGTTGGTGAGGCCCCCAGTGCCTTTGCGAGATGGCACCTTGGCCCATATATGCCCACGCCTGCTTTACCTTCCATTTTGGACCCATCCGTGTACCATTTAAGAGATCCTTTTTCAAAGGGTAGGTCCCCAGTGTACCACTGTTGACGGTCCCCCAAGATCACCTTAAATGGCGTTTCAAAGTTATGGCGTTTTTGCATAACATCTGAAATTGGGCTAGTCATCGGGTCCTCTACGAATTCCTGGAGGACCCTCAGGTGGCCAGCCAAATTGTTTATGATTTGGATATTTGCCCTTTGCAGTCTTATTGCACTATGTATGGCCTGCCCTCTCACATGCAAATGTAAGGGTAGCAGGTCCAACATAGCCTCTAAGGCTGTGGTTGGGCAGGTACGCATGGCACCTGTTACCCCTAGACATGCAAGCCGTTGTAGTTTTTGCAAACTAGCTTGAGCCGTCTTTTGTTCTGTTTTTGGCCACCAAACGAGTGAAGCGTATGTGACCATGGGTCTTATAATAGATCTATATGACCACAGAGTCATTTTTGGTTTTAGACCCCAAGTTTTGCCAAAAAGCCTGCGGCATGTCCATGTTGCCACTGTAGCTTTATCAAGTATTCTTTTTAAGTGAGAGTTCCAGGTTAGTCTATTATCTAAGGTAATACCCAGATATTTGACCTCCTTTGAGAATTCCACTGTTGTTCCCTCAAGAGATGGTGCTTTCAAACAAAGCTTCCTTTTTCTTGTGAATGGAACAACTATTGTCTTGCCCGGGTTGGCTCGAAGTCCCATTGTTTGGCACCAGTTGCAGACTATGTTTAGGGCATTCTGCAATAGTTCAGAGATTATCTGATCATATTTGCCCCTAATTGTAATAACCAGGTCATCTGCATATCCCTGATTTTCAAAGCCGGAGTTGGTTAGCTTCTGTAGAAGATCATCTATAACCAGTGACCATAGTAGAGGCGACAGAACCCCACCTTGGGGACATCCCTTAGCAGCCACTACTGTTATAGAGTCCTTCCCCAGGTTAGCTGTGATTCTCCGGCTTTCAAGCATAGCTTTTATCCATTTTATCAAGGAAGGTACGATTCCTTTATTGGTAGCTGCGTTCTCAATGGCTTCAAAGGAGGTATTATCAAATGCTCCTTCGATGTCTAGGAATGCACATAGGGCTGTCTCATTATCCTCTACCGCCTGTTCTAGTCTTAGAACAAGACTATGTAGGGCAGTTGTAGTAGACTTCCCTGCTTGGTAAGCGTGTTGGTTTGGGTGCAGCGGTGATCGCTTAAGTGCAGCGCTCCTAATATAATTGTCTAGCACTTTCTCCATTGTTTTGAGGAGAAATGACGTTAGACTGATCGGACGGTAGGATTTGGGTAGTGCAGGTGAACGCCCTCCCCCTTTAGGTATAAATGATACCTTAACTTCCCTCCACGTCCTGGGTATATACCCTAGAGCATAGCTTGCTCTAAAGGTCTTAATGAGATTTGGCAGTATCTCCTCTAGCCCTTGTTGAATTAGGGCCGGAAAGATGCAATCAGCTCCAGGCGATTTGATTTGCGACTTAATGTGCTTTCTAATGAATCCGACGTTATATGCTTTACTGAAACTTTTCTGCGGGAGGGTATTTACAACAACGGGTTATTTGACGAAAGGTTCGTCGTATATGGAAAAGATAGAAATCTTCTTTTATCAGGGTGAAAAGATGGTGGTGGTTGTCTTATCGCAATTAAAAGTAACTACAACTCCTATTGCGTACCTTCTCTGGAGACTGTCTATGAAGATCTTTGGGTGGCTATTAACGAGAATAACTTTGCTCTTTGCTCTGGAATTTTAATTATACTGATAATTGTATGCAGCCCTCCAATGTTTATAGCACACCTGTTCTGTCTCTTTTAAATAACATGGTCATGTGCAACCTAAAGCAATTTAATAATCAATTCAATCCAAACAATAGATATGGTGGAACTAGTGTGATCGAACTTTACCTTTGATACCATTTCAATCTCTACTTATTATTGTCCGCTATCAAAAGTTGACTCGCACAACCCACCATTAGATATTAAGCTTAATATCTGTCAAAATAAAGTAATTCGTAATGAATTCGTTAAAATTAGAAAATTTCAACTGAATGATTTGGAAAGCATGAACAATTTCTTCGAAGGCTCTGACTTCTCATCTGTTATTACGGATGATATTGATGAATCCTTCCACAGATTTTTACGATATAATTAATGAAGGAATCCGTAGGTTTGTTCCTATTAAGAAAAGTAGAAGTACCAAATATCCCACCTGGTTTAGTGAAGAGTTGATCAGGGTTTTAAAATCAAAAGAAAAATACAGGAGTTTATATAGCGTCACCCATCTCCACGAAATTTATACAACCTTCTCCTCTTATTTCAGGAGTAAGTCTAAAAAACCCATAAAGGAATGTCACGCTAAATATATTAATTCCACCGAATTTTCTATAAAAGAAAACCCGAAGACTTTCTGGGCTTATACTAAAAATTTAAAAAAGTCTAATCTCTACCATAAAGAAATGGAGTATGATAACGTTAAGTCAACTAGTCACAGCCAAATATGTGAACTGTTCTATACATACTTTGCGTCTGTCTACTCGCGGCAGGATCATTCATTGGACTTATCTTCACTCAGTTCTATTCAAAATAATAATTGTCTAAGCATATCCATAGTGTCTTCTGTAGCGGTCTCAAATATACTTAATATGTTAGATTGTAATAAGAACCCCGGTCCTGATGGGGTGCCTAATTTGATCTTCAAGAAATGTTCTTGCACGCTTTCTGAACCAATACGTAATTTGTTTAACCTATCTGCTCACACGAATACTTTCCCTCAGATTTTAAAGAATAGCTTTGTTACCCCGATATATAAATCTGGTGACCTCCGACTTATTACTAACTATCGGCCTATATCAATATCTAACAGCCTTGCTCTCATCTTCGAAAGAATTACCTATTGTCAACTATTCTACCAAGTCAAAGAGCATATCTGTAACCAGCAGCATGGATTTTTTCCTGGACGTTCAACCACTACCAATCTTGTACTTTTCACTGACACTATCGCTAACGCTCTTGATGAACGCGCGCAAGTCGATGCCATTTATACCGATTTTTCAAAGGCATTTGATAAAATTTCACATAAACGTGTTCTTTTCAAAATGGCGCAACTAGGTTTCCACACAAATACAATCACTTGGTTTTTCTCCTTCCTAATTAATCGAAGCAGATTAGTTGTTCTTAATGGTTTCCGATCAATCCTTTATAAACAGCTGTCTGGCGTTCCTCAAGGCACAATCCTCGGTCCTCTTATTTTTTTTGATCTACATTAATGATCTACCATCGTTTATTGAGAGTGACTGCCTACTTTATGCCGACGACGATGCTAAGATATTTAGGAGAATTTCAAACATAAATGACTGTTTTTGCCTCCAAAGGGACATCAAGAAGTTCGAAGCCTGGTGCAACGAGATTTATCTACAAATTAACATCAATAAATGTAATGTTATATCTTTCTCTAGGAAACGTGATTCCATCAATTTCGATTATAAAATTAATAATATTTCTATCTCTCGTGTGAATGAAATAAAGGACCTGGGGGTTATATTTGATTCAAAGCTTACATTTGCCTCTCATATTACAGCCATTACTTCCAAAGCATTTAGGTTAATCGGGTTTATTTTTCATACATGCAGGTCCTTTAAATGCTTCGACTCTTATATTAGTCGTTTTAACTCTATAGTTAGAAGTATTCTCGAATACTCATGTCAAGTGTGGAATCCGTTTTAATCTTCTTATTCTGATCAAATCGAGTCAATTCCGAGGAAATTTTCCAGGCACGTGTTATTTAAATTCAATAATTTTTCGTTTGAATATCCCAAAAGGCTAAGTCATTTTAATTTGTTATCCTTGGTTAATCGTAGAGCCTACCTAGATAATATTTTTCTTTTTAAGACGGTAAGCTATTTATTTAAATGTCCTATCATACTGTCCAGAATTGACTTTAATGCTCCCACTCATATATATCTAGGAATATACCTTGCTTCTGACTGCCTCCTCGTAGGTCCAACTTTAAGAAAAAGTCGCATATCTTCAGAATCTTAAAATCATATAATTTGAACTTCAAAATTGTATTTATATGTTTAATACCGAGACGTCCCGACATTTTAAAAACTGATACTTAATCCCAAGTAACAATTTTAGTTTTAATATAGCCTTCATAACGTTGTCTATACTATTTCATAAAACTTGTAATAAAGCTATATAGTCAAGTCAACAATTATATGACCATAAAAAACCTCTTATAAAACTTAAAGGGCCCACGCTACAATAAGCTGTGAAGGCCTATTTTTAAAACTATATAAAGCCTTATTGGTTTTATTTGGATTACTCTTTGCGATGATGTGCAGTCCTCTACAAAACCTTTCATAAAACTAAAACCGTAATTTGAACTCATCAACCTATCCGCATAACGTTATCAAAATCATCTTAAAAATACTCCTCAATCCTTTTTTAAGATAAAAAGGCATTGGAAATACTATTTCAGCAAACCTTTTAGACTTGAAACTTCAAAATAAAAGTGATCTTTAAATTCATAATAATAATAATAGAATCAAATAGATTTATATGTTACGCTTTATAATAATTTAATATGTTGAAATGTAATTCAATTTTATTTTAAGTGCAGTGTTAACAGTTTAATGTAGCAAATCTTACGGCGATTGAAAATTTACTGATTATATCACATAGGTAAGCTCGAAAAATAATAACGCGCCTCAGAAATAATTAAAATTAGGAAAAGTTTAGAAATAAATGTAAAATAATTTTTTTTTTTTATTTACACTATATTTAATTTTGATATTATTTTAAGTACGTTCGGAATTGAAAAAAGTTTGAAAATGATATCCCCTAGTTCTGAAACGTCTTAAGTTCGTGAAAATAATAAATTTAAAAATAATGCATTTTAAGTATAAAATGGCGATTTCAGATTAAAGCCTATTTGCTACATGTACAGCCGTAATAAAACCGTTTGATCTTAGGATGGCTGCGATTAAAACAATTAATTCTATTGTAAATCCATTTGGTTTTAAGTAAAACCTTTCTGAGTGCTCCTAGACTGATATAATGCCATTTGCTATTAAATAAAACGATTTAGTTTTGTATAAACGCATTATAAAACTTAGCGTACTTATGACACTTGTCTGTGTGTATATGTATTTGCAATCGAATATAAAGCTTGCTTCTGACCTTTATCATGCTTTTATACTATTTACAAGGCTATATGCATTGTTCGTACCAAGCATTTTTTATTAATTTGAATTCATACATTTCGGAGAATTTTTAAATTTTTAATTTATAAAACCAAAATAAATTTGTTTGACTTTAATTTAGTTTCTAATAAAACTGTTCGCTCTTTTTCAAATCTATTTGATCTTAGTTAAAACTGTTCTAGGTCTATTGAGACTCAAATAATGTAACTTTCTCTTGAATAAATCTATTTAGTTTTATATGTATCCGCGATGAAACTTACTTCGACTTGTCGATTTCTTCTTGACGTCTAATCATTTAAAATCTAATTTATAATTTGTAATCTATCATCCCAAAGCTGTCTCATCTCTTTAAGGCAAGATCATCACTTAACCATTTCCGTTTTTTTTTAATGGAGCATTAATTTCTAATTCACCGTCATTAAGCATTTTTTGGGATTAATATTTCGAGTAAGTTAAGCTGGACAGATAATATCTTTTCTGTTGCCAAAGAAGCATAGAAATATCTTGGATTTCTTAAAAGGTGTAAGAAATATTTCGCCCCGTCAAATATAGCGCTACAAATTTTATATCAGACCTAGAATGGACAATATTCTTGTATGTCACATGACGAAGACACTTGGAAAGACGTGCTAGGTTTATACGGCATTTGACTAAAAGTCTGTTAATCTTAAAATGATTTTGTGAAAGAATTTTAAAATGTATTCTTAAAAACTCTGTGTATAATAGTTTTATGATAGATTCCTACATAGCTCAGTAGCTTTCTTGACCAAATTGTCCTTTAAATTTGACTTAAAGTAGCCGTCCGTGCATCCTAATATAACCTTCATGAGTCTTATTTTTAAGTTTTATCAAAGCTTAATACAATAGTCTTGGCGCATGCTATAAAACATTAATAAAATCAAGTAGAATTTAACTCTTATTTTGATGCTTAATGGTTTTATCCTAGTTGAATTGATGACAGCCATAAAACTTCTAAAAGTACAAATGCACTTAAATGCTAAATAATCTTATTACTACTCTCCAGGAGGTTTTTAAAACATCACAATAAAATCAATTGTTCTAGAAGACCAATTGGCATGACTTACAATCACCATAAAACTATTTAGCAACTTCAAAACCTTAATAAAACAATTATAAAACCTGAGTAAAACTAAATAGCATTCAAATTGTTACTTGGGGGGATCAGACATTCTAACTAAATATTTCGCCCTCCTACCAAGCCTTGTTTCATTTTGACTTTTTCTCTCTTTTTGTTATTGTTTTCATATCTTCACATAGATGTAGTATTGTACATGTAAAACAATATCTCCAAATTTATTAGGAATTGTAAATTTCTAATAAACAATTGTGTTGCTCTGCAAACAAAGGATTTTATTTTTATTTTTTAGTTACATACAACAATAATTACATTATCCTACCTGCAAACAAAGAAACGACATTTAAAGTTTATTACTTAAATTCTCAATTCCTTAATTCTGTCAACCTTGAGACGTAAGCTGCAATGGCCACTGTTTTACTGACAAATTAAAGAAATATAGTTTTCTTTACATCTCCCTCCTTAAGGAAGAAAATTTTCACAAAAATTTTCACTTATCTATACTTAAATAATTAAAACTAAATCTAAATTATACAATATTTATTATATTAAGCTATATTGCAAGTGCAAGTTTTGTGATATGAAAGAGATTTGACTCTGACTTTTTATGACCTGTATTAATTTTATATATTGAATTTGATATCTTTTCTATAATTTTAAATGGACCAATCTTCAGCTCATCCAATTCATTTCTATTTAGTTTGTTTCCATTCTCTACATATACCATATCCCCTGTATTGAAATTAAATTGAGTTCTATTTTTATCAAATATTTTTTTATTGTAGTTATGTGATTTAATTGAATTTTGAAATGCTATTTGTCTATCTCTAATCCATTCAGTCTCTGTTTTATCACTTTTTAGTTCATTTGGTAAAAAAGAAACGTCTGTGCCATCCAATAAGTATTTTGGTGCAAAGCCGGTAACTGTATGTTCTGTATTATTGCATTTATCTATACCAGGGGTGGCCAACTATAGTAACTTTGGGAGCCACATTTTAGAAATGCATATTTTAAAGAGCCATTTATTTATCTTTGAAAACAATATACATATAAGATTATTATAATTTTAAAAGTAAATCAGTTTAAAGTTAAAAAATTTTGCTTGCGTAGATTAGTAGGCGTGTGTATAAATAGGATTTTTAAATTCTTCGGATCAAAGCATTTAGTTTCCCCCTGGGATTCTAAGGAAAAAATTTCCAGTAAATTTCTAAGAAAAAATTGCGGCTTTACCCACATCAGGTCCCAGACATCGCTGATTTTAATTTGAGCGAGGCGTTGCTGGCTTACCCTTTGGTTATGTCCTTAGAATAACTAAATGCTTTCATCCAATTCTTCTAGTTAACTGGTAAATTTAATTTTAAACTGAATCTTTTAAAGTTAAAAATTTTGTTTTTGTAGATTAGTAGGCCTGTGACTAAATAGTGTTATTTTAAATTCCTCTAGTTTAGGTGTGGTCAAATTATATTTTTGTGCAAATTAGAAGTTGTGAAAATTAAAAATTATAAGTTGTGAAAGAAAATTAAGTGAAAATTAAAAGTAACTATGCTGTCTGGAAAACGCAAATATGAAGACGAAAACAGGAGATTTAAGGTAGAGTGGGAAGAGGATTTTGTTTTTGTAGAGAGAAACGGAAAACCGATGTGTCTGATATGTGAAGTAACATTGTCACAGCTCAAGGCCAGTAATCTTAAACGTCATTATGAGGCAAATCAGCCAAATTCAGCCAACAATTTCCTGCTGGTAGCGAGTTACGGCGAACTAAAATATTGTCTTTAAAAGCAAAACTTAATAACCAAACCAAGGTTATGACAATGTTTATTAAAGAGGCAGATGTAACAACTGAAGCCGGATTTATTATGGCGTTTAATATTGCTCGTGCAAAACGCCCCTACTCAGAGGGAGAGTTTATAAAAAAAAATATTGCTGAAGTTATTTCTGCTTTAGATCCAGAAAATAAAAAATTGCATAAATTGATTGAACAAATCCCTGCATCAAGACATACTGTGGAAAGACGAATTTCTCTCATTAGCGATGATATCGTAAGTACCTTGCAAAATGATGTGATGAACTGTTCAGCACTTAGTCTGGCCCTAGACGAATCCACAGACATTGAAGATAAACCGCAACTAGCCATATTTATTCGTTATGTAAAAAATAATGTAGACATCAAAAAAGAACTGTTAGACCTTGTTGCACTGAAGGATACGACTAAAGGTTCAGATATAAAAAACGCCCTTGATGCTGTGCTTGAAAAACTTTCTGTGCCGATTACAAAACTAGTCAGCATTGCAACTGATGGCGCCCCAGCTATGAGGGGTGCTACTAAAGGTTTTTTGGGGCTTTTAAATACCGACACATTGTATCCCAATTTCATACCAGTTCATTGCATCATTCATAGGGAACACCTGGTAGCCAAATATTTTAAATATGACCATATTATGGACGTAGTTTTAAAAATCGTCAACTACATACGCTCAAGTGCCAAAACTCATCGGCAGTTCAAATCTTTTATACAAGAAATATAAAACGATGAGCTTCCAGATGATGTTTCTTGGTTTTGTTTAGTAAGGTGGCTATCAGTGAGCAATGTTCTAACAAAATTCTTTAATTTGATGGAACCAATCAAACAATTTGTCCATGAAAAAGACAAAATCTTTCCCGGAACTTGAAGATCCCAACTGGTTGATGGATATGACGTTTTTCACAGATATTGTTCAGCACCTACAATCATTAAATTTATCTCTACAAGGACATAATAAACTTATTTCTGATTTAGCACAGAATGTCTTCAGTTTCCAAAACAAATTAAAACTGTTCGAGAAAGATCTGGTTTCTAAAACTTTTGTTCATTTCACGTGCCTTAGTAAAACTTTACAAAGTTTACCCGGATTTGACATAATAATTACAGATTATATATGCAAGCTGCGCATACTAGCAGAAGATATTACCGATAGATTCCGTGATTTAACAGCACTTAAGCCAGCATTTGTATTTTTGGAAAATCCTTTCCTTGTTGACATTTTGAAGAATGGTTGCCCTGTATCACCACCAATTGCTCTGGATGTAGCAGCTCTAGAATTAGAACTACTGGAGCTGCAAGAAGATGAAGGGTTGAAGCAAGTTAAACAGAATAGTTGTTCAACTATTGACTTTTGGAAACAGGTTCCGGAACAAAAATATCCTAAAACCAAAGATTGTGCACTCAGAATAATATCTATTTTCGGCACTTCCCATTCTTGCGAGTCGTTGTATTCCACTCTTAAATTTATTAAAAATAAGTATAGGTCTGTTTTAACTGATAAACATTTAACTGAGCTTGTGCGAACTGCCCTAACTGATCATCAACCAAACTTTCAGCGACTAACTGCTAAAATGGACAATAACCGTAAGGCATCAACAAGCAGATCTAACTTTTAAAGATTTTCTATTTTTTTTTTTTATGTAATATTTTCTAAAATTTTGTTGTAATGAAATAAAATATTTTTTTTTAAATTAATCAGTTATAGTTTTTTTATATCAAAATTATGCACAAGAGCCACACCACACGACTCCAAGAGCCGCGTTATGGCCACCCCTGATCTATACAGTCATGAGCAGTGGTTGTCCATGCTATTTTTTTTACTTTTTTCGTTTATTTTACATCTGATTTTATTTATGAGTGTCTGATTAAGTCTTTCATTTAATCCGTTAGAAAACGGGGCATTTACTGCTGTGAAGATCGATTGGTATCGATTTTTCCTTTAAAAATGTTTTGAATTCTTTTTGAGTTGATTCCCGGGTATTGATCGGCGAGAAGCATTCCAATTGTATCAGAATCTGTTACGTTATTGATTAGTTTAACAAAGTCATTAGCACTTTGGGTTTTTGAGGTAACAATATAAGCATGTCGTGTAAAGTGGTCCACTAAAAGATGTAAATATCTTTTCGTTGATCGTGGACCTCCAAAACCTCCAATCGTGTCTATTGAGACTATTTCAAAAGGTTTTGTGGCAGGACCTAAATGTGACATTAGACCATATTTATCCTGTCCTCTTGTTTTATTTTTTTTTACATATCTCACAGATTTTGCAATGTCTTTCAATATTTATCGTTAAATTTTTTGCTGTATATAATGTACTTATTTTCTTTAGCATTTGTTTTACACCTAAATGAAACATAATTTTCATGTACATCTCTTATAAGTTTTTTAACGAAATTTTCTGATAAAATAATTTTTTCACGTTTTCTAACGTTTTTATAGTAAACATTGTATCTAGATATTAATTTTGATTTATTATTTTGTATGTCTTCATTGTTTTCCTGATCTGTAATAATATCATTCAATTTTATCATGTTTACAATTTTTAATTGTTCCTCTGTATCCTCACTTGCATCCAATACTGGGTTCCTACTTAAACAATCTGTTTCTATATTTTCTCTTCCCGGAGCGTATTTTATATTGAAATCATACTCTGATAAGTAATATGTTAAATCTCCTAATTCGTCATCTGTCCTAGATTTAATATTTAAATTTACCAATGGTTTATGGTCGGAATATACTGTAAATGACCTACCTATTAGCCAGTATTGCCAGTATCTTATTGCTTCTTTAATAGCTAGACATTCTAAATAAATTGCCTTTTTCTTTTTTTTGTACTTGATTTAATTTTTTTCAGAAGTATGCCACTGGCTTGTCTTTTCCATTGGGTTGTGTTTGTTTTAATACTGCCCAATACCTTCTAAAACTGCATCTGTGTGAATATTTATCGGCAAATTCTGATCAAATATTTCTAAGATTGGCTGTGAGCACAATAAGTTTTTTATGTCTTCAAAAGATTTTTGACAATCGGCAGACAAAATAAATTTCTGGTTTTTCCTAAGTAAATTATGAAGGTGTTCTCAGGGGCGGATTTCCCTATAGGCCGAGTTGGCCCGGGCCTAGGGCGGCAGATTTAGGGGGCGGCAAAATGTTTGAATGATTTTTGATTTTTTCTTGTAGTTGTGGGTATTTCATTACATTTTTATACTTTTTCGTTTTTTTAAATAAAATAATTCGTTGGAAAGTGTTATTTTTTATTCTACTCCATTTTTTTCAAATCTACTCCGATTTATGAGGCAGCCTACTCCGCTAATTCTAGCCTGGGGTCCCTTCACTGGATATAGATCATTCAATTTTTCGTGTTTTACAGGGAGTAGGGGGGCGGCAATCTTCCATAGGCCTAGGGCGGCCAAGTGATCAAATCCACCCCTGGTGTTCTAAAATTACCGCACTTTTCGGTATATACTCATGATAGAAGTTAATTTTCCCCAGAAATTGTCTAACATTTTTCTGAGTTTTTGGTATTGGGAAATCTTTTATTGAAACTAAATTATCTCTTATTGGCCGTACTGTATTATTATGTATTATATGACCGAGATATTTCACGGAGTCTGAAGCAAATGTGCATTTTGTAAATTTTAGTCTAAAACTCTCCGTTTTTATAGCTTCTAACAATTGTGTTAGATGGTTAATGTGCTCCGAAAATGTCTTAGAAAATATTAGAATATCATCTATGTAGTTTACTACAAAATTATTAAGCTTATACTTTCTTAAAATGTTACTTAGTATCCTTTGAAAAATGGCTGGTGATGTCTTTAAACCAAAAGGTAAACTGGTCCATTGATAATGCCCTTCCTGCGTTACAAAGGCAATTTTCTTTCTATCTTCAATTCTTAGCGGGATTGACCAGAAGGCTGAATTGATGTCCAGTGTTGTGAAATATATTGAATTTCTTGTCTTAATTACTAGGTCATCGATCAATGGAAATGGTTGAGCTTGAGGTACCACTATTTTATTTAGATCTCTAAAATCTATACATAATCTTGATTTTTTGTTGTATTCTTTTTTGAAAGCCAAAGTTACTGGTGCCGCAAATGGACTATAAGATTCCTCTATAAGATTTTTGTGAAGTAACTTTGGTATTTGTTCTTCTATTTCCTTTTTGTCTTCAACTGAACATCTATAAGGCCTTTTACTACAATATTTGTCAATGAGTAGATCAATACGTGCTTCATATTCTCTGACCGTGCCAATGTCATATTTGTCTTTTGCAAATTATGATTTGTAAGTATCTATCAGTTTGTGTATTTCTGACTTTTCTTGAGTGTTTAAATTACTCATACATATTTTGAAATCTTCTTTTATGTGTTCGTTAAAATTTATAGAATATGGGTTTGTTTCATTTTTCACCTCCTTAGAAGTGTTGTTTTTATTACCATTTTCATTCATAGGATATTTTTCTTCTATTTTTATTTCTTCTCTTTTTTGAGTGACTTTCAAATTCTCATCTTGAACCAGTCTAAATTGTTTTATGATATTCAGTCCAATTAGAAAATCGTATTTAAATTCTTCTCCATCAATTATATAAACGTTCGCTTTTTCTTCAATATCCAAAAATTTTTATCTTTATAGTTGTCAAACCAATTGTCTTTTTAACACCATTAATTGTGATTAAATTATCACTTTTTGAATCATCATCTCTTTTCAGTTTTATTAACTTGGAATTAATTATAGAAACGTTTGAGCCTAAATCATATATTCCAGATGTTTGCAATTGTGCATTTAATAATACTTTGACTTTAATTAATGGTGTCATTATTCGTTTTTTTTATCGTCATAATTGAGTTCAACATCAATCACTGAATTGTTCACGGTTTTACTATTTTTTCCCTTATAATTATATTCTTCTGTTTGTTTGAACCAGCATTTTTCTTCAGGATGGAACCGAATACCTTTATTTAATTTTTCACAAGTTTTACATGGTTGTATTTTATTAAACTTTCCTTTATAATCATATGTTTTTATTTTATTCTTGCTGAAATTCTTTTTGGCTCACTACATGTTCATGTTTCCCTATTTCATTGTAGAGGCTTGCGGTTGATTTTACAGTTTTTTTTATCAATTTTTTCCATTACATAATCTGGTAATCCCATTACAATAAGATTTATCATTGTTTCGGTGTCGATGTGCTTGTTGACCTCTAATAACAATCTTTATTTTTTTGTGGCATATTCGAGTAATGATCCAGCTTGAAATCTAAATGTAAATGCATATTTGACTTGGAACCAACCTTTATTTCCATATGTTTCACAAAAATTGTCTTTCCATTCTGCCCATTTGGAATTCACCGTCAATTTTATTAACATACTGCTATACCAATCTATAGGCACTGTTTTTCTAGTAGATGTTTTAAAATCTCAATTTTCTCTTCATCCTGTAGAATCTCAAATCTTCCACATTCAGTCTCAAATTCACTAATCCATTGGTCAGCATTTGATGTTTTATTTGAAAATTTTTCTATCAAAAACCTTTCAGCAGTTTTTCCGATATTTTTTTCTTTCTGGTGCATTGCTATTTGTGTTATTGTGTGAAGGAAGGTATTGTCCCTTCTATAATGTCATCTAAATACTGGTCACCAAACTGTAAATTTTCCTCTTCATCCAGATATATTTTCCTTAAATCCGTATCTAGATTGATCCATACTGTGCGTGTTTGATGTCTTTTTTTAAGTGAATTCTTGATTTTCGTAAATACGTCTGAAGACTCTATCGCAGTGTGTTTACCTGCTGGTTTTAATTCATCTGGGACCTCAAAAACACGTCCGTCTGGTGTCTCAATAGAGGTCATGCATATCACATTTGTTTTTCCGTCCGTTGACCCCAATACTACAAATTTAAACCGTAGTTTTTCCATTTTTCTTGGTTTCAACCAGAAATATCGTTTTGTAAGACAATATCTTCAAATTTATTAGGAATTGTAAATTTCTAATAAACAATTGTGTTGCTCTGCAAACAAAGGATTTTATTTTTATTTTTTAGTTACATACAACAATAATTACATTATCCTACCTGCAAACAAAGAAACGACATTTAAAGTTTATTACTTAAATTCTCAATTCCTTAATTCTGTCAACTTGAGACGTAAGCTGCAATGGCCACTGTTTTACTGACAAATTAAAGAAATATAGTTACTTTGCATACATATTAACTTCTTTTTTCTTTCTTAGTTAGTTTTAGTTAGCTTTATTTTTATTTTTATTTTCTTCACTTTTCGCATTTTATTTAATATTTTCTTTTGTTTTTCATGAATTATGTACCTATTTTATTTTTCTTTTATATTATTATTAATATTTTCTTCTTCTTACTTTTTTATTCAATATTTTTGTTTAATCTGTACGGTAATGTATTATTGGACTTTGACTGTTAATTATCGTAGTAACTTTTTCAAATAAATAAATAAATAAACCTAATTTAAAAACAATTCAAAACATAAAATTGTTTCCCCCTAAGTTGTAAAATGTTGTTAATTCCCCTGTGGGAATACCTATAAACCTACCTTCAAACCTACTAAATTCATTCCAGGCTTACAGAGGTATGATGACTTTCTTACTACTTTTAAAGATAACTTTTTGTAGTCATTCTAAAACATAATAGGTGGCACTGACACCTGTAAGTATTGACATCTAATCGGTATTCAAATTGTTCCATAGATCATCATTGAGATGTCGAAGATGATTGCAAAGAATTTCAAAAGGAAGATGAAAAGATAATCCCGACGCAACTTTTAGATTATATGTACCAACTGCAGTAAGTATATTTCTTCGCAATGTTTTTAGTAATTTTTTTTTTTTTTTTGGTTAATTTTCAGATCACCAGAGCATCATAGCTAAAATTTTGAGAGGAGAATAGAACCAGAAATGAGACGACCATGTGCATTCCAAATGCGTACCCCCACCCAACCCAACCCCAACCACACAACCGACACTGTACACAAAACAAGTCTCTGTTTATTATTCCTCCATTCAAAGTTTGTAGAATCTCCTCATCGAGTCGTGTGTAGAGCTTACAATTTATCAAGAAGACGTACCAGATCAAGAGTTCAGTACCAGAAATAACAACAAGAAAATAATATGATTTAGGTTATGTGGTATTACTATGTCGCGTCGTCGTCCAGAACAGCATAGTTAAGTCAGGTGATTGCTTCCCTACGAATTATCCATCCTTCCTCTATACATATGTCAATGACTCTATTCCTTCATGTCATTGATTACACTACTGTTGGCCTGCGGTGGGATAGACATCGGGAATCGGGAGATCGAATTAAATTTTGCGCTCCTGCTGAAAGTTTGTCCGATGTGGTTGTGTGTGGTGGTGGTGGTGGGTCTCTATGGCTCTTCTGGATGGAAAAAAAGAATAAATTCAGGATTCGGGATAAAAGACGGATATGGAAAGGGGACTGGTTTGGTTACTGTGGTAGTATATTTGTATACATATGAGTATAGTCTGGTCTGGTCTGATAAATATATGTACTATATAAGAAGAAGAGAAACACTATCTCTTTCTATCACTATATTTGGCTTCTTCTTCTTCTTCTGTGTGCAATCCAACTACACTAATTTCAGATGATTATGACGAAAGTAGGGTTACCATCTTCAAATATTTTTT
This sequence comes from Dioctria linearis, assembly GCA_963930735.1. NCBI lineage: Eukaryota > Metazoa > Arthropoda > Insecta > Diptera > Asilidae > Dioctria > Dioctria linearis. The sequence continues at coordinate 20,710,643 of OZ005741.1, forward strand.
TTTACTGGAGAGAAAATAATATGAAGAGGATCAAAAATTATTTTTTTTATATACACATATAAATATAAATATATGCATATGTTCTCTCTCTATCGGATAGTCCATACCAATCACATAAAAAAAAAAAAATCATTAACAATTTTTTTTTTCGTATCTTTTTAAGAAAGAATTAAATCAAAGCATTATACTAATGCCCGCAACATATCTACAGGTAAATGTTTAGAGAATATCACATTGGCAGCTATGCGCCGAGTATGCTGGAAACATAACGAAAGGTAGCGCGATAGGTGTATATACCTAAGAAGTTCTTGCTCAGACCTCAGCCTCAGCCTCAGCCAGCACATCACATCACGCACAGCACACAGGCAGGCGGGCAGCAGACGGTTAGTTAAATCGTTGAATATTTTGTGGACTTTTGGCTCTTATTTCAGGTTGTTCCGTTGTTCGTTCGTTGGCTTTGGCTTGGCTGGCTGGTTTGGCTGCTAGTTTTGGCTCTAGTTGTAGAATTTTCGTTCTCCAGCATTTAACAGTAGTTCGAGACGGGCTTTCGATGCGTTCGGTTCGTTCCAGTTTATTGTTAATTACCTAAATAAAACTCGTATGCAGATTTATTAAGAAAATTCCAGTCATCATGTATTCTACTTCGGGAAATATCTATATAATAGAAATAAAATAAATAAGAAAAAAATTTGAAATGAAAAATAATAATATTTGTGCGGATGTTTTTCTTGTTTGTTTGTTTGAAGGTAATATAAAAAAATCAAAAGGGACTTAATGCGACCATCGCGTCGGTCGTCAGGTATGAAATTTTACAGTGTTACTCTCAGTGTAAATAATAATAAAAAAAAAAAAAACATTATACAAAAAGTATAAATTAATCCACGTTTGAAAGAAGACGATCTTGGAGGAGGAGGAATCAATCTAAGCAAAAGAGAGTTTTGTTTTATCTTCTTCTTCTTCTTTCTATTACTCCTTCATATCATCGACCAACTATTAAGTCGTAACATAAATAATGTTTATACGTACGTACATCTACACAAATCTATAGAGAGCTACCACCATACCAAGTGTCGGATGAAACGAAGGCGTTTTACAACATATATATATATATTGACACCCTATACATATAGGTACACATGCATAGGGAGCACTTTTGCTATATATAGTGATCATCATATTCTCAATCAGTGTGGTTTTGAGAGAAGAGCGCATTGTATCCATCCATGATGAAGATAGAAACATATATAGTGATGCACCTATGTATAGTTAATAATTGGTTAATTGTTTGGCCGGCACTTAACGTCTTATGTTTTTATAAATCTATGATGTAGGTACAATCTTATTATGTAGGTATGCTATATAGAATCGAGGTTTTGTGATTCCAATAAATAAGTGTGTGTGTGTTTGTGTGCAATTGAACAATGTAAAAAACTACCGGCTTTTTAAGATAGATATAGGTATATGTACCGAGATTTATCCAACATAATCTCAAGTATCGAAAATGAGTTAGGCTGTCGTCGATGATAAGAAATGCATCGCACATGGAAACGCAAAGGTAAGTTGATATCCATAAAATTATAACTAAAAAAATAAAAGGAAAAAAACAAACAAAAATTCTTAAGTCCTATCTAATCAGGCTTATTACCTGGAGTTTATTTTGTTTTTGTTTTTCTTTACTATCACGATTTACCTGCATAGGTACGACACTGCGATTCTGAAATGATCATCTGTAGTTAGTTAAATGCATTTTAATTTTGTAGGTAATTAGTTTGAAAATGGTTTGTTGACGGTAAAGTAAAGTAGAATAACGGTGATACTGCATAACCGCGAAACTACTAATGTCCCTGCCGCGTAAATTAAAGTTAAAATAAAGTTTTCAATGGGCATTAAAATTGTGTTTTTTTGTTTTTTTTTGTGTATTAGGTACCTCCTGAGTTCTAGGATAGGATGAGGGTCATTTCCATATCAAATGAGCAACATATGTGACATGATCATCATGAATGACCATGTTTGAGGGCTTATGAAAATACAAAAATACGAATTAAAAAATTTCCCTAAACATTGCGGATTTTGTGATTTTCAAAATTTCGACAAAAATACTGTCCTGATGGTCTTTAATAATTCTACATATATATTTTACTATTCATGCTAGGACAGTGAAATATGGCTCATTTGAAAGATATGATTTCAAGCTATCTAAGAACAAGTAAAAAAGCTAGAATTGGTCTAAGACCAATTCTTATAATACCCCAGATGAATGCCCGTATTAAATTTCGTATGGTCACCGATCTATTCAAGTTTGATTGTTTTTCGCATATATTTCTAGAACGGTTTGTTGCACAGAAAAAATGATTTTAACCAATTTTATAGGATTTCGTATTCTGCAGAAGTTTTTATTACAATAAAAATGTCTTGGACTGATCGTTTTCATTGTATACGTGAAAAACCTAAATTTTTATATGGCAACACCAAGAAGGAGTTGCCCGATTTAGTTTATTTTTGAAATTTTTTTTGCTAATCTAGTAAAAACCAGTGCTGGGCATTATTCGAATAAATTTTCAATCAAATAACGATTTTTTTAAAAAATCAAATAAAAAATTATTCGGATAAATTTTTATTTGAGTATCAATTTATTTTAAGTTATTCGCAAATAATTATTTGTTATTTGGTGCAAATTATTTGAGTTTCAATTAATTATTTTTTATTCGATCGTGCGTTATTTTATAATCAAATAATTTCATTATTTGATGAATTATTTGTGATTTCTTATTATTGTGATGGTCATTATTTGAATTTCAAACAATTATTTGTCATTCGATTATGGATATATGTTTTCTGGTGTCCATTAGTTCCAATTTCAAATAATTAAGTCTTGGTACACGCATTTGTTTTCGCAAGGTGTTTCGTTACTTAATTTAATTTAAGGTTTAAGAGGAATTTAATAATTTTGTTCAATTAAGTATTTGTGAAGCGTTTGAACTAAGTAAATTAATTGGGTTTCATTACTCAGAATAATCAGAGTCAATTAAATAAAAAACAAGTGAGTTTGTGCTTAAGACAATACGATTGAAGTGAAAACTTTACTTCAAGCCAGAATAAGAAAGTATGCCTACTGTAGAAGTATGCACCTGTAGAAAGGCTCTTTTCGCAAGCCACAATATTAAGCGGGTCTAAATGTGGCTCTTTAACTGATGAGCATTTCGAAGAGCGGATTTTATTAAAAGCAAGCGCATATCAAAATTTAGTTAAAATGTATTATAATCAAAAATAAAAAAAAAAACTTATCATCGTCTGAAGAGGTTTCTTTTTCAAAATTCCTAAATATGAACTGAAATCTATGTCTACTCAAGGGTCATTAGGATATAAGCGTAAAATAACTGAATGACAAATAATTGCTTGAAATTCAAATAATTTGCACCAAATAACAAATAATTATTTGCGAATAATTCACCAAATAACGAATAATATTTGTAATCAAATAAATTTTTATTCGATTTTTCATTTTATTCGGTTTTTTATCTTTTATTTTTATTCAAATAAAAAATGCCCATCTCTGGTAAAAACATTATGTACGAAATTTCAGCTCTTTACGTCGACGCGTTCTCAGGCAGTGTCCAAATATATAGCGGAAAACGAAATTTTTATATGGCAACCCCACGAAGGAGTTACTCGATTTGTCTCATTTTCGAACTTATCTTTACTTTTTTTTTTTTAAAGTCCGTGTACACAATTTCAGCTCTCTAAGTTATACGCGTTCTCGAGCTATCGTGCGCACAGACGGACGGACTGACATGCAAAAATCAAAATAACTTTTAATATTATGCGTGGGTGGGTGTCCAATCCTTTTTGCTCTACCATCATTATTTCGAGGTGTTACAAACGGAATGACAAACTTAGTATACCTCTATAGATTTCATCTAGGGTATAAAAATATCATCTCAAAAATATATGTGAAAAAGGACATCACAAATAAGGATTTTATCCTCTTTGTCGTTGAATATTCTGAAAAAACGTAAAAGCACTAGTAGGGTAGTGTCTCCAATTGTCGAACACTTTACTGGATTTCTGATTTGCATTGCGTTCTAAAAGAATTGTAAAGGAGATTGAAAAATTGTATTACATTAGTCTATTAGTCTGTTTTATTATGCCTCTGGTAACAAATGCATTTTCCAGAGAATTAAGACGATTAATTGAATTTTTGAAGAAAAGCGAAAAAACTCCCAATTTGCCAGTAGTCGATCATGAAAAGCCTAAGGTCGGACACGTAGTTTCCTATTTTCGATGATTGGATTTTAAAAGCTCATTCGGTTGGGAATAATAATAAAACTTAAAAGTATGTTGTAAATAACATTTTATTTTGAAATATAGTAGGTATGCAGCTCTACTTAGACTTCGGTATACAAAATAAACTCAGTAATTAACAAAAATAAATCAATTAGTCTTCCGATCATTAAAAAAACAAAACAAAACAAAATAATTGCACAAACAAAAAAATATCAGATGTTAGCTGCTTCAAACTTAAATTAAATGAAAAATAGGATATTAATATTATTTTGCCAATTATTTGGCAATCAGTCTCATGCAGAAATTGCAAATAAATTCTTTTGCTTTAGCCTCTATAAAAGGTATATTAGAAAGTGTAGTACATTTCAAATGATACCATTTATCACATTGATCACAACCAATATTTTTTAGGGACTCTTCTTCTGTGTCTGTATTCAGATCATCTTCGCATTCAAAACATCTAAGCTTTAGTCATTGTGGAGTTTTACGTTTGCTCACCTTTGTGTTAGGTCTTTTATTTTTAACCATAAGTTTTTTTAATCTTTCTTCTTTCCTTTTTTTAACGTCAGCTGTTTTCTTTTCCTTTGCGCGGTTTATACCCTGATGAAACTCTTTCTAACGAGCTGAAACAATAGACATCGGCGGCCTTTTTTCAGCAGAAATTATTTTTCCTTTTTTTGTTTTTATAGGATCAGGAAATTTCAAATGTCTGTCAAAGCTAGAGGAGGATATAGGTGAACAGTTGACTAAAGTTCTGGTCGAAGGTGACACCGGAATTTCTAAAATTAAAATAATGCCAAAAGTTAATGCAGGAACTTGCCATATATTCTATAAGTATCATTACGTTACCTGGAACAAAATCATTGCATAAAATATCGGAGAGCATCGCTTGTTCTATCTGTAAATTTTCTGTGCAATTCTCCATATCGGAAGTGTGAAACATTGCTGTTGTCATACTAGTAACAGGTTCTACGATCACCAGATCACCATTATGTATCTCATACGTACCATCCCTCATATCAGCACAGGAGATAATTTCGGATTCTGCCTGCAGAACATCCGATTCTGGCAATGTCAAAAATCTGTTTCTTTCCTGTGCCGTTTTTATAGTTTCCAAGACTATTTGAGCATCTATGTCCTTTTGGTAAAGATCTGGTTCAAGTGATAATATTACCTCTTTAGCTGCTTCATACTTTTCATTGTTCAAAGAAACATCTTTAGATTTGTTCAGCTCCTCTAAATGATTTTCAACACATTTAGTGTAATCTACAGCATTTGCGCTAAAAGGAAATATACCACATTTCCTGAAAGAATATTCTTGACTATTCCGGAGCGATCGGTTTTATCCAAAACTGTTTTAAGAAGTTCGCAAAAGTTCGTTTTAGTTATAGCCTTACCGAAGTTTTCAGGTAAATTATTCCACTCCCTTACTGTCTTTTTGTAATCACTTTTCAGTCCTTTTTGAATGTTCCTACGTCTGCCGGCTGCAGCAAATGAGTTGTGTTTGGAGGAAGAGAATACAAAATTATTTGATTATTCGCACAGAACTCACTGATCTGCAACGACAAATGCGATTTATGACCATCAACCAAAAATAATACGGGCCTTTTAACATTGTTTTTATTTAGCCAATCAGTGTAACCGTTCGCGACGTATTCATAGAACGTTTCCGTTCTCATCCAACCAGTTTCGGATCGTCCTAAAATCCAGTCGTCCGGCATACTGTTTACTACTTTTGCTGGTGGGCGCAGGTAGGGAAAGATAATCATCGGTGGTAAAGTTTCCCCACTTGCAGCAAAAACCAGAAGAACTGTTAAAGTATCTTTCTCTTGTCCAAATTTAACTTGATAAAGATTACGGTAGCCTTTAGGAGCAATAACTGTGCCGGTTTTCGGAGCCATGCTAAATGATGTTTCATCACCATTATAAATTCGTGTGGAGTCTTGTAAAATATCGGGGCAATTTTCAGCAATAAGATATTTTTCCAGATCACGGAACCATTTCCGAATATTTTCCTCTGTAACTACCGCTCTTCATGTCGCTTTAAAAAACTATAGTACCATTTCTTGCCTGGCCTATCGTCCTTAAACGGCGTTTTTCTGTTTTCATCCCGAATAATTTTTTGAACGACATCTAGTAGTTCGTCGGGCTTTTGCGGAAAACCGCATTTGGCTATCGTCGAAAGCCATTCGACAATTTTTTTCTCTTCGGTTTCTGAAAGCACCGTCTTAGGACCCATCCTTCGAGGACCATCTGGCACTTTTCCATGAATTCTCTCATATAAGGTAGTTGTAGGAATACCATATTCCTTCCCTGCCTTTCTGATGCCCATTTCGCCACTTCGAATTTGCTTAAGGGCTTCTGCCAAAGAAGCTTCGCTGTATTTATGAATACTTCGTTTCATTCTGTATAAAGTGAAATATGAATTTTATTTAAATATCTAAATTATTATTTTGCTTTTGCAAAATAATAATTCAATTGTTATTAAAACAACGAAACAATTCATTTTTAAAGACAGTCGACTATAGGAACTCACAGAATCAAAGGTTTCCTATTTTCGAACGCAGATAAATTGGGTGTTCGGCTACTGGATCGATCATTTATTTTGCAAAAATTTATGCCACAAACAAAATCTATTGGTCTCGCGCATTATATTTCAGCCTCTTACGAAAAAAAAAAATTTTTTTTTTGTTAGTTTCCTGTAGTCGACCGGGGTAGTTCGAATTTAGGAGAATTGTGAACACCCAACCAATTATTATTAATTTAACATTTTATGAAATTTTAAACTATTAAATATTGTTACGAGCGTGGCCTTAGTTCGTTATTTAAAACACAATATTTCAGATATAATTCAAAAGTTCTTTCTTTATTTAACTTTACTGTTTACTCTCACAAATTCACAAATAATTATCAAATCAACTCTTTATTTATCGCTAGTACTGTACTTCTAATTATCGCAATCCAAATAGTTTACTTCGTTCACTTCGCTGTCTGAAATAATACTCCGCCTCCAGCTGTCAGAGCGCCGTATTTATACTCTACGAATTATCCTAGAACCTTCCTGAATATTCCGTTCTCCGAACCCAAAGTTTACTAAGATGACACTAACCTAAAGTTGCTTCCATTCCTAACAGATGTCGCTTGATTCACTTTGTGGCACGTAACAATATTATATTAGATAATCATAAAGCAAACATAATGCTTTTGAAACCACTTACCTTAAGTTTTCACATCGAAAAACACTAATTTAAGCACTACTTCACACTATTTTGTCCCTTAGCAAAACAACACGTGATGAGTTCCTCCAAGTTCTTTGGTAGAATGACGCCGATTACGTAATAAAGTGTTACCAATATTGCTGAGATTTTTTGTGAGTGGACAGAGAGAACATTAGCAAATATATTAAACCTCCGTTGCTTTAGAAAACAGCTCTCTCACGTTAATTGGAGACACTTTATTCAAAATGTGTTCGACTACTGGGAGTGTTTGGACAAAGGAGATACTACCCTACTCGGACAACTAACACGAGCATTTAATCTCACAAAACATTTAAAATATCTGTTTACATTTATTTTTTAATACTTTATAGCATGTAAATTGCTAATTATCATAATATAAAAAAAAATTATTTTATTATTTAGTTTTTTTTATGATAATACCAAAAGTACGATCATTCAAATTTTGTTAGTACTCGGACAGCAAAATTCAGTTTTCGGACAATGCAATTTCAGTACTCGGACAGCGAAATAAAACGGCAAAGAAATGAAAAAATCTTAAGAATTTCTTTGAATTTTTTTAAACTTTTTATTTACATAACGTCATAAAATATATGAATTAATTAATTCAACGTATAATAGTAAAATTTAGTCAAAAATTTCATTTCAGTCTTATTAAATTCATTAGGACAAGATTAAAATGATTTAAACAAAAGCAAAATAAATATCTAATACTTCAAAACTTACGCCTATAAAAACTATCAAAAAGCGAAAAAACAAACATTTCATTCATAAATTATCCCTTAAAACTATAATAAAAAAAGATAGGTACGAGTATATCTTGAAATACCATATTCATGAGTATTAATCCTGATGATTCTATACTTACTACTTACTGTACATTGAGGACAAATAAATTCTTGTTGAATCGCCTCATTATAATTAAGGGTTTGGAGTGAGGTACTTTTTTAAATGATACCAATTTGGGCATATATCACAGCCAATATTTTTCAATTTATCCTCTTCAACGTCACTAATTAATTCTTCGTGACAATTGAAACATTTCTCCCGTTTTTTTATTTCTGCGACTTCTTTTATCTTCATTTTTGCTTCTTTTTTTGCCTTATTAATTAGTCGAATTTCTTTCCTTTTTTTAATCTCCTCCAATTTCCGTTGTTTTGCTTCGTCCTTTTCTTCTATATCATTTTTCTCTGAAGAAATTGCGCTGGGAAAATGACATCCACTCCTTTTCTTGGAAAGGAATGTTCCACTAGGACACACTAGATGTTTTTCAAAGTTTGGTCGCGATAAGCATCTACTCACAGTGGTTGCAGAAGACGTTTTAGAAGAAGCACAATCTCTAAATGTAGTACCAATAGGACCCAAAGAGGAACTGCTACCAGGTAGATTGTTTTCAGGTCCGACACTTTCCAAAGTCAGAGATTTGAAGTAGTTGATGAGAGTTGGGTTGTAAATTCTGGTAGAATCCTGAAGTAATGACAATGAACTGGAAGGATCATTGATAGGATGGAGTCAGTATATTTGAAGTCGTCTCTGTGGGAAAAGATAGTAATTCTCCCATCGATTGGCAAGTGATGTCTGGCAGCACTTCATAAATGACATCTGAATGAAGATCAGTCACAGATATGTTCTGAGTTTGTTCTTCCGTAGTGGGCAAACACGACCCAGAAGATGCTTCCCTAATTACATCAAATATTGTACTCCCCTTTCGTTCAATTTTTCTGTTAAGAATGTTATTAATTCTTTGGTGATTTCACATTTTTCTTGAAAACCAGTTAATGTTACAGTATTTTCGGATTCGTTAAGATTATTATTTTCAATCCGATCTCTTGCACATTTACTGAAGTCGCGACGGCATTGGGGTCAAAAGGGAATAGACCGCATTTTCGAAATCCATTTTTAATACATCTTGGTTCCTCAAAATGGCTTTTTCCAAACAAGGGGCAAAAAGTTTTTCTTGTTAGCACCTCTCCAATATTTTCTGTTTGCCACTCCCTCACAGTTTTTGCCCAGTCTGACTTCAAAGGTTTAAAAACACTGACATCTGCGGGGCTGCATAATGTGAGTAGTGTTTGGAGGCAAAGCATACAATATGATTCCATTTTCATCGCAGAATTTACTTAACTCCATCGTCGTATGGGATTTGTGTCCATCAACAAATCAAACAACTGTGGTCTTTTAACATTTTCCTGTTGCAGCCATTTATGAACACCATTAGACACATAAATTCAAAGAAGGTTTCTGACCTCATCCATCCACTTTCAGTGCGTCCTAAAAACCAGTTGGTTGGTGGCATACTGTTAATAATGTCCCTGGGTGGTCTTTTAAATGGAAAAACAACCATTGGAGGAAGAAGTTTTCCATCTGCAGAAAATACTATTAATACCGTCAATGTGTCCTTTTCATTGGCTGTCTGAATTTGATATATATTCTTAAACCCCTTAGGAGGTGCAATTACTTTACCCGTCTTCGGACATAGGCTGAAACTGCTTTCGTCACCATTTAAAATTCTGGTCGGATCATTCAGTATATCCTCCTGATTAATTAATTTGAGTTAATTGGAACACTCTTCGAACCATTCTTTAATTTGTGCTTCGGTAACTGCACCTCTACCTTTCGGATTTCTTCTAAAAAATGCATTTAACCAAGTCCGTCCTGGTCGACTGTTGTTAAATGGCGTTTTTCGGTTACCGTCCTTCATTATTTTCTGTACTGTATTTAATAAATCATCTTCTTTTAGCGGAAACCCACATTTGCATAATTGAACGCACCAATTCGCAATTTGTTTTTCTTCTTGTGCAGAAAGATATGGATCCGGACCCTTTCTAGTCACTTGCTCTGGAACCGCTTGCCGCTTAATCTATCGTGAAGAGTGGATTTTGGTATACCATACTTGGCTGCTGCTTCACTAATTGAAATATGATTTTCTCTTATATCCGCTAAGCTTTTAGATAGTTTTCCCGGTGGAACGCACCCTAGGATCTGCTGACATCATTATTTAAGCCTGTAAATTATTTTTACTTAATAGCAATACCTTTAAAAATAACGATGAGATAATGGCAAATATGTCCCAGTACTAGACATAATTCTTCTAGTATCCGGACATGCTGCGAGTATTTAGTATTTTATCGCGTCCGAATACTAAAAGGAATACAAAAAAGTAAATTTTCTATTTTTTAATCATATTTAAATAGTTAAATAAGTCGTTTGCAAAGCCAGTGAAACAAAAATAAATTTTCTTCGAATTTTCAGAAGTCGAACATATTTGTCCGGATAATGAAAATGAAATAAAATGTCGTGTTAGTTGCCGGACACTTTATTATTACGTTTAATTAATTGAAATATCGCAAAAACTTCAAAAAGGGAACAAAAAGACAATAATTCTGAATATATAAAGTATATACGTTTGATCATAACTGTATAATATACACATTTTAATTACCTCAAAAAAACACAGTCCTCTTTAACAAAACATTTCACTACAAGAAGAACTTTCGCACTGACGCAGCAGAGGAGTCAGACAAGTTTGCGCATGACCCACGCGCTACCCCTCATATCTACTTTGTGTTTTCAATATAATTAATACCTGGTAACCCTTCTCAATTCATGTGGGTGTATTTGTTTAACTAGAGAGTGTAAGATATTCTTAATATTTGTAAAAGCAACCGAAAGTGTCCGAGTACTGACTCTACTACTACCTACTTTTGATTTTATTCACTGTTTTTTTTTTTTTATCTCTCATATTATCTACTAAAACATATTAAAATTTGTAACTTGTGATCTCAACGAAATCAAGGACTAAAAAATCAAAAAAGTTAAAGATAAAATAAGATAATTATTTATTAGTACAAATAATTACTTTTATAAACATAGTTCCTAAGTTACATACTAATTCCTGAAACAGCTCTATCCTTTACAAATTACACATATTTTGTCTTAAAAATCTCAAAATTTCTCTTTTTTTTTCTAATGGTAAACCGTTAAATTTTTTAAATCCTTTATATATTAGTGAATTTTGAGTCCTATTTCTATTAAATAATCCTAATCGAATATTTACATCTGCTCCTCTCAAGTTATACGGATCTGATACCATCCTAATTCTCTCCTGTATAGATATATTGGAAGACATCCTTTTCTAATTTAAAAAAATGAAAAGAAATACATTAAGAGATATTCTTTGGCTGCAATTGATCCATTTTAAGGCTTCTAGCATCATTCTTATTGGCGTGAGTCTATTATACGTTAGTATTATGCGCATAGCTCTATTTTGAAGCTTTTGAATTCGTTCTAACTTTGTCTTTGTGCATAGAAATAGTATTGAAGAGCAACACTCAAAATGAGATTTTATCTTAATTACGCACTCAATGTCGATAAATTGTTTCGAATTCTTCTAAAATAGGCGACCTTTTTTTCCAATTTTTTTACAAATTTGTATAATCAATGTGCCCATTAAAGCTTAATTTGTTGTCAATAATAATCCCCAGATACTTAATTTCACTCACGCACTCAATTTTTTTCACCATTAATTTCTAAGTCGTCATTATACGTGTACTATTTATGGCCATAAATTTAGTTTTTTTTTAACATATAATTTCAGTTTATTCTTTCTTAGTAGCCATATTCACTTAATTCATATAAATCCATTCTTAAATCGTTACTGATTCTATTCTACATCTTTACCAGTTACAAACACCAACGCATCATCAGCAAAAAGTCAAATTTTTGAATGCCTCAACGCAACTCTCTTAATGTCGTTTATATATATACCAAGAACAATAATGTACCCAACACTGATCCTTGTGGTACTCCCAATTTTATTTCAACTGCTTTGGTCGGAAAACATGCCATTAACTCTTGTTCTCTGTCTTCTTTCCTCTAAATAGTTCCGAAACCAACTGTATACTCCTTGCCCTGTACACCATATTTTTGAAGTTTTGATAGAAGAATTTGTCTGTCTAATGGTCTCGAACGGTCTCTTAAAATCTAAGAATACTGCTAGAAGAGCTTTACCTTCCTCCATTTCTTCTTTTCATTCCGTCAGTACCCAATTTAATGCTGTCTCGCAATTGTGTTGCTTTCTAAGCTATAAGAACATTTTCCTTTAAGGTATTTTTCTAGTTGGATTTGTACTCCTTTTTCCAAAATCTTCTCACATAGTGGTAGCATATTAACTGGTCTGAATCCTTTACATTTCTTCGTATTTTTTACCTTATGAATTGGTATTACTACTGATTCCTGCCAAGCGTCGGGAAATTCTCCACTGTTATTAATGGCTCATTAAAGATACGAGTTAAGTGGGAAACACAATTGCACTGTTTCGAGCCGATACGTACAAATGTCAAATTTGCTTTTATGAGACGTACGTGCAATTGGACACATTACACCGAAATAGATCGAAACGGAGAAGGTGAACAAATTTCAACTTTTACGGATGACATAACCTAGAAAAATTACCTGTACAATGTTTGTGTATAACTCAAGATTGATGAAGAAGTTTTTTTTTTAAGAAATTTGAAAATATGAAGAGCTTTATGACAAAGGCAACAAATTTTACATGGATGTAAAAAGAAAAGACAAAATCTGGAAAAATTTCAATGAGAAATTTACAACTGATGGTAAGTTTGAACGGAACAATTGTGCTCATGCACACGTAACGGATCGAATTGAATCGGAACGGCGGAATTGTGTTTGGCACCCATAGTTTCGACCAATAATGCTCTATTACCATTTTAGCCCCTCGACATCGATCGTTACATCTGACGACATTTCTTCTCGCATTTTCGTTTTCTGTGTTCTGCCAGTCAAAAAATCTGTAATAATTCTTTCCCTCTTATTTCGTATTTTTAATAATTTTTTGCAGTAACAGTTGGTGGTCAACAGCTTCGAACGCTCTCTTGAAATCCACGAACTCGGAAGTGATTTTATTTCTGGATATTATCTGTCCTTTGCAATCTACCATTACCAAACTAAGTGCCTTTTCACAGGAATACCCCTGTCTGCCGCTCGACTGATAAGAGATTATAAGCGCATTTTCTTCAAAATATGTAGCAATACACTATCCTTGGCCGATAATCCTCACACTTAGCTGACCTTTTTAGTTTTATTATTAGCATTACGATTGATTCCTTCCACGAATTAGGGAAATTTCCTTCCGCCAGGGATTTTATCACACTGTCTACAAATTTTTTCTTACCATTCCAAAGAAATCAATCAACATGCTTGGACTTAAAAAAATGCCAATAACAAAAGTGTTAGGCCTAATTGCGGCCAACTTTGCTGTTGTACATGTAGACATTTTTCGAATTAAGTTTTTATCAGCTTGACTATGATTGACCGAACAGAAGCTCACCTTACTTGTTACCCTCATATTGGCAGAATCCTATAAAAGGTGACTAAAACATTGTGGATCTATCGTAGTAGCTTGGGGTCCAAGACCTAAAATGATATTTTATCTTACAATTGTATAAACGCAAGGTGAAATAGGATCAAACGTTGTTGCATTCCTTTAAATAACTTAAATGGTACTATCTTGTCTATTTGCCTCTTTGAAATCTATGCTAATCCCTTTATAACTAAAATATAAAAGTAGGTTCCTGGCTCAGCTTATGTTTCGAGATGGGTCAGCGATTAGTCATCCCCCGACTATCAAACAAGAGGCCATATGCCCAAACTTATAAGGATGAGTCAAATCATCTGAAAATCTCCAATAGAAAAAACTTGGGCAGACGTAATCCCGACAATATTAATTTATTACGTGCCATATTCCAGGAAGAAATGAAGATCGTCTTCATTTGCTGCAAAAAATGTAATAGGGAGCAATTTCTCCGTATGACTTTTAGCCGCCAGGAAAAGGTTCTGGATTTTCCAATAAGAGGTGTTATTTTGATATTCAAAGAAAAATGCCATTTTTTGAGAGAAATGATCGGATCTTTATTTCATTATAAAGAGGAAGGTATGCCGTTAATAATGGAAAATAACATCAGCCAAATGACCACCACGACCACGCCTACAGGACCATATCCTTTTCATGAAATTTTCCATAACCAAATCGCAAAGTGGCTGCCCTATGTCCTCGATAGCCTCACGAATTCCATCTTTCATGCATTTCAAGGACCCAATCAGCAAAGACTCGACGTTGTTGATGATCGGCCGGCTTGAGTTCTTGTGTTAACTGAACTTTATAAGCCTTAAGACCCAAATCTTTATGCAAAATACGGTGTAATGACGTTTGTGGAATGCCTAATTCCAAAGAATGACGAGGAATGGACAAACCTGGGTTTTCTTTAACACTTTCGGCTACAGCAGCAATATTCTCGGCTGTTCTTGAGCGACGTGCACGGGTTTTATTCTTCACATCACTAACTTGTCCCGTCAGCTCGAATTTTTCTACCAATTTCTGTATTGCGGTCCGACAAGGTGCTTCACGACGACCCAAAAATGTTCGAGTTTTACGAACCGTCTCTGCCACATTTTCACCATTTTTATAGTGAATTTTAATAATTTCAATGCTTTGTTGAATCGTGTATCGTTCCATTTTTATTAATGGCGTAGTTTCTACTTGTCAAATATCAAAAAATGACAGCTCCAAAAGTGACATCTACCGAAATAGCGGGCTAATTAAAATAACACCTCTTATTGGGAAACCCTGTACTTAGTAGTATGGACCATAAGAAATGAGCTATTCAGCTCATTCTATCACCCTCACCTATGGTGGAGAGTGGTGCGGTGCCAGCGCCTATTCCCTATATTTTAGGGAACAGTCCATACATTTTAGGGAAAAAAAACAAATTAAAATTCCCTATATTTTAGGAAAAATTCCCTAAAATGTAGGGAAAAACATAAAAAAAAATATGAAAATTCCCTACATTTTAAGGAATATTCCCTAAATTTGGGGGTGGGGGGGGGACCAAAATTCCCTACATTTGAGGGAGAAAACCTACCTACATTTTAGGGATAAAAACCTAATCTTAGTTTTCCAAGGTGGAGCTTTCCTTAATCTTACCGTCAAATGCCTGATCTGTGTGGCACAAATTGTTTCCACTCACTTTAGGGTTTGGAGTTCACTTTATTTTTAAAAATTATCTTAGAATAGGAAGGCATTGGATATTAAATAAGAATATCTTTTACATGTAATTAGTGATTTACAAACACTCTTTATTATAATATGTTAATTAATTTTGACAGTATATTTGTCTATTCATTTAAAGTTCCCTAACTAGATACCATTTTCCTGTTGGTATACAAATTTTATCTTCATTAATTAGAAAGAAAGTTTTCTTCTCGAAAGAATAAAACTTTCTTTTCCTCACGGGGGAGGGATGTTTTGACTCAGGTGCCTAAATCACAACCATAAAGTTCCATGCACCAATATATTGCCCTATGCAATATATCGATGCATTCCAAAGTTGACCCTGAAAATTAATTTAAAATGCATTTCCATACTGAAGCAAAATGCAACTTAACATAAATTGCATTTTGTTATCAGACACACATTCCACTCACACGACATGCATACTTACCTACATACAGTGCCTTCTTACTTTTTTCCCAATCTAATTGTATGTATATTATTATAATATATATAATTATAATAATATATTTATATTATATTATATTATTTTGGTTTGTACTTCAACAAATTTCAACGAAATATTGCAATTTCTAGTCGGTGAAATATCGGGAGAAAAACAAGTACTATTAGAGTCAAATAATTGAAAAAACAGCCACTAAAAATGAAAAAAACTCGACGTTATTTGCTAGATCTAGGCTTTATCTTTCTAAAATAGTCACAATCTGAAGAAATGAGAATACCTACCTACTAACGGGAATTTGATTTATAAAACTTCAATTTTCACCATTTTTTA
The DNA here is from genome assembly GCA_963930735.1 of Dioctria linearis. Taxonomy (NCBI): domain Eukaryota; kingdom Metazoa; phylum Arthropoda; class Insecta; order Diptera; family Asilidae; genus Dioctria; species Dioctria linearis. The sequence goes on from OZ005741.1 coordinate 20,727,027, forward strand.
ACTCTATCCGAGCTAATATCTTCATTCCAATACACTTTTTTTAATTTTTGCCGACGTTATTTATTAGACTTCTTCTTTACCATTAATTTAAGATATAAAATTAAAAAAAAATTAATTATTCTGCTACAAATAGTTTGCCAGAAATTGGCATTGAAAAATGTATGAAACTTGTAAATTTTGGTACTGACTCCTCTTAAGCTATTCCTTGCCAATTATCACCGGTCAGAAGCAATCCTACCCTAGGTTACTTTCCATAAATTTTTACCTCTTATTTCACAGACAAGAAATACTCAGATATCGACGGCTGTACTAACAAAGTGATGCAGTTGAACTGAATAACTCACTAATTTCGGATTATAATAAAGGCATGGATACAATAGGGACGAACTCAATTATTTCTTAGAATCTTAAACGACCATATTTCTTCAGAATTTTTGTGTGCCATTATTGGTGGCTGCAGACGGTTCTAAAAAATTTTGTCTGGCCAGATAATCATTAATTTTTTTGATTACCTACTGCGGACTGTAATTCAACATAAATTTAATTTGATTTCTTTCAAACGGTGTAAAATTAATTTTTTCTGCATATTCAGTTAATTAGAAAAAAAAAATTAGAAAAATGTGTCTGCCTGGCCAGTTAACGAAGTCGCCAATTTTTTCTTAGAAATTTACTGGAAATTTTTTCTTTAAAAACAACACAAAAAAAAATGCTTATTGCGTCATGGTCGTCAGCCGCCACAAAAATTCACATGAAAAAAATTCCTGTAAATTTCTAAGGAAAAATTGTGGGCTCCGCTCCTACATAGAGTCAAGGCATCGTTGATTTTATATTGGAGGGAGGAATGGCTTTGGTTACGTCAGCAAGTCGAATGAATAGTTTGAATCTCGATATTCATTTTCATTTCATTTGAACTATTGTCGGCTGCATATACATATATGCTGAAGAAAAAAAATCAGTAAATTCCTGAGAAAAATGTGCATTCATAAAAATGTTTGTCTGCTCTGAGACACAACTTGTTCGGACCGCTTTCAGCCTTAAATAGTACACATGAATTCTGAAGATTATGAAGTGTTATTTTTGATCCTGTAAAGTTTTTACATCAAGAATATTTTTTTTCCTTTTTCCCATATGACTAGTTAATAGTCCTTTAAGATATAAAAGGAATTACCTCAATATCTGCTACCATTCAAAAGTTATAAACATTTTTATGTTATGCGAAAAGTGAAAAGTTTAATTTACAGAACACAAAAAGTGTTACACCTACTACTTTTTCACTTTTCACATAACATAAAAATTTTAATAAGCTTTGAACGGAATGATATTTTGGGGTAATTATTTTCTTGTTGTAAAAGGACTGACAATGAGTCACATTTTAGAAGCTGGGCAAAAGGATAACACTGAAAATTTGTATGATAGTTGTGGGAAGAATTAATATTGAAGGCTCGATAATTGAAACATTTAATCATAAATCGCTAGATAACTTAATAAAGGAACCGGTGTCCTAGTTTGATCTGGCGATATTCGTGAAAGGACATCTGAGCATTTAAGTGACCATACGACAATTTCTCAAACATAAATTTGAGTAGGAAGTGGTGATTTTATGAGGAAGCTTCACAAAAGTATGATCAAGACACTCTAAAGAATTCATTGGCACACTCTATCCTTCTTATTTACCGAAAACACTGTATATAGTCTGACAACTCAACTACATGAATTAAAAAATAAGTAAAAAACGAGTTTTCAAACAAAGCCAAGCCGCATGAAAAAGTAGAAAATAAACTTTTCTTCACACACAGAGGTGGACTCAGATTTTATTCGCTGACAATCACCGATATATTTCAGTATGATCAATCAGAGGTAATAAGTGATTTGATTCATGAAGAGAAATGTCCCAATCAAAAAATCTGAGTCCACCTCTGTGTGTGAAGAAAAGTTTATTTTCTACTTTTTCATGCGGCTTGGCCTCAGTTTTGTTTGAAAACTCGTTTTTTACTTATTTTATTTTCTGCCTTTTTCACGTTAACTAAATTGTTATTACGTGCTGCATGGAGATATTTTAAAACAATTTTTAAGTCATGTTTGGTGCCGATCCGAAAACAAAAATTTTTCCAGTATCAAATCGTTGAAGTACTGCAATGGTTTTCTGAAATTCAAATTATGTTTTGAACAGCGCTTTTTAGCTGTATTCCAACATAACATGAATTTTCCCGATTTTTCATGCAAGTTTTCATGATTGTTGAAGAGAAGGTATTGATGCCAGTAGGACGAAAAAAATGATTCCGCATAGCTTATAAAACTTTTTTGTCGGAAAATTTTCCGGAAAAGTCGGAAAATTCCGGAAATTTTCGGAACATTTTCCATAAAAGTCGGAAAATTCTGCATTTTTCCTGAAACAGATTTATCACTAATCATATCGATGAAAATTTTTCCCCATGATTTTCCCGCTTTTCGGGGTTTTCCATGGAGTTTTGCACAGAAGCAACTTTATGCAACTCATTCGCTCTACAACTTTGTCTTAGGTTGCAAAACGATCAAACGCTTCCTTGGTCGGAAAAACTCCGGAAAAGCGTTTTACATGGATTTTCCTCGATTTTTTCTGGATTTTCACCATTGTCGGAGAGAAAGTAATGATGACAGTTGATAGGGAACTTGATCCTGCATAATTAAGAAAAAAATTCGGAAGTCGGAAAATTCCGGAAAAATCGGAAAACTCTGCATTTTTCCTGAAACGGATTCATCACTAATCAAATTTGTACCAAATTTTCAAATGATTTTTCCCGATTTTCCGGGTTTTCCATGGAAATTTCCGGTTTTGATAGATTCCATTGTCACGCGACATGAACTTGTGTGCCAAATTTCAGGTCGCTGTGATGACGAAAAGTGGGTCTACGAGAGTGTCGAAAATAGTAAAAAAGAAATATACAGACAGACAAATTCATGTACGAGTTAAAGGGACGGGGTGGCCTCAAAAAATAATTGCATCCAAACTTCAAGGAGTTCCATTTTACCGTTCTACAGCTTCCTAAAAATCCATTAAGCATTTAAAAAAAATAAAAATAAAAAACAAAAAAAAAAATGTAGAGTGGGCATTTTGAGATATTCAAGGATAACGGACAAACTTCTTATCCGTAAAAATTTTTCAGAAAAAAGACCTCGACTAATTTTTTTCGGGACTTTCAAAGCTTCCTTAAATAAATAGCGTTTGTTTTATGAGCTTGCAATGTGTATATTCTGCGATATAAATTTTTGAAGTTACACACCTACCAAGAAAAATTTGGCACTTTTTTAAAATGTCGTCGATGTACAATATCTGCAAATTTTCTGTGGAATGAACCATCTGAGTATTCTTGTCTGTGTCTATTTAGTTGATGATATTTTTCAGGGACATTCTGCTTTCTATTATTTTTATGCTTTATTGAAATTTCCATTGCTTTCTCGGCTCACTTGCGCAATACTCTCTACTCACTCTCTACTCACTAACTACATTACACGTTACATTTCTTATACCTGTTCTCCAATTGATGTTTATATTTCAATTTATCAAAATACATTTTTGCGGACTTAATAAAATTTTTACAGAAACTTATCTTATGAATATGTGACCTTCAGCTATTTTTTTTTTTAATTTAACTTCCAAACTTTCCATATAAAAAATACTACATAAATATTGTTTTCTTGTTTTTTTGCAGAAATTTAGTAACATCAAAAGGAACCACATACAAATGTACCAGTGAAAAATAAAAAGTGCTCAGAAATTTGGTAGGAGAGAAGAAATAAATGAACGAAAGAAATTTGTAAAAGTAAAAGTTTTTAGTGTAAAGTGCCCCCGTCGTATGCATTTTTAGATAATCCTGAAGACATTTTTTAAAGGTATGTAAAAAAAAAAAAATTGTATTCACAGATATACCCCTACTCCTCTGTTTTCTAAATTCCATGTTGACATTTCGCACAAAATAACGATTTTCGGACATACATTTATTTCTTAAAAGAGCCTTACTCCTCTACCCTGCATATTCGGGGTGAATTGACTTCATTAAAATCGAGAAAAACTTATGACAAAAAAGCCCCTTAGGATATATATGAAAAATGAGCTAAGAGGAAAGTATTGTTTATGTTTTGATAAATTTTCAAAATGAAAAGACAAAGCAAAAAGTATCCTTTGAAGGGTCTAATCTGCCTTGTTACTGCGTGTATACATATACATATATAAAATGTGTATGTATATTGAATGAAATCGAATACTTGAGAAAAACATCTTTTGCTCTTGTGCCTATCATTTTTAATTATATACATATAGAACCATCAGTTTCGTCGTTATTTCATCCTTCCATCCTGTGTAGAGAAATGAAAATATCTTAATTACCTAGGCGACTAAATTATAAGACCGAACTGAAGGTTATTATTGACGCACAATTGAAAGAAAAATAACGGGTACCCCAAGGCTACTATCGAAAATAGCCAATCATTAGTGGACTTTTTTGCATTCCAATTGCGCATTTATTCAGCTCAGCATCATGTTTCCAAGAAGTTTCTCCTTTGAATGGTATTTTCTTCGGCGGTTATTGCAGAAATATTTTTAATATTTGGTGTAGTTTGAAAGAAATAGTTAAACACGGTGTTATCAAGGTCAAATGCGTGACTTTGAGTATTGTGTGTAATTTGTGGTTTTGGTATTTTGTATGAATCATCAAAGTACAATTTACTTCATATTGATCCTTGTATTACAAACTGGCAAATAATTCCTTTATTGTTCCGAAGTTTTTTTTTTTGTAAAAGTGCCATAAAGTTAATAATACGAATAAAAAAATATTTTAGGCATAGGTTGTTTGAGGTAATAATAATAAATCAAGAAAGTTGTGAATAGTTTAGACTTTCATTATAATAAAAAACAATTGGTGTGAGGCTTACTTAAACGAGTAAATTTCCCTACTTAATCGGATTTCTATCAACTTCGCTGTTCTGGGGTTTTTTTTTTTTTAGGAGACGAGAGGTTCCACCCAAGCATGGAGGCCAATATTTACATGATAACCTGATAAAAACTTTTAAACAAATTTTTGATCTACAAGTTTTTCCTCCATTTTAAATTGATAATAGGGTCGGTCACACTCTGAACCTTTGCGTTTAATTTTCATGTAAGGTGCACATATAAATAAATTTTCTGCTATAGTAGAATGCCTTTAAATTTATTAAATAAAATTCAACAGGTTTTGAGGGGTATTGAAATGCGTTTCCTAAAACTATTTTCAACATATTATTATGAATATGTTTAATACTCCTATCAAACTGAATCTTTCCTTCCTTCAGCTTGAAAAATTCGATTTTTCCGTTTTGTTCCTATTACAAAAAAAAAAAAAATCGGCAAAGTGCGAGTCGGACTCGTGCATGAAGGGTTCCGTACCATCGTACAAATTTAACACTATTGTACTTTTTATTTATTTTTTCAAATGAGAGTAGGCGTCATTTGAAAAAATAATAATAATGATATTAATTTAAAAAAATGCCTACTTATGATAATAATAATGAATGAGAATAAACCGAGGAAAAAACGCCGAAAAATCACGTGTCTTGTACGGGGGTCCCCTTTAAGTTTTAATTTAATTTAATTTTTATTATTTGTTGTTATAGCGGCAATAGAAATACACACTCTGTGAAAATTTCAACTGTCTACCTATTACGGTTCATGAGATACAACCTGGTGACGGACAGCGAAATTTTAGTAATATGATTCTCGTTGTTACCCATTTGGGTCCGGAACCCAAAAAAAAAAGAAGACCAATCCGCATCCTTTCCAGGAGATTAACTAAAGTATTTAAAAAAAGTCTTATAAAAATAAAACATAAACTATGCTAATATTAATAACTTCAACTTCATCGTTCCTACTTCTCTCGGATATGATAAGATATAAATTTTTTATTTTACCCTATTTGATTTTTCCAAATTATTCAACTCGTCGATTTGGGTCGCATGTTGGGTCTCTGTCTTTTACGGTAGATGTGTATGTATGATGTGGTTTAGGTGGTTTAGGTCTAGGCTAATTTTATGGGTCAATAATTATATTTTGGTACAAATGGAAAAAATAATATTTGTAATTGATATCTTGTAATATGGATGAAAAATGTATTTATCAAAAATTATTGTTAAATTAATAAATAGTTTTTCTTTTTGGCAGCGCACTTTTTCAAATATTTTGTAAATTATAAATAAAAATGTGCTCAATCATCCCAAATTTGTTCCAGAAGATAAAAACAAGAAGAATAGCTTTTTTTTTTAACTTGCGCAGTTAATTACTTAGTTTTATTTTATGTTTGTGCCAAAGTTTATTCAAATTGAATTGAATTTAAAATTAAAATTTAAAATTTCTTAGAAATTTTAAGCTTATTTTCAGCTACGTTACTATGATGATATTTTTGAAAAGTTATTTTCAAATAAAGGTAATTTAAACCGAAGCTACCTGTTTTGTTTTATACTGTGACTGTTTCTTTTAAATATGAATATAAATTGATAAGGGTTTAAAAGTAATAGAAATCAGAACAAAATTAAAAAAAATCAATAAATTGGAAAATGTTTCAAGGACAAGTATTAACATAGTGGATAAGTTCAATTTCAAATGTTAGTATTATTTTGTTTAATTCATTTAAAACATACAAAATAAAGTCTCTTAATTGACAACAACATATAACGTTTTAATACATCTTTGTAACAAGATTGATAGATAAAAAGAAATCTTTTTTTTTCATAGGAACATAACAGTATAGAAAACTTAGTTATTATTTTTCGAATACATCGATTGCATTTTGAAAATTATAGAAAATCCGGCTTCCCTACATTTTAATTTTTGGATTCGGCAGTATTTTTATAATATTTTGGGCGCGAACATCGACAACTTCATTTTTATCTATTTTAAAATTTTCTTTGTGCTATAAGCTGATATGAAAAAATTTACTTTGCATTCATCATCTTCATCAATTTCAGTTTGAGCTACGGCAATATACCTGTAGGTCATCTTGTTGGCGTATGCTTTCGTTGACTCGAGCAATAGCTTCCGCAGGTAACTTCTCTTATGTTGAAGCCACCTTTTGAATATGAGGGTTCGGTAAGCTCATCATTCTTATAATCAAATGGTGGATTTAGTTTTTTGCTAGAGGCAAGTATTGAAAGATTATGTGTATAGGAATCCTTGCTATCGTTGTCACTACCTCGTGGTGAATAGATGATCCGGTACATACTAGTTCTTTCTACTGATAGTAATGTTGAATACATTTTGTTATTATATCATTTTGCAAAAACCTTTGCCGAGAGAACTGAATCTTCCACAAAAACAACTTAGGTCTCTCGATACTCGAGGATCCCTTTTTCTCTTAGAATTAGTTGATGCAAGGTCATACTGCCTTTAAGAACGGAAATGTTTTCTGGCAGGCATATTTTTATCGCATCAATATTCTCTGGATGGAATGTTAAAAAAGCTTTATTGAGGTCTCGGGTTGTACTAGCTCTAAAAATTGCTCCGCATATTACCAATATCTGCACCATTAGCTATCTGTCGGTCCGCGGTTCCAAGCCCGGATTCAAATTCATATTCAAACAATTTGTTAGCGAAAAGGAAAAAAAACTGTTTTTGACGGTATTGAGTACATGGTCCATCAGAAAAGAAATGGACAGTTTGAATATTACAGTTCAATGCTTTGATCATTCGCAAAATATGAACCAAGTGGGCCCAAATTCCAGGAGGAGGGCCATGCTCGTTACTGGATGAAATAGTACAAAATGATAGAGGTTCATGGTCCAAAATATAGAGAATACCTTTTGGATAGTAAGTAATGACACCAAATTTTGCAAAATTTTCCGATTTAAAATTTAATACAAGAAATGAGCTATTGATGGTTATCCAAAAGATTTAAAAAGAAACTGGTTAAGAAAAAAAAATGGGTTTTCTCTAAAATTCCTACAATACTGTGCAATATGTATTAACATTTCAACTTAGGGGAAAAAAATTAGGGACATACCCGTTTCCAAGAAAAAATACTGCACAAACATCGATTTTAATAAAATAAATTTTGAATTCACATGAAAAAATGATCAATGTTGATATAAAAACTGTATTGAGCCCTTCTTAATTGTAGAGAAATTATTAAAATTATCGTAAAATTTTTAAAATGTACACCCGGGGACATGGGCTTTATCGAATCCTTATTACAAAGTTGTAAAAATTTGGAGGTGATTATTTTGCTGACAAAATTATAAAAAAAATATCTGTTCAAAAGGAGAAAGGTGACCAAATTAAATTATGTATTTAAAATTTTAAAATACTTTTAAAACGAATAAATATATGTATATTACGGGAACTGTGGGACACGTTTGTATCAAAATATAATTATTGACCCATGAATTTTCTCATTTTCAGGACACAAACCTACATACGTATATAGTAAATTGTATTGCCTACAGGGGCTCGCTCGTATCTAAATTGAAAATTTTGCTGAGTACTGACTCCTCTTAATATGTAATTTGAGTTTGCTGATTCTGCGCCCTGCTAAACTTATCATGATTACTTAACTAATTAAAATTAATTTGTTTATTTACAATTCGAAATTTTCCAAACTCTGTTCTCTCTATTAAGGCGTACCATAAAAGTCTTGAGAGATCTGAGGTCCTCCTTTCTTCAGTCTGTCTGTTTCCTTTCTTCAGTCTGTCTGTCTCCTTTCTTCAGTCTGTCTGTCTCCTTTCTTCAGTCTTTCTTCAGACTGATGTTGAAATTACATAAATTCATTTCACTGCAGTTATATATATGCTGATGGAGGACAATTTTATACATCTGTCCGTATTTCTGATATCCCACATGAACCTACTAAGCTAAACCAAAATCTTTAATGCATAAGTAAGTTGGCTGAGTTTAAAAAGCTGCTCTCAGCCGATCCTCATTTATTATCTTGACTTGACCTGTCTGTACTGACTTTCGATCAGTTATAATATTTTCATTTTGAAATTCGGTATTTGCATTGCGTTATATTTAAGATCCTTAACAGCCTGTATTACCCGGAATACCTTGGTAGTCGACTTGAAGGACTCTTCATCATAGACACTGCCGATTACCTCACGATCTTTCTTCGTCTATCGTGTTATCAGAATTTCGAATACACTTCCTATACCCATATACTTTCACATCGAGTCGTTGCGAAAATCAAGTCGGAATGGTTTCTAAATGTTTTCAATTTTTTTTTTTTGCTTTTCAGTAACAATGCTTTCTTTTTTATGTACATATTTTTCGAAATATTACCATCCCGTCTATCTAAAGCAAGTAGTATTGTGTGGCATTACTTTTCTTACCTGAGTGCGTGTAATAATAATTATGTATTTTCATATTTCATACAAACTCTCTGAATGTTCAAATTCAGATCATTTTGGTCATTTATGTATCAAAGCTTTTCAGAAAACATACACCTTCCATATCGTCCTCCACATCATTTCAATGAAGTTTGTGAAATTCCTTACCTTGGACTCTAAAGCTTTTTTCTATGGTTGCGAACAATAGAGCATTGAACCGCATCTCACGGCGTTTACAAAAGTTGTGTTCTTTTGTATCCATGGGACAGAGTAGAGCAAAAAAAAAACACACACACACACACACACACGCAAAAGACCGCTTGATGAGAACAAGATTTTTATTTTAATTAGTAGTTAAACATTAAAAATGTTTACGAGTTATTTTTGTTATTATTGACTAATCATAAAATGCTGAATATAAAATTAGGTGAATTTATGTTGTTGGTGTACATACATACATATATTAAGTTTTTTGACACTTAACTGACCATTACTGTCCCCATAGCTTTCAATCGAAAAATTTTGTACCTATATATGGGGACATACCTTTTGAAAGTGATAGAAGCTTTTTAATAAAGCGAACATACCAAAAATGTCTATTCAATAAACAGAAGAAAATGTGATTTTCAATATATGGGGGAGTGATATCGATGTTGAAGTTATCAAGAGGCTTAACCCATGTGGGCACACCTATATAGGTACCCGAGTATTTTTTTGAACTTTCTTCCACGAGTTTTCTGGATGTTGATCTTCTAACTACACTCAAATTAAATTAACCCGCTTTCCTACTAAAAATGTCAAGTCAGGTGGGAGAAAACCCCCACTTATAAATTTTCATCCCTCAAAGGTACACCCATGGTGGTACCCCCATGTACCATTATAAAAATTTGGTATGAAATAGAACGGGTTGAATGAAAATTCTACTCAGTGTTACTGCATGGACGTTGAAAATCTTAATTAGTGACTTGCCAGTTGCCAAAAAATGCTAACCGATCTGTAGTATCCTGTGCATGGTTTAGGTTAGGGGATGGTCCAGAATGCTTTCGATCTAATTCGATCTGGTACTGAAAGTCCAATATCCAGCTTGGGGTCTCTTACCGCATTTTGATAGTCCATACCTGCTTTTAGTCCTCTGACCTCGGGTTCAGTTTATATACGGATGGCTGCTCTGTAAATTGAATACGCATTGATCTTCCACAGCTCGTGCTTTCGTGTTAATTGTTTGATGAACTCCAGATAATATGCTCAAGTATGCGTCGAATTCTTCTGTCGTCAATTGTCGGGATTTTCAGCATTACAGCAGCATAGACAGATCTTGATTTGTTTCCCGAATAATATTAGCTGTGTTCTTTTGTGGTGTCCGCAGAACAGGGAAGAGCAAAACATACAAAAAAAAAAAAGCGCCTCATACATTTTTAATAGAAGATTTATAAATGAAGCGAACAGTACAAATAGTTCGCTTCAATCGACAGAACAATTTGTTCTCTCCAGTAAGTATGTGGAAGTTCTAGAACATGGTACACAAAAGAACACAGCTATTGAACACAAATGTTACTGTCAAGAAATTGATAATGTTTGTGTCGATCGGATTGAACCATATCTGTGACGGAGGATTATATGCCTCGAAATACTGTGACAACTCGATTTATCTTTGTCATACAAAACATGGGCTCTGTCTTATGAAGCTTCTTCGCCGGGCTCAGCATACATTTCATCATCTTAATCGGTTTCTTCACTGCATTTACCGATGCGCATCGGTAATATCTGATTCTTCAGGTTTGCGATCTCAGTCGGGGCAGAAAACTGAACTTCATCTCCAGTTTCAAGTGCAGCAAGAATAGCCGAAGAAGTTTTCCCAATTTAGTCTTCTCTAGATTTCTTGAGACATTTCTAATGCACTCCTTTTCTTAAATCTTTATACATTGAACTCTGATAATATTATGCTCTGCGTAGAACCTACAATATCTTGCTTGAAGTGGAAGCCAACAGACACAGCAGGTATGTGGTTATAGCTAGACGTTCCAATTGACCTTTTCACACGAGTATTAGTGATGCAGTAGGTATATGTAAATCGGCTTTATATGGAGGAAATTTAAGAGCAAAGAGGTATCTTTACAATTCTGATGCACTTTAGACGGAAATTTTCAGGTAAAATTTGAAATTTTTCAGGTATTATGCAGCAATAATACAACAACAAAAAATCATAGCATTTTATTCGTATCTGAATGTGAAGATTGCGACAGCAGAAATATACCTGTGTGGAAACTACAAAACGTTGCTAAAATGACTTGTATACTGCAGCTAGAATTAAGGAGACACGAGATACAGTAAATCTAAGAATATGGTCGACCCTTTCTTGTAGGTCATAGAATTTTAGTCGTCCCTTACCACCCCTGCTCCATAAAATACAGAAAAAAGTTAACAATGAATTTTCTTTTTTGTATTTTTAGCAAGAAACAGGTTAGAAATCAAAATAGATACGAAAAAGATAGTTATGTGAAGGTATTAAAAATAAATTTTCTATAGAAAATGTATCAAGGATGTGCCCATTGCGAAGATTTTTCTCGTGTGCTCACAAGGGTGAAACGTATCAAAGCTACCGGTTCTAAAAAGGTCTTTCAGGGCAGTTAATTTCTTAACGTTCTGTATTATTTTATAAAATTCCAATGATTTTTCAATGAGATAAGAATCAACTGGAAAGAAAACCGTTTTGAAATCTTAATGTTCTTCTTCTTATTAAAATTTATGGATTTATTTGAAATAAAGATACTTTTAAAATATTGAATTTTAATGTCGTCCTTTTTGACTATTTTTACCGGTAATAGTTGGTAATAGTCCCGATTTGTCATGCCTTCATATAGAAAATGGCGGTTAAGTGATGAAAGGTATATAATTACAAATTTTCCTTTCTCGTCCGTGTATGGTAGGATTTTTCGACACGCTCTCTTTTCTAGGGTATTATTGAGCATTAAACGACACATTCGAAAAGAGTAATTTTTTTATAAAATTTGCAGTTGCCAATAGATGGCGTTTGGAGCAACACTGACCCATATATATTTAAGTTGGTAAGAAAGTTTTCAAGTTTTCCTGTTGCTTCAATTGAAATGTTCATAACTTCATTGTTGTTGGTACGATTTAGACAATTTTTGTGTTAGTCAAATCAAAAGACACGCGTTTGGATTTTTCATAAATAAAATATTTTTTTTGAGAAATCGGGGGTAGGTATATGATGGACCAAAAAACACGATATGCTTTATGAAGGTCCAGCTTGGTCATAATGCGACGGAGGCTCATAATAATTTTTTTTTTCATCTTTGGACCATCTAAAGTTAATGGTTAGAAAAGTTCAGGCCAGGTTACATGAATCTTAAAGATGAACCTCGCACCGAAAAGCCAAAGGATCTTAATGATGGCGTTCTGAGAATTTTAACGGATTATAAACCACTATTGACTACAAGGGAGATCAGGGAAGGGTGTAATGTTAGCCATATTACGATTCAGAACCTCTTGAACAAGTTTGGTGCCGTTGCCAGATCGGATTTCGATTGCTTCTTCTTCGCTTTCTCGCGGCAACAATAGTATTCCTCTCAATTTTAGAAGAGGTCGTTTTCTTTTAGCTTCAAAACTTACTAAGTACTTTAGGATTCTCAGGATCTGAAATTATTTATATAAATGAATTTCTAACTACAGAAGTGAAATCTTTATTTTTCAAAGCAAAGCAATTATAGAAAAGAACATAACTACAAATATATTTGGATAAAGAATGCCACTATCTATGATAAAAAAGGATGACGACGTCCATCCTGCTATTATTAAAAATGATCAGTGTCTCGATCTTCTTAAAAAAAAGAAGACTTAGTTTCATAATCTGTTACGTCTGCTACCAGAATGTCAGGCGGCTAAGAACTAAAACCACTGAAACTTTCTTACAGTCTTTTGTCTCTAGTGCTGAACTTTTCGATGCTTGATATACGGTGTATAGAAAGGACGGGAACTTGGAGCTTTCTGGTATGAAAGATGGTGGAGGTTGTCTTATCGCTGTAAATAAATCACTGACGAGGTTCTGTGGGTTGCTATTAAACTACAATATCTTACTTTATACGTGTGCTGTGTTTTATATACCTCCTAATAGCACCTACGAGTCTTACAATTCTACAATTACCTAAAAATTCTCTTGGGGGACTTCAATCTCCCATATCTTTCTTGGTATTTAGACGGAACTGAAAATTGTATGTTGCCTGATCAAAAATGTGTCTCTGTGCCACCTAAACAAAATTTAATAACGTCAAAAATTTTAATGATAGTATTCTTGATTTAGTTTAGACAGATATCTCCCAGAATGACATTCGCATATCATCATCCCTATGCCCACTTTCACGGATAGACCCCCATCATCCTCCACTAGATATTAATTTGAATATCTTTATGCCAAAACTTTCTCGTAATGAATTTATAAGGGAAAGGCACTTCGCATTGGGAGATTACACTGGTTTGTGTAACTATACCTCAATGGTATTGACTTTTCCTCGGTTATTTCGACTGATCCTATACAGTCGTTCGAGAACTTTAACGAGATAGCCAACACCGGTATTCGAGAATATATACCATTAACTAAAAGAAAAACCAACCATTTTCCGACCTGGTATACTCACCAGCTGATTAAAGTTCTTCAAATTAAGGAAAGATATCGTCCGTAAATATAAGGTTCACCCAGCATCCGGAACACTACAAAACTTTCTCTATCTTAGGGAATAATCTAAAACCTTACTAAATCAGTGTTTCAAGAGATATATGGATGCAACTGAACTCTCACCTCAGGAGAACCCCCAATGCTTTCTGGGCCTTTAATAAACATTTCAGGAATTCAAGTGCTTCTTCTCCCAAAGAGATGGTTTACAAGGAGGTGACCTCGTCATCTTCTAGACAAATCTGTGATTTTTTTTCTGAGTACTTTTTGTCAGTGCCATTGCTTCTGATCTGGATGAAAATAAACAAGTTGAATCCATACACACTGATTTCGCTAAGGCCTTTGATAAGATTCGCCACAACCAGTATCTATTAAAAATGTTAAAAATCGGCTTCAATATGAACACTGTCCTCTTTTTCCAGTCATACTTAAAAGAAAGAGAGAAAATGGTTGTCTTTAACGGCTCTCAATCTATAGTTCTTTTGAACAGACATCTGGTGTTCCCCAGGGTACAATTCTCGGTCCATTTATTTTTCTAAATTTATATCAATGATTTACCGACTAAGATTACTTCGGACATTTTCTTGTACGCTGATGACACTAAAAATTTTAGAGTAATTAATGACATCCGTGACTGTGAGAGCTTGCAAGATGATGATATTAAAAAACTTGAAATTTGGTGTAAAAACCACAATTTGGGTAGACAAACGTAGACAAATGTAAGAGCATAAAATTAACGTTATTTCTTTATCATATGTCAAAGAAATAAAAGATTTGGGAGTTACTTTCGATGAAAAACTTCTCTTCGCTCCCCATTTGAACCTTATTACTGCTAAAGCTTATCGTCTTCTGGGTTTCATTTTTAGGATATGTAAATCTTTCAAATCAAGCGCTTCTTTTATTGCTCTATATATAGTTCATTGGTGAGAAGCACTCTAGAATACACGTGTCAAATTCGGTGCCCCTTTTACACTTGCTATATAATCTACTCGAATCTTCACCAGATTATTATTGTATAAGTTGGAACATAATGAGTTTAGATTATAATGCGAGATTAACCCGATTCGACATCTTATCTTTGGAGCGTCGTCGTGTTTTTCTTGATAGCGTATTTTTGTATAAAATTCTTAATGGCGATGTACACTGTCCTGACTTGCTTTCCAGAATTGGTATTAATATTCTCTCAAGATACGCACACGACAATATACTCCTTTTAGATTGCCATTTTCAAGGACAAACCTGCGGGAAAATTCACCATTATATCGAATTCAGAAGGCATATATACCCTAGACACACGGAACATAGCAATGATCATTGGCGGAGCAATGATCATTTCATAGCTCTTGTGTTATTGCATCATTGGCACAATGATCATTCGTTTCGTCACTGCACCAATTACGCTTCCACAAGCTCATTCATTTGAAACTATTCATTTCCTTTGTCGATAAGTGCGCTTTCAGTGGTGAGAAACTGAAAGTTATTGGAAAAATCAGCTGATTTTCCAGCCATCACTGTCAAATGTCATTTGTGAAATTTGATGATACATTTTCAAGTTAAATTTAGAATATTTTCCAAAACGAATTATTGAACAAAATTTCTCACATTATATATTTAATACTAGGCTTGAATCAATTTTTCACCAATTACTTCACAATTCACAGTTTTTAATTTACAAAATTGAGAACTGTCATCTGTCAAATAGAATTACGAGTCAAGATATCGTGTGCTTGCCTTACCAAGCAATGATCATTCGATTAATTACGTAATTGGAGCAATGATCATTCTTCTACCGTGTCGTGTGCCTAGGGTAATACAATCTAAATTTGAGTGATATTGATATTTTCAGTTCTGACCCTCTGACGCTTAAAAGACTAATCTTAAATGAGATCGCTCACTGATCCTAAAGTTATACTAATTTATTTATTTCGATTTGTTTGCTTTATATTTTATTTATTTTTTGCTTTGCCCTTTTTTTCTCTTTGCCCATTTAACTCTTTTTAACTTCCTTTTCCCGAATTTACTTTGTTCGTATCTGTTTAGCTCTTATTTTTGATTTATAATTTTATCCTTGAATTTTTATTTTTTTTTTAATTATATTTTTATTTTCTTAGTTTGTGATTACTTAGTAGTTTTGCTTTTTTCCTTTTTTCCTTTTTTCTATTCTTTTGCAATGTATAATCTTCAATTTTTCTCTCTTGAATTTTGTTTTTTGCTTCTCTTCTTTTTTATTTTGTAATTTTTCTTATGTAACTTACTTTTAAGGTAGTATCTTAACCCATTTGTGACAAAAGGTTTGGTTTTGTAAATTTTTCATTTTTCCTTTATTATTATTTTCTTATTAATTTCGAAACAAATGTAAAACATAACATAACAAAACCATAAATAATTCTTTGGCTGTCTATTTTATTGATTAACCTTAACTAAATATTTCATTTAAAAAGAAAATATTATTTTAAATTTTTTGAAACGCCTCAAAACAATTAGCATGTAGTGCAATGTTACATGAAGAACAAATATATATTGTATATGAATGGCATTGTTTGCACCATAACCGAGTCTTTCCTTTCATTGCAATGTAGGTCCCTTTTGATAAAATGTTTGGTTTTGCCATACATTTTCCTTTAGATACTGGTTTTTTCGTGGCGAATAAGGAGTGCTTTAGCTAACCTGCGCCGAAATTCAAGCTGATCAATGTTGCAACCGTAGTTTTTTGCTTAAGTCCAGGCATTAGTTGCAGCCGCTATCATGTACCAATTTTTGCCCCGAATGCTTATACGGTAGTTAGAAATATGACTGTCTAACAAATCCACTCCGCCCATATTTCTGTTGTACATTCTAATAACACCTTGAGGGTGTACACACCTCCGAACTGATCCTACTGGATCTTCTCCAAATGAGTTCGACAAAAGAGAAACGGTCTGGTTGTCCTTCCATCTGGTCAATATCATTTAATTTTTTTTTTGTCCACGTAGCTTTCGTGGTATCCCCTAGGATTTTTTATTCATTAATTTTTTGTCAGCCATGGTTATATTTTTTAAACGGCTTTACCTCAAAGTTCCTGTCTCGCCAAACTGAAGGTATCTGAGCGAATTTACGAGATTAGGTCCCGTAAAAAAATGTTCAAAGTTAAAAGAGAAATGCTGTTCGGGAAAATGCTCCTTAATGTTTTTAGCAAAATTTAGCACTACAAATTCTCCAAGCCCAACAGTCGTGTCACGCATTTGGTTACGACCTTGATATAAATTTGGTAGTAACAGCCCAAGCGACTAGCGGCAACCCAAGCTTTGTATCCAAATTTTACAGGTTTGTTTCTAATGAACTGTTTGCACGGATGTCTGCCGTAGTAGGGTATCATCGCTTCATCGACAGATATGTATATCCATTTCGACTGGGGCAAATTAAAAAAAGGCTTCATTTGGATGAATAATCAATGGGCGTACTTTGGCAAAACAATCACTGGTTCCTTGAAGACCGTTAGTAGATAAATGCTGCTAAAGATGAATTATTTTCATTTTTGTGAAAAAAATTTCTGCTAGATTATCTCTGAAAGTGTAGCTTCAACTTCATTTATCTGGGTAATTTCAGTTTTGAATTCATTTTCAATCTCGTCTTCATCGTTTTTACTAAATCTTACTTCAACCTCAGCCTGTAATTGCTTTTTGTTGAAACGGTTCGAATCTGAATTTTCTTCATCACCAGAATCTGCATCTGTGTCGCTATTGACCTCAGAAGGCTACAAATATACATCACTGGGCAACTGAATTTCATCTGGCAAGCTCTCAATTGCTTCACATATATCTGCAACGTTCACGCAAGTTCTCCTGCAAAAAAATCAAAAATGCTTTACGTGACAAATGTTGCGCTTGCGAACCACCTATAAAGGACGCTTCCAAAATCAAGAAAAAATATTTGGTTCATATACTATATGCACTACACCATAAACTTTAATCTATTGTGAAAATAAAACAAAACAAAATTTCCAGAAATATAACTGTTTGTAGACTTACCAATATATTTGAGATGCAGAGTCCATGTTCACAGCACAACAAAATTCATCCAACTAGTTCAGTGCGCATTTTGCTCGTTTTACTATCTGATCTTTCTGCGAACTCCCTGTGTGAAGTCTGACAAAACAGAGCATGTGGAATAACAATAACGGGAAAAATACCGGTAGCATGTTTGCTGGTTTGCAAATGAACCATTTGTCATAAATGGGTTAATGAACTTGTCTGTGTACTATCTTATTAACTTAAAAAATAAATAAATAAATAAAATATGAGTCAATCTTGGATCGGCTAGTTATCAAAGTGTCACGGCAGACCTACTATTTTGTGATCAGTTAACCCGACTGGATGGATGCGAAAATACTCAAACATCGTTTGGGACTGCACAACCCCGAAAAGGTGTTGTCTTCCAACATGAGAATGCACAGTCTCACGGCTTTTGGATATGCAATTTTATCACATCCACCATACTCACCTAACCTGGCTCCATTTGACTACCACTTATTTCTCTCGATGCAAAATTTTCTCAAAAAAATTTCAAAATTTTCAGGATATTCGGAGGACAGTGGTAGAGTTCCTGGCATCTAAAGAAATCATATTTTTTTAAAAGCGGCATAAATGACCTTGTTGAAAACAATGGGGAATATTTTGATTAATTATTGATTAATCTTAAATATAAGCTTAAATATAATAAAATGAAATTCCTCACTTTATTACCAACCAAAATCATGACATTCTTGAGAATCGCGTTATGTATAGGTTGTTTTTCAATACCTCAAGGAGAGCCTTTATCACCTTTTTCACCCCTGAAATTTCTTTCCACATATGAATCAAATAAAATCCACAGATATTTACAGAAAATTTTAAAATTTGCAGCTGCGATAAAAATTAAACTGAGACAATAATGAAGACGAGCATGGTGTCCACACAGTCAATGAATTATTATTATTCACATGAAATGTCGCAATTATAATATTTAATGTAAAATTTATTAATGAGACTCTGTTCTGCAAATATCGCGTTAGTGCACAGTTTTTATTCGATTCTATATCATGATCAGCATCAAAAAAATGTCGCCATCGTTTATTATCAATCAGGAGGAGGCCACAATCTTCCAATTGCCAATTAACCAGCCTCTATCCATCATACACCCACTTTAATAATATTAAAAACAGTAATATGTTGGCGAATTCTTCAAAATTGCATTCCAGAGCTGTTGTTAATGCTTTCGAAATAATGTTTAATTTTTACTTGACCACAGCAACCAAGAAGCCATCTCATCTTCACACTGCAGAGATATGCTAGCAAAAAAAAAAAAAAAAAAATCAATTTCAAGCCACCAATGCCTCAATGACCTCTGACTCATAATAGTCTACTCCATATGGTTTCTCCTCAGGCAGGCCCATAGTTATCTTTTCTTTACAAAAGGGATGAATGGTGACAAAAGTTTGCTATGGAAAGATTCAATTAAGTCGACAAAGCAACTGTAAAAGGAACCAGATGCTGGGGGTGGATTCTGTGGGTGGGGAAGTCTTTTAGTAAAAGCGTTTATCTTTTGTATCTTTTGTTCGTTCATCATAGTTGGTGGTGGTCTTACTAAATGCCTCTTTGCCCTTTTTCATTTACCCAATTTTCAGCTCCATTCCGTCCATACTTATATATACCTACTACCTACACTACATATATGGCTATTCTGGGTTAGACCAATCTATTGTGGCAGTATAGTTACGTTGTAGGTGCAACTCTTGTAAAGAGCGCCATCAATCCTGCAATTTCTATTTTCATAGAATGTGTGATTAATTAAATGACTCTTTGGTCGTGGTCGTTGTCATAGTCATCTTCATCTACTTTGATAGTTGTCCCCATCATCACTTGAGGAAAAACGTCTTCAATATCCTACACATACAAAAGCATACATACTTAATGTATTTAGGAACACCATATCCATGTGTATATATTAGTGTGAGTTCAACATACACACACATGTACACATATACATTTATATGTAACATTGTGCCCAAGTTGATTTATTTAGACGTAACAAAGAATATTTTCATGTAATTTGAGAGTTTAGTTGAGTCTATCTGGACAAAAGTCAGAATCTTTACAAGCCTTGTCAAAGGGTTAGTCGCGTTGTTGCTTGGGATAAAATTTATTGCTTGAAGGGCGTCATAATTTTGTGTTACATTTCGTTCGTTAATGTCTTCGCTGGAAGATGATTTTCTGGTCTAATTTGAATTTGGAATTTTTTTTTTTTTCGGTTAATTAAGAGCGAAGAAGAAACAAAAAAAAATGTTTGATTGATTTCAGGTTTAAAATTATGTGGACACATAGATGAAATCTCATAGAGTAATTCTTAGTTTGTCATTCCGCTTGTATCGCATAGAAATAAATGTTGATAGAGCAAAAATGTAATTGTTGCATGTCCGTCCGTCTTATTGATAACTCGAGAACGCGTTTACTTCGAGAGCTGTCATTTTATACACGGCCTTTTTTTTTTTTAAATAAACTAGATTCAAAATACAAAAATTGATAAATCAAGTAATTGCTTCGTAGAGTTGCCATATACAAATTTTGCTTTTCACTATATACATATATGGACATCACTGCCTGAAAACGCATCGACGACATAGAGATCTTAAATTTCATTCGCGGCATTTTCACAAGAAAATAGTAACAACAAGAGAGTTTGTAGCGACGCGTCCGTATCGTGTCGAACATCTTTGAACTCTCGATCAACCATTTTGTAAACCTGTCAAAATTTATTTAGAAAATGTCCGTCTATAGTAACACTTTGCTGAACGTAGGAATTTTTAGCTTTGACTTTAATGTAAATAGAAAAATAAACACCAAAATTTATTATTCTGTCAATTCAGCCATCACACGAAAAATTTTGAAAAGGAAAAAAATAATCAGGTTCAAGAATAATAACGTTAAATAAATAAAAATCCACGAGATGACCTCATATAATTGACGAGCCGATGTTTTATTTAATGACTCCACAAATACGTTTCTTTTCACAGTCCACATTCTCTTAGGCCTCTCACAAACTGACTGACGAACTGCTTCGGAAACAGTGGATTCCTCCCGCATTACTGCTGCTGTTTTTATCACCACTACATCGACATAGGTTCGACTGGGTCTTGACTACCACAAACAAACCCTGGAGATAATATCAGCGTTTGTATTCCTCCTGCAGCAAGCTCAGGCTGTCATACGGCCAGAAGTCTTTAATGGTGAATTCTTTTCACCAAAATCGAGCAGGCACTGAACTGAACCAGAACCTGTCAGATCTACATCGAACTTAGCCCTGTCCTGAACGGGGAAAAGGTGTAAAGAATGCAAGAAAGTAAAATACCTGAACCAGCCCGGTTTTGTGGTGAAAAGAACAGGTAGAGACTTGGAACCTGTTTTATTTGTGATTCGCGTCATCCATTCACACTGATAACAAATAATTTTGATTTGACGTTTAGTTCGGAACCGTAACCACAAATTTTCATGGAACAAGAAAGTTCAAAACCAGAGCAGAAACCGAACATGAACCGTTGTGAAAAGAACATACGTTCTGAACTAGTTCTGTGTCAGTGCGGTGAAGAAAACACTTTGGGTGTAGGAACCGAACGAGTTATGGTTCAGTTCAGGTGAAAAGAATTCACCATTAGGGTTTTACTTGGGCACCTGCCAAGTTTGCCTTAATCCCACGTTGTTCTTCACACGCTCGGATTGAATTTATAACATCAAACGTCGCCCTCCGGGAACATTTCTGTTTCTGAAGTATCAACCAATGCGGCGTTCTCACTGTTGGGAGCGAGATATACGTAATATCTCTTCCGTTCTATGGGTCCTGGCATCCGATTGTTCAATCCCAACTCTACACTGAACTCTTGCGTCAGCTCCCAGTCTCTCTCAATCTCCACTCAAGCTGACTCGGAACCACTGCACATATTTCAGGTACAGGTTGAAGACACACAATTGTGGACGTAGTGCGATCAACAAGAATTGGCATTACGCCAAAACTTGGTTTTAAGCGGTACAGGAAATTAGTTTTACTAGTATTTACTTATTCTAGTCCAAATTTCATATCACCATTATAGGGTGTAACGTTCTGAAGTTACAGGGTGATCTACAAAAACATACCCAAATATCTTAAAGTGCCGTTATTTTCGGAAGGCATTAAGATCCCCCCACCTCCCTTTCAACGAAAATTTTGTATGGCAATCCTACAAAAAAGGTACCTGCATATCTGAACTATATTGCTCATAGAGGATTGGATAGGAGCGTATAAATCGCGGATCTCAGAAGAATCACTAAATGCGGTCATCATGAAATAGACTGCTGCCCTGTAAAGTCGAAATCTATATTGCGCCTTCTGTAATAGTAGTATCCATGTACCTCCAGTGTTTTATACGGCATTGCCATAAACTAAGTTTATGGCTCTGATAATGGTTTAGATCGAACAATTGTGGAATTCTCTTCCATCCAGTAGTCAGTGTGTTGGCACCGAAAATTCTTTCAAAAAATATTTCCCTAAAGTGAGTGACAACAATTTGTGCCACCAGGTTAGGCATTTGTCGATATGATTAGGGAAAGCTCCACCTTGGAAAACTAAGATTAGGTTTTTATCCCTAAAATGTAGGTAGGTTTTTCTCACTCAAATGTAGGGAATTTTGATATTTCCCCATAAAATTGAGGGAATATTGCCTAAAATGTAGGGAATTTTCATTTTTTTTAAATAAAATTTCCCTACATTTTAGGGAATATTCCCTAAAACGTAGGGAGCATTCCCTAAAATATAGGGAATTTTAAATTGTTGTTTTGATTTTTTCCCCCTAAAATGTAGGGACTATTCCCTAAGATGTAGGGAATAGGTGATGGTACCGCACCACTCCCCACCATAGGTGAAGGTGATAGAAGACCACCCCTTTTAAAAAACATAAGAACGAGCTGAATAGTTCATTTCTTATGGTCCATACTATTAAGTAGTATGGAAGTTATGTTGGTGCACTGGGTACGCTTAAACAAAATATTGAAAAGCAATATATGACTTTTTTCAAAAACAATGTGTGAATTATATAAACGAAAATATGTAATTTATTGAATGTTCTCTTCCTCATATCCAAAAGAGCTAACATTTCGGGAATTTTACGTACTTTATAGGTTTTCTAGTGCCAAATACCTAAATTCGTTGAATGTTCCATTGATTTGGGGAAATTAAACTGATTTTCCCTTTCTATCAGAGAAAATTACATTTATTTTTAGGGAAAAACGTGTCTCAAATTTAGGGAATAGTCCTAATATTTTTACAGTGTAACTTGAGATTATTTCAAGGTAAATACAAGTGTTTTCTTTATGTTTTGGTATTTATGAAATAAATGTAAATGTTCGAAAATCAAATGAAAAAATACATATTTCTTCTTAAAATAATATTAAAAAAATCCATTGATTTTAAATACAAAAAAACGTATTAAGCAGATAAGTTCAAAGGACTGCTTTTATGAACCGTGAAAACCAATGGACAAAAATACCTCGATAAAAGATAAAAGATATAAACAAGAATAAAAGTTTGTACACGACGACGGGCGGCGGGCACGACGTTGAATTATGGATTAAAAATCTTAGTAAAGAATTCAGTAGCGATGTTTTTTTTTGATTCATTTAGTCTTAATTTTCGATTGATGATAAAATTATATTTACGTACAAAAAAAAAAAAAAATAAAATAAAATAAAGTAAACCGTCTTAAAATCCATTATAACATGAATGGAAGGCAAAGCAACACATTCAAAAAGTAAAATACTATCGAGATTTTGAATAAAAGATTAATTTTAATATAAATGAAATCTGACACACATTCATGGCTTAAATTTCGGTCACTAATTAAGATATGCCCCTAAGATACCTGCAACAGTGTGTGGGATAACTGGGATGTTGTTAGTCCGTCGTGTCCCTCTGTATAACTTGAGACTTGAAATTCAATGCATTTATTAGTAGTGTAGTGACCCAAGTAACGAATGAATTGCTTAAGCCTCCTACTCTAATCGCGATAAAACTAAGTGGAGTGCAATCTCTACATCAATTTAAGGCCAGAGCACTCACTAATGGATGGTTCTTGATTTGATTATTTTATTTGTTGGGAGCTATGTTTTCCGGTTTTTCTCTGGATTTGTTTTTTTTTTCTTTCTCTTTCGTTTTTTTTTTTTTTTTTTTTTTTAAATCAATCTATAAGTTCGTGTGCGATTGAATATAATACAAAAAAAAAAAAAACCACCAAAGTAATCTTCTGTCATGCATGCATGGCTAATGGCTGTGTAGACCAACAATATTTATGGGCGATAGTAAAGTGACTTAACCTAAATGGAAATGAAATTTTTATATTAAAATCGAACTTAAGAGGCGAAGTTATGGTTTTTTTTATGTATATTTTATGGAAAAACTTAAGTCATAAGCTTTTTAGAATATTGTGAAGACACGATCGAAATACATGCGCGCGCATATGTACATATATTATGAGGAGCAGAGAAATATGATAGCAAAAATGGGATCAGTTAAGGAATCATTTTACATTAGGTGTGTGTGTGTATGTGTCTGTATGCTTAAAGCAAAATTTACGAAATTTATATATTGTAATAAGAATAAATGTGATATGAATTGAAAATTATACCCACTTGCTTTTAAGAGCACAGAAACTGAGTAGAAAAACTTTTCCTTTATAAAATTTGTACAAAAATTTTTAAGACCATTTAACTGGGTTATAATTTGTTGGGTCATGGGTTCCGAGTGAAATAGGGTTCCGACACATTATGCTGATAAAAGCACTGAAGACAATAATTGTTTGTAGTATTTTTTTTTTATGGCTTAAATCTAGAGCATTTTGTTACGAAATCGATGAATTTCTCAATCTAGCGCCATGCTCTACGACAGAAAGGAATTATGTCATACCCCGGTTTACGTTGTTAAATGGTTCCAGAAAAATGCGACGTTAACCGAAACAACGTTATACGGAACAATTAAATATTCTGATATAATATACCAATTTACATAATTAAGAAATATTAGGGCATTTATTAGGGATTTAAAAATTAAAGATTGTGAAAATTAGATTTTAATTCTTTATTAGAATAAAAACAATTTTTTGTTTAATTAAATATAAAAATACAAAATATATATTATGTGCTAGTAGGTATGTACATTCAAACCATAAAAAATTATTAAATTCATTTGAAGAAATACTTGATTACTATTAGTATAGGGAAAATAAATAAGAATAGAAAATTCAAAAAATATTTTTTTTTATTAAATTAATTAAAAGTAATAAAAAAACATTTATTGAGCTTACAGACGATTCGCATGAATAACTAAAAATGATCCAATGCTAGCCATTGGTTCAACATTCCTCGGCGCGTTATTAAAATATTGATGCAATGTAACCTGTATACTGAAGGCTTCGTTTTGTTATCGTACAACTCTCTATAAGATCTTATCGCACTATCAATTTCTCTGTTTACTTTGGAGCATCGTTCTAATATTGGATAATACCTTTCAAATATATATCTTTAGCTTTCTCAAGATATGTTAATGCATCCTTAAGTTCCTCCATTTTAAAAGTTTTACCCTCAGCTCCATCCGTATCATCTTTCTTATCCTCCAAATTGTTTTTGTCCAATTCAATTAGTTCTTCATTTGTTAATTCAGTATTATCAGATTTAATTAGCTCCACAATATCATTTTGATCCAAATCGGTAAAACTCAGACGTCTTCCCAGTGACACAATTTCCTCCGGAATATCAGCAGTAGTTTCTACAAAGCTTCTGAAATCATCAGCGGATTCTGGCCATAGATTTTTCCAAGAACCGTGCATGGAATTAAGCGAAACTGCATTCCATGCTTGTTCAATTAAATTGATTGCTTTTAATATATTAAACTCTTTCCAAAACTGTTTGAGATTCATGCCAGTGTCACCGTCAGTGGCATTTAGAGCTTGGGAAAATGAAAACTTATGATAATAATACTTAAAATTAGCAATTGCACATTGATCCATAGGCTGTAATATGATGTTGTGTTCGGGGGCAAAAATACAACTTTAACCATATCTTCAGATAGTTCATCTAAAGTAAGTCTTTTGGATGGCCTGGAGCATTATCTAGTATCAGTAATATTTTATTTGCCAGATTATTATTGGTACAAAGCGTTTTGACTGTAGGACAAAAATATTCAATTAACCATTCCTGGAAAATTGATTTAGTAACCCAAGACTACTTATTAGCCTTCCAAAATACTGGCAATCTGTTCTTAATACACCCTTTCAGAGCCCTAGGATTTAGGAAGTTATAAACCAGCATTGATTTAAGCTTTAAATCATCTGTGGCATTACCTCCAAACAGTAAAATAAGCCTATCT
This sequence comes from Dioctria linearis, assembly GCA_963930735.1. Classification (NCBI taxonomy): domain Eukaryota; kingdom Metazoa; phylum Arthropoda; class Insecta; order Diptera; family Asilidae; genus Dioctria; species Dioctria linearis. The sequence continues at coordinate 20,753,434 of OZ005741.1, forward strand.
TTTGCAGGCTTATGTCCAGAAATTAACTTTTCATCTTGCGCAATAAAGGACCTGGTTGGCATTTTTTTCCAGAATAGTCTAGGTTCATCAACATTAAATACTTGTTGGGGACTGTAACACCCTGTTTAAATCTTTAAATCTGTTCGGATATTTACTCGAATGCAGCTTCTTTGTCAGCACTAGCTACTTCTCCTAACAATTTAACATTGTGAATACCAGATCTTTTTTTGAATCTATCAAACCAACCACGGCTTGAACTGAACGTTTGTCCTTCGCAAGTGTCCCCGTTTATTTTTTTTAAATCATCGTAAATATGAAGAGCCTTTTCTTGAATTAACATTTGGCTTAAAGGCATGTTACGTTGAGTCTGATCTTCAATCCATACCAACAAAAGTTTTTCCATTTTTACCATGATAGTGCTTCTAGATTTTATCGCTTTTGATTCAATTGGTACTGCATCTATAACATATTTTTTGTATTTGTCCTTATCTTTAATAATGGTTCTTATAGATGTTGGTGGAATACCAAGATGTTTTGCTATATCCACTACTCGTTCACCAGTTTCAACCAGTTTGATTACATCTAGTTTAACCTTTAAAGTTAAATGATTTCTTTTCATTTTCTTCTTATTGTTGGACATGATATATACTGTCAATAAAATATGAAATTGAGTAGTGGTGACTACTTACATACATATATAAAATATACTTACTTGAATAGTTACAGTAAAATATATATAAATTAAACAAAATATGTCCTACTAAATATGAAAAGAAGGACACAAAACACAACTAGCCAAATTATTCTTACACAAACAATAACTAAAACAAACTTCAGCAATTGGAAACAAATGAAAATTAATGTACAAAAACAAATTTTCAAATTCCACCGTCTGCTTAGCATTAGTATAGAAAAAACGGTTTAAAAAAACGTTACAGCGAAGCAACAGGACGTTACAGTGGGGTATGGTTATCATAGCGGATCGACGTTACAGCGAAACAACGTTGTTCGGGGCAACGTTAACCGGGGTATGACGTACACCTAACCCTCGATTTGCACGGTTTCGGTTTAACACGACTGAAAAATGAATAAAAATTCCATTTATATTATACTAATTTTCAGTTTAACACGGTCACAAAAAAGTTCGAAAAAAAAAATTTAAAACAATCGCGCAAATTTAGAATTCAAAATTTAAAAAAAACTACTATGTAGTACACAGAATATGATGCATTACAATGAAATAGTGTGGGGTTGCTTGTGCGTTCATGCTTTCATTTGAATGAACTTAAAAATATCTATATGCTTGAGCTCTGAGCTTTCAAAAGAGGAGAACAAGGCCCACAATGCAACAGAACAGATTGAAGCAAGAAATAGGATAGGAATTAAGGGCTAAACATAGTTCCGATGGCAGACGACAGAATTTTGCAGCAATAGGAACAATTTTCTACAGGAACGTTTTATGGAGTGTGTATTAGTGTACATATTACATATAGGAATGGATTGGGATAGGATTGAAACGAGGTTGGGATCCGAAAAGGGTCCCTGGAACGTAGGCTAAAACAAGGCCCATTGTTCATTCTCCAGACTTATGAGCAATTGCTCAGAAGTCCCAACCGGACGGTCTAACAAAATTTAAAATTGGCCTCCCAACCCATCTTTCCGGCTTAATGCAGCTCTTTCAGGAGGTGTGAACGAAGGAATCTGTAACGCTTTCCTGATGAGTTCGATCAGTAACAAAGAAAATGTGTCACCGTTTCAGTTTCCTCTCCGCATCCTCTTCATACCGGATTTTCGACAAGCTCCATCCTATGCTGGTGACCCCTGAGAAGAGAGTGTCCAGTGAGAATTGACACTACAGTTCTCAGGGTTGACTTGCTTAGTCCCAGTAACTTTCGTTTCATTTGGGTTTGGTAAGCTCCACAACTCCTTTGTGCTTTTACCTGAGGGGTCATTCAAGCAAAGGCGACTGTGTTAGCAGTCGTCGCAAGTCAAGATAGTAGAGGCAAAGGTGTTTTGGTACGATTCCAATTGTGGAAGAGATTTCGTCCGAGGTTGCACCAAGACGAGAAAGTTCGTCCGCCTTTTATTCCCGCTAATGCCGCTGTGACCTGGGGCCCAAAGTACCAGTACCCCGTTGATCCGAGAAAGGGAATTCAGGGTAGTTTTACATTCAAATACAAGTTTGGCGGTTGTAAAAGGTTTTAACAAGGCCTTGACAGTTGCTTGGCTGTCAGATTGCAATCTCCTTGTTCTTAGTAGGCATCTGAGTTTAGGAGATACCTTCCCGCTTCATGGATGGCCTTGACTTCCACCTGGAAAACCGTTACATGGCTTTCAAGATTAATGGAAATTTCGATGTGAGTCTCCTCGCAGAAAACACCTGCTCCGGGGTTCTCTTCCAATTTGGAGCATATGATAGGGTTTGTCAATAGTTGAAGCACAGAATGTGATTCCCATTCTGCCCTATCTGGAATATTCGAATTAAATTTGTTCCTCAGCATTGTATCGAGAAGGTACAATGGACTACACCAATTCAAAGATGGATTCATGTGGAACTCTTGTACCAGTGTGAATCCAGCTCCGATTGAGGTGCAGCCTCAGCGCAGCGATTGACGCCACCTTCTTGACGTGTATATAAACGGGATGTGCTGAGGATGATCTCAAGAGCCCTCGTGCTGGTTGATTTGAGAGCACCACTTACACTCAGGAGACAGTTTTTCTCTATGGATCTGCAGTAGATCGTGAAGCCTCAAAGAGCTTGATTTTCTGTCTAATGTGATAGCAAGATATTTTACTCTGTCCTTGAGTTCCAATCGATAGAGGGAAGATTCAATCTGGTAGTATTCCTTTTCTTAGTAAAGAGGCAAAGTCCGAAATCCGTAGCCCAGTCCCTGTGGATCGCTTTTTACACCAATCCGCTTCAGTTCAGATTCGTAGCTACCGGTGACCAAGATCACCAAGTCGTCGGCGTAACATACTGTTTTCTACCCATCCGGGTAAGTGTTAGAGATCATTCATAATGAGCACCCACAACAAAATTGATAAAATATCGCCTTGAGGGTGCCTCTCTGGACTATTTTTACTCTACTTACCCCTCCTAGTTCGGCAAAGAGAGTTCAATTGTTCCATAAGTGTACAATCCAGTGTTTTAGAGACCGGTTCACCAAGTTTTGTTAGCGTTTCAGTGAACTTATGTGAAGGACATCATTGAAGGCACCTCTACATCGATAAAACCAGCCAGCGTAGAATGTTTAAAGAGAAAACCCTTTTCAATAGAGTGGATAACTTCTAACTTTATTCAAGTTATTCATGTACTACAAAAATGAGTAGAATTTTACTGTTAGAATCTAGTACAGCAGATGAGAATGATGTTTCATATATAGCCGAAACTTTTATTCTGCAAAATAAAGAAAAATCTATTCAAAGAATACGTAAAAAAATTAAGCGAAATGCAGGACAAAAATATTCCACAAAAAAAGGGTAAAGTTATGTTAGCAAAAAAATTAGAAAATAAAAATTGTTACTGCTCGAAAAAACGTAAAACAATTTTTGATTAATTTTTAAATATGAGCGATTTCGATAAGCAAAATATATTTCTCTATGGAATTGTTCATGTATGATGTACCTGCTGTGATAAGATCAAGGCCAAAAAATTATTCAGCAACTTTAAGGACTTGTTCTTATAAAGGATGATGCCAGTAAATGTATGGATTCTGGTGCCCGGTCCAATAGAAATTATTGGAAATGTATTAACATTTGGAACAAGAATTCCGATGGCGCTTGTCTTGATTACTTCTCCGATCGGACTAATAGCACTTTTATGTAGCACAATTGCTTTCGTTTTTAGCTTTTGGTATAGTCAGGTTTCGATCTATAATATCATTTCTATTTACAGGGTCCAGTCCTACATGAACATGGACAACGTAATTGATAAGGCATTCACGTACTATAGCAATCAACCGGTCAAGGTTTTGCCTTGACATATTAAACAATGCTGCAAGTCTCTCATTGGAATCACTAGTTAACAGTTTTGTGAGAAATATACCTAAAGCGGTTCTTGGATTTTTAACTGGAATCGAATTGATCGCAACAGCGTCCGGTCCAAAATTGAATCTCATTATTAGTCACAGCACCTCTCGTGCTAAAATCTAGCTTAGAACCTCCTTGTTAAGCGTTCCTAATCATGTCACAGATATCACTGAGCTGGGCTGCATTGACACACTCAAGGAATGTACAACAATTGTGCATTTTTATAGCTTCTGGTATTCTATGACGGGTCTGATTAGGACAGTTGCTAAAAATACAATGCCTGGGAGTTTTAGGTCCTGCCTCTAACCAATAACGGAGGGAGAAGAGGGAGGAGGGAGTGAACTCAAGACCGGTTTCTGGGTAGCAATGTGATGCTGATTCATTTCTAATAATGCACAAAATGGCAGTGGATTATGAATTAACTGAAAAATTCGTTATTTGGTTATTGCTAAAAAACTGACATATTTTAGTAGAGTGTAACTCTGAACGGACAAGGATCTGGAATTAGGTGCAATACTAACTTCTATTCAGCTGAAAAAGAGATATCCATCGATGTATTACACAGGGCTTTTGGAAGGGGGTTTCTACCACAATTTGCATCATCCTTTCAATACTAGACAGGCCTATCCTAAAAGCAAACGATATTAGAAAAAGCATGCGTAAGAGAATGGATAACTCTTGCAGGAGTACGGATGAAATAGCGATAAATACTGTGAGAGAACACATAAAAAGTTTTCCGGCATTTGAGAGTCACATTACATCTGGGGCGCACCGAGAGGGGGGACGAACGGGACCGAACCCTCTCCAGAATGTCAGTTTTCTGAACATAATTTACAAATTACGTATAAAATGTGGTCTGTATATTATTACAAAGTCCGATAAAATAAAATAAAATCTTTTAATCTACGATAGCAGCCCTTAAGTGCTCAGATGGGTGCAGGACGCGACTTTAGAACCCTATTTTTCCGACTCGTTAGGACTTGGGACACCTATGCCCCCCCCCCCCCCAGCCAAATCCTGGGTGCGTTACTGCATTACATACACTCGATTCCAAAATCCAGGACAAAAGTATTTGAACTCTGAATTAAACTTAAAAAAATATGTTTAATTTATACTTAGAAAAATGTGAGGAAAATAATGTAACTTCAGTTAATGAATGGACATAAGGAAAACCTTTAAGAGAGATTTCAAGTTACGTTCTCATCAGCCACACAACGAAACGTATGAAATTTTGTGTGAATTTTTTTTAATATGAAAATTCAGCCAACAAATAATGACTAAAAACAAGCGAGTCTTGTACAACTAGATGATGTTCACCTAAAAAATGCCGAATTAGCAAGCAAAACTTTACAAGAAGATAAAATTCTAGTATCAGAAATTTTCTTTTTCTTTTGATTTATACAAAGCCTTACCATATCAAAATTATTCGTTTCGATCGCATATACATAAGTGAAATTTGTATGTTTCAAACGAGTAATTTAATAATTGTCACATATGTGTAGGACGAAGTTACTACTTCTAGGAAATCAGCGCTTCAGTTACAAAACCAACTAATCAATATCCTCAAATCTGGAGGATTTGAACTCCACAAGTGGTCATCGAATTGTTCCTCACTCCTACAAGTGGTTAACTTTCAATCATGCTCGTCGGTGGATTTATCAAATGACACTTCAATCAAAACTCTTGGAATGCTATGGGATCATACTGAAGATTGTTTTAAGTTTCAAACGTGTCTACAAGATCCACCCACTACCGTAACCAAGAGAAACATTTTATCGGACGTAGCAAAACTATATGATCCACTCGAATTCTTATCACCATCTATTATGCAAGCAAAGTGTAAGTTCCAAGAACTCTGGTTCGAAAAAAGTCTAGACTGGGATACACCGGTTCCTGATCAGATAGCAAGGGATTGGCTTCTACTTCGTGAGGAGCTGCCTCGTCTTGAAAACATCACGGTTCCGAGATGGATTGGCTGCAATTCAAATAACCTAAGCTACGACATTCAGCCTTTTCCGATGCATCTGAAAAGGCCTATGCCGCAGTAGCATATCTACGAGTCTGTCATGGACTATGAAAATATTCAAATGTTCTTTCTGTTCTCGAAAACTAAACTGGCACCAATCCAGCAATTGTCCATTCCACGCCTAGAACTATGTGGAGGACACCTGATGGCTCGATTAGTCAAGAATCTGCAGACGTCATTAAAATTTTCCGATATACCACAGTACATTGCTGGAGCGATGCTCAAATTGTCATTACTTGGTTAAAATCTCACCCTTCGAAATGGAAAACATTTATTGCAAACAGGTGCAGTCAAATACAAGAACTTCTTCCTTCAGCGCATTGCCGTCATATTCTAGGTTCATGCAACCCTGCAGACTGTGCCTCTCGGGGCTTATCACCATCGGGATTTAATCAAGCACGACCTTTGGTGGCAAGGTCCAGGCTTTCTTAAACTTCCTTCGATATATTGGCCAGACTCAAAGCCTTTATGTTCAATTGAGAAAACTGACTTAGAGGAAAGGTCATCGAATGTTTCTGTTAGTGCAGCAGTTGAAGTAGTTACCAATATCATGGGAATTGATCAATAGAGTTTCATGTCTTCGTCGTCTGATGCGAATTACAGCATACTTTAATCGCTTCATATGCAATACGAGAAAAAGTCATCAGACCGGAATTTTGGACTTATATTTATTGGGCACTTATATTTTGTATTCGAGACACTCAACAAGCCAGCTACCCATCAGAATACCGCCGACTATCAATTGGAAACTCCGTTAAATCTACTAGTCAACTCATACGACTGTCACCCTTTTTCGATCACTCCACCAAGACAATAAGGGTAGGAGGACGACTGCAAAATTCTAATTTGACCGCAGATGCTAAACATCCATTTATTCTCTCAAAAAATTGCCGGCTTAGTGACTTAATCATAAGCGAGACTCACAAGAATACTTTCCATGGAGGAATTGGACTTACCTTGAACACAATTCGTCAACGATTTTGGATTCTGTCGTGTAGGGATAAAGTACGCCGATATATTCAGCGATGCCTTATTTGTTTCCGACAGAGAGTGTCGGCACGTACACAACTAATGGGTATCCTTCCAAGTGATCGAGTTACATAGCAACAAGGCCTTTCTTGAACACTGGAATTGACTACTCTGGTCCTATCCTCATTCGTTACGGACCTGGAAGAGGCAGAACAGTGCACAAAGCTTACATAGAAATTTTTGTTTGCCTGGCGACAAAAACGATACATATCGAATTAGTGTCGGACCAAACTACGTCAGCATGTCTATCAGCCTATAAATGCTTTACAGCTAGAAGAGGATTTTGCAATGAGGTTTATAGTGACAATGCAAAAAACTTTGTCGGCGCCGATCGAGACCTGCAAAAATCTTTATTTCTTCTAAAAGCTCAGCTGCCAAAGGAGCTCCTGTCACTCCTAGCTTTTCAAAGGACAACCTGAATTTTCATTCCGCCTAATGCACCAAATTTCGGTGGACTCTGGAAAGCAGGTGTCAAGGCGACAAAACATCATCTCAAAAGAGTGATTGGCAGTGCTACGCTTACTTTTGAGGAAATGTGCACTCTTCTCACCCAAATATAGAAGCCTGTCTTAATTCCCGGCCACTCTGTCCAATCAGCTCAGACCCTAAAGATGAAGAACCATTAACGCCTGGACATTTTTTGATGGGATCATCACCGTTAACACTTCCCGAACAGAGTACACAAGTCATCAGTATGAATCGCTTGGCCAGATGGCAAATGATTCAACAAATGTATGAGAACTTATGGAAAAGGTGGTCGCTGGAATATTTAAACACAATCTTCAAGTTCGCACTAAATGGACCACGACAACGCCTAATTTTGAGATTGGCAGTATAGTCCTTCTCCGTGACAACAACCTCCCACCATCTCAGTGGGCTCTTGGAAGAATCCTACAGACTCATCCTGGAATCGATGGATTAGTAGAGTGTAGTATCAATCATATGCAAAGATACCATCATCAATTACTAAGATCTGTCCAATTACTAAGATCTGTCCTTTACCCAGCCACGATTCTAGTCGCCTTTGTATTTTCAATTAGTTTCATCACTTTTGTACTTTTTTAATCCAAGCAATCCAATGATATTACTTGTCAAGTAATTTTGTTAAACTAGTTCAGTTTTTTTTTTTTAAGAAAGCAAACCCAGTTAATCAAACAAAAGTTTTATTTCTCTTCGAAACACAAAGAAAGTTCGTTTCGTGGAAGAATATACGCTTAGATTGCCATGCGGAACGGATTACCTCACTATAGTCCATAGATTTCATTATTTCTGACTCTATATACACAGCACAGAGAGTGAATTGAGTCTCCTCTGTGGTGGATATTAAATAGTTCCTAACTCGTTTTATCTATGAAAACAACCGTCCTGCCGCACAATTTGACCTTAGTGTACATAACAATATTCGGAGCACTTTTTCTACATTTGGGTAAATGTCCAAAAAACCTTTTTCCAGGATGTACTTGTATCACTCCAGGGCCGATAACACTGTTCCTTAAGTAGGCTCAGCGGAGGATAAACGACCTTAGGTACAGGTACAGACACCCGTTTCCCAAAGTCCCATCTAAATCCCTTAGGTCCGTGCGACCCCGCGGATATCTTGAGATTCCAAGCTATGTAGCTTCATGGGAAAGGCAAACTTTTTACTCAAGTTCTCATAAGCAGAACCACGTCTTTGTAGTTTTTCGATAATGACTCTGAAAACGCTAACTCTGAATCCATTTCTGCTGGATAGTGCAACTTAGATCTCGTTTCCTTTTACTTCATCAATTGAGAATTTGCCACCCTGCTCTGCTTATTGGTAAATGATGCAGGAACAATAAAGTGATTTAAATTTTGTTTTAAATGCCCGGTGTCGGATGTCCTCCATATGTAGACCATTTCGGCCCCTGGCGGAGCCCCTCTACAAGATTTAGCCCCTAGGCAACTGCCTAATTCGCTTAGGCTGAATTTCGCCGTTGTTATTTGAAACATTTACAAAATGTAACGACTCAAAATCATGTTATAGCGTACAAGGATATATGCACCCGCACTGGGCAAAATCGAAATAAACGAATGGCATTGATGTGCTTAAGAGTTGTCCAGTCCTCAGAAAATAGCATTGAAATTATCGATCATACGTTTTTGCCTTCCGGACACTCGTATCTACCACAGATTTTGGTTTTATAGAAATAGCATTACGAAAGCATCTTGATTATTATGAAATTATAAAACAATGTCGACGATTTTAATAAGTTGAATTTGTACGCAAAGAAACGTAAAAGTTTAATTTCAACAAAATATCTAGAAAATGAAGTTCATAAAAAGAAAAAGGAATTCTGAAGGGGAAATGTAAACTGGCTGAAAATATGTTGAATGAGGTTTTGTAAAAGTGCACAATTTTCTATTTTAATATAAAAAGATGGAGGAATTTAAGACTTTAGCTTTATCTCAAACCAGTTGGAGTCGGGGGAGACCGCCAATATTTGAAAGAATTACATTAAAATGCCTTTTTTTTTTTTTTTTTTTTTTTATATTATTAAGCCAAGCTCAGGGGATACCCTATGATGCAAAGCACAGCATGGCAGGAAGGAGATAGGGAAAGGATTAGGGGATATGAAGATGTTAGACATTAGATGGCACATACAAAAAATATAAGGATCTGATGCAGTTATTGCCTTATTTATATACCTACATCCTGTGATTCATGAATATTTCAAAAATATTCCACCTGAAATGAAAAATGGGTATCGAATGTTAAGCTCGCAACAATAAGTAAAAATATTTTTAACGTTGAGAATAAAAAACGAAATTTTAGTTTACATTATTATTTATTTTATAAACAAAATCAGACTAAAACACGCATTGGTACAAGGTCGTCAAGGATGAAATTTGTAGAAAAATCATAAAAAAAGTTAGGACGAAATCTGGTTAACCAAATCTAGGCTTATGCATAATTTCGTCCAGTTGCTGCTGCAGTATATTTTTGCTGTAATAAATGAGCCAAGTTTCATGGAATCACACCTGCGTTAGACCACCAAGCACTCACCATCAGATTCTTTTGATGAATATTGCGCTTTGGGGTGTGTTTTAGTCCTTCATTCTTATCCAACCACTGTGCTGAATATTTGTGATTGTCATATTGGATCCTTTTCTCTTCACAAGTGACAATTCGATTCAAAAATGATTCTGATCTGTGACGAGAAAGCAATATCAAGAAAGCTTCCGAAATGCTTTTGTTTCTATTTTTTATTCAGTTCATGTGGAACCCACTTATCTCACATTATCGATTTGAGCTAAATTAGTTAATAGTGTTTTTTTGCTAACATCATACTCAACGTTAACCTTTAGTTCGTCATTTTTGATCTTTGATTCTGGGCGACCGCGTGGCTCATATATGTAACGTCAAAGTTACCTTTACGAAATATGGCGACCCAATTTAATACTGTCTGCTGTGTAGTAACACTGGAGCCAAATACACTATTAATGTTTCCCATGATCTGCGATCAGGGCCGGATTAAAGTCCTTAGAGGCGCTAAGCACTGACAAGATTTTTGTGCCCTCATATATTATATCTAACTAAATATTGAAAATATTAAAAAAATTGGTTGAAACTGATGGCAAACTAAAGAGAAGAAATTGAGCACCAAAAATTTGTCTGGGTTCAATATGGGTTCGCTTACTCAAAAGAAATCTGTCCTTACAAGGAAATTGAGTTTTTGTACAAATATTTACAAGTAAACACTTTCAGATGCCCTCTAAATTCGTTCGATTGAACGGGTTTGTCCCCAGCCCAAGTAACAATTTTTCTATTTTTTGGTGACTGAAGGTGATGAGTAGTTTTATTAGGGGTATATAATGGTTACTCGGTTATATAAGAGTTTTATAATATTACCAATTGGTGACCTAGTTATATTAGAGTTTTTTAAGGTTTCTAGTGGTTATCGTGGAAGTAAGTTACTTAAGGTTTTATAAGTTGGTGATGAAAATGTTTCCATCACCGGACTATATAACTTAGAGTAACCATTACTAGAAGGTATATAAGAAAGTTTTATAATTGTTTTGATCACCACGTTATAAACTTATTGGTAATAAGTGTTTATTGCTGTATCCGTGGTTACCCTTATATAACTCGACAACATTCAGTAATTAAGGTGACTTTAATAAAAATTGGGAACTTTCGGTAATACTAAAACCCACTATAAAATATTGTAAGATTGTTGGTGGCCCTTTAGTAACTACGGTGATCGTTATAAAAACAAATTACTTTTAGTGTCGAATGGAGCCATTACAAATCTGTTTTTATTTATATAACATAATATAACCAAAGGGGGTATATAAGAATACTAACGTCTGTTTTTTGTCACTTTAATTACCAAGAGTTACATATTATGACTAAAGGGTATATAAGGACCATTTTCGAACCATGGTAGCTCCTTTAGTTTATATAATATTTCTAGAAGTTTTATAAGGGTCACTCAGTTTATATAAAACTACTTGAAGTTGTTTTATAATGGTAATTTGTTCATTTAAGTACAAGCCGCCATTTTTTCATCTGTCCATTGCAGATAAAAAAGAAAATGTCGGTTAAGCCAATTTTTTAAATTGCAGATATATGGCTTCCGTTTTATTTTTATGTACATCACATTTCTAAATTATGTTATGTAATTTTTATGAATTAATATCACCTAAGTGAAAATTTTAAATTTTGTCATATTTAATTAAAATTATTAAAAATTGCTTATTTTTGGATGGGTCTGTATTTTTTAGAAGTATCTATGATGATATTTTCACAGTAAAATTTTAATTGCAGCTGAATTTCACCACCTACATGCCGATAAAAATTCAATACAAAAAAATATCGAAATTCTATGTCGTAAATATTTGCATTTTATTGTTTTATAAAGGTAACGAAAAGTAATTTCCCTAACATTTCAATCACTAAAAGTAATCAGTCTGAAAAAATTTTAAGCGTTGTGGAAACATTACCATCACCATTATAAACAAAGTTTATAAAGGTAACGGAAACATTACTGCAAGCACTGCTATGACCAAATTAATTAATCGAGAGCATCATGGGTTTTATAAGGGTTATATAAGAAGTTATATTAAGGTAACCAGAATATTTTTGGTACTCATTTTATATAACTTTTAGTTATATAATGTTACCTAAATCAAGTCACGGTAACCTTTATATAATCTTCCATTTAAGCTCTATAAGAGGTTTATAGTGGTTACAAAGAGGTTTCGAGTACTAGTCTATATAACTCAAGTTATATAATTTGGTAATGGAAACCTCACCTGTATTAATAGTTGCATCTGTGCGCACAGAACCAAAAGTACAAATGGAGTGTTGCAAATTTTTTTTTTACAACTGAAAACAATACTGAGAATGGAAACGTGAAAAGGATCAACCCAGTGTCTCGCCTCCTGGTGCTGGTATTCGCATTAATCCGGATTTTCGATGACTTCGTACTATGATAACAATAAAGTTGCCAGTATTACCAAAAAGTCAAGATTAATCATTATAAAATTGAAATTATATGCGCATGCGTTTATATGTATCAGCTGAGCCCTACAATGATTGCCACAAGACCAAAAAAAAAGCAAATTTACGCAACTCAAAGGGACTTTTTAGCCAGACCTATGATTTTTCTCTAGGTATTTTGTGCTCGTTGCACTATCCTAAGAAAACATCTGGTTTATTCTCTGTATGGTGACCTGCAAGAAGGCTTCGTAAATTCGACATCCACCAAAATTTTAATTGTGCTGGCACTAAAATTATTAGACAGTAAAAACAGGATTAATATTGTTATGGGCCGCGCACTCCGTGCTCAAGGGAAAGAGCAGGCGTAGGAGTTTTATAGAAGAAGAAAAACAAATCAACTATTTCATGTTTTATGGAGTTTTATTATTTTCAGCTTTTCTTAATTTTCTTTTTAAAGAAAGTATTGCTCTTAAGAATTCCCGATTTGTTTTTAAACATTCTTGCACGGCCATCGCAAAACAAACTCCCCGAGGTTTGGGCTCGCTGCCCCCAGGTTTCCACGATATTTGAAAAAGATTTTTGCTTTTTGCTTACCGCTTTCTCACGACGATGTAGAAACAACAAACATGGGAATATGCGAAAAATGTTGATGTAGTACCAATTGCACAAAGAAACTGTAATCTGATATGCCTATCGTCGGCTTAAAATATTAATTTTATTAATAATAATAGCTGTATGTATGTACTGCGTACATGCAAAGAAGAAGAGAAGACACTGTATGTAGGTAAATGGCATATCGTGGGAGTGGAATGTGTGTCTTGATAATAAAATGCAATTTATGCTTAATTGCATTTCATTATAATGTGGAAAGAGTGAATTTTAAATGAAGATCAAATTGATTAAATTTTTGTTTTCAGGCTCTATTGGGAGGTTTACTAGAAATTCAAATCAACTTTTTATACTGAAATTTTATATGAATTTATTCTACTATATCTTAACTCGACACTAGGAAGGCGCACACGATCTTTTCTCAAAGAAAAATTACACAAGACAGAAAGATTATTCTTAGACTCAAACTTATCCTACCTAACTATACCCTCAAATATAGCTAGCAGATGTTTCCCTTATTGTCCCTTATTTTATTATTTTCGGGATAATTTTAAAGTGAAATTTTCCGAGCTAATTTTATAGCACCTAGGGTTCAGCTTAAGTGTAGCTGCATACATCTTTTAACCAGACAAATAATATTTTAAGGTGATTCATTTTTGAAATTCATTTTAAATAACATTTCCAACAGGCTGAATAGAACAATTGATCTTATGGTTGTGACTCGGGGCATTGGGCACCTGAATCACAAAAATATAAATTCCGGGATATAAAAGAATAAAATAAATAAAAAACGAGTTTTCAAACAAAACTGAGGCCAAGCCGCATGAAAAAGTAGAAAATAAACTTTTCTTCACACACAGAGGTGGACTCAGGTGTTTTGATTGGGACATTTCTCTTGAATATTCTTTCTCTTCATGAATAAAATCACTTGTTACCTCTGATTGATCATACTGAAATATATCGGTGATTGTCAGCGAATAAAATCTGAGTTCACCTCTGTGTGTGAAGAAAAGTTTATTTTCTACTTTTTCCTGCGGCTTGGCCTCAGTTTTGTTTGAAAACTCGTTTTTTACTTATTTTATTTTCTGCCTTTTTCACGTTAACTAAATTGTTATTACGTGCTGGCATGGAGATATTTTAAAACAATTTTACGACGGCTGAAAAGACGCTGATTTACCGAATTTTCCCGATTTTCCATGTTTTCCACAGACTTTTCCTCTTACTATGATTTTTTTTAAAAATTTACATGAATTTTCCTCGATTTTTCATGCAAGTTTTCATGATTGTTGAAGAGAAAGTATTGATGCCAGTAGGACGAAAAAAAAACTGATTCCGCATAGCTTATAAAACTTTTTTGTCGGAAAATTTTCCGGAAAAGTCAGAAAATTCCGGAAATTTTCCAGAAAAATTGGATTCCTGAAACAGATTTATCACTAATCATATCGATAAAAATTTGTCCGATGATTTTCTCGCTTTGATTTAAAAAATGTCATAAATTTTTTCTATGTCCACTTTTTTTTATTAATCCGGCCCTGTCTTCGATGCCGTAATTCCATGTCAGAACTCATATTTCATACATAGTAGTGCAAATTTCCCAAAGTTCCATTTTCAACAAAATTAATTTTTAAAAAAGTTTTTAATATTTTTTAGAGCTTAAAATGATATCTTTAAACAGGTGAGATACGTTACTTTCCAAAAACAAAAACAAAATCAGAACGGTAAAATATGTATTAAGTCACCACCAACCCTATATTTCGAGAAAAATTCAATTTTTGATTATTGAAATTAAATGATTTTTACAATTCAATAATTATGAAAGTTGTGTAAGTTCATTTACGACCCAGAAAGAATATATTATTTCAGTTAGGAGAGGTTACCGTCGAGTAAGTACTTTTAGAAATTGGTTTTAACGTATTTTATTCTTCTATCAATCAATGCAGAGTAAATTCCAATTTTATGTATAAAAAATAAATTCAAAATGGCGGCTCAAACTCCTATCAAACAAAACCGTGCACGGCATGATTTGGTCACAGCTCTGCCGGTTCATCCGAAACAAAAATTATATTAAACTGGATGTGATTTGGGGTCCCTATTGGTTTTTGTTTTCAAAATTATAGCGAAATGGCAGTCGTTTGAAAAAAAACTCAATATTTTTGGCTTTTTTTTTTGCGTTAAATGTCGAAAAAACTATTTCTAAATCAATTTTAGACAAGAATCGCGCTTGTGTTAAAGGATTCATGTGAATCGGTTCATCCGTTGAAGCTGTATAAAAAAAATCTTTGACAACTTTCTTACTCTGCTATTCCAGCACCATACAGAGGCCCTTCTTCTTCCTCCAGGAACTGATTGTGAAGGTTAACGGTTTCACGAAATTTATGATAGCGAGAAAAAGTCTCCCAAACAAGCGCGCCGAGCATGTCAGCTACCTGTTTTCCAGACGGGGTGGACGGCTCCGCTCAGCAGGCTGTGAATTCTAAAATTCTTAAGATATGAAAATAAGGTTAGCCCAGCCTTTTTTGAAATTTTCAAAAATAAAGGGTGTGCTGGATTGAGCTCGACTTGTGCTGCATTCTGCCGCAAAGAAAAATCAAAAAATTCAAAAATAAAATTTTTTTAAAAAAGTTAGCGCTGCCATTTTCGAAATTTAGAAAAAAAAAGTTAGCGCTGTCATTTTCGAAATTTGGAAAATTGAAGGGTGAGCTGGATTGTTCTGCCATGTCAATAGTATTTCCGACTCGTGATACAACAAAGAGAACCTTAAAACATAGCAGAAGTCGAGCAGAACTCGACAATACCAATTTTTATATACATACATATTCTATCATACCAAATCGCGCTGCTGAAACAAAAAGCTTAATAAATATTTTATTTAAATTTGCGACATAACGCAACTGCAGTCTATTGTAGTATATTATTATTATTTTTCTTTTTTCGAAAATATCTGTGTGAACATTCGATCAAAATCTTATTTTATTCGTAAAAATGTTATTACCGAAATAAAAGATTGTTAAAGTTCTAAAATTGTTGGGTTAACTATTTTACCCATAAAAAGTTTATTATTTGTTTTTGTTTTTTTTTCAGTTCAACTGTATCTCAACATATATTTGTTTTTCTTTTTGAAATTTGAAAACATAACGGATGTCCTGGCTCGTTTGTGATTTCTGCCGCATTGTGCTACAATGGGGAAAAAAAAAATAACAAAATTCTTTATAAAGAAAATATGATTTTCACAAAAATTAGTCCGCCTATTTTCGACATTTGGAAAAATGTAAAGAGTGTGCTGTGTTTTATCACAAACGAATCTGAAAAATTTATTTTGTTTTGAAGAATATAAGATTTTTAAATTAACCCAATCATGGTGAAGGTTGTGTTGAGTTGTACTCAACTTGTGCTGCATTGAGCCACAAAGAAAAATGGTTCATAAAGTGTTATTTCCGAGTTTCTTACCCTTTCCTTACAGTAGAACGTAGTACAAGTTAAACACAACCCGGTACAACCTTCATTTTTGCAATAAAAAAAAAAATCGCTCGACTAATTATTTTTTTCAAAAATGGCTCGTAAAAAGTGTAATTTTTGAAAACAAAATATTTTTCTTTACGGCGGCACAACGAAGCGCAAGTGAAGCACAATCCAGCACACCCTTAATTTTTCAAAATTTCGAAAATGGCTGCGCTAACTTTTTTAAAAAAAAATTATTTTCATCATAAAAAATTAATTTGTGAAAGAAAATTGTTGTTTTTTGCGGCACACCGCAGCACAATTAGAGCACAATTCAGCAAAAGCTTTATTTTTGAAAATTTCAATAAAGACAAATTTTCCCCACGTGTTCTAAACACTTTAAGGATAAAAATAATGTAAAAAAATCGAATTTTTCATCGTCATGAACGATAAACTAGCCTTCCTTAAATTAATATATAAAAGTCATATTTGTAAATTCATTAAAACATTGCCAAACTTAGTACAATTTATTTCAGGGACTCAAAAAAAATTGGTATTTTTAAAATTTTAAACAAAAAAAGCTGGGCTAAATCATGATCGTGGAATTTAGTGGAATATACCAAAAGATGTCTCGTGAAACCCGTTTCGATTCCTGTAAAGCTTTTGAAAACTTAACTTTTTATAAAAAAAAAAAAAGCTAAAAAAATTAAGCTGGAAAGGCTTTTTAATTTTTCTGGCAAAAATAAAACGCCAGCTTTACTTTTTATTTTTTCGAACTGGAAGTAACAGGTTTTGAAGCCGGCAGTATAAAAAGCCAAGCTTATTTTCAGGAACAGAATCCGTTATGAATTTTTACGAACAAAGCTTAATTTATTTGTTATTCCTGGCCGGTAATAGTTTTGAAGCTAGAAAATCAAGCGCAACAGCTTGATACTTTTTTTTCGATAAAAATATTAAAAGCGAGCCCGGCTTATTTTTCTAGCCAAGTTGGCTTTTTATTTTTTCTAGCCAAGGTGGTTTTTATTTTTACCAGAAAAAATAAAACGCCTTTCCAGCTTAGTTTTTTTTTAGCTTCAAATTATTATCGGTCAGGAATAACAAGTAAAGTTGGCTTTTTGGTCCCTGATTTATATATATTTTTTAATCGACTGAAATGGTAACTTTTTAATATCTCGAAAGAAGAAGAAGAAAAAATGGACTTACACCACTTTCAAAATAAATCGTTCATAGCTTGGTTAATTCAAGTTATTATTTATTTATGATTAATATTGGGGATACCCGCTAGCTATAGATGAATACCGCCCATAAATATACCTGCTTCTATATTTTGCAAATGTGTTGGTTACACCGTTAAAAATAATTTTCGTATTTCTGTCTAGAAGAGTTTTCCTCCATATACAGTGTGGCACATTTGTGCAGGATCAAACTTCAAGATTAGAAACTAGAATCAAATTTTATCAATTGAAAAATTGGGGTGAGTTACAGTCTTTTGAATTTTTGAGTGACTGATTTGTATCTGCACATTGGCAATAACTTTGCAAATTTTGTGAGTGCTGCTTAAAAAAACAAAAACGCTATTGTATTTCTACAGGAAAACCCAAAAGTTAACAAAGTATTAAAAAAAAAATAAAAAAAAAATTACAAAGGGGAATGATATTTTAAAACATTCAGATAAGGCTTATAGCCTCAAAATTAAAATACAAAAAAAAAAGTTTTGGGGCTCCTAGCTTCGAAATAAAAATGGAAAAAAGAAAAAATACTATTATTAACAAAAGAACATATTTTCGCTCGGTGCTGTTGTATTATTTTTTTATAAAAAATAGTAAAATCTCCTATTGAGGACTTCTAGCACTTTTTGTTTTCTATTTAGTTTTGAAGCGATGGTGCTCGGCTTCGTTTTTGAGATATGAATTTTTGAAAATGACGTTCCATCGTGAAATCACGAAATTTCTAACCCCCCTAGCAGAAGGTGTGGCGGTGGAGTAGGGGGAAACCACAAACATAGGTGATCTATTTTAGTATTCCCTAAAAACTGTGAAAGCTTCATCCAAATCGGAGATGATGGGTAAGAAAGACTCCGCAATCTTAATTAAGTCTGAACGGCATTTCCAGGAAGGTAGTTATATATAGTTCAACCCATAGCATTGTCTGACGGGTACTTCTCGAAAGTAAAGTAAATATTTATAAAACAACTCATAGAAAAAAAATACATTTTTGAAATATAGATAGATTATCATGTATGTACGGCTGTTAACAGATGCCTGGGAAATTTCAATTCAAAACTTTCCCATTCGATTCAATTACTTTGTCGTCATTTCCTTGCTGGCAAATATTTAAGAATACTTATTCAATATTGAGTGAGCTCTTATCAACAATAATGGCCTAGTTTTACAATCAGAATTTTGGAATCAGAGTTACAAACGAAAGCACAAATATAAAAAAATTTCAGCTTTTGATACATCCATCAAATATTGACGGACGACGAGTATGTCAATAGAAACTGAAAAGGAATAATAACTATATGGGGGCTATGTCATTTGCGGGACAGTTCCGTCGTAGGTCTTTGATATAATTTGTTTGCTTTTCTATAGCAGGTCTAGACGATTATTACTGTCAAAATCAAACATACTTAGTTAGTCAACAATTTGCCCATCATGGGTATATCAGATGATAACTAATATAGTCAAAGTGATACAGCAATTGAGTAGTGTACATGACTGACATTGAGTTTATCTTATAAAGTTGAATTAATTACATACGATGTCATATAGTGCGGTGGCATTATAGAATAGACAATTCGGTCATTGTATTGAAAAGATTTGTTATATGCAAATTCCCTTTTTCCCGACTGCATTCACTCGCACCACCAGCAGATCTTCCTTATTGCTGGCTTATCAGGTTATAAGTGTTTTGGGACACATTTCTCACCGAACCAAATTATGAGGACTATCACGTAATCTAAGATAACTGAGATACGAGATGAAGGGCAGATTCAATTTCCATTTACATATGAGCACAACCTATAGAATTAAGGGAGCCTACTTTAATACCTATGATAATTATAGACGGCCTTGTAATGTTTAATCAATGTAATGAAATGGCAAGAGGCGCACCCTAGACCTGGAGACTAGTATAAGAAGACGAATATAATTTTCAAGAGTAACTGTGTCATGATAACATGAGCTGAGAAGATGCGACAATTGCTATGTATGCCAGTACCATGGAACTATATGTTGTACTTGATCTAACCTGACAACAACATCAGTATGGTTCTACTTATGTCTGAATTTGTGCCTGGAGGTGAAACTGTTTCGCAACTAGTGATATATATATATATACCCAGTATGATAACAAAAATCAAGCAGGAGGAGAAAGTATATATAATGACCTACGTGTGGATAGATTAGAGATGAAATTCTAAGAACCATGTGTAGTTTAATTCAATTAAGAGTTAAACAGGAGATATGGTAATTAACAAGAGAAAAGATAGGTAGAGGCTGCTCTCTGCCCCACCTATTCTATTGATATTCGTTTGTACTATAGCTTGACGATAATCCCCTATAGAAATTAAACACTATTTTGCTTCTCCTTATAATTGACGCAACCAATTTAAGTCAAGTAGATACTTTTAATTAATTGGATACGTTTCAATAGAAATAGAATTTAATTATTTTAGAGAGAGAAAGAAAATAGAAAATGGAATCAGATCTAAAAAATATTCTAATTTGAATTAGGTATAATAAATTTCACGTGGAGCTCGGATAATATATCTCACTCTTACTGATAAGTTGATATACAGGGTGTTTCCCACTAAGAAGAGGAGGTTATAGTACTCACCTTGGCAAACAAAAAATTGTATGGCAGGGGAGGGGGGGGGGGGGGCATCGCAAGAAACAATTTTTTTTTAATATAGTATTAACGGTGAGGTTTCCATTACCAAATTATATAACTTGAGTTATATAGACTAGTACTCGAAACCTCTTTGTAACCACTATAAACCCCTTATGGAGCTTAAATGGAGGCCGTGACTTGATTTAGGTAACGTGATATAACTAAAAGTTATATAAAATGAGTAACAAAAATATTCTGGTTACCTTAATATAACTTCTTATATAACCCTTATATAACCCATGGTGCACTCGATTAATTAATTTGGTCATAGCCGTGGTTGAAGTAATGTTTCCGTTACCTTTATAAACTTTGTTTATAATGGTAATGTTTCCACAACGCTTAAAATTTTCTCAGACTGATTACTTTTAGTGATTGAAATGTTAGGGAAATTACTTTTCGTTACCTTTATAAAACAATAAAATGCAAATATTTACGACATAGAATTTCGATATTTTTTTGTATTGAATTTTTATCGGCATGTAGGTGGTAAAATTCAGCTACAATTAAAATTGTACTGTGAAAATATCATCATAGATACTTCTAAAAAATACAGACCCATCCAAAAATAAGCAATTTTTAATAATTTTAATTAAATATGACAAAATTTAAAATTTTCACTTAGGTGATATTAATTCATAAAAATTACATAAGATAATTTAGAAATGTGATGTACATAAAAATAAAACGGAAGCCATATATCTGCAATTTAAAAAATTGGCTTAACCGACATTTTCTTTTTTATCTGCAATGGACAGATGAAAAAATGGCGGCTTGTACTTAAATGAACAAATTACCATTATAAAACAACTTCAAGTAGTTTTATATAAACTGAGTAACCCTTATAAAACTTCTAGAAATATTATATAAACAAAAGGAGCTACCATGGTTCGAAAATGGTCCTTATATACCCTTTAGTCATAATATGTAACCCTTGGCAATTATAGTGACAAAAAACAGACGTTAGTATTCTTATATACCCCCTTTGGTTATATTAAGTTATGTAAATAAAAACAGATTTGTAATGGCTCCATTCGACACTAAAAGAAATTGGTTTTTATAACAATCACCGTAGTTACTAAAGGGCCACCAACAATTTTACGATATTTTATAGTGGGTTTTAGTATTACCGAAAGTTCCCAATTTTTATTAAAGTCACCTTAATTACTGAATGTTGTCGAGTTATATAAGGGTAACCACGGATACAGCAATAAACACTTATTACCAATAAGTTTATAAGGTGGTGATCAAAACAGTTATAAAACTTACTTATGTACCTTCTAGTAATGGTTACTCTAAGTTATATAGACCGGTGATGGAAACATTTTCATCACCAACTTATAAAACCTTAAGTAACTTACTTCCACGATAACCATTAATAACCTTAAAAAAAACTCTAATATAACTAGGTCACCAATTGGTAATATTATAAAACTCTTATATAACCACTGAAATTCTTATATAACAGAGTAACCGTTATATACCCCTTATAAAACTACCCATCACCTTCAGTCACCAAAATTTGGAAAAATTGTTACTTGGGATATCAACCGTATAGGAGTTACAGGGTGATTAAGAAAAAAAGGTAGTTTTTCACAAATTACCCTGCATCTTAAAAACTACAGCGCATACGCTCATTGTATGCAGATCTTCTGGCCTTTTCAACGACTGCTCAACCCTCACTCAGCTCCGTTACATCCCCCCCCCCAAGAGTTTTGGTTGACTAAACTAAAAATTTATTTAAGATTTTCTTACCTTTTTGTTTACTTTGACATCTTCCCGTCGTAGGACATCATTCCTTTAAAAGAAATGCACTGGCTATGAGAGCGTGTTACTTCCATACCTTTCACAGAATGTTTTCCTGAATGCATCCGAAATGCTTCCGTTTCCTGCTGGATACTTTATCGCCCACCATGGCACAGACTGAGTTATGATTTATTTCCGATTTCCTTGATTGAACTACTACCCCTGTGCAAGGTATATAGATTACAGGGACCTCTCATTAAAATTTTGACACTAGAGTTGTGACGTGTTTTTCGTCCTATAATACCGTATATACATTTCTATTGAAAAGCCAGAGAGAGGAGAGAGAATGTTGTGTTCTCTGTACGGACGGTATTTTCCTATACATTCAGATACAAATGGCAGAACGTGGTTCGTAATGAGAATACCTTGTATCTCTGTACCTTGCCCTTGTGTATAGAAATATACAGTGATTGCGGAACCCAATTTGATTTAATACCTTGTTGTGTTGTAGAGGCGCTACAGAGCAGACGTAACCAAAGCGTAAGCCAGCAATGCCTCGCTCCAATATAAAATCAGCGATGTCTTGCCCTGATGTATGTAGGGAAAGCCGAAATTTTTCTTAGAAATTTACAGGAAAATTTTCCTTAGAATTATTATGTATTGGAGGTCGACACCAGCACACATTTTCTGTAAATTTCTAAGAAGAAATTTCGGCTTTCTCTATATCCTACTCATATCATTCCGAAATTAGGCGATATATATTTTTTTAAATGACGTGTTTTCAGTCAGTAAAACAAATTTAGGTTTGAGAATAGCTTTTAGAATAGGTTTTGAGCTAATAACTCTTTAACAGCTGCAGATAGCACATAGGGGGTATAATAGGTCAAATTGTAGAGGAAAGTATACAGTTTACAGTTTTTATAAAAAAAGTTATGTTAACGGCCGTTTTGCAAAACAAAAAAAAAAAAAAAAAATCCGAAATTTTTAGTTTAGACTCTTGAGAGGAGAAAGGCACGGGGCTGGTTGAGCAATCGTTGAAAAGGCCATGAAGTTCTGCATACAATGAGCTCTTAACTGTCACCGTGTGCCTAGTACTTTTTAAAATACAGGGTGTTTATGAAAAACAAGCTTTTTTACTTAATCACCCTGTAACTCCTAAACGGTTGAAATTGCCCCCCCCCCTCGTTGACAATTCTTTGTTTGCCTAGGTGAGTACTATCACCACCTGCTCTATTGACGTCCTAAGGGGAAACACCCTGTATATAGTGATAGTGAAGGGAAGGCCACTATTTTTTCTTAGAAATTTACTGGTAATTTCTTCCGTCGAATTTTTATGCATTTGTCTCGAGGCCGACAGCAATGCCTCGCGCTAATATAAAATCAACGATCTCGAACTGACTTCAATATTTTCCTAGAAATTCACTGGAATTTTTATGCATTAGGGAAGGCCGTTAACGGCACAAATGAAAAATCACTGTGGCCAACAGACTGGTGAAAATTTCTACCGAAACATTTTTCGTAAATTTCTTAAAAAAAATTGAGGCTTCGACCAGAACTTTTCATGATATCAAGGAGCTCTTTTCTCGTAATGAATAATAGTACTCGAACTCGTTTCTAAAATAAAATAATACATAATCGAAATATGTAGGTACACTAAGAAAAAACATAGCCAAAAAGTATTATTATTAATAAATCAAATTGGCCACTTCAATAAGGTAGGTTAGGTACTCTAGTGATGATCCCAAGCAATTGAATACTGTGTAAGTGTGTGTGTTAATAAGTGGTCTACTAAAGCGGTATAGCTGTATTTTTTCTAAATTGAATTTCATTTTTCTATCTAGTGCCAGGTTTGTAGCTTACTTGCCCCAATGTGAGGTGTCATAACCGACATAATTTTTCCACTAAAAGGGTATTATGGCAAAAACACATCCAGGACTCGAGGCGTTGCCAATATTTCCAACACAGGTTTTTAAATGATACAACACAAAACCAAGCCAGCAGCTAGCCTCAAGGCGCACTTTACTCAATGCTGGCAATTTTTCTCTCTCAGGCCTACTTCTGTCAACAGAAATACTATCAAAATTAAAATTACAGCACCGAGCCCGCTAGTATCATTTTGTTTTCAATTCTCTGAGGCAAGTCTTGAGGCGAGCTGCAAGGCGAGCCTGAGAGAGGCCAGTCCTGTGTCTTGCTTGGATGTGTTTCTGCCTTTATGTATCGTGGTGTGTTAGTTAAAAAAGAAATCAAATCTCTCCATTTCACCACGAATTCCGAACTTCTGACGAAACCTGAACACAATAGAAGAAGTCACTTTTTTAGCGGATTTTTTCCATTTTTTCAAAAATTCTCTTTCACGTTTGCAATTTTCTTTGCTTTTAAGAATCGCTTCACGCTCATCTAACAAGATTGGGAGTATTGTTGACAGCCCTGAGTGTTTGTCCTGCCTGGAAGGAGAGCCTGAGACAACCGAACACTTTTTGTGTGCTTGTCCGGCTTTCATCCGGAGCAGGATGGGATACTCTAGGTTCTGCCCTCTTATCCGTCGAGGAGTTGAGAAAGAGGACAGGAAAGTTTTGGTGATAGGGCTTCTAACAGGACAGCACAATGGGCCGCTCTGGCCTCCGTGATTGGGATGTCTCGCCCCCCCCCACCCTGTCTTAAAAACAAAAAAACCCGAATACCGCTCTGTTGCGCGCAGTTCTGGACAGTTTGGAGGATTGGCTTCATTTGGCACATACAAGTCACAATGTTTCTTGTTTTTTTTGTATGCCACACCTTTGCCGTTTTGCTATAATGGCTTGTGGCTAAATCATGGACGGAATAATGATTTAACTTAATCAACTGTGAAGAAATTAGTTAAAATATATCGGGATCAATTAGTGATCTCAAACACTCTGCTCGTGCTTCAACAAATTGTTCAACACAAAACATCGAAGCAGTTTATGAGAGTCCAGGAACATTAATTCGGCACCGTGGTCAAGAATTGGATATTTCGAGAAGCTCTCTACAGCATATTCTCACGAACGATTTGAATTTGCATACTTACAAAGTTTAATTGACTCAAGAAAAACTGAAGCCTAGTGACCACGTACAGCGAAGAGAGTTCGTTAGAACAACAACAATGGATGCTGTTTTTTTTTTTTTTAACAAAGTCATCTTCAGCGATGAGGTTCAGAAAATCCACAAGTCCGACTTTGGAACTGAAGGCATTATCGGACCATTCTTCTTCGAAAATGCGACTGGAAATAACAGGTAATGGTGCTCGCTATCGCAAAATCATAATCCAGTTTTTTGTGTCTAAAATGCAAGATATGGTTGTGGACGATATGTGGTTTTAACAAGACGGTGCCAGATGCCATACAACCCGAGAAACAATTCAATTACTGCATGAGTTTTTTCCTGGTCGTCTAACTTCCGATTTTGATGATCAGAATTGGCCGTTCAGATCATGCGATTAACGCCGTTGCACTTTTTTTTTCTTTGAACACTTTTCTTAAGTCTAAGGCTGCATTCACACCGGACGTTTTAATCATCCTTCAGTCTTACGTCATAAACTAGATAATTTTGCCACAACCAGAAATTGGCAATGAAATCATTAAAAAGTTTCATATACAATGGAAAAAAAAATTAGTATTGATACTAAGCTAGTGTAATACTACTGTGCAAAGACAAAAACCCGTGGTTTATGCATGTACTATGGTATTTGTACTAACTGTGTGTCGCAGATATAAGTGTCTGTGAACATACCAATGGGATCTTTAGTCCACTTGTACTCCTCTTGATGTTGATATCTCTAAGAGATGATTATTGGATTACATTATGTCTTCAGACCACTTATGCTCTTTTCGTGCCACTAGCTCTAAAAAACTGAGTACTCAAAGTGAGACGAGAATTCTGAAGGACTGGGTTCTCGTTGAACAGTTCCAGAGTTTCAGGAACACTTTTCGGTTAAAGGCAGCCCGGGACGTTTGGCTTCTAAATGGAGTTCCGGGAAACCAAAGACAGTAAGGGCCGTCAGTCCTTAGGGGACCCAGAAATTTCTTGTGAAAGGACGATCCTTGAGGATGAGCGTCTACGCAGACAATCCTTGGAGAATCAGAGATTGCTTTCGGAAGGACGATCCTTGTGCAGGGACATTTCGACAGACAGTCCCTGATGACTGGATTCGGCTTCTGGACGACAGTTTCTCAAGCTAAGAAAGGAATCAAGATTAAAGCAGCCTTTCGGGAATAAAAAGCCGACAATAGGGTTCTTCAATATATTCTTTACTGTCTGTCTGACTTTTGGTGAAGCTTGTGAAAATTATGTACTGTCCTTCAACTGAAACAAACTAGAATTGAAGGACATTGAAAAACTAGAAGTAACTCATAAGCTAAGCGATAGCAAGAAAAACATCGCTAAATCTGATCTTTTTATCTAAACTGTCCCTTCAATTGTTGTTGGAAATTTGTGTACCATATGAAAATTTTCCTATCCGGGAGTTTTGTTTTTTTTTTTGCTTTTACTTTTTTTTTTTTTTTGTACCTATTTCAAAAAACTTTTCTCAGATTTTTCGCACTGCATCGCACATACATTACTCTTTCATTATTTTTTTGTTACTGTTGCTGCTGCTGCTGATGCTGGTAGTGGTGGTGGTGATTTTGTACCGACTATTGCGACCATTTTTTCACAACCTTATGTTGCCCTGAGCTTTTTATGCTTTTTGTTTTCAGACGTTGTCGTTGTAGTCTTGTTCACTCTAAGAGCGTTTTTTATGTGCCTCCCCCTACAACTCAGGCTTTAATGCTTTGTTATATGAAAAGAAAGCCTTAAAATAAGTATAAGAGCTTAAGAGCAATAACAAAGAAAACACATACCCGACAGTAATGAGAATTTAATTTAAGATAACTCCAAAGGCCCAAGCCGAAAAAAAGTTTCTTTTGAGTCAAGTTACATGTAATACTGCTCAACACAAACACATACATACATACATACACCTATGTACATATACTTGGAAACACTTTTGTTTTTAATTTTGTTCAGGTCAATTCACCTCAGGTGGATAAAAATTCTTTGAAAAAAATTTGTAGGTACTTGATGTGTGAGGAAAAAAAGATTAATGCTTCAATCATAAAAATGACACCTCTGCCAATAAGATTGATGTGGAAAGAAATCAAAGCAAGGGGAAAACATAGAGCTTCAGCGAATATAGGGAGGGGCACAATTTACAATTCTTACAAGTTTTTCGATTTTTTTTTTTTTTTTTAATTTTCATGTTGTATTTTCCCATCGAAAAGTTGTATATACATATATATTGCGACTGGTGATCCTCCCGTTTCTGCTAGCCTCAAACGGAGTTGTGAAATTACGTGTGGGTGAACGATTTAAACTCAATTATGGCACAAACAAAGTCCTATAGCGATTCGTCTTGGTATCATTAATTATATTTAGGTCTTTCGAGACTCTCCTCTTCTTTAAAATTTAATCTATGCTAACGTACCTACTATGTACATATATGTATATCCAACGAGCGCGATTTTTAACATATTCATTCTACTAATTTAATAAATACACGTACAGAGAAACTTTCAGTTCACCCTTTTGAATGTTATGATAATATTCGTCAACTAATATTCAAAAAATTAAACTATGTGGACGTACCTATAGATTTCATGTAGAGTCTGAGATGGAATTCTATTAAAAATAGTTTTTAGAATATTCGTTATGAAGGTGGAAAATATAGCATGCATATGGTACCACCTGCACATTCTAAACTCCATGAACTAATTTATTAAGGCGTTTCCTGGGCGGTGGCAATTAAGCAAGGAATGCATTCTATTTTATCTGAAAATTTTATTGCAAGATGAATCCTTTTAGCGCAGGTTGATTGGTTGGTTGGTATAAAGAGAGCTACAATATGTATTTACGGTTTACCTCTAAAAAATTTTTATGCGGAGACTCAATTCTCATTTAGCGCGCTGTTGTGAAAAGTACAAATGGTGAGATTCACTAAGTGCAACAACAGCCACAAACATAGCATTGTTACGAACGACTCTAAGCTTTTTCAATTATGCAAACGCATGTGGAATAGATAAAGACTTCTGCATTAAATCGAATAAATGGCTGATATCTCTGCTCTAGGTATTGGGATACAAAAACAGTATAGAGTATTGCAGAGTATTGAAAGCGCTCTCTAATCTCACTAGTGACCAAATATTTTTTTTTTCTAATTCACAAATCCGAGAATCAAAGTGAGAATTGAAATTCTGAAACTTTGAAACGAAATTATTTACACAATTGAAAATGCATAGGATTCGGTCGAAACAATAGTAAACACTTGGTACAGGTGGACACATGCTACTTTAATCCATTCCCATCTAACATGGAAATCTATATATAATATGAGATTCCTCGTAGTTCTGTCATTACCCACGCCCTTCACATTGTACATTGAAATCTCATTGGGTAATAATAGGTTTGTCATTCCGTTCGTAACGCATAGAAATAATGATGGTAGAGCAAAATGAATTGGACGCTGTCGCATAATATTAAAAGCCATTTTGATTTTTGCATTGTCTATACATTTGTCTGTTCATCTGTCCCTCTGTCCTCTCGATAACTGGAGAACCT
This sequence comes from Dioctria linearis, assembly GCA_963930735.1. Taxonomy (NCBI): domain Eukaryota; kingdom Metazoa; phylum Arthropoda; class Insecta; order Diptera; family Asilidae; genus Dioctria; species Dioctria linearis. The sequence continues at coordinate 20,782,272 of OZ005741.1, forward strand.
GGTTATTTAGAGTGCTTGCACATGGCCTTTTTTTAAAAAAAAAATTTAGCTTTGGGTTCATAGGGCTGCCATACTGAAATTTCGTACACGGTGTTTTCATAAAAATACTAAATACAATTTCAAAAATGGACTTGATCGGGCAATCCGACTACCAACGGAGTCATTTTTAGTTAGATGACCCCTCGAATAGAACAACAAAGGAACTAAACCTAACCCAAATTTAACGAAAAAGTCCTGGGACTTAACAAGCGAACCCTTAGTACCCTAGCGTCAATTCTTACTGGACATTCATTTCTCAAGGGTCACCTACACAAGATGGGAATTGTTGTACAATTCTCTATGCAGCGGATGCGGAGAGGAATATGAAACTCATGACTCATTATATTTTTCACTGCCCGTCCCTCTCCGGTAAGCATTTACTTGGCTCACACCTCCTAAACTAAACCACATGAAGCTAGTAGACAGTCAATTGTAACTGTATGTGAGTTATGTCAAATTCCGATATGACATTTCCCAAATTCAGTGAAGTCCGACACTTGAATTATGTCAAATCGGAATCTGATATTTTCCAGGCCCCAAATGTCTGATATTTGAGTTATATCACCTCATGATCCGACAATTCTCAAATATTAATTGAGACCACAAATAAAAAAAAGCCTATTTTACGTGGGACAGTTATGTAACTTAACAGAAAACCGCGCCATCTATTATGCTGAAAACATATCTGTATTGATTAAAACGAAATAATAGGCAAGTGTATCTAGGGTCGGCATGCGTGGAGGAAGCCGCGCTAACTAGCTTGTCGTTGGGCGGGGGCTATGTTACACTTGTACTTGATGACTTTCCACTACGGACGTACGGAAGAAAAAAATATCGAATCCACACTGTTGACACCTTTGGAGGAAAGAGAAGGAGGATAGACCCACGCCCGCCTCTCCAAATCCTCAGATATATTTCTGTTGCATACAGAAAGAAATTCTTTATGTTCTTATACCTTTTTTCTTTTAAAATAAAGAAAAATAATAATAAGTCATTATTGAAATACCTGCATATGTCTCCCCTACCTGGGGTGTCGCATCAGCCTTTTTTTTTATCTTTTCTTTACTATTTAACAAAATTTAACTTTTATTCTTACTTCCATTTTAATTCGAACGCAATTTATTTTAATTTTTGTTAGACTTTCTATTTTAACAAACTTTAATTTATTTTTTAGCAAAATTTTGTTTTAATTTTTATAACACTTTTACTCTTTAATATTTTTTTTTTAATTCTCCTTCCAATTCCCATCCCACTTCACCATAACTTTCTATTTAATCATGATTTCAATTCTCACTTCGACCAAAAATGTTTTTGAATTTGTATTATACTTTTACTCTAGTTTAAAAAAATTCACACCACCCTTCTTTCTTTTTCTCCATCTTTTTAGATTCAACCCTAACCACCAACTCAATCCAGCAGCTCACCTCCAACTTACTCATCATTCTTGTCTTCCTAAGAATATCATCATTATACCCTAGATGAAATCAATAGAGGTACACTAAGTTTGTCATTCCGTTTGTAACGCACAGAAATAATGATAGTAGTCCGTCTGTCTGTCTGTCTCTCTGTCTGTCTGTCTGTCTCTGCGCACGATAACTCAAGAGAGAACGCGTATACTTAGAGAGCTGAAATTATGTACACGGACTTTAAAAAAAAAGTAAAATTAAGTTCGAAAATGAGACAGATCGGGAAGCTCCTTCGTGGGGTTGCCATACAAAAATTTCACAAAAGTTCCAAAAATGGATTAAATTGGGCAACCGTCTAGGTGTTGCCATATAAATATTTAGGTTTTTTTCGTATACTGTGAAAACGATCAGTCTTAGAAATTTTTATTGTACTAAAAACTTCTTCAGAAAACGAAATCCTATAAAATTGGCTATAATCACTTTTTCTATCCGACGAACCGTTCTAAAAATATAAGCGAAAAACCACTTCAAAAAACAAACTTACACAGATGGGTGGCCATACGAAATTTCATACGGACAGTCATCTAAATTTAGGGTATCATAAGAATTGGTCTTAGACCAATTCCAGCTCTTTACTTTTTTTTTTTTTTTTTTTTTTTTTTTTTTTTGTAAAAATAAATGCCATCCCTTTCTTAAGTGCTGATAACTGTAACGCAATAGAGCGAGACGCGCCGTGTACAAAATATGAGCTCTCCTCGTCTACATCTTCTCAAGCAGCTTCCCAGCATAAGATGAAAACCTAAAGTTTTGTATGGCAACACCAAGGAGCGGTAACCCGATTTAGTCCGGTTTTGAAATTTTATTTACCATTGCTATGAAACACCATGTACCAAATTTTAGTTCACCGACGCGTTCCTAGGTAGTGCCCAAATATAGTTAAAAATGAAATTTTTTTATGGCAACCCTACGAACGAGTTGCCCGATCGGTCCGATCTTTGAAATGAATTTTAAATATACAGGGTGTTTCCGCCTAGGAGATCAAATTGTATGGCAAGGGGCCATATCAACCGCTTAGGAGTTACAGGGTGATTAAGAAAAAAATTAGTTTTTCACAAAACACTAATTTTTTTTACAAAAAAGTCATTAATATAATTTTTTTTTATAAAAACTATAAACTGTAGACTCTCCTCATTAATTTGACCTAGTATACCCTATGTGCTATCTGTAGCCGTCAAAACCTATTCAGGTCATACCGAAATTAGCCGGTGGTGAAAAACTAGCTTTTTTCCTAATCACCATGTAACTCCTGAACGGTTGATATGCCCCCCCCTTGCCATACAGTTTTTTGTTTGTCTAGGTGAGTACTATCATCTCCTGCTCTATTGACCTACTAGGAGGAAACACCCTGTATAGTGCAAAACCACAGTTTTGTATGGCAACCATCAAGAAGAGGTTGTCCGATTTAGACCATTTTTGAAATTTTATTTACTACTGCTATGAAAACACCATGTAAATTTTATCTCTCTACGTCGACGCGCTTTCAGGCAGTAGGTACCCAAATATATAGTTAAAAAGGAAATTTTTGTCTGGCAACCCTACGAAGAAGTTGCCCGATTGGTCCCATTATTGATTAGATTTACATTTTTTTGTTAAAAACGCCGTGTACAAAATTTGAACTCTCCACGCCGACGTATAGTGAAAAAGTAAAGTATTTTATGGCAACACCAAGAAAGGGTTGCCGATTCCAATTTTTCATTTTTATACTTAGATGAAGTTCCGTATGGTATACTACGTTCGTCTTTCCGTTTGTAAGATCTACATAGGAATAATGATGGTAGAGCAAAATAGATTAAAAGTTTTTTTGATTTTTACATGTGCGTCTGTCTGTTCGTCCTAACGATAATTCGAGAACGCGTGTACTTAGAGAGCTGAAAGTTTGCACATGGACTTTAAAAAAAAGTAAAATTAAGTTTGAAAATGGGTAACTCCTTCGTAGGGTTGCCATACAAAAATTTAGTTTTTCACTACATATTTGGACACTGCCTGAGAACGCGTCAACGTAGAGCGTTGAAATTTTGTATATATTGTTTTCATAAAAAATAGTAAATATGGTTCTAGAGATATATTCAAAAATCAAATTTGCGCAGGTGACCATACGAAGTTACAAACGAGCATTCATCTAGGGTATCATAAAAATTGGTCTTAGACCAATTCTAGCATTTTTACTTGGTTTTTATATAGATTGCGCAACCATCTGCAGCTATATTTATTATGGCCTAAGTTGTAGAGATGTTTGTCAAACCCCTTTCAAATCTAACCATCCAACTCAGGCTTTTTAATACCGATGCCTGTGATATTATAAATTATTAGTGAGTTTATCTAACAAAGCTTAAGATTAGTTCGTCGAGACCAAAGATCTGTATGCTGTTTCCGTTTTTTTTCCTTGTTTTTTTTAAAGGAACGAATTGGAAGACTACGTCAGGCTATTTCGTCTTTGGTTTCGTTAAAAGATGATTAAGAACGCTAGATTGACCCCATATACGCAGTACAAAGATTTCTCATTTTATGTTTGTTTGGGCGGTCTAAGTCAGTCTTGAAAAATACTCAACTAATTTTGGGCTGTACATTTACTAATAATACTCTAATAAATCTCAAAGTTTTTTTTTTATAAGAACCTTATAATTAGCATCAATTTTACACTTCAAGGTAGCAGTTTTAAGTTCGAAGAATAAGCTATTTTACCCTATATAGAAGTTTCAATCTCCTCTAACCATCAGTTCTGCTTGGTGGTGCTTTGTAAATATTCGTTTATATATGAGAAAGAGTAAAAGTACCCTATAGATTATTCCATGTTTAATAACAAACAAGAAGAAAACAAATCTGAGCTGCTATAGTCTTCTATAAGTGCTAAATAGAACAGGGTCATATCGGTCAAATTTCAATTGAAGCTGTTCAATAAAAGTAAAATGATATTAATTTCCTGAAATAAATTTCAAGAAACATCATCACACATTCCGTAACAGACTAAATTAAAAAACTTTTTAATTAGCCCAACGAGCCGCTATGATGATGATGGATCATAATTCATAGCATCAGCAAGCTATCTCTATTTTTCAAGTAATTCAGTAATTATGCTAGGCCTATTTCGTTCATTATTTTATGTGGAAAAAAAAGAGCCACAACCACAAAGAACAAACGTCTCAATAAATTACAAGTTTTTTTCTTTTTTAATAGAGAGAGAGAAAGAAATTTCTAACAACGACAATATTATCACACCACTTGAGTTTAGTTTGCCTTTTAACAGATAATTTCTTGCTATTAAGAAAAATAAAACACACGCCTACCGAACATAAAAATCCTACTTTAAACCCATATATCTGCTACTAATTGCATTCCTTTGGTAGACTATGGGTTCCAGATTCCGGTAGCTTGTTGGGTTGGTCACAGAGCAAGCACCATCTATATCTGATATCATCCGTCGCTCCCGGCAATGTATGGTTGGTGGCGGGGTAAGATCATTTTCGGTACAGTACCGTATAGTCGTGTTTTATATTAAGTGGGGAATTTCATTTGTTCAGGACATCTGGTTTGGAATCTGGATAGCAACTAGTAAATCAAATGACAGATGTAATTCAGAAGGAAATGGGAAATGTAAGCAATAGCACCCCCCCCTCCCCCCGAAACGGAACTGTATTCTTGTTGAAGGTAATTAATGTTGCCTATAATTTCTGGACGTAGATTTCTATTTAAATCTAGAGTCTAGAGATAAAATAAATAAATAAAAATAGAAGAAAATACTTATTGAGAAACTACATTCAATTCAGTTTCGTTCTAAGTGTATTTGGATTAAATGAAATCTCTGATCAAAATCTAAATCTACAATATAATTGCAAAATTCATTAAAATTTCGAGTAATAAATGGCATCTTCGAGATTCCATCGTAAAAACGACTCGATTTCGAATTTAATAAACGAGTAAACTACGATTACTTGAAAACTAGTTGATATCCAATTGAAAATATACAAAAGTTAAGTATGAGAAACATTTAACATTTCCCAAATTCAAATTTTATTTCTCAGCACTCACACACATCACTTCACCTCACCCACTACATATATAGTAGCTCATTTTTTCGGCCGAATACTTGAAAAAGAATGCCGCTGGCACGCTTGCGTTGTCATGCACAATCTGAAAAGATCATGTACCAATAATTCTTTTGAAAACACTTCGTTATACTGTAGCTGGTATATGTATGGGATATTAAAACAAATTCTTTCTTTTCCCCATTGTTTCCCGCTGTATTTCAGCGCTTCATCAGGACTATAAAAATCAGGGATCGTAATCATTACGATCAAAATAGTAAAAATTACGATTTAATCATCATCATTCAAATTTTACTTTTTCAATCACCAGTAAAAATTAAAATTTGAGTTTTAACTTTGAAATCAGGAGTTTTACGCCATTCGCTCAAAATAAAACTCAGGTCTGATTTTTAAAATTTGGAATCAGAAATAATCATTATCGGTTAAGTTTTATTTTTTCGATCAAAAATAAAACTCAAAACAGTATTCCAGGTCCAAATTGCGTTGAATATTATTTCTAACTAACTGATTTTCGGTACTTCTTGGATAGTAGAATACACTGATAATTTTCATAATTTTTCTGCTTTTTTTTTTAATGATGTTATATAGGCCTTTTGTTAAGATTTATGAATGTAAGAACGCTTCTCATCACAATTGTGGGAGAACGTAGCAATGTCAAGAGTTGGAATTTTTTTTAGAGAACTTTGAATATGACTTTAGGCATCTAGTTTGAATATGCGCAAAAATCGGATGAGGAGATCCTGCTTTTCCATATTTGAGGGGGGTTAGAAATTTAAAAATCTTTAAATGTGAAGGAATTTTTTTCATAATATTATGCTGCAGCCTTTCTTTTCTATTTATCTTATTGTTTTGTGTAATAATATTATTTATTCCTATTATTTAGCGGATGTTCTGTTGCATCTTCAAGAAATGCAAACAAAAAATATATAGATATAAAATAAGTAAAAAACGAGTTTCAAACAAAACTGAGGCTATGCCGCATGAAAAAGTAGAAAATAAACTTTTCTTTACACACAGAGGTGGACTCAGATTTTTTGACATTGACATTGACATTGACATTTCTCTTGAATATTCTTTCTCACTTATTACCTCTGATTGATCATACTAAAATATATCGGTGATTGTCAGCGAATAAAATCTGAGTCCACCTCTGTGTGTGAAGAAAAGTTTATTTTCTACTTTTTCATGCGGCATAGCCTCAGTTTTGTTTGAAAACTCGTTTTTAGCTTATTTTATTTTCTGCCTTTTTCACGTTAACTAAATTGTTATTACGTGCTGCATGGAGATATTTTAAAACAATTTTTAAGTCATGTTTGGTGCCGATCCGAAAACAAAAATTTTTTTCGAGTATCAAATCGTTGAAATACTACAACGGTTTTCTGAAATTCAAATTATCTTTTAAACAACGCTTTTTAGCTGTATTCCTACTTTATCCCATATAATATGAAATTTCCCGATTTTCCATGTTTTCCACAGACTTTTCCTATTACTGTGATTTTTTTTTAATTTACATGAATTTTCCTCGATTTTTCATGCAAGTTTTCATGATTGTTGAAGAGAAAGTATTGATGCCAGTTGGATGGAAAAAAATGATTCTGCATAGCTTATAAAACTTTTTCGTTGGAAAATTTTCCGGAAAAGTCTGAAATTCCGGAAATTTTCAGAAAATTTTCCAGAAAAATTGGAAAATTCTGCATTCCTGAAACAGATTTATCACTAATCATATCGATGAAAATTTTTCTGATGATTTTCCGCTTTTCCGGGTTTTCCATGGAGTTTTCACAAAAGCAACTTTATGCAACTCATTTCGCTCTACAACTTTGTCTTAGGTTGCAAAACGCTTAACGCTTCCTTAGTCTGAAAAACTCCGGAAAAGCGTTTTACATGAATTTTCCTCGATTTTTTCTGCAAGTTTTACACCATTGTCGGAGAGAAAGTAATGATGCCAGTTGATAGGGAACTTGATCCTGCATAATTTAGAAAAAAAATTTACGGAAAATTTTCCGGAAAAGTCGAAAAATTCCGGAATTTTTTTCCGGAAAAATCGGAAAACTCTACATTTTTCGTGAAACGGACTTATCACTAACCACATTTGTACCAAATTTTCAAATGATTTTCCCCGATTTTCCGAGTTTTCCATGGCAATTTCCGGTTCAAATTTTGATAGATTTAATTGTCACGCGACATGAACTTGTGTGCCAAATTTCAGCTCGCTGTGATGACGAAAAGTGGGTCTACGAGAGTGTCGAAAATAGTAAAAAAAGAAATATATAAACAGAAAAAATTCGTGTACGAGTTAAAGGGGAATGGCCTCAAAAAATACGAACATTTTACAAAAATTTCGTAATTATTTATAAATTTTGTCTTTAATTTAATAAAACACAATTTTCAGTTTGCATCCGACAGGTTATATCTCAGATCACTAGGAATTAATTTCAGCGCAGAAAACGCTCTTTCTACGATAACTTGTGTGTCTGGAACAGCATGCAAAATCAAGGAAGGAAGTCTTATGTTTGTTGCCTTCCCAATAGTCAAATTATTTCGAATCTATGTTAACTAGCTTTTCTTCGTATGATTCGATTTCTTTCCTTGCTGTAATCAACTAAAGTCAAAGTCGTCTTCTGAGAATGAATCAACCTCTAATTTAATAATTGATTGCCCTAAAAGAGAAGCACAACTTTGAACAGAAGATTCGTCGCTAAAAGCTGGACTCTCTCCATGGTAGTTCGTTATTAAATTGTTGCTAGAATAATTAAATATTACACTATAATAATATAATAAACCAAAAATTATACATAGATGTTCAAAAAGATTCCATTCTACATAAATATAATCCATATTACATGTGTTCACGTTATTTTTTGAATATAACCAGCCATTCCAACACAAAAAGCCGATCACCTTGGAATCCGACCATCTCCGATTTGTTTCTAGAGAATGCCAAATAGCTCACCTATATTTTCCCCTCACTAAGGGCTTAGAAATTTCGTGATTTAAAAGATGAAGCATAATTTTCAAGAAATCATATCTCAAGAACGGAGCAAGCGATTTTTCTGATTCAAATGCCAAATGAATCTTAATACTTTAATAGCAGCGCACCAAACGATATGATTTCTTGAAAATATTGTTTCATCGTTAAATCACGAAATCTCTAATCCTCTAGAGAGGAGCAAATATCGGTGAACTATTTTGGTATCTCTACAAACTGTGAAAGTCTCATCCAAATCGGAGATGGTCGGGTTTCATATGGGAATGACTAATAAAAATATGAAGATATCAATAATGGCAGCCCAAATCGGTGAAATTCTAGTTTTATTAAAGTATGTACGAACAAATATATGTTAAAAGCTACTAGATGGAAACCAATGAAATTGAATGCTTTATCTGTTATGGGCAGAGCTGTAAAATTCAAGTACCATTACCATTACCAGTACGGAGTATATAAGAATTGGCAAATCCCCAGTACTAAGCCTCTCGTACTGGAATTAAAATTATACAGTCCCATTCCCGGAATAGCAAGTAATACTTTAAAATACGCGGAAAGTAATTGAATTTGCGATTCCATTACAAAAATACCTACAAATTCCCAAAAGTATTTAAAAAGTATTTGGCATTACTATATAATTCCTTTCAATTCTTTTCAAATACTTTCAATTACTTTTAATTACTTTGACAACTTCAGTATTAAAAATGAATTATGAAATGAACTAGATCAATTGTCTTTTTAATTTTATTGAAATAAAAGCTTTTTCCGTTTTCGATGTTCTCAAGTTGCAATAAAATTAAGTAGTTTGGAGAAGTACGTTTGCTTTAAAAAAAATTGTAGGCCAAGAGGTTAAAAAACAAGTTACACTCCTGGAAAATATTTACTTTACTACTACTACCTACTTTTTATCTTAGTTATTTTTCTTTTAAAAATTAGTCTTAACTAAGGCAAACTGGAATTTTGCGAAAATTAAAAATTAATTGAAAGGCTAAACTTGAATTGTAAATCTTACTTGTAAAAGTAGAAATCACTGCTAAAAACTGTTTAAAAACTGAAAATAACTATTTGATGAGCCATTTTCTGCTTAAATAAAGTTCATTTAACTAAGTTTAACTATTGGTTTTTATATAATTGCAAATTTAAATATGAAGAAATAGCAAACAGTAAATATTTTCCTAGAGTGTGACGTTGTATTCTTTAACCTCTTGACCTAAAATTTTTTTTTAAGCAAACGTATTTCTCCAAACTTAATTTATTTGCAACTTGAGAACATCGAAAACAAGGAAAAGCTTTTATTACAATAAAATTAAAAAGACAATTGATCCAGTTCATTTCATAATTCATTTTTAATACTGAACTTATCAAAGTAATTAAAAGTAATTGAAAGTATTTGAAAAGAATTGAAAGGAATTATATAGTAATGCCAAATACTTTTTAAATACTCTTTTGAGAATTTGTAGGTATTTTTGTAATTGAATCGCAAATTCAATTACTTTCCGGTATTTTAAAATATTACTTGCCATTCCGGGAATGGGACTGTAATATTTTAATTCCAGTACAGGAGGCTCAGTACTGGAATTGCCAATTCTTAAATACCCAGTATTTGGTAATTAAGAGGTATTAAATCCATTAAGTAATGAGTATTTTACAGCTCTGGTTAGGGGCCTGTTTTAACCCATCTCTTCGTATTCGCCCTCGCCTTTTTATTAAAATTGTAGCTATTATAAAGTTTACATGTAGGTAACGCTATAACTAATGATAATTATTTTGCTCCCTTTGTCTGTCTGTCTGTCGATCTCTCTGTCTGTCTGTTCATCCTCACGATAACTCAAGAGCGCGGTCATTTAGATAGCTGAAATTTCGTGTACGGCTTTTACGGAATTTGTGGATTTAAGTTCGGACCAATCGGGCTACTCCTGCTGAAAAAGCGTAGACGTAGTGACCTGAAATTTTTATACGGCGTTTTCATAAAAATAGTATATACATTTTGAAAAATATACTACACCGGGCAACCCTTTTTTGGTGTTTCCATACAAAAATTTAGGTTTTCACGTGTACTGTATGAATAAGAAGGATCAGTCCTAGACGTGTTTCTATTGTACGGAAAACTTCTTCAGAATTTGAAATCCTACGAAATTGGTTATGATGATTTTCACTGCCCCACGAATCATTTTAGAAAAATAAAAATCCACTTTAACAATCAAACTTGCACAGAGGGGGGTGACCATACGAAATTACATACGGGCAGTCATCTAGGGCAGGGATGAGCAACACGCGGCCCGTTTAAACATGTTTATGCGGCCCGCCAAGCATTTCTAAAATTGAATTTATTTTATCGACTTTCTCCCATCAATATATTGTTATAAAATTAATTATAATAAAATGGTAGTACATACTAAACCGAAACAATTTTTTGTGACGAATTACTCACTTGTCGGCAACTTGTTTAAAAATGCAGTATGAACGCGCCGCGTCTGCGCGATTTTTTTTGACGCGATACACACCTGTCGGCGACTTGTTCAAACATGCAATACGAGTGCAATCTGTTGCAGTTAGATATAAAGCAGTAGGCCACGAAAAATAAAATAAAATATTTTCTGACCTTTGAAAACGCAGTAGCTGACAGTCTCAGCGAGAAAGCAAGGAAAATCTTTTATAAAGAAAAATTAAATAAAAAATAAATTAAACTTTAAAAGTCTTTTGAATTACCTACTATTGCAAAGGACAACTCCGGATAGATAAGTATAATCAAATGGAGAAAAACTTGGGAAAACAACAGGCTATTTTTAAAAATCAAGCTATTTTATCAAATACGGCAAAGGCTAGTTTTGTTGTCAGTCAAATACTGGCAAAAAAAATGGAACCCTTTGCGGATGGAGAGATGATAAAAGAATGTCTGACTGCTGTTGCTGAAATAGCATTTCCTGATAAAATAAATATTATTTCAAACATTAGTTTATCAAGATTCACAATTGCAAGGAGAATTGAAGACTTGTCCGAGAACGCATTACAATATTCGAATACTGTTCTTTGGCACTTGATGAGAGTTGCGATATTAGCGATACAGCACAACTGGCTATATTTTTACGTGGTATTGACACCAAATTTAATATTACCGAAGAATTGTGTTCACTAATATTCCAATGAAAGGGACTACAACCGGCAAAGACCTGTACGATGAACTAAAGTCTGTGTTGGAAAATTTTTCAATTTCATTAGAAAAGATTATTGGTATATCGACTATTTCAAGACATTAAGAAGGTCACAGGAAGGGAAATATTCGTTAACCACTGCATAATTCACCCGGAAAATTTGTGTGCGAAAAGATTGTGTTTGCCCAATGTCACAGTACCAATAATTAAACTAATCAATTTTACAAAGTCGCGCGCATTAAATCACCGTGAATTTAAATAATTCCTGAAAGATTTAGAAAGTGAATATGGCGACGTGGTTTTTAATACCGAAGTACGTTGGCTTAGTAGAGGTGCAATGCTAAAAAGAGTATACAACTTAAAAAGCGAAATAGAATTGTTCTTGGATATGAAGGAATATGCCTTTCCTCATTTTGGTAATAAAGAATGGATGTCCGATTTTGGGTTTCTTATCGACATGACTCAGCACCTCAATGATCTTAATGTGGAACTTCAAGGCAAAGGACAGTTTATTCACAATTTGTATGATAAAATTCAGGGCTTTGAGCGCAAATTAAAATTATGGAAACAGCATCTGGTGCAGAATAATGTGTCTCACTTTCCACATTTAGAAAAAGAAAACGTTACTACTTCTCAAAAATACGCACAATCTATACACATTTTAATCAACGAATTTCAATTACGATTTCAAATGTTCAAAGCTGAGAAAATAGCTGTTTCCATGAAAATGTTTTCGTCGCCATTTAATATCGATGTGGATACAGTTCCCGAAGACTTTCAAATGGAAGTGATTGACATGCAGAATAATACCGATTTAAAAAATTTATTTTTCTCAGTAAACATCGAAAATTTTTATAAATCTTATGTGAGCCCTGAGAAATTTCCTCTTTTGACGAAAAATGCAAAGCAAATGATGTCTCTGTTCGGAAGTACGTATGCTTGCGAACAATTATTTTCAACCATGAAATTAATCAAAAATGACCACCGATCAAGACTGAGTGATGCACGATTAGAAAGCTGCGTACGTTCCGGCTGATATTGATCAGCTTGTTTCGAAAAAACAGTGTCAAATTTCTCATTAAAAATTTCAAATAAACTCGTTTTTCTGTTCTTTTCTTGTTTGTTTTTATTTTGCATTAAAATTTGTTCATGAAATCTTTACTTTTTTTTTTAATTTTATATTTTTTTTATTCTAATGTTTATTATAAATAAAGTTTTGTAAATTATAAATAAGTGTTACTTTATGTGCGGCCCGCCAAAAAATTTTAAAATTTAAATTGGCCCATTGATTAAAAAGGTTGCTCACCCCTGATCTAGGGTATCTTAAAAATTGGTCTTATAGCAATTCTAGCTTTTTCCATGTATTTTTTTCTTTTTATCTAATGATTCAAAAAACAATAAGATAAATAGAAAAGGAAGGCTGCAGGATACTATTATGAAAAAATTCCTTCACATTTAAAGATTTTTAAATTTCTAACCCCCCTCAAATATGGAAAAGCAGGATCTCCTCATCCGATTTTTGCGCATATTCAAACTAGATGCCTAAAGTCATATTCAAAGTTCTCTAAAAAAAATTCCAACTCTTGACATTGCTACGTTCTCCCACAATTGTGATGAGAAGCGTTCTTACATTCATAAATCTTAACAAAAGGCCTATATAACATCATTAAAAAAAAAAGCAGAAAAATTATGAAAATTATCAGTGTATTCTACTATCCAAGAAGTACCGAAAATCAGTTAGTTAGAAATAATATTCAACGCAATTTGGACCTGGAATACTGTTTTGAGTTTTATTTTTGATCGAAAAAATAAAACTTAACCGATAATGATTATTTCTGATTCCAAATTTTAAAAATCAGACCTGAGTTTTATTTTTTAGTGAATGGCGTAAGTAAAACTTACTGATTTCAAAATTAAAACTCAAAAATAATAATTACAAGTTGATTTTTTTTTTTTTTTATTAATTATATTTTCGAAATCTACCGCTTAATGAAAGTAGATGCCAGTTTATGTGCACATAATTCATTCCCGACCGTTTTTTCATATCCCTTGTTAAATGATTTTTTTATAGAAGAAATGAAAAATAATCATTATTTTCAGTCCCTGATAAAAAAAACATACAAAAGAATTCGTTTGACAACAGTAAAAACCTTAAAATTATCTATAGGGTTCTCCAATAAGAGGTGTTATTTTAATTAGCCCGCTATTTCGGTAGATGTCACTTTTGGAGCTGTCACTTTTTGACATTTGACAAGTAGAAACTACGCCATTAATAAAAATGGAACGATGCACGATTCAACAACGCATTGAAATTATTAAAATTCACTATAAAAATGGTGAAAATGTGGCAGAGACGGTTCGTAAAACTCGAACATTTTTGGGTCGTCGTGAAGCACTTTGTCGCACCGCAATACAGAAATTGGTAGAAAAATTCGAGCTGTCGGGACAAATTAGTGATGTGAAGAATAAAACGCGTGCACGTCGCTCAAGAACAGCCGATAATATTGCTGCTGCATCCGAAAGTGTTGAAGAAAACCCAGGTTTGTCCATTCCTCGTCGTTCTTTGGAATTAGGCATTCCACAAACGTCATTACACCGTATTTTGCATAAAGATTTGGGTCTTAAGGCTTATAAAGTTCAGTTAACACAAGAACTCAAGCCGGCCGATCATCAACAACGTCGAGTCTTTGCTGATTGGGTCCATGAAATGCATGAAAATGATCCGGAATTCCATCGAAAACTCATCTTGAGTGATGAGGCCCATTTCCACCTCTATGGCTTCGTCAACAAGCAAAATTGTCTCATCTGGGGCTCGGAAAACCCAAGAGTTATTGTTGAAAAGCCTCTCTATCCTCAACGTGTGACTGTTGGTGCGGTTTATGGTCCCGCGGGCTCATTGGACCTTACTTTTTCGAAAATGAGGCTGGAGCAACAGTTACGGTGAATGGATTGCCCTATCGACAGATGATTAATGATTTTTTATGGCCGGAATTGGATGGTATTGATCTGGACAACGTCTAGTTTCAACAAGACGGAGCTACGTGCCATACAAGCAACGAAACCATTGATCTTTTACGGAAAAAGTTTCCGGACCGTGTTATCTCTAGAAGAGGTGATCACAATTGGCCACCGAGATCTTGTGACTTAACATCTTGCGACTTCTTCCTTTGGGGTCACGTGAAAGAGAAGGTCTACGCCAACAGCCCAGCGTCGATTCAAGACCTCAAAGATGGAATTCATGAGGCTATCGAGGACATAGGGCAGCCACTTTGCGATTTGGTTATGAAAAATTTCATGAAAAGGATATGGTCCTGTAGGCGTGGTCGTGGTGTGGTCATTTGGCTAATGTTATTTTCCATTATTAACGGCATACCTTCCTCTTTATAATGAAATAAAGATCCGATCATTTATCTCAAAAAATGGCATTTTTCTTTGAATATCAAAATAACACCTCTTATTGGAAAAACCTGTCTATCTACCTACATTACCTCAAGAAAAATTACCAATAGCAATTATAGTAAATTATGAAAATTACACATTAAAAATTAAATATCCAATAAAGAGCATAAAATTTTAACGACTGTCAAATAGCATCCTAGATAAAAAATTCAGGAATAATTGCTCATACTCTTCGTTATATTTCGAAAGGGATTCGTAAAAAGGAAAAATTCTCGGATTGCTGCTCTTCGAGAACTTCTCGCAAATGCGAAAACCCGAGATAACGTTTGCTGGTATTCAGAATATTAGCATAGCAAGAATACATACATAAATACATACATACATACACGGCAGAGAGAAAATGAACTTTTTGTTCCAATTTTGTTCACCTTTGATTATGTTTAAAATTATATAAAAAAAAAATAAAATTATAATAGCGTGAAGGATACGACGTCCGACTCCAACAACAGAATTGCAATGGTAATAATTAGAGTCATTAAAGAGCAAATAAATGCTGGATTCCTCAAGTTATAGCATAGCAGCAAGCACATTCAAGTGTTCCGCTTCAGTTAGTAGTTGATGTCAGCTCTCCACCAAAGTTCATCCTCCAAATGGAAAACATTAAAATTATTTTTCGTAATCGTACAATTTCGCCGCCGACAATTTGCAGCTAAATCTTCGGCGAAATTGTTAATGGTCCATTGGAGGAAAAAATTCAATTCCACACAGCACTTCTAATCAGGTATGTATGAACAGTATGGACACCGCGAACAATAAGGCGCTCAGACAAAAGGACAGAAACAATATTTGACCGCCTTGAAGAAGAAGCCTTATGTATACTACACATATGTATATATGTACATATGCATAGCAACATTGTGGCGTCGGTCGTCGCCTGATGGATATAAGGCTTGCCTTATGCCTTTACCGAAAAAGATTCCCTCATTTTGCCCAAAACGCTAAAAAAAAAACTGCCGAGTGAACATGAAGAAAACGAACAGAACGAAAAGCCAGTCCCAAAGTGAATCAAAGGCGAGAAGCAATTACAGAAATGAACTACAGATGTAAAACTACCTCTGTTCGTTCGTTCTGGTCGTAAACATCCACTTAAAGAGGGTGAACACGTTTTTAATAGCATAAAATGCCTCAATGGCTCAACTTTACTGTTCTGTGGATGGACTTAAGTCGGGCTTTAATTACATGCGCATATGTACATATGTATGGTCGCCCGAAGGAAAGTTACAGCCATTTTTTTTCTTTGCGTTCCTTTGCGGATCCGGTAAATTTTTTTTTTTTTTTTTATACTAAGACGTACCTGTACATACTTACAAGGGCCTTAGATCAATTAAATCGAAATTCTAAAATCTACATTTTTAAGGGGGGGGGGGGGGGGGGGGGCTCATTCTTCACTGATAAACTAACTATCCATGTGCTCTTTGAGTGTACGCTATCGCTTTGTTCATACATCCTACATAATAATACCGACGAACATAAATAAAGTCAGTCTGGGCAACATTTTCCATATCGCCCAACATAATTTCAACCAATTGTACGACACTTCAAGTGCTTTCCGGTGTTTTTATGAAATAAGTGTCTTATCTTTGTCTCATGGATTGCTGATGTTGTCGTTGTTTTTTTTCTCCTCTTATTCTTTCCAAACCTAATAGTTCTAGAAAGTTATTACCAAAGATAGCGTGTACCAGGACATGAACATAAATTTATAGAAAGAAAGAACAAAAAAAAGGAGAAACTTCTTGAATCAGGGAGCCAAGTGCATAACACAAGTGGTAAAATGCGAAGTAAATGGCAAAAAAATGGGAACGACGAAATTCTTTCCACATCCTCTTCTTCATCCCCAATATACACTTATGTAGTAGTAGTAGTAGTAGTAGTAGTTCGGCACCACTTCTTTTCCTGACGACATGAAATGGAGGAACATGTCAGCAGATTGTCTGTCTATTGAGAGATTCCATCGAACTTAGATGTTGTCCGTCCATCTGTCATTCTGCAGACTCATTTAACTTAGCTATAAGAAAAGTTAGTACCCGTAGCAGGTACCCGCCTACTTGAAATTAGTTCATACACACACAAAGCAAAGTGTAAAACCGAGCAAATTTTAAATAATTGACATCCTTTCAGTAGTAAGTAGCAAAAGAAATAAGGATTGGCGATAAACTGCCATAGATTTGTAGGTGTACATTATATGTATGTACGTAGGTATCTGAAGTAGGTGCAACTTTTTTGCAAAAAAATCATCAGAGAGTTGGATGGAAAGTTGTGGAAGGTTCTTTGGGGTGGTATCGATTTTGTATGCTGTTTTATCTATTAAGACGATTTCATTTCACGGGGCGGTGGAGTAGTGGTAGGGCGGGGGGGGGGGGGGGGGGAATCCTTCTATTTCACTTTTATAGAGAGTTAAGGAGGGCAAGAAATATAAGGAAGAGAGTAAGCAAGTGGGTTTGAATGGAAATGGAAAGAAAAGGGGGAAAATAGGGTGTAGATTAAATAATATGGATTCTATTGGCATGGTAGTATAATGGGGATCATCGGTTTAAAATGAATGAATAACATTTATCCGCTGTTTGTATCTATTGCAAAAATTTCGTTGTTGAAAAGTTTACTAAAAATTCATTAATTACCCTTGATTAATACCTATATGTGTTCTGGCACCGGAACACTATTAATAGGTCTAACTGCTTCCGAGATAACGGGACTTAACCCTTTCAATACGACTTTTGGCCAGTGAAGATATTTCTGTATAACTGAACTAAATGTGCTGTAAATAAGTAAAGGAACATGTTTACAGAATTTCAGATTTTTCGAAAATATGGGTTTTGAAAAAATGCCTTGGGACACATATGTCCCTGCAGTAGTTTAATAATAATTAATAATAATAGCAGTAAATAATAATCAGACCTCAAATTTAGTTATTCAAGAGTAGAAAATATTTATTTTTATTGAAACTGTTACATTATGTATGGTATGATGGTAAAACAATCAATACATAAAGCTACTTGACATTTTTGGCAAATGATTTTAGTCCTTTTTTCAATTTTCCTGGACATCTGGCATCTTATGAATCTGTTTCGACCGCCTTTTTCAACTGGAAGATGATCTACAACATTTGTGAAAAGTTTGACATTCTTTGAAACCCTGCCCTGTCTTCTGGACTGTTTGTACAAAGATTCTGATCGTCCTTGACTAATCAACTCTTCAGCTCCATCTACTATGAAATCGATAAATGGAATTTTTTTGCGAGTGACTTCTTGATACAAAATATACGAATTATGAACACATGTCATTAGCAACCTAAAAAATACTTTCTTCCACCATTTCCCACTTCTTCTATCTAAATCGTATAAAGTAATCATTTGATCTGCATGATCTACGCCCCCCCATATATTTATTATAGAAAATCATAGCTTCAGGGCATTCAATATTTTTAGTAGTTCCGTCTTTCATTTTACGAGCTGTAGTACTAGTAGTGGCATTGTGACAGTTGCTCATAAGTAACACATCTTTTGTATCTTTCCACTTGATTGCTAATATCATCCCTTCATCACATACTGCTATTTCACATTCACCTCTTTCTTTTAGTTTAGTTTGAAACTTGGGTGTGTTTTTACGATTTGATATAAACGTTCCGACAGCAGAAAATTTTATGGTGTCAAGTAGACATGTTGACGTGAAAAAAACGGTCGAAACATAAAGCAACGTTTGAACTTGTAATTGTTTCTGCCAATTTTAGAACCACACGTTCGCCCAAGGTTTCTTCAGTAACTTCAGTTTCCCGTCCACTATATATGTATGTTTGTGTCATAAACATACCCCGTTACTGCATCGCATCTTGTCCAAAGTTTGATTCCTCTTTTGACAGGTTTCAAGGGGAGATACTGTTTCAGACTGGACCTCCCTTTGAATTTCGTCATTGACTCATCAATAGATTGAAATGTGCTGTCAGTTCTCGCTTTAAAAAATGTATTTTTCAAGCAGGACAAAACGTCTTCAATGTAATACGTTTTCGATGCCTCTGGAGGTTTTTCGGGGTCATTGAAATACAATTTTGACATCAATAGCATAAAACGATCTCGGGAAATGGATTCTGATATTGCTGCGTTCCGGAAGGATTTGTTGCGCGACCAATACGTATGCATTGCTGGTACACGATTATATGACATTATCAATGAACAACCCAGAATAGGCGCAGATTTGTATAATAACTTATCTGCATTATGAGACTCTTTGGAAATAGGTTATAAAAACAATCAAGCTTGGTCGAACCTCTGTTTAGGTTAGCCATAATAATTGCCTTGTCCTCTTGAGGTAGTGACATTTTTGGGGAAAAATTATCAATATCGCCGTGCCAAATAAATTTAGTATTGCTAGTTGTATCAGTGAAATTTACACTTTCAGAGTTGTTATCCCTATCTTCATTTACCGTTTGTACACTTTCATGCATCTGGATATCTACATCATTTGAAGAATACGTGCTAACTTCTTCAGAAGATATGGAGGCATCAGAGCCTTTATAATCTGTGTCGATAGCAGTCGTCACTGTCGTGGTAAGGATCCACCTCCATATCAGATAAATTACCAAGCTCGTCCTCTAATTCTTTCTTAGACAGTGGTCGATTCATCCTAAAATTATTTCAATAATAAAAATTAAATTCGTATGATAAAATACTGCTGGGACAAGTACATCCCAGCACTGCAGGGATATGCAGCACTGCAGGGATATATATGTTCCAATACAACAAAAAAAAGGTTAAATAATGCATTCAAATCATTTTATTCTTATATAAATGTTACATGCAATTTACCTTTTCCTTCCGTAACTAGACACACACAAAATTTTCACTAAAACACAAAGAAAACACTAAAAGTTTTGTTTACACGTGTATGCACGAATAGCACGCTTACACTTATGAACGTATACCAAGTATGAATTAGTTAGGTTATGCTAACCGAAGCTCGTGTTGTGAATGAAGTACTGCCCACAGACTACTGTTTAGTCCCATCCCAGCGCTATAAAAGCGAATACTCTTCGCACCAGTATTTTTTGAACATTCTCTGGGACATATATATCCCCGCAGTATTGAAAGGGTTAAAGATCTTTCGGTATATGCTTTTATATATCATCCTGTAACTTCTGAATGTTACACCACATATGATGATAATGATTTAAAATTTGTTTGGTAGATAATCGTGGTTTTTCCAATGGTCTATAAATTTTTCCCCTGCTCGGTTTTTTTTTTACTTAACTACTATTTTTGTCAAAAAACACGTCATCAATATCAATTTTTCATATTGTATTTAAAAAGCCCGGAAGCTTCGCTTTAAAATGACCCGTAACACTCTGTATACCCAAACTGTAATCCTTTCTGCCTTTTTGTGCAATTTTTCTTGGACATATCTATCGAAAATGCTTCTTAAGTTCATTCCCAAAATATAATTGCCTATTTTTTGGCGTTTATTGTTTTTTTTCCTAGATATAAGAAAAAGTGCAAAAAAAAAAACCAAAAAATAACCCTATTTTGGGTACAGAGCTTGATTGGTCATTTTAAATCGAAGCTTTTGGGCTTCTTAAATCTTCATCATCATCATAGGGTGTAACATTCAGAAGTTACAGGGTGATCTATAAAAATATACCCAAATATCTTTAAGCCCCGATGTCTCGTTAGGACTTCCCCCATACAATTTGTTGCTTGTCTAAGCCTAATCTATCTATAGCCGTCCACAGACTTCGGGTGCCAGATCACATACGGAATATGTATGAAGTTGATTCTGCATAAATTTTTAATACTTTTCCATGTTGAAATTCCCTTTTGATTGGAAAGTTACTACAGTTGTGCTTGTACACAGCTTAAAAGCTCTCGGTGATTTTCGTACGATTAACCTGTTGGGATTACTTGCCAAAGCTTTGGAAAACATTATGGCGCAAAAAATATTTGGCTACGTCGAAAAACTTAACTTGCTAAATCCTTGCTAGTCCGATTTTCAAAAATCTCGTAGTTGTGAGATAACCCTTTTGAATATCATGAGTGATATTCACAGCGCGCTGTGTTCTTGCCCCTATTTGATTTTTCAAAAACATGCGACTTTGACAACCATTCCAATCTACTCGAAAATTATTTGACTTCAGACAACCAATTTGATTCTTCTGCCTCTAAATTGTGGTGAACCTCAAGGCTCTATTCTTGTACCTCTACTTTTCAGCCTTTATATAAATGACCTTCTTAATGTCGTTTACTTGTATGCCGATGATGTGCAGGTGTATCTTTGTTGGTATGATTGCATTAATAGGCTAAATTCCGATTTGCGCAATTATGCAAACAGAGCACATAATTTTATATAGCAGAGCGTAGTTGAGATATCAGATCTTTCGCCTGTATTTTTAAATAACACAGTCAGTGGTGCCATATTTAAATAACGTAAAAAATTTCTGTATATTCCTCAATTCTGGCATGTAATGTTGCATTTATGTGAACGATATGGCGGGTAGGTGGGTTTCATCGGATATGGTTGCCTTCTGGAACCTAAGTAAGTAAATACTTTCGAATCGAAAAATGGAAACTAGTTCTGTAGAGTGAGAATTGTATATACAGTACGAAATCACGGTTCATGAGATAAGTTTTTCTTCACCAGATCGTTTATTTTTGTTATTATTGTGGCGACCTATTATAGACCTACTAGACTTGAGGTTGTGAAGTTTTCCGTGGTTTTAATTCAGCTTCATTGCATAAGCTCAATGTGACCTTTAATTCTACCGTGCGATGTGTATTTTGCTTGAGACGATACGACCATATCTCCGAATATTTAAATTTCATCTTAGGATGCACGTTAGAATCTTTCTTTAAATTTCGTGCGATATTATTCCTTCATCATTTGATGGTTTCTATGGGCAACCTGCTATATATTTTACAGACATTTATCAAATCCGCTTAGCTTTTTTTTTTCCTGTAATTGAAAGCGTTAAGATCATTTTTCAAATGTACAGTAAATGGATACATAAAAAACATCCCTCCAGAACTAATGTCATTATAGAGTGTGGCCTTGGTAAATGTTACGAATTCATTACATCCATCTAAAAATAATTTATACAATTACTTTATACTAGACAAAGTATAGAAATCAATCAGATACATTGGGTAAGTCATTATGAGCGCTTTCTGGTGGGAAATCAGTTTTTATAGAATCGAAAAAAAACAAATTTCTAGAGATAATTACGTTGCTTTTGTGTATATGGTCTGTGATACCCTAGAGTCCTTTGAAATCTTTCAATGTGCTAAAGACAAAATTTATCAATCTAATCTAAGACAACGTTTCTGGTATATTATTCAGCCTCAGGAACATTAAATTGTAATCAATCAATATCGGAAGCTTACAACTCTTTCTGCAATCAGCACAATCGATTCTTGTACATATTAGGCATATCAGGATTTTTTTTGCTTTGGGAAACTAATACTAGTAAGGATATCTACATCAGATAAGGAAGAGAGAAAACGAGTAATACCATGACATACGTTGATAGACGTCCGCTGATCATTTTACAACTCTTACATTTTTTTTTTAATTGTTACAAGAAATGTGTTCTTACTTCATAAAAATGCGCTAAATTACTAAAAAGGATTTCCGGCAAGTCCTACACCGCGCAATCGTAGGCTTTTATTTTACCTATGGGGTACTTTGCTGCATCTATTGCAATCTATGACAAAATTATGTGGAATAATTTGAAGAAAAGTGGATGCAGCATGCGCGGGGATCGTTCGATCCACATTTGAAGGTACACCCACCGAGACTGTTACTTCTCAGCTCGTTTTCATTTAGTTCATTAGCAGTATCACATACGTCTTGAAATATGTCCTAATTTTTTCAAATTTCCTGAGTGCAGGCAGTCTGATCGGGCACCTGAAAGTTTTCCAAGAGGATCACCAATATCCAACTAAATCTCAGACGTTATGCCGAAAAGACATAACTTCGAAATATTATTCAAGGGTGATCTTACAGGATCACGTTAAAGGTGAAATTCTGGTGACTTACGTTTTGAAAAATGTTCCCTTAAATGCGGTACATGAATGGATCCAAAATGGAAAGTAGAGCAGCAGCGAGCATATATAGGCAGTGCGAGTAGAGATCCATAGAACTTTGCACTAGCGAAATCAATCGCAAGAGTATGCGTGGATATAATATCAGACAACCGCAGCAGTGAAGTACGAGTTAAATGCGTTTACCTTTGAATCCAAGCTTGTCTGGAACTGTCTTGAAGAAACTAAGCGAAAAAATAAGGAAACGCTGATTTCGGTGCAAGGACATGAAGGCATTAAGGCCAACGAAATTGCAGCCTGCTTTGCAAAGGAAGGAGATAAACCTCCATTTATTGGCAATCAGGCTGTTTTTGGCTACCCAGCCATCTACCCGTGCGGTACAAGTCAGGCTTACGAAGTACGAAATGAACTTGGTATACACTGGGAAAACACCCCAGGTCTTAGACAAGCGAACTAGTTCATTTCGTATTCGAACCATAGGACACAAATTTTTCTCACGCTCAACATAAGATAGAATTAAGGCTCATAACTGGTGTACTTATTGGGCATTGCCTACTCAAGTATCATCTCAAGAAGATGAGTAAGATCGACAGTGAGCCATGGAGCTTCTGTACGGAATACGACGAAGCTGCTGAATACATCCACGTCAACAGTGAAGCTCTGCCACAAAAGGCTAAAACATCTAGAAAAGGTATTCACAATGCCAGAGATTGTGCCAAACGTTCCCCCCACTCTCCTCAAAAACGTTATAAGTTTTGTAAAAGACCTCAAGATCGAATGGGTGTCAGAGGTAATGTCACAAAAGAGACGAGAATCTCTGTCTAAAATTGTCTTAATTTTTATGAGCCTGCTGATCAGTCGATTATTGTCTTTTTACTCTATGCATGCACTCCTGAGATATGTCTAGTAGTTACTCGTATTATCGGTAGCTGTATAGCTTTAAAATACTATTTCCTCTCCTATCTGCAAATATAAGCTCTAAGCTCAATTTTCCAGGAGTTCCCTAATTCGACGAATAAAAAAGGATGAAAAAAAAATTCATAAAAATAAATTATAGTTGAAAGCGAGGGGAGAATATCCTGCCCTGCAATTTCCTTGTAAGCTTTATATGTGTAGTAGGTACCTACCTGAATATATGTATGTAGGTACATATGTACATCTATGGTTACTGCCGTCCACATGGGGCAACTTGTACATTTTATTCATTCTGGTAAAATGACATTAAGCCGGGATAGGAGAACTCAAGTGAAGAATTCGCGTAGCAGAAAATCGTCAAACAGGAAGAGGAATTTGTTCCTTTCGTCTTCATTTTTCTTTATATGACTGCCTAGTTTCTCCTGCCTCCTTTCCAAGAAAGTAAAATATAGGTACGTGTAGGTACAGGTAAAGGTAGGTGTGTTTGTATATATATATAGTAGAAAGATGCCACACATTTTATACTGCTAAGCTCCTATCACACCATTCCAATGTTGTGCGTTCATAATTGCATCTTTGGCCGCATGGAGTACTCCTCTTATACATATATACCTATTATATGTATGTACATACATATTTACATATATGTATGTATGTATGGATATTTTTTAAGGCTTTGGTAATGTTATTATTCGCTGAACTGGAACTGAATTACAGAAGGGCACAGCCCGAGTACATAAAGTAATTTGAGACTTCCTTCGTATTTCATTTCCTGTTTTCTGGTGACCTTTCCTTATACACAAGTACTTTTGCGATATTTTTATTATCGCTAAATTTATTCAATTTTTCCCATATTAGAATATGGTTGTGGAAAACGGAGAAAATAAGATAGGCAAATTCTTACGAGTAACATGTTAGTTGACACAAATTATTACAGTTGAAATGACAACGCCCTCAGATTTGAAACATTCTTGAGGAATTGTTGATTAGGAAAGAGTGTCTTAAGTTTGCTTCATATTTTACAAATCTCCGGCTTTTGTATACCTACAGAGGTACCTACTAAGGCTTGCCTAGAGTTGCAGAAATTTGAGGCAAGTCTATAAATTGTGTGCGGGCAAGCTTAGAGTTGAATAAGCAAGTCAAGGCCATTTAGTACGATTAGATGACAAGGTTTTGACAAAAACCAAAAAAACAAAATATATATACATATTTAGGCAGGTTAGGTTAGGTTAGGTAAGAGGGGTGCCACTGGACAACCAGTCAGCCTCACTTAGACCTCCAACGGGTCCATTGTGCCCCTAGACCTCATGGGATAACCCTTCAAGCCGCAGATTTATCATGCTTTCCTTGGGAAACTCAGGATATATCCAAGACCTTTAACCTAGATTCATCCTGCCTCACTCAGAAAACTCGGGATGTCTCTGAACTTTATGCTTTGAAGCTTCCCCAGACTTGAAAATAAGTAGCTACCTAGTAGCCTACCTCTTTTATTCATCAGAGCGGGGCATTCGCAAAGCACATGTTTGACGGTTTCAATTTCCTCCGAGTCCCTACAACTCCTGCAGAAATCGTTTGCCGCTATTCCCAGCCTTCTAGCATGGTCCCCTATGGGCCAGTGACCCGTCATGAGCCCTACAAGATTCCTGGTATTTGCTCTGCTGCTATTAAGCAGTTCCCTTGCCCATTTTCTGTCATATGCAGGCCACAATTGCCTCGCAATACGACAGGAATCCCTGCTGGTCCATCGGAGGCCTGCCTTTAGATAGACGTCCCTGATGATTTCCTCTTTTAAAGCTCTGATTTGGATCCTCACGTAAGCTACAGCTGCAGAGCTATCCAATTCGGAGCCCTTTTTGGCCAACTCATCAGCCATCTCGTTGCCTGAGATATCCTTATGGCCAGGTACCCAGCTTAGGGTCACCTTGTGCCTTACAGTCAATTACTCAAGCCTTGTTTTGCATAACTGCACCAATTTTGATTTTACCAGCCCAGCATCCAGCGCCCTGATGGCTGCCTGGCTATCAGTATATATGCAGATGTGCCATGCGGGCTCTCTGCACATGGATACTAATGTTTCCGCCTGATAAGTCGCTGTGAGCTCTGCCTGAAAAACACTGCATTTGTCAAGCAGTCTATAAGACTCGTGCCACTGGAGATCTCTAGAGTACACTCTAGCCCTGTGCCCGCACTCGTCTTGGAGCCATCCGTAAATATAGAAATATCGGATGCAACGACCACCTCCTTCCTCTCCCAGTCACTCCTGATGGGTATCGTTGCATTGATACCCCCACCAAAAGTCAGGATGGGTACTTGATAGTCTGTTTCTACTCTGCAGTCCCTACAGTCTACCTTCTGGAGTATATTGGAGTGCCCAAAACCCCTCTCCGTCCACCAGCCCCCCGCTCTCAGCCTGACAGCACTAGTTGCCGCGACACCCTTACAATAAAGGTCCAACGGCAATAGGTCAAGCATGACCTCCAATGCCGCCGTGGGCGTGGTGTACAGACACCCAGTTATACCCATACAGGCGGCTCTCTGGATTTTTGACAGCACATCAAGGTTACAGTTCCTCGTCAGTGCCGTCCACCAGACCGTAGAGCTGTAGCAGAGGATGGGCCGAACTATGGCTGTGTACATCCAGTGTACCACCCTGGGTTTTAATCCCCAGTTTCCGCCAAATATTCTCTTCAGACATTTAGGCAGACATTACAAGTTCTTACAAACATATATGCAAAGGGTCATCGGCTGGTTTCTTTTTGAAAATGCTATAAAATTAAAAATATTCAGTAAAAATTCGTCGATTTATTGAGAAGAGCTAACCTCTCGATTAGTTATGAAATGTAATTTCATTCATATGGTTGTCACAGCTCAATCCATCTTTATGCATGGGTCCAGGACCCAGCGATTCGTGGGTCCCGTAGCACAATTTTTTTTTAAACCTGAAAACAACCCTTTACAGATTAGTTTAGCTGTTAGGCTATTTGTACACTTTCCGATAATATCGCTGTCGTAGTGTTGCCGGAAATTACAGCTGCTCGAAAAAAATGCACACAGTTCAATTAATTGCCTACACACAATAAATGTGGAACGACACCAAAATGTGCTGTCGGAGTACCCTCTAAAAATCGTATCGTCGATTCTGGCGTATCGCTATGAGGACGTAAACGTGTGCAAAAAACCTGAAACTGTTTGCACACACGACGGCAATCCCGTTGCCGTATCATTCTGCCTATAAAATATATGTATAGAATCAAATCAGCCGATTGCACACATGACGGTAACGGCACCGGCCCGGTGCGTCATCGGTTCTGCCGGCAAAAGCCTGCAGGTTTGGCTACTGAAAGTAGACCATGAGATTTATTCGAAATTCTATACATGGCGAGATATTTTCATTGAAAGTAATTGATATAAAAAAACGTCCCAGTATTTTTTTAAATATCCCGCCTAATTGCATGATTTACTTTCAGTAGTCAAACTCTATTGGGTAATATCAGAGAAAATTTATATACTGATTGGTTCATATGTTAAAATAATACTGGCAATGGCAACTCTGTATAAGTAAGGTTATTCCCCTCTAAATCATTTGATTACAAAACAACTAAACTGACCCGTACCATCGGAACTTTCCCTTTATTTTTTAATACGACTTTCGGACGGGGGTTCCCCTAACGTCACTTTACGTTAACTTTCATAATCATTTTTATATGACGAATCGGATTGTGAGTTTGACAATTGGAGTAACGTTTATATTTGTTGTAGTGAACACTCGATACAAAATCAGTGGTGTTGACTATAACAACTGTGGTGGGCTACGTTTTTGGAAGTTTTGACAGAAATTGAAGTTCATCGAACCTTTTTTTGTACGGAAACTGTAGTTAAAGAGCAACACTCTTAAAGATTATGGTGGTTATTCCAAATTTGGTCTTCACTTCCCTCTTCTTTTGGACGAGCTATACATTTTAAATCTGATGAAAATTCGTAGCAGGGAAGAATTTATTTGCTAATTATGCATATCATTTGAGCCCTATACCTTTTAATCAAATGGCTGACTTTTCTTACTTTGGTTATCAAGTCAATAGAAAAAAGAAAGTATTGAAACCAGATCGAGCCCTGAGAGGTTCCTGAAACCTTAAACCGCTGGAGACTGGTTGCTTCATGGAATGCATTCCAGTAATGAGAGACAAAGGCAATTATATCTTTTAACATAGTATCGGATAAAAATTACATAGAAATTGTGTCACAATTTCGCTATCCTCTCTACACCGCATCTACCATCTTGGTTAATCAGTCAATCCAATCCTGTCTTAGGTAGGTGGTTCTTGAGAGTGGAGTGTTCGATTATAATGGGACACCAATTACTTATTCAGCCTCAAGAATTTCCTCATTGATTTTGGTTAATTTAGTTTTTCCCACAGCAGTTCTTTGATTCGAGTTCTCAAACAAGAGTCCTTAAGGAGCCGCAAAACTTTTTAGGAAGCCTGGAATGAGTTCTTTCTGTATAATTTTTTCGAGCAATCCCGGTTAAGTAAGCGATCTTATGATTTGCATGTTGCCCACCATTACGTTTTGTTATAATTATAATGTAGGCACTTTGAGCATAAACAATTCGAAGTTGACTGTGTATGACAATAAAAGGATTTGTAGTGACGCATCTGTGCCGGGTCGTATATTTCCGAACTCCTGACAAATCCCTTTGTTAACCTAGCAACATTTATTTCAAAAAATCCGCTTCTAAAAACATTTTGCTGAACGTAGGAAGGTTTAGGCTAGGTAGGCTTGACCTTCGTATAAATAAAAAAAAACAATACTAATAATTATTGTGATGTCAACCCGCACTGAAAGATCGTGTATAAAATAAAAAAAAAAAACAAAAAACAGGCCCCGCAATTGCAACTGATGAACCGATGTTTTCCTTTTCTTTTTAACAACTCTAAAGACTTCAGATTTCTCAGAAGAGAACCCTACAGACAGCATCAGGCTTGACACTTTTCACATCGCAGTCGTTAAGTTGACATAGCGTCGATCATAAGGATATTCTGGAACGTGGAATTGAAGCTCTCCACCGGCTCGGTGTCGCTTCTACTTCTCTTAGGCAGGTATATGCACTCTTTTGACGAAATTTTGCAGTACATTTTGCAGTAACGGCTGCTGGATCTGACGAATTTGACGTGCAATTTTATTCTTTGCGTTACTCAGTTGTTTCTGGGTATGGTTCGCATAGACCTTTCCTCTCAAAACACCCCAGAGAAAATAGTCGAAACAAGTTAAATCGCAAGATTTTGGCGGCCATTTTTGGCCTCAGAAACGAGAGATGACACGACCTGAAAACTTGGTTTGTAACATAGTCATTGTTTCACGTGCGGTGTGACAGGTAGCGCCATCCTGTTGAAACCACATCTCATTTAAATCAATTCCGTCTAGTTCTTGCAAAAAAAAAAAAAAAAAGTCTGTTAACATGGCCCGGTAACGATTGCCGTCGACAGTCACGGCAGCACCTTTACCATTTTCAAAAAAGTACGGTCCAATTATTTATCCTATGTGCCATGTGGACACCAAACTGTCACTTTTTAAGAATGTAACGGAAGTTCTTGAATGACATGTGGATTTTCATCTCCCCAAATCCGAGAATTCTGTTTGTTAACGAAGCCGTTGAGGTGGAAATTAGCCTCATCACTAAAGATGATTTTATTGTGAAATTCATCGTCAGTTTTTTTTTTTTTTTTTTTAATAAAACAGGGGGATCAGGAGAAACCCATCCCAAGCACGGAGGCCATAGCGGCCCATTGTACTAGCGATGAACATTTTTAGAGCAGACCGGGGAAGGCTCGATAAGGCACCTCCCTCAGTCCACGATTCCCTTGCAGGAAAGCTCACAGAGAAGCGACGCCCGAAACAAAGCTCAGGTACCCTCGTACCCGTGGAATACTGGCCATAGGGTTTTCCAAGTCCAGCCGATATGCCATAGAGCAATGAGAAGAGCCAGTCCAGCCGTCCTCCCAACATCCCCATGAGCGCAATCTGCACACAGATCTTTTGGCCTCTGCCTGAATGACAAGATCCAGGGGTGGCAGATTGAGTAGGACCTCAAGAGCCGCAGTAGCCGTAGATCGCATGGAGCCCGTAATTTCCAAGCAGGCGAGCCTTTGCATGCCCGCCAGCTTTCGGATCGCAGTCCCCACAAGCGTCCTCGGCCACCATACACAGGAGGCATATGTGAGCATGAATCTGACGATCGAGGTGTATATCTAATGCACAACCCTCGGTCTCATGCCTCATGTGCAGCCAAAGGTTCTCCTGCAGACCCTCATAGCCGCATTAACTTTTTCCTCTACGTGCAATCCCCATGTCAGCTTCAAGTCAAGGAAGACTCCAAGGTGCTTGACATGAGGAGAGAGTTGCAGAGTGTGTCCAAAAAGCTTTGGAAGAAAAAAGTACCCCAGCTTACGTCTTCTGGAGAAGAGCAACAAGCTGCAGTTTGTTGGGTTCACTATCATATCATGACGGGTGCACCAGTCCTCAATAATATTGAGGCCTAGTTGCATGAAGGCACAGGCAGCAGCCATGCTATGCCTGGAAATAAGCAGAGGGATGTCATCCACATACGCTTCACATGAGAAACCCACATATTTCATCACCGTGATGAGTGAGTCAACCAACATACACCAGAGTACTGGGGAAAGCACGCCACCTTACGCGCAGCCTCTCTCCACCAGCACACTAAGAGAGGTTCGGCCGCCTACATCCACAGTTAAGTGTCGTCGTGTCAACTTTTGGTCGATCCATGCCACAACAGTGCGGTCAACACCATATCGACTAGCTGCCTCACATAGCGACTCGGGGGTGGCTCCCTAGGTAAACAAAACAGTCAACGATCCAGTCCCCGCTCAATGACAGTAACCATTGAGTGGAGAGCCGTCTCCGTAGATCTGCCCCTCCGGTAAGCGTGCTGTGAGGTGTTTAGGGGAGAAGCCTTTAAGGGTACTCCCTTAATATATTCATTTACCAGCCTCTCCAGACATTTCAAAAGAAATGAGATGAGGTTTATGGTTCGAAAACTCTTCGGGTCCATGTAGGAAGCCTTACCAGGCTTCCGAACGAAGGCAACCCTCTCCTTCCTCCACATCTCAGGGACATATCCAAAAGCGATACATGCCCTGAAAATGGAGTCGATGTATGGGGCCAGCACAACGCTCTCAGCCTTAAGCCGTCAGTTTGCAGTTGTTTCAAGATCCAGTTGGTAAACTTTTTGCGCTGTCTATAATCGTCAGGCTACAGCTGTTGAGTCAGCTGGATTTTGCAAGCATGAAGGTGTAAATCTTTTGCCAAAATCCGTTGAAGAGTGCTGCGCTGAAGGTTTAGTTCCTGGCAACAATGTCGAATGGAGGTGCTTGGTCGTGGTGCCACACTCTCCCTCACAGCTGCGATGTTTTCCGCCGATATTTTGAGCCGCGATGAGGGGTAAGGTCTCTTTTTTTATCTTTCAAGGAAAACGTCCGCTCAAATTTTTTGATGAAATTATCAATAGCAGGCCGCACGACGACGGTCGATTATGCACACCGAAATGATCACGTAACTTGCGAATCATCACAGTAAAATTTTCCACATTTTTATAATAGATTTTCACTATTAACAAACATTCTTCCAAGCTATAACGCACCATTTTCGTAAATGTCTATGTTTTAATTGTACAAACACCAAATATGGCTGACTCAACAATTGAAAGTCGAAAATGGCGCGTAATTCAAAATTCAAATTCTTTTGCTGAAGCACCCTTTAAAAATTGCCGCAACTTCGGGTTCCAAACAAGCCGCAAGATGGCGCAGTTTCCCTGCTGCATCAATACTTGGCATCTTGCTATTGGTTCCCTGCTGCAAGCAGGCATCTAAGCCGCTACAGTATTCAAGATCAAGTCTGCCGCAGCGTACGATATAAAGAGTTAGCACCCCGCAAGATGTACAATATACTAAGCAATGCCGATTAAATTATTAAGATGGCGTTAGTAGTAACATAATTTTTCGCTTCTTTGCAATGAAAATTCGAAATTGTCGAATTTCCTTTCAAACTGAACTCTTCAACTTGAAGCTGGCAATATTCGCGAATATGTGTGTATGAGGGCAGAATAATGGTTTATCTTGTTAAGGTGCAGCATCCACATTCTAGGGAAAGAAGGTTGTTGTGTGGCTTTCAATTGATTTCCTACCTTAAGTTACTTCAAACTAAATTCTTTCCGTTATCCCCTTTTTTTTTTTTTTAATATTCTTGACTATGTATTTTCGGCAAAAAAATGTCAAATAAGTGAATTTCAAATATTTGTTCAGCTCAATATGGAAAATACTCTTCATGTACACCTCTTTCATTTTTGTATGCTGAACATACAAAACAGTTGTATATGAATTTTTTTTTTCATCCCATATAGGATAGATAAAAAAAAACGGCTTGAATTGAAAATTTCATAATACCCGAACTTTTTTAGGCTCCGCTATCGAAGTCGGCAGCAGCAAAACGAGCAAGTCTACAATAGATAGATATTTTTCTATCCACCAATTTATTTTAAATCCTCCAGGAATTAGTAGGTGTAATGGAATATATGTTGGGGCTTCTGAACCATCAAAAAAATATCATCCTGCACACTCCCCGTCGGTCGTCCATTCCTTAACTTTTGTACAGGAAAAATATATACATAAACTGAAAGGGGACTGATAATTGAAACTTTTTCAATATACCAGACGAATATTTTCCTTTGAAAAGTATGCTCTGGATGAATAGGTATAGGAATGGGGTTGGGGGGAGCACACACACACACATCTATACATACTTGTTATAACAATCACCCTCCTCCGTTAGACTTTTCGTCTGCAACCGGTGAATGTTACAACGTAGTATAATATATATATATATGATGTACGTTACATATTCACTTCTCTAGTACGCATCTAAGTATGTGTAGTGAAGAAGGGAAAGGACTTACCAAAAACAACCCCAACTTTGGGAGATTGGAGCGATCGAATTGTAAGAAAATAGTATGCAGCAGCAGGAGCAGCAGCACCATCCATTGTTGCCAATTTTATCTTGAAACTGAGAAGTATAATATGCAAGCGCCACCATTATACCCCATATGATGTCGTCCTCAACCCTTGTGGTGGTTGTGCTTTCATAAGGCAGTTGAACAACTTTCCTCTATAGGTCTTTTCATTTAAAATGTGAAAGTTCTTTATTTTTTCTAAAAATATGTGTTCCTTAGACACTTTTTCGATAAAATTGAGATAAAAATGTGATTGAAATTCGCTTGCTTGAAATATCGATAATTTTGAATTGGCTAGAAGAATACTAAGTAGAGGCTTAAGAAAATTGTGAATTCTTATAAAACTTATAGGCCGATCGACGTGTGTACCTTGGTCTGGAACAATATTGAAATAAAAACATTTCAGAAACATTTTTCTTTTTGAGGCCATTCCCTTTAACTCGTACACGAATTTGTCTGTTTATATATTTCTTTTTTACTATTTTCGACACTCTCGTAGACCCACTTTTCGTCATCACAGCGAGCTGAAATTTGGCACACAAGTTCATGTCGCGTGACAATTGAATCTATCAAAATTTGAACCGGAAATTTCCATGGAAAACCCTGAAAAATCGGGAAAAATCATTTGAATATTTGGTACAAATTTGATTAGTGCTAAATCCGTTTCAGGAAAAATGCAGAGTTTTCCGATTTTTCCGAAAAAAAATTCCGGAATTTTCCGACTTTTCCGGAAAATTTCCCGGTAAAAAAGTTTTTTAAATTATGCAGAATCAAGTTCCCTATCAACTGGAATCATTACTTTCTCTCCGACAATGGTGAAAACTTGCAGAAAAAATCGAGGAAAATTCATGTAAAACGCTTTTCCGGAGTTTTCCAGACCAAGGAATCATTTGAGCGTTTTGCAATCTAAGACAAAGTTGTAGAGCGAAATGAGTTGCATAAAGTTGCTTTTGTGGAAAACTCCGTGGAAAACCCAGAAAAGCGGGAAAATCATGGGACAAATTTTCATCGATATGATTAGTGATAAATCTGTTTCAGAAAAAATGCAGAGTTTTCAAATTTTTCTGGAAAATTTTTCGAAAATTTCCGGAATTTTCCGCCTTTTCCGGAAAATTTTCCGACAAAAAAGTTCTATAAGCTATGCGGAATAATTTTTTCCGTCCTACTGGCATCAATACTTTCTCTTCAACAATCATGAAAACTTGCATGAAAAATCGAGGAAAATTCATGTAAATTTTTAAAAAAAATTCATAGTAATAGGAAAAGTCTGTGGAAAACAAGGAAAGCAGCACGTAATAAAAATTTAGTTAACGTGAAAAAGGCAGAAAATAAAATAAGTAAAAAACGAATTTTCAAACAAAACTGAGGCCAAGCCGCATGAAAAAGTAGAAAATAAACTTTTCTTCACACACAGAGTTGGACTCAGATTTTATTCGCTGACAATCACCGATATATTTCAGTATGATCAATCAGAGGTGTAATAAGTGATTTGATTCATGAAGAGAAAGAATATTCAAGAGAAATGTCCCAATCAAAAAATCTGAGTCCACCTCTGTGTGTGTGAAGAAAAGTTTATTTTCTACTTTTTCATGCGGCTTGGCCTCAGTTTTGTTTGAAAACTCGGTTTTTACTTATTTTATTAAGGCTTTAAGTGGTTCAGTTCAGAACATTTAAAAATATATCGCTGAAGAAAATAATTCGGTTAAATTAGTAAGAGAAAAGCTGCTGCAACATTATTTAGATATTTTGAATCAAGAACATTTTTAAATGTAAGAGCAAGTCTTGATGGGAAGATGAGTTTAATTATTGTGACTTCTATGGTAGATAACTAGATACTATGTAAAAGTACTTGAAACAGGAGGCTTCGACCGGCTTGGATGCCTGCTTGAAGAAGATAACTGTGCTGTCTTCAGTGCTTGATGCTTGAAACAGGATGTTGGGACGGTTTTGATACATGCTTGAAGCAGGGAAATAGGACCTGTCTTGAGTCATGAGGTTACGGTGACGGCTTGATCTGGCTACCGCAGTCAATCACTGGCGCTAAAAGCAACTAGTATCAACTTCTCGACCATAAATAGCTTTTGTTTGAAAATGTCAAGTCGTCTTAATGACGAAGGGGAGCTGCATTGACGCCGATCCGAAGAATGGCTACATTTCTTCAGTTCGGTCTGTCGCTTCCCTATAACAACCTGTACGGATGGTATTATTCCGTTAAGAAGGCTGAAGTACTGGGTCCAAGTCGATCCTATGTCAACTTGACAACTAACGAGAGTGACGGTAACGCTGGTGCTGCCCTGCAGATTTTGTCTCCCCGGTACCAAGTAGTTAGCCCGTTTATGGCAAACCTTAAAAAAATCGATGTGGACTCTGGAAGAAAAGTTTATCTAATGTATGGAAAAGAAACTGTAATCCATCGTTATGGGTGTTCCTACGGATATATTTTCTAAAATTCATCCGTTTGTTGTTGTGTTGCTAATTTACAAGTTGACATCAGACTGATTGTTTTTCTTTTTTTTCACAAAAGCTAAAGCTTACCTTTCTAAGCTCAGCAAAGTGTTACTAGACACGAATTTCGAAATTAATTTTCCTAGGTTTATAAAGTGGTTGGTCAAGTGTTCGAAAATATACGGCCCGGCACACACGCGTCTCGCCACGCATTCTCTTGTTTTAGGAAGTTCGGGGGGGGGGGGGGGGGGGGGGCAGCCGAACAAATTTTGTAACAACTTTCTTGTAGATTCTGTTGATATTATGTGTGGGTCAACAGAAAGAAATTCGTTTGTTCTGGAAGGTCGTCCCCGCTCTAAGTGAACGAGTCCCATACTTTTCTGCAGTAGTTCCTCAACAAAACGTGACCTTATGCAAAATGCAAAAATATTTTTTAATTAACGCCCATACTATGCGTAAAATATCCATATAGAAAAATACCGTTTCTTACCTCTCACCTCTAAACGATAATTGGGTGCAAGATTATCAAACTGATCCACACCCCTCATTTATTTAAAGCTGGGCCTTTCAATGTTTTTTCAAGGGGTATAGCAGTAGTAATTGGTTTGCGTAAGATAACAATACTCTCTCCTTTACCCTCTTCGGTCATATTAGAATAATAAATTTTTGTTTTTGTCTTTTTTCTCCTTACATTAAAGTCAAAACCTACCTAGCTTAACCTTCTTACGCGTTCAGTCAAGTATTACTGGACGTCAATTTTGAAATAAATTTGGCGCCAAGTTCACAAAATGATTGGACAAAAGTTCGGAAATGTACGACCCGGTTCGGACACGTTACCAAATATCTATTTTCTCAAGAATTACTCAAACGTTGCATTAAATAGGTTTAATCTTTAAAAAAAAAACAAAAAGAGAGCGAGTAAATATCCATAACAATACCTTCTTCACTACAAGACTAGGTAGGTATTTATAATTTACAGGGTTCCTTCTTTTTCCTCCCTTCTCACCTTAAGCTTTATTTTCATGCAATTAAACCATTTTATATTGTCAAGCATTGGGGTCTTAGCAATTTCTTGAATTCTGCACCCCTCTCAGGAACACATTCTAACGACCACCTAATTACTAAAGTCATTATATAAATCCAAATCCACATCCTGCAGGACTTCATAATTCATCTACCATATATAGATGAAAACGTAAGAAAATATCCTGGAAATTTTGGTGTATTACAAAGCGTCAATATGTCGGTGAATAGAGTATACCTGCAGCATACAACATAGGATGTATGTTTCAGAATGAGACAAAATCGACCCTCTTGTAAAGTGAATTTTCGGCATTTCGGCCATTAAGGGTAGTTCAGATTAGGTTAAAATATACATACATACATATATATGTACAGAAATGTGTGTGTGCCAATGTGACATATAAAAAAAGGTTCGCTACATACCTACCTACATTTAACATGGATACCTCTATATATTTACAGCTGAATTCACTATTGTAAGTGTGGTCACGTGTTAGAAAAATATCACAGGAGATAGTTGCCTTTATTGCTTGAAAAAATCTCTGTAGGTAGGTATATGCCCGAATTCTCCTTATTCACATCAAATCGTTTACAAGTTGTGTCATAGTGGTAGTATACGTAAATATGGCAACTGTATGCCGCGCCGGCCGGTCATACACAGGTAAAACATATTTTGATACCAGGGTAGTACTCTATAGATATAGCTACCAAAAAGGTGCACGTTGTTATTACGTTCACATTATTAGTTAGTTATCAAACACAATATTCATATTGGTATGGATGTGCCTTGGATACCTGGCATGGAAGGATCATATTAGCAACATAAGCATGTACAGTAAATAGAGAAGTCGCTTCCCTAAAGCAATGGCTTCCACAGAGAAATTCTCTCTCACGTATTTTCCATTTTTTTTTTTTTTTGCTTTTTTAACAGTTTCTTTGTCATAAAATTGGAGGCCTGACCTTAAAAGTCAGGAGCAAAAGGATTCTTTGACACAAAATTATCGGTGGTCGTAGCCATTATATATTAAAGAATATGAGTTTTTATTTACTATCTGCTTAGTTTTATTAGGCTCCCTCCTTCCTAAAAAATTGAGTGCAGGCTTAAGCTATACTAAAGATTTATCCTCTTACTAAGAGTAAGGAGAAGTTGTTAGAAGATGTTATTTGACATATTTCAACTTTTTCTTTGACATTAAGATCTTCCTGATTTGTTCCCGCGTTCCTTTTAATCTGGAGACACCTGTCTTCGTTTCATATAAACATAATCGTACAAATTATGGACATTTTGATGCAATAACTTTTATTATACCGAATTTTGAGGAGTATGTAATATGTGGGCGCAGAGAATATTTTGTCAGTATGGAAATAAGGATTTCGTTCGGGTCACAGTTCTGAATCTGTCACTCTTAAAGGTGACATCTGATATCCATAAGACTCTAGCTAGACAATATGATCATCTACTTGGTAGTACTGGTCCTCGTCGATTTCAGTAAGGCATTTTATTCGGTGAGTCACCCCAATTGATCTGTAAACTTGGAACTAAATATGGCTTCTACTTATCGGCCGCACCGTTAGGTTAATTTTCGTTTTCCTGTTAAATCACGGACAAGCTGTAACAGTGTAGAATTGCGTCTTTGCTCCGTTGTCCGTTTTGGCTGGTGTACCTCAAGGTTCGGTATTAGGCCCTATTTTCTTCTCCCTCTATATAAATAACCGTCCTTATGCTGTGAATTGCAGTTGTGTGTACTTACACATATGCCGCCACTGATGTTCAGCATCTCTACCTTAGCAGACCCATAGGTCTTGTCGAGGACTGTACTGCTTGAATCAATGATGATTTACAACACGTACAGGAATGGGCAATGTAATGGGTTTGCAATTAATCCAAGAGGAGAGTTCACAGTTTATAGTAAAAAAAAACGTTTATCAGCTTTTTGTAAAAAAAAAAAACAACGAGGCCAAAGTAAAAAAAAAGTATGAAAATCATTTTTTTTTTCAATTTAGAGCGCCATAACTCCGAAGAGTACGGAGTTGGTTGAGCAGTCGTTGGAAAAGCCATATGCTCTTCATACCATGAGTTCTTGACGGTGAACGTACACCCTGTACTTTTTAAGATGCAGGGTGTTTTGAGAAAAAGTAGCATATTTTCTTAATCACCCTGTAACTCCCCCTGCCATATAATTATTTGCTTGCCTCTAGTTGAGCAGATTTCTATTGGCGTTATGTACAGGTTATTCCAGGGAAAGCTATGCAATTCTGAAACCCATAAAAGATGAGGTGATGACTATTATGTTTTGGTGCGATACTTAAACTTGAAAGGGGCTTGGTTTTGTCTTCCTTATGATTATCCTCCAAACATTTCACGTTTTTAAATGAGATTATTGGCCACTCGCAGCTGAAATTCGACATTGTTTTATTCAATATCGACAGAATACAAATTATTATTATGCAAAATATATTACTAACAGTCTTAAACGTATATTTTGAAATTATGGAGCAGGTTTTACTTGATTTTCTTGCTAAGTGTCCTTAGTTTTCCCACCATTACAAAAAAATTGAATTTCGAAATTATTTTGCTTAAGTATGGGCGAGGGATGTGGCAAAATATCTTTTCATGTATCTCAGAGAGTACTTCAGTTATGGCTAATAATTTTAAATTTATATTTATGGAAAGGTAACAGATTAGGCTTATATTCTGTGGGTTCAGCACAGTTTGCTAATATTAGGAGATTTTTGACTCTTAAAGAAAGTAATTTTTCGACGGGAAAACAATTTTTGAAATTTTGTCCTTAATTTTTTTTTGTTATCTATAAACTTTTTGAAGTTATTACAAATGAAAACGAGTCGTAATACGAATAAAACAAGACCAAAATGGACGCTCAGTAAGCAAAATGAGGTTAGTTACAGTAAAAAAAAGCCTTGCAGGGACGACATTTTCAAAAAAAAATCTAAAATCACTTGTAATTTTGAAAATAACGTGATTTTGAAAAAAAAAAATATATCATTTTCGATTACAAATCACGTCACCTTGCATTATTTTCCTCGAAATCATCCGACTATTCTGACAAATATTCTATCGGCACCATATTGCACTTCTCATCAGAGCTTAGTGCTTTAACGTTTTTTAGTCAACCTTTGTCTACTAGATATAACGTCTATCCTGGCTATCAGCAGCCCTCTAATTTGATTTATTGCAGTATAGAATAGAATAGAATAAGTTTATTCGTTGTAAAGTACTATAAGAATACAAATTTCTTTTTTTAGTACAAAAACAAAAAATTAAATATAAATTCGAAAAAATATATGCTACTATCAACGTAAAATAAAATACTAAAAAATTACTCTAAAACATCAGATTTCAAATATGTAACAACTAATAACTAGAAAACACAGAGCCAAGACCACCTAAAACATACCCAAAAGTCTATCCCACGACGGTGCTGCAGCGCGTTATTAGCTCCATAAACCCTCGAGTCGAGCTCGTACGCTGAATATCGGATGGGATATTATTCCAAAAGCTCGAACAGCACCAACATAGTAAGAATTCTCCATTACTGAATATTGAAAATTTGGTATCAGCAAGTCGAACCGTCTTGAGGAGTTTAAAAATGCCAAATTATAAAACAAATAGCTTGGCTCTTTAGAATAGATGAGCTTATGAAGAGATGCCAGAAGCCTCCGTAAAAGATATAGATTTAAGGAGCAACACCAAGTAGATGACTACGATGTTGCGAGATATGATCGAATCTCCTTAAGCAGAAGACGAATCTTGTGCAGTCGTTAAAAGCCACATTTGGCTTAGTGGAACAGGATGAACACAAGTGAGGGAAAAGGAGAATCAAAAATTTGATTTATGTTCGTAGACAAGGTTCCCGAAGACAACCACAGCCGACGAAGCCCACCATAAATCCTACCAGTCATATTATTGACATGATCACAGCATTGCATTCTGGAATTGAGGAAGATTCCAAGATTTTTTACACGACTCGAAAATGGTAAAACTGTGTTATTTAAGAATACAGGTGGAAGATCACATATCTCAACTGCTCTGCGATAGAAGGCAATGCACTGCGACTTTCCAGCATTAAGCAATAAAAGATTGTTATCAGCCCATTGTGCAATACTGCGCAAGTCTGAATTCAGTCTATCAATGCAATCCTCCGCCAGTCCTATTGGTCGACTGAGATACACTTGCACATCATCGGCATACAAGTGAATTTTACAGTCCACAACAACATTGGGGAGATCATTTATATATATGCTGAAGAGCAAAGGGCCGAGAATAGAGCCTTGAGGGACACCACAATTTAGAGGCAAAACACCGGACACACAATCCTTTACCTTAACCCGCTGCAATCTTTTGGAGAGAAAGCTGCGGATTAAAGGACACAGCAGAGGGATAAAAAAAGGAAGATTGAGGTCAACTTTTCAAGCAGATTGGAATGATTGACTATGTCAAATGCTTTGGAGAAATCAAGCAGGGCAAGAACACACAGATGGTCCATGTCAAGCGAGCGACGTATATCATTAATAAGGGCTGTCTCGCAACTACGAGACTTATGAAAACCAGACTGGAAAGGACTTAATAAGTTAAAGTATTCCAAATGATCAATTATTTGCTGATACCATCAATTTTTCCAGAGCCTTAGCAAGAAATCCCAACAGGCTAATCGGTCGAAAATCACCGGAAGCCTCAGCTGCGCACTGATCTTAGCCACCGGCACAACTGTAGCAATTTTCCAAGCGGAAGGAAATATCGACATGGTAAGGCAGGTGTTAAAAATATGTAGAATCGGCTGTATTATCCACGGCAGAAAAATCCTGATAAACCTAGTCGGAATACCATCAGGCCCCACAGCTTCAGATTTGACAGCACCAATTGCCACTGCAATTTCTCTGGCATCAACACACAACTAAAATAAGGCTGATCATTACTTGAGGGAAACATGAGGCGATTTAAACCCAGCTGTCCAGAACTCCGTGCAGAAAGGATAGGGAGAGAACTGAAATTGGAAATTAAGTATGTCAGGATCCAAGTTACACTGGGATTTATCTCACACAGAAGCCTTACGCAAGTTTTTCCACAAGACTTTGGATGATAGTTGGGGGTCAAACTTTTGCTTAAAGTATCGTCGCTTGGCTGCGCGAACCCTAGAGTTGACCAGATTTCTAACCAATTTCTAATGCGTACGGCTTTCATTGGTCTTTAATCTAAGGTATCTGCAATATAAAAAATCCCGCTCAGCAATAAGTGACTGGATTGCTGCAGAGAACCATGGGCAACCATCTTTTCTGATTCTGCGTGAGTGAGTTGGATCATATTTATCGTGAAGATATTGTAGAAGTTCATAAAACCCATTAATTTTTTCATCCACTGAGGTATGAGAGTATACTTTCCAAAAACGTAACCCGTCCGGAGTTCTTTCATTTTTTAAATAAAACCGCTTGCATAGGTAACCTATAAGTACGCAATTAGTTTTGTTGGCACGTTTCTGGAGAAATGTTTTATGCATTTGTTTAGAAAAAAATTGCTGATGACACACGATTTTGGAAAAAAAAAATAGTAGTTAAAAAATGGCAGAGTTAAACTTCCCGGAGATTGACTTTGTTGAAGCACACAGGTTAGATTTCATATCATACATATGTATAGGTAATAAGTATATAAAGCGAGTCATACCTGAAAAATAGAAAATTACTGATATTGGAAAGTATAGATGTGCACAGATAAGAACAATAGGAATAAGATAAAAGGATCAAACGTATACTTTTACAAGTCATCCCGAAAATATGAATTTAAAACTCAAACATAAAAATCTCCTTCGTTTTATTCCTTTGTGTGATCTGGTTCTTCTCCAGTAAAATCTCTGCTTACTCCCTCCCTAGCCATTTAGTTGATCTGACTAAGTCGCCCAAGTTGCTCAACGGACACTTTCAGCCGTTAACTTGTCTTTCCATTATCTTAAAGTTCTATAGAAATTCAGGTAATCGAATTAGAACGATGCAAACAACCCTGAAAAATGCCCATCCTACTAGAATATACCGAGGGAGTTAAACGTGCGATTTCCATATTATATAGATAAAATATATTTATAGGTACATACATACACACTCATATATATCCGTACCTATATAGAACATAATATAGGGAGATGAAAAAATGGAAGAGTAATGAAAGGACTAAAAATACGCTTTTGAGGGCTTTTTCGATTTCAATGAACAGGAGACTAAAGGGATTGATGATAGGAGAAAATCTGCAAAGAACTGAAGTAATTTATTTTTATGATTCTACCCATCATCACACCACCTTCTGTATATAGCCTCCATTAAACATAAACCTAAAGCACAGAGTCTCTAGGAAAGGCGGAAAAGGACGACGGAAATTGATAAGTGGACAGCATTTATTACAGACAAAAGAAAGTATTTCAAAGATTTTCGGTGCGGATAAGAGAGAATAAGATCTCCAGTTAAGGAGATTGTAAAAGTTCTTTTCATATTTAGTAATTTAACTAGCGAAAAAAAAAGAGATACCTACTTATCCAACATTTTATGATAAGGATACTGTAAAAGTTCATAGTAATTATTTTCGTTTTGGATATTTAGGCGCATGTTTAGTACTTATATCACCCACAGGGAGGGGATCTATTGGTCGTCATTTTGTGGTCGATGGTGATAGATGAGTTTCTAGAAAATCTCTGGAATGATATGATATGTTGTACCGGGTTAG
The DNA here is from genome assembly GCA_963930735.1 of Dioctria linearis. NCBI lineage: Eukaryota > Metazoa > Arthropoda > Insecta > Diptera > Asilidae > Dioctria > Dioctria linearis. The sequence continues at coordinate 20,825,570 of OZ005741.1, forward strand.
GCTGATGACGTTATCATGATGGTGCTACATCGAACCTAAGTATATTTTCTGGCTGGTCAGAAAACGAAGTCTATAGCCATTAATGCCAGGACTGACTACTTAGCTAAGAAGGGAATGGAATCTTCATTTACCGGACCCAAACCCTTCTGCAGTCTTAACCAAAATAGAAAAAGATCAGTAGACAGACAATGGCATAACCTTTATGGATTAAGGCAAGCAAAGAAGTTCATGGCTTGTACTTATCTTCAGGGTGTTACGGTGAAGGGTTTTCTAATAAATTCACTAGTTTTAAAGTAGACCAAACCGTTGCCCATGTATTGGTAAATTTGTAAACGTGCCTGATGAATGATGGACAAGAACAGTCTATTTGACATATCTTGAAAAGGCATTGAGTTTTTTCGCAGAAATATTTTACAGTTATATTTCTCACGTTTACTCCGCGTCCAATAAATGGATGAAACCGAACGTTGTGCACATTGAGTTGTGCGCAGTAAAACCTGCAGATTTGTTTTACATATGTGAACACTCTTGACAACCTTTCTAGAAAATTTGTAGCTTTGCAGAAAAAACTGCAGGTTTCAGGCTACTTTTTGCTTTACACATCGAAAAAGGAAAACGAGCGAATAAACAGTTCCACATCGAACATTCGTCTATGCTTACAATATCAAACCCGAACGAATGAAAGTTGGGCTGAGTTTGTATCAAATGTAAATAAACGGAAATGATGTTATGTAATCCGGGGGTTAGGTAGACCTGCAAGTACAGCTTGAATGCAAGCCTCCCTTCCAACGCGATTTTAAACTTGACAGCAGAAGGCAGTTCGGTTGATGTCTTATCAGCTTGCATGCAAGTTCATTTAAAAAATGGCATCGAGACGTAAAGTCTTGCGTATATTGGAAAATTATAGCAATAAAGGAAGTAACAGAATGATAAAAACCCAAGAAAAAATAAGAGGAAGGTGTTGGTAAATGATGTACTGCAAATGATCCCAGAAAATCTCATTTTCCCAGAATAAATTTATTAAATCCTCTCAAGCATTTCTTTTCTGCCATTTTGAAAATTGTATAAATGTCAAATTACTATCTCCCAGCTGTCATGGTTTTTCATCATGCAAGTTCGCTGAAAGTTGTATGGCAGTTGGATTACACGTGCGAGAACGATGGCAGTGCAAGTTGCATGCAAGCTGTACTTACAGGTGTAACCCCCGAAAAGAGTTTTCGTTCGTATGTGGAACATAATATGGAACGAAAATATACTTGACAGGTCGGAGCGAAAATTTGTTTCTCGTTACGAATAAATAAAGCTTTAAAGCGGACCAAAGGCGGCAGTGTGTAATCATATACCCTAACCTTGGCTCATTAGCCAAGCCAAGTCAAGTCAAGTCAGGAACACGCTCTTATCCTGGAATTCTTATTCCCTAGATTAGAGGTGTAAGAATACGTCATAATTTACGTTCCCCTCCCTCTCAAGGTCATAAGTCATGTAGATGTCTATCAATCCGTTTACATTGCCTGGCCTCCGGACCCCGGATACATTGTCGCATGCTAGGCTGCTGGGAGCCTGTCTATTAGAACAGGACGGAAAGACAGACCCATTCATTCGTTCATGACTTCTGACGTGTTGTTCAGTTGCCCTTTTCTTCTCAATTTGTTTCTTCTGTTTTTATGGCATCATTTGAATGTCACAACACAACACAGCATAAGTAAACATAATGTTTGATGTTATCTTACAAGATTACAAATATTCCACCAAACATTTTCCTTATTTTTTCTCTTTGTCTTTCGTACACTGTGCTTCTCCCCCATCCCCATCTTTACTCCTTTTCTGTACTAATCCTGCAAGCTTTTTCGTGTTAAAACACATCCAGCCTTTTTGCGGTAATATGCAGAAGTTTTTCATGAAACGTACCTCACTTCACTCTCCTCATTCCTCATTCGTTATAGCTGCTAGGCTAGCGTATAGCCAAAATTTCGTAATTTTTTCGCCTTGCTTAGTTTTTCCTTCTCCCTGAGTGTGCCCTATCGTCAGCCCCCCCCCCCCCCCCAGAATGTGGTGGCTTTTTAACCCAATTCGGGTTGCTTCATTCCATGCTGGAACACGTACGTTATATATGTTTGTGTGTGTGTGTGTGTGCTATTTATATTCCCTCTCCTCAAAATAATTTTGTTGTTGGTGCACCCAGTCTAGGGGGACGTATCACGTTCAATTATTGTAACCACTTAACTTGATTGCTGGATCTTTGTAATTGAGGTGAAGTACTCGACATTCATCTTCAAATAGAAATGAAAAACATTTGCAATACCTTTTTTTTTTTATATATTGTAAAAATGAAGTGGTGTGGGTGTACTGAAATAAAGTTTTATTTTTTTCTTCTGCATCTTACAATTAGAACAAACTGAAGTAGGTCGACAGGCTTGAAATGTAGAGGAGGAACGTTTACATTTTTTTAAATGTTCATATCAACTCTTTTTGGTATGTCATTTCTTCAGGTTTAGAATAAGTTCATTTGCAATTTCCGGATCCAACGCAACTGTATATGTACCTACACAAGTTGTCCCAGATAGAGAGGTATATCTTTCACAGGGGTACCTAAAAACTGGAATCAAAAGGAGCAAACAGAATTTTCATATGGTCTGGAGGGGGGGGGAGGGGTAAGGTGCACCGGTTCTTAAAGACGATTTCGCAGGCGTGGAGCTCTGTGCCGTGGATCTTTGCCTGGAAACTGGTAGGTGAAGCGCCTTAACGAGTCGATATTTGCCTAGCCTGCTCTGCCTTCCATTTTGGATCCATCCGTGTACCATTTATGGGATCTTTTCTCAAAATGTGGATAAGTCACCAGACTGTCACTAAAGTTAACGTAATGACAAGTTGGGACACAGAAGAGTTTTCCGATTGTTTTACATTTAAAATGCACACGGCAAGAAAAGGAAGAAAGAACAATAAAAAATGCGAAAGCGCAAATTGCATGCAACGAAACAGAATGTCAAATGTTTCATTTTCGTAAATAAATTAATTGCTCCGGAAATATTACGAGTTCTTACGCATATATTTAATCACTGTCTCACAACTTCACAGTTTCCTGCCCATTGGAAGCGGGCTCTTGTTGTTCCTATTCCAAAGAAGTCTTCCGCCTTACATATGGGAGACTTTCGACCAATTAGTCTACTTTGCTTTCTAGGTAAAATCCTTGAAAAGCTGATTTATTTGCAAATTATGAATTATATAAACAGTAATTCTATGTTATCAACTTTTCAGTCAGGGTTCCGTTCTTCTCATAGTTGTGAGACTGCTTTATTGAAGGTAACTTCTGATATACACGAGTCCCTTGAAGAGGACTGTCTTACATTACTCGTCCTGCTCGACTTTAGCAAAGCTTTTGACTCCATAAATCATTCAAATTTAATAACATAACTATCAAGTCAATACTTATTCTCTTCGTCTGCTATTAAGCTGATAAATAACTTTTTGCAAGGACGTAGTCAAATTGTTCGAATCAAGAATATTGATTCCAAGCCCGAGTTCCCTAGCTGCGGCGTACCCCAGGGATCCATACTGGGGCCTCTACTGTTCTGTCTATATATCAATGATCTTCCCTGACGTAGTGCTGGATGCCTTTGTACATCTCTATGCGGACAAAGTGGAAATTTATATCAGCAGACCAATAGGATTAATGGAGGACTGTGTATGTCGACTTAATGATGATCTCCAACGCATTCATGAGTGGTCATTACAAAATAGTTTAACACTTAATCAAAGTAAATCAAACTGCCTAGCTATTTACAGAAATGGCATTGACTCAAGTAAAACAAGTAAAACTTCCTTATAGGGACTCTGTCATGAATTTGGGCGTTGAACTTAATTCGAAGTTCTCTTGTTGCAACCACATTAAAAGGACATTAGGGAAAATATATGGCTGTTTGAGACAGCTCTGCATCAACTCTAGTATACTCTCGCTTAGTTTGCGTCAGCGGTTAGTCAAAACATTATATATTCCACATTTTACTTTTGCCAGCATAATCTTCCCAGTTCTTGACTCAGTCTGCCGGAGAAAAATACTCGTAGCATTCAATGATGTGATTAGATATATTTACAAATTGCCTAGAAGTAGCCACATCTCATTGTATGCAAGCTCTCTTTTGGGTTTCAAAATTAGAAAATCATTTTACTTTTCGCAGCCTGAAATTTCTGCACAAGCTTATTTATCTTAAACAACCAGTATACTTATTTGAGAAGCTACAGTTCCTGCAATCGACCAGACATTTAAACCTTTTGATTCCTCGATGCAGGAGTCAATATGGTGAGCGCTCTTTCTTCCTTGAGTGTGCTCGAAGGTGGAATCAGCTTCCAAGCAATATTCAGCGCACGGCTTTCAACAGAAACTTCTGTAGGCTCATTAAACATGCAAACTTTTCTATTTAGTAATGGTGACGCACATTTGGGGTCTTTGTGTTTTTTTTCTCTCTTGTACGCTATTTTTAGTTTTAGTCTATAGTCTCTACTATTATTTTCTTTACTTTATTTTTATTACTTTCATTATCAAATCTTTTGTGTTTTCTCTATTTTACATTGCTTAGTTCGTAGTTGTATTGTAGTAACGATAAATTTAATTTAACCACTGCACTTTGTACAATCTAAGATAGCATATGTATCTTTGTACCTAGCCAAATAAAGAATTATTATTATTATTTAAATGAGATCGGGCAGAGTATTCACGTTTTAATCTCATAAGATATTCCCGCGCTTTTGTGAAAACCGGTCTTTGCTGAAAAATTGAGAGAATTCGCCAATGTTTTTTATAGCATAACCAATGTTTGTTAGTGTAATTTCTATGGTATTTGAGCAGCACGTGCTTCTGTTTACATTCTGCTCTGAAGAGATTAAGTGGGAGAAACTCATACCAAAGTAACCTAATGACAAGTTAAAAAGCTGTAGAGCAAAATTGGAAAATTTCTGGTGTTTTTTAGAATGAAACAAGTAGTTTCATATACTTTCGTCTTTTGCATGAATGAGGGAAAAGAACTTGGCTATGCACTATTTATTGTAGTGCAACTGAGACAACGAGTTAAAAACAAAAATCGAGAGAACGTAGGATTACCCGAACGACAAAATCTTTTTAAATCCCACAAAATCCTATCAAACTATTCATAATAATTTGTACTTCGGGTCACACTACCTTCCATTTTTAAGAAAAAGATAAATTTCGCTTTGGCACAGATGCTGAAAGGAGATATAAAGTTGCTCTCAAATAAAATTCTCATTTTTCCCGAAATTATGAGAGAATCCAGCATGAGTTCTCCCACTTAATCTCTTCAGAGCAAAACGAATGTAAACAGAAACACGTGCTATTCAAATATCATAGGATTACAGCAACAAAATGTGTCCATTTACAGCAACAACATGTGACCAAACATTGTCAATATTTCATGAAAACCGGTTTTCACAAAAGCGCGGGAACATTTTATGAGAGTAAAACGTGAATACTCTGCCCGTTCTCATTTATTTACGAAAATGAATCATTTGCCATTCTGTTTCGTTGCATGCAATTTGCGCTTTCACATTTTTTATCTTTATTCATAAAAGTTTTAAAAAGAGTTTGATTTTTTTTTCATATTTTTCTTTCTTTCTTCCTTTTCTTGCCGTGTGTATTTTAAATGTAAAACACTCGGAATTCTCGCCAGCTTCCTAACTTGTCATTAGGAGGTTTACTTCGCTCATACTGGATTCTCTGATATTTTCATGAAAAAATGAGAATTTCATTTGAGAGGAATTTTATATCTCCTTTCAGCACCTTGACCAAAGCGAAATTTGTCTTTTTCTTAAAAAATAGACACAGTTAACTCGTTGCCATTCATGCAAAAGATGAAAGTATATGACATTTACCTGTTTCGGTCTAAAAAAACACGAAAAATTTCTAATTTTGTTCGGCTGTGTCCTATCTAAAACATTAGATTATCTTTGCTGTCACTGTTGGCCATCCCTGTAGATCATATTGAATAGCTAGAGGTCCTTTGCACCTGATCGGCGCCATCCTATTCTTTACTTCAGCGTCAGAAGCTATGGTAGCTATGGTCGTAATCATACATATGAGCCGGCATTTCATAAAAATATATATACCTACCACGAGAAAAGTGTTGACAACAAAGCCCTAATGGCTTTGAGAGAAAGCACAGCGAAATGTAGTAACTGAGGTGTATACATATGTGACCAAAGTGCATGAAAATTGGTTTTCTGGAGACAAAAACGTATCGAGAAAGTTTTCTGAATCTGGAAAAAAAAGTATATCAGTTGATAGTAGAGCGACCCCTTGCCGGGGGCTCCGAACCCCAACTCTAAGAGTATCTCCAGTAAGTACATTTTCTTCTACGAATTGTTGCTGGTAATTAGCTTAGGAGAATAGCGAAAGCGGTTTTCCCATCGGACATTACGTTACCGAGTTAGGAACGATCTAACATGCGAAAAATCTAGTAGCTCAGTTTGAATTAAAATAAAATAAGTAAAAAACGAGTTTTCAAACAAAACTGAGGCCAAGCCGCATGAAAAAGTAGAAAATAAACTTTTCTTCACACACACAGAGGTGGACTCAGATTTTTTGATTTGGACATTTCTCTTGAATATTCTTTCTCTTCATGAATTAAAACACTTATTACACCTCTGATTGATCATACTGAAATATATCGGTGATTGTCAGCGAATAAAATCTGAGTCCACCTCTGTGTGTGAAGAAAAGGTTATTTTCTACTTTTTCATGCGGCTTGGCCTCAGTTTTGTTTGAAAACTCGTTTTTTACTTATTTTATTTTCAGCCTTTTTCCTGAAACAGATTTATCATTAATCATATCGATGAAAATTTTTCCGATGATTTTCCAGCTTTTCCGGGTTTTCCATGGAGTTTTATGCAACTCATTTCGTTCTACAACATTGTCTTAGGTTAAAAATCGCTCAAACGCTTCCTTGGTCGGAAAAACGCCGGAAAAGCGTTTTACATAAATTTTCCTCGATTTTTTCTGCAAGCTTTAACCATTATCGGAGAGAAAGTAATGATGCCAGTTGATAGGGAACTTGATCCTGCATAATCTAGAAAAAAAAATTTACCGGAAAATTTTCCGGAAAAGTCGGAAAATTCCGGAATTTTTTTTCGGAAAAATCGGAAAACTCTGCATTTTTCCTGAAACGGATTTATCCACTAATCAAATTTGTACCAAATTTTCAAATGATTTTTCCCGATTTTCCGGGTTTTCCATGGAAATTTCCGGTTCAAATTTTGAGAGATTCAATTGTCACGCGACATGAACCTGTGTGCCAATTTTAGCTCGCTGTGATAACGAAAAGTGGGTCTATGAGAGCGTCGAAAATAGTAAAAAAGAAATATGTATATAAAAAAATAGACAGACAAATTCGTGTAATTACGGGGATCGAAAGATCTCCGAAAATAAAAAAAAACGTGTTTTCGTTTTTAAAAAGAATAGAAAATATACTGCGCTAGATTTAGTACATTTTGAAAAATCTAGTCCAAAATCTAATAGCCTCCTAAGAAGAAATTTGAGTACCCACACCTCTATACTCCGTGGTCAAATGGCTGAGCTCTAATTCACCCCCCCCGCACCATCGACGGCAATCGAAATGAAAATAGCCTATGATACGCGAATTTTAATTATCAATGAATATTTGAAATATTAATCGAATCGGATGGCTGGTTTGGGTGGTAGAGGTAGATGTTCCGCCGATTTTTGCAATGTATGTAGACTTTAGAGGCTTATTTTTGATGCTCCCCTCTGGGCTTTTATGTTAAAATTACTGTCAGATAGCTGATTACCCATACTAAAAAAAAAAAGGTTCGAGTGTAAAGGCTTAAAAGTTATAGCGTTTTGGCATAACATCTGAGATGGATTTAACCATCGGTGTCCTCTAGGAATTCTTCGAGAACTTTCAGGTGGGCCAACCAGATTACCTTTTGTTGAGGAGATTTTCCCATTTGCATTCTCAGAGTCTCCTTCTCAACTTGCAATTAATTTCAAACGATTTTCTTTTTTCACAAGGGCTGTAAGTTATAATTTTCAAACATTCAATATGATATCTGACTTCTCTCATTCAATTTTGCATATCTTTTGTATGCACTGAAGATAGGCTTCTGTCTATAAATCCGACCTTAAGTACTTTCCCAAAGCTAGTAAACTTAAAAGATCTCAAAAGTACTTCAAGTACACTTAACAGGGCAAAGCTTCGTAGAAGAAGTTGTGGCTGGGCGAAAGATTGGTTATAAATAGAAATTGCTGCTTGCAATAAACGAACATAAGAAAACTCTACTTGTTTACTTCCGCTCCTCTCAATGAAAACCTGGCGCTTTGTTATAAATTAATTTCAATCAATAATTAATTAATGAAACTGAAAGTTGTTTGGTTTTTGTTTTATGAAAGTTACTTAAAGTGTGCATGTGGAGGATGTTGAACAGGTTTGTAGGTATATTTTGAATTAAAATTAAAATTTAACACATGCTTGGGTGGTAGTTTGGATAGCAAAAATACCGCCTTCCTTAGATTAGGTTATACATCAGTCCCAAATCAGATCAAGAATGAAAGACAATTCCCCACATAACTGAACCAGGGCTGGTCGCAGCACAACCTTAGCTTCTTTAGATATCTACTGTCGAAAAGAGAGTCTTGAAGAGCTCATTGGTGATTTGGCAATAACCAAACACCAACAAAATATTGGAAGCATTTTGTTTCTTTATCGCTACATATGCATGGTCAATGTTCTGATGAAATATCTAATGTGATCCTTGGTAGATTGATTCGTGCGCGCATAATTCGCACTGCAAGTCGCCCATATTCTTTCATCCTTCAAAATGCTTTGGACCCTGATGCTTTTTTATGCCGAACTGTGCGAATGTCTACCATCTTCTTCTGTCTTTCCTCGGGCTTACAATCTATGAGGCTTCAAGAGTAACATACATCAACACCTCCGCGACTCTCCTCATGTCCCCGTACGATTTCCTTATCTGTTATCGACGTTATGTGTCAAATGGAAAAATTTTAGCTGTTTATTCCCTATACATTGTGGAGAATTATTCTTAGTTTCCATTTTTCTTGAGAATCAACTTGAGAATTTGAAGAGACCTTGGAACGTCCACTACCTAATCCTCTGAGCAACTTCGGTGACTGAAATATTAACAAACAAGTCAAGTCGTCCTTATGACGGGTTGGCGCTGGTAGGCTGGCACTGTGGCTGGAAGCACCGCATAGATCATGATAGCCAAGCGGTCCTTATGACAACTTTACTACCGCAATGAGAACCGCTGCAAGCTTTACCGATGTTGGTGTGCGCCTCGTCAGTCCGGACTGTCCCTATGACAGTCTGCACTGGTACTAAGCTGGGTGGAAGGCTGAGTCCTGGCACCAAGTCAACCTCGATTAATCTGCTGAAACATTCATCAAAAGTTTAATTGTTATATCTGGGTTGTGCTGTCTTTACGCAGATACAGCTCTTTTTTAATTTTATACTTTGTTACATTTTTACTAATTGGTTTTTTTCTTGCTCTAGGTGTTGCTATCAAAAGTGTTGCCATTAGACTCAGTACAAAATTCACTAATTCGCTAATTTTGTTATCAGCAACAGATACTTCAAATTATTTTCCCTATATTTGTTTACAGCGATTACACTGGTTATTGGGAACTACCGGTTGTACAGGTCAGAGCGAAAGTATCGTCACAATTTCACTTTTCTTTTGTCGTACACTTTTTGTCGTGTATTATGACATTTCATTACAATTTTGTCGTATTTCGGTTTAACCCTGTGAGGAGTATGGCCGCACGTGTGCGGCGGCACTTGATAGATCCAAATAGAGTATCGCCGCGTATGTGCGGCCGCACGATGTAAGTTGACTTTAAAAATTCAGATCTCAAAAACGAAGCCGAATATCATCGCAATTTTTTGTACATGGATAGATGAGACTTCTACCTTCAAAATAAAAATACAAAAAGAAATTGCTAGAAATCCTCAATAGTAAATAATACTATTTTTAAAATAAAAATATTCGTTCGGTAGTGTTATATTTTTTTTTATGGAAAATACCTATAAATCATGAAGCTTCATTTGGCATTTGAATCAGAAAAAGCGGTTTTTCAGTTCTCGAGATATGATACATATTTTGAAAATGATGCTTCATTGTATAATCATGAAATTTCTAACGCCATAGTGCGGAGTAGGGGTGCGGTAGGGAAAAAAATTATGGGTGAGCTATTTTGGTATTCCATACAAATTCTGAAAGATTCGTCCAAATCGGAGATGATCGGGTTCCAAGGAAATCGGTTTGTGAGAAGTGGCTGTACATATATACATATGTATATAATCCATGTATGGGTGTCCCGTCGAGATGGTAAAAAATTTTAAGGGTCAAAAGTATAGCCTATTTGCTATCGAAAATATTATATAAAATATTTTCGAAGTTATAGGCGATTTTCGATTTTTTCAAAATTTTGAACCTTAAGTAACATTTTTGACCATAACTCATCTCAATTTGCTCACAGGACCACCCTTTTTCTTGTGTTTTACTCGGAACATTACAGGATCTCATTCGGAGTAACTTGATTTTGAAAACGTTCACACATAATGGAAAAATTGGCGATTTGTTGCCAAAACATTTTTTTCGTCAGAAAATTCATTTGTCTTCAAAGTCATAAATCTCGAAAAGTAACCATGCCAACAGATGATCCGGTTCTCATAGAAAACATCCCTCATTTATTATCTTTTATAAAAGTACAACACGATTAGTCCGCCTTAAGTATTGCCAGAGTTACAGTGAAAATTTGCCTGCAACATACCTCTCATAACTTGAACAAAATTAAATCGAATTGCAAGGATGGAAGAAACAATGCACCTAAACTTGGAAAATGTGAAATTTTTTCCCAGATTCTTAAAGTAGCGACTGCAAACTTTCCATAGAGTACCTACTACACATGTCACTGTGGAAGGAAAGTACTAATATTGAAGGGTGAAAAAAAGTGAAATTTTTTCGAAAATCGTAGATTTAGTAGTGAAAATTTTCGAAAATTGATATTTTTGGTATGCAGAAAGTTGCGAAGTATAAATGAGCATATCACTACAAAGTTGCAAGTCTCCCAGCATAGAATCCAAAATGCAATACAGAATTTTGTGATTTTGAATTTTCGAATTTCAACCGTTTGTAACTTTTTTCGATGAAAGTTTGGCTGATAACATGCAGTGTAAAAAAGTTGCTGATTAAAAGGATCTAGAGTATAGGGGAAAGAAAATCGCCTAAAATGTAATTAGATATGAAATTTCGAAAAAATAAAAAAAAAATTGTTGAAAATTTTCAAATTTCGAATAGTTACTTAATGAGAATTTCGAACTTCGAAAATCGAAAAATGCGAAAAGTTGTGTATTTAGAAATCCGGCATACACACCGAATTTCATTAAAATCTACTCGAAATTGCTCGAGCTATAACGAGCAATATGTTCGAAATTGGGCATTTTCGAACGCAATTTGCAAGTCTCAGAGGGCAAATCGAAAAAAATTATTAAATTGAAAAAAATTTCTACATCCTTAATCTATATAAAAATTAAAAAAAAATGCACAAAAATTGAGGAAATCGAGTCAACTTTGCCTCTCTAGATTTTCGAAAATGTTCGAACTCCGAAATTGAATTTAACTTTAACAACTAACCAGTCATGTTCCGAATCCAATGGTATATTCACCTTAGCTGTAGGTCAAACAGGTTCGGAGCAGGTAGAGTTCCCTCAAAACGCGTTTCCGGATTTTATAGCAATTCGAATTAATTTTGCTCAAGTTATGAGAGGTATTTGCAGGCAAGTTTTTACTGTAACTCTGGCAATACTTAAGGTGGACTAATCGTGTTGGACTTTTATAAAAGACAATTAATGAGGGATGTTTTCTATGAGAACCGGATCATCTATTGGCATGGTTACTTTTCGAGATTTATGACTTCAAAGACAAATGAATTTTCTGACGAAAAAAATGTTTTGGCAACAAATCGCCAATTTTTCCATTATGTGTGAACGTTTTCAAAATCAAGTTACTCCGAATGAGATCCTGTAATGTTACGAGTAAAACACAAGAAAAAGGGTGGTAATGTGAGCAACCTGAACTGAGTTATGGTCAAAAATGTTACTTAAGGTTCAAAATTTTGAAAAAATCGAAAATCGCCTATAACTTCGAAAATAGTGCGAACTCGAAAAAATTTTATATAACATTTTCGATCGCAAATACTATAGGCTATACTTTCGATCCTTAAAATTTTTTACCATCTCGACGGGACACCCTGTATAAGAGATATATACAAATATTACGTATAAATTTTCAATTTTCCTTTATATGTTGTTCTGAGAAACATCGTGAATTATGCTCCAAAAACCGATGTTCAGTCAAAATTTCCTGGAAAAAGTCGCGTTTAAAATTTTGCAAATTATTAGGAAAATATTTTTTTTCTAAAATGTACCATAACTATAGCGATTTAGCCTGCAGTTTAGCTGGCGTTAGATGTATATAAATAAATGTAAAAGTTCAATTTCGGTTCATTATCACTCTGTTTTGATCACTCAAAAGGAATTTTGTCGATTTGGATATTATTTGGTCTTTCGCTTTTTTGTTTGAAATCAGATCGCCTTAGTTTTTCGATATACTTTTGTCATTTTGCGAATAATAAATAATTTATTTGTGTTATTGTTATCCTGTGTTTTATTGTGAATTCGTTCAAAATGTCTCGAAGAATAAGTGAACAGGATATAGACGATATTTTTATAGAGAGTGAGGACGAAAACATGATATAGATGACTTGTGTCTCCACCTGAGTTCATCAGAAGAAGAAGAAGAAACTGATTCGGAAGATGAAGCTGAACCTCTACCAGCTCGACGTCCTGCAAGAGAAGAAAGGACTTTTCCTTTCACCAGTTCAACATACGGAAATCAGCCAGAATACCAAGGAGACACCGAATTGAGCTTTTTTACACTTTTCTTTAATATTGACATTATGAAACAATATGGTGAAAGAAACCAATAGATACGCAAGTCAAATTAGAACCGGTATGACTTCAAAATCGAAGTTACAAAAATGGGTTGATACGGACGTTTCGGAGATGTACGGTTTTTTAGCTACCATCATGTTGACCAGTCCTTGAAAAATTGCTTAGGTCAACTTGGTCAAGTTATTTCTACTCCATTTTTTAGAATTCTCTTCTCCCAAGATCGGTTTTTTTCTATTACTGTGAGCATTTCACTTTGCAGATAACACCACCCGGAGCACTGATCGATTATAAAAAAATCAGGCCATTATTAGATCCAATAAAAGCCATATATAAATTCGTCTTTCATCCGTTCCAAAATCTGTACATCGACGAAAGTCTTTTGCTTTGGAAAGGGCGACTGTCATTCAAAATGTACATTCCATCAAAAAGGCATCGGTTCGGAAATAAAATATATATGTTTGTTGCAATGTCGAGACGGGCTACTAGGTATTGGATATAATTGTCTGCACAGGATGCACAACAGATATTGAAACCGATGGATCGGTTGTAAAAACAATGTTCCGTGATTATTTGGGAAAAAAGACATCGATGTCATTATTGATAACTGGTACACGAGTCCAGAATTATTTGAATATCTCCTTGATAATCAAATTCACACCTCTGGTACTGTCCGACTTATTTAATAGTTGAAGCCTCCCTCGTTTCAAGCAAGCAATTGTATAAATTAAAATGGCCTCCAACAATTTTTATCTCCAGTCTAAGCATAATGTTATAACGTGTTTTCATAATTTCACTCTGTTCTTATTGTTTCACCGATTCACAATTACTTTTTCTTAATTAATATTCACGCTACTCGGACTTCCTTATATTTTCTAATATATATTCTTCTCCCATTCTTATTATTACTCTTTTACTTTTATTATTATTTTTATTATTATTTCCATTAGTTACTACCCCTAGATTTCTTTTTATCTCAAATTGTTAATATGAATTTCCTATTATTTACTAACTATTATTAAAATAAATTTCCAAAAACTTCTTATCCCCCACACCCCCCTACTTTTTTTATTTTTCTTAAAATAGTAATTAGGCTTTAGTACATAATTGGATTAGTTCATCGTAAAATTTAAATAAAATAAATAAATAAATAAATAAATTTATGAAATATTCACTAAACAAAAAGCCCTTTTACTCTTCGGATTCATTTTGCTATACACGAGATGGAAAAAAAAGAAAAAAAGAAACACGAGCACTGTTTCAGTGTCGTCCTTATTGAAATCAAACTAAAGACTGACTGCTTGAAATCTAATTGAAAATTACATACAAAGCATTTTCTTTAAGATTCTATCTTGCACTTGGATCTTTCTTGCAAAAAAAATGCCATCATTGCGAAATGATGTGAATGCGAATGGATTTATGAAGAGGTAATGAGATCCTAGTATGTACCATGTTAGGTGAGAACATTACCCAAGTGCACATAAGGAGCACGTTGGTACAGGTGTTGACTCTGCTCCACTTAAGTGCGGATGCTCTCATTTACCGGATTTAGAAAAATTGGAAATAATAGAATTTACCCTGATGTCCCTTTGGAATTTTATTTTTGGTACTCAGGTTTTGATCCTTCTGCTTTGTCGCCTTTGTTCCACTATGGAACCTGTGACCTTTCCCTGTTTTGTTTCTTCTACTTTACTCTGCTCTGGAACTGCGCTCCTAGACATGTCTGTTTTAATTTGTTTTCAGGATGCATTGAATTTCGAGAAAGTCTCATATTTCATCTTTCTGTTGGATGGAATTTTTTACGTTTTTCTGTGTGAGTGAATAGATTTTCTTATGTTGATGGCATTAACCGAATCAGTTAGATGTGTTGTTTCAATGGAATTATGAGATCTGCTTTTAACAGTAATAAAGCCGTGGGACTATTTTTGTTACCGATTTTTCCATGAAGGAAAAAGTAAAATTCGGCAGAAAAAAAAATCCAGTTTTGCGTATTGTATCCGAGGAAAATTTACAAAGGCAAATATAGTGAAGGACATTTAACTTATCACCTAATAGAGTTAGCATAAAATATGGGTGGGGGGGGGGGATGTAATTTTTGTTTGAGCCTGTGCTTTCGCCTTATGATATGTGCTTTAAAAATGGCAGCGATGAAAGCCCTTAATGTAAAATAAAAGTCCACTTCTGGGTTTGTGCTTTCTGGACAATCGATGTAGCCGACTAATTTTTGGTCGGAATTTTCATCTGAATTATTAATTAACTAGCTCCATGTCATAATGTTCGTCAGTAATTTGATGCAAATGTATGTACAACTCTTTGATATTTTTTTGGTTGGTGCAATTGATATGAGACAAAGGTATTTTGTCTATGACTTGCTACATTTGGGTCCTATTTATAGTAGTTCAGAACTCAAGAATGGAAAGAGCTATCATTAATATCCATATAGGTTTTCACTTAGGCAAAAGGTTCAGGAGGTAAGGGATAATGAATAATTGAAAAATTGCCTTCACGTTTATTATTGAGCATATACGATTTGTTTTAAGTTAAGTTTGGCAGATCTTGAACGGACGAACTAATTCTGAATGAATATGCGTTCTGTGAAAATGTAAAGAAATTCTTTGGTAATGAAATTTTCTTGTGATTCTCCATGATTGTGTTAGACGCGATAATAAACATTTATACGCGTCAAAGACAATCTTATTGAAGAGCTTGAGGTCCCTTATTCTCAGTAAGCTGAGGACAGATATTCCTTAATAAGTCTCCTTACAAAAAAGGTACTTAATACCTTATCATGGTTCGATTGTCGATCATTCCACATGAAAACGAACAACTTGGACAAATTTTAATGACTCAACCACTTCCGATTTGCATGAAACTTTCAGAGTTTGAATGTCTATATTTACAGTGTCTTGAGTTCAGATGTAAAATCTTAAATAAAAATTTTCTACGACTTTCTAAATTTGGAAATTCACATTGTGAACACGAAATTACGAAAATTTAGTCAAACTGAATTTATTTCATTTCTATAAAATTTTTCAATTAAAATTAATTTCGCTGAGTCGTGTGTAAGGACATGGTTTGACATGGTTTTACCACCACAAATAATACGATCAGCTTTTATGAAAATCAGTAAAATACGTTTTTGTTTTACTAAAGCATAAAGGAACCTTGTCCCCAATTTATTCAATTTAAACTCTTTTACAGGTTGCTTGTAGTCGAGAAATATTGCTAAAATATAAGCATTCACGACGCAGACATCAAAAAAATGGAAGAAAATCCTATGCCCACCATTTGTGAGTCCTTCGGTCAACTTCGTAGTATTTTTTGTATTATAGGTGCATATTGGAATTATATTCAGCAATAACTTCGAGGCAAGGAACTAACTCTGAAGTAGATGTACTATCGGGCTTGCTTGATCGTGTAACTTTAGTTAGGTACTTTTTCAGGATCATGGAAATTTTAAAGCATAGTAACCGACCTTTTGTCTTTCCACTTTAGATAAAGTAATCCAGAGTTACTGGTTTTCCAGTCGAATTCATCGTGTGAGAGTTTCCTGTACTCTTTCAAATCTGATGATAAAAGTTTCCGATTAGTTTGTACAGTGTCACATGCGTACATATATCCTATTCCACTTCAGTTTAACCATCAAATTGCTTGTTGTAAAATAAAATTATCGAAATACAATTTGCGATTATTGCCAGTAAAAAGAGAGCTCAAGACGGCAGATTCACCTAGGTTTTTCTGAATATCATTGTCTGTTTGCCTGTATATACTTCGAAGTTAAATACGTAGCCGCTCTTATCGCAAAGCACTAATACTTTAGCATATATAGTTTTATGGGCTTTTTAGGCAAGTACTACTTCAGAGAATTTAGAAGAAAACAGTTGTACTCTGGAATTTGTACTTTCAGTCTTGAAAGCAATATTTTATATTATTTGACTTGTCCCAAACAATTTCTTAGCTTAATATACATATAATTGACAGGTAAACAGCTGTTTAAATTGGCCGCTTTCCACTACTTACATATTTCATGTATTTATATGCATTTTTCAGCAAACGATATTGTCATGACGATGTCGGTTTACCATGCATTGTAGATGGGGCATTTCTTCCCATCTCAATTACCTCCACTTGAGCAACTTTAGTTTCCGGGTCCGAATCACCACAATCGAGAATTTGCACATACCTTGGGAATTGACGCAGTGTCAAAAATCCACCTTTCTGAATTTTCGCTGGACTGTAATTTTTAAAAATCCGTTTACTATAATTTGGCAAAATAAAATGAGCGTTTAACTTGCGTCATAGTGCGTCAAATACATGATAGAAGATGATTTCACCTTTAAATGACTCATAAAAATTTCTACCTTTCTGTGTAGCATGGGCCCATAAAGAAACGTACGCTACGAAACAACGACGTTACGAAGTTATCTATTTTAGGGATAGGCATGTGGGTACTCAAACTGCATTAAAAAAATACATACATATTTGAAAATGACTTGGATTATAGTCAAATTTATTCCCCTCTCCCTTCTCACCCAGTAAATAACTGGAATTTTTTTCAGGCCCTCAAAAACTCTATTCTATTCTATTTAAGTGTGTATAAGTGTATAAATCCATCTCCACCCCATAATTCAGCTAAATATACTAAAATTTCCAAAATTTCTTTTGATTATTTTTTGAGGAAAAAATTTGCTGGAAATTTTCTCTTTATAAATTTTATGCATATTCGAGGCAGACAACAATGCCTCGATCCAATATAAAATCAACGATGCCTCGACCTGATTTCAAGGTATTCCTGGAAATTTTACTGGGCTCAATATGTGTATGTACTTAGCTTTTGCGTGCGATAAATAGTTTTTGAGATAATCGAAAAAGAAAAAAAATGCGTCCTTTTGAAGGAGAAAAATGGTCGTCTTTTGAGTGAAAAGTTGAGTTTTTTTCCAATCGTGATTGTGAAGAATTGATGCGTCAAGGAAAAAACTTCCCATGAAAAATTTATTCACAGCAGTGCACGAATGCCGTACAAAAGAAAGAACTGATGAAATATATGCGAAATGTAGGAACTGTGCGGAAGGGGACCCAGCTGTATGAAAATGCGCTCTTAGGCGGAAAAACGTCTCGATGAAGTTTTTTTAATTGAAGAAAAATAAACCCACTCGACAGTACTCAGTAGACCATTCATTTGTTATGCGATATGCCAAATTGGAAGAACAACCTCCGGGAGTACCTACCCCGCACCTTTAAAGTACCCCCTGTAAAAAAAATCCTCAATGAATTGTAGCTGGCATGAAGTTGAGATGAACAGTGGAATCGGTTTTCCAATCAGACTTAACTCTACCAAGTTATAGGTGATTTACCGTGCAAAAATCTAGTACCTAATTCAGAAAAAGAAATAACGTACTAAAAAAAGTGGGTATGGAGATCGAAGGAGAAGTGAACACAAAGAATTATGGCGGTTTTATAAAAAGTTTAGAAAGTATACTGTGCTCCCTGCAGAGGGGTAAATAGTTGTTCTAGTACGTTTTCGAAAAAAAATCTAGTACAAATTCTAATATGTTTTTATATCGATTTTGAGTACCCACACCGCTATGGTCCGATGTGACATGGCTGAGTTATTAGCGTAAAACTAAATACCCCCACCGTTTCCCCTCCTCTTCCAAAAAAAATCAAAAAACGTAGTACCCTACTTGTCCTTCTATAGCCGATTGTCAAAAAACCGCTTTGAAATCAAGTAAATCAGATGGGTGTCTTCGGAGATTACACCTGGAAAATTGAGATTTAGGCTCCCTTCATTTCGCCCCCCTCGCCTACCAGATACCCCAGTCTAACTACCTCTTAGCTACCACTTGTAGCCCCCGATGGTAGCTTTCATTTAAGTCCTTAATTAGCTCTGTGCGCGTTTTCGATAAGGAGTTATAAGCAAAAGAAGTTGAAACTTTGCCCTCCTGCCCCGCTGGATGCGAGCCCCTCGGAGTGCAAAGGGTTAATACATGTCATTATATCTATAATATAATAAAATCTGGTTTTTGTTTTTTAATTGGGTGAAAACTTATAAACAAATTACATTTTCTGTAAAATCAGTTACAAAACTTCGAAAGAACTGAAGCGCTTCCAAAATCTTTAATAATTTAAATATTTTATAAATTTTTTTCAAAATTCAGCGAAGAATTTTTCAGAAAAAATTATCAGTAATTAATTTCAAAATGTATTTTTAAAGACTTAAGAGGTTTTTGCATCTAAAAATCTCATATCACCATTTTGTTAAATTTTATAGATGTTCCCAACAAGGCAATTTATATAATTTGTGCCCATTGAGGCTAAATAATAGGAATTGTTTCAAATTTATACCTTGAAGTTGTACCCGCCAGGTAAAGTTTGTATTTGGTGCCTGTGTTGTTTCTATAGAGGCACACTCTTACAACTTTGTGTCGGCAGATATGCCAACAAAGTCAGAGAATTCGTAGTCAGTGCCTATAAATGTGTTGATAAAGGAACTGTTTCCACTGTCTACCGTCAGTTGTGCCCACAAATTAAGAGTTCCTATTTAGTGACTTTTAGTGACTATATATTTGGCTGTCATCACGTGCGCCTAACAAAGACACAAAACTTTAACAAATGCTCTTGCAAACAAAGCATTTAATTTTCAAACGTAAAAATCATTTAAGATAGGCTTGTTTTCCCGCAATAAATTCCAACAAAAACTGGCAGCTTATATAGGTTCTTCATCAATGGCGCAAAGAATTGGTCAAAATTCGCTTATTGAGCTAGATGAAATGGACAAATTATAAATTAAAGAGACACTTTGGGTGCGCATTGAATTTTTAATAAAATATTTTTTATACTCTTTTTTAGTCCATTATGCCAGTAACTTCCATTTCCAATATTTGTTTTATTTGAAATGTACCTTAAAGGTGTTCAATAATGTTCTACTATATGTCGGTAAATATTAGAATCCGTTTTCACGAGGGACTCTTAAAAGATTTTTCACAGTGTGACTTTTTTTTTTGTTTTAAGCCCAAAATCGCGGTTCTTCTGTATATTTTATAGTTTGCGATTGACGACAGTACACGATACGCACATCTCAAAAATAAAAATTGTAACTATGCAGACCTTATTCCTTTATTGACACATTTCATATTGAGAAACTTTTCTGGGAACATTTACGTTTTCGTGAGCTACAACCTATGCCTCTAGGAAGGATGCCCTTAAAGGGACAACATACGGCATTTAGGTAACTATTCCAAAATGGGAAGTAACAATGAAGCAATGGTATCCTCGTAGGCACTGTTACTACAGGGTTTTCCAATAAGAGCTGTTATTTTGATATTCAAAGAAAAATGTCATTTTTTGAGAGAAATGATCGGATCTTTATTTTATTATAAAGAGGAAGGTATGCCGTTAATAATGAAAAATAACATTAGCCAAATGACCACCACGACCATGCCTACAGGACCATATACTTTTCATGAAATTTTCCATAACCAAATCGCAAAGTGGCTG
The DNA here is from genome assembly GCA_963930735.1 of Dioctria linearis. Taxonomy (NCBI): domain Eukaryota; kingdom Metazoa; phylum Arthropoda; class Insecta; order Diptera; family Asilidae; genus Dioctria; species Dioctria linearis. The sequence continues at coordinate 20,846,062 of OZ005741.1, forward strand.
CCCTATGTCCTCGATAGCCTCACGAATTCCATCTTTGAGGTCTTGAATCGACGCTGGGCTGTTGGCGTAGACCTTCTCTTTCACGTGGCCCCAAAGGAAGAAGTCGCAAGGTGTTAAGTCACAATATCTCGGTGGCCAATTGTGATCACCCCTTCGAGAGATAACACGGTCCGGAAAATTTTCCCGTAAAAGATCAATGGTTTCATTGCTTGTATGGCACGTAGCGCCGTCTTGTTGAAAGTAAACGTTGTCCAGATCAATAACATCAAATTCCAGCCATAAAAAATCATTAATCATCTGTCATTCACCGTAACTGTTGCTCCAGCCTAATTTTCGAAAAAGTAAGGTCCAATGACCCCGCGGGACCATAAACCGCACCAAACAGTCACACGTTGAGGATAGAGAGGCTTTTCAACAATAACTCTTGGGTTTTCCGAGCCCCAGATGCGACAATTTTGCTTGTTGACGAAGCCATCGAGGTGGAAATGGGCCTCATCACTCAAGATGAGTTTTCGATGGAATTCCGGATAATTTTAATAATTTAATTTTAATAATTTCAATGCTTTGTTGAATCGTGTATCGTTCCATTTTTATTAATGGCGTAGTTTCTACTTGTCAAATGTCAAAAAATGACAGCTCCAAAAAGTGACATCTACCGAAATAGCGGGCTAACTAAAATGACACCTCTTATTGGAAAACCCTGTATATAGGAACTTTTAGAGACACATTTACGTATTCATAACTTGTGTTGTGCCCATTGAGGCATATTACTATATGGGAAATGCGACAAAACATTTTCGAATCAATGATGTTATTCCGACGTCATGGGGTATAAAATAGAAATTCAGAAATATTAAGGCACAAATATTAGTTGGGGAAGAGCGTTTCAAGGATGTGAAAACTCACTGGTGTACAGATGTTGACACAAACGTTGAAAAAAAGAATTTATAGTAAACACCAATATGATTTCAAATAATCGCATTCTAGTTTAAAATTAAACTAGGCACAAAAAAACCTTAATTCGACTGGACACGACACGATCCAATATATTATAATTTATTTTGAAAAGAAAATATTCCGAAAACGAAACCCCGGCCGTATGGTATTGGATTTGCACCGTTGCGTTGTCCAATTTCACGGGATTTTTTTTTTTAAAAATGTGGTATAAATTTTATACCATTTTTATACCCCTGAAAAAGTTTTACGATTTACATAGGATCTCTATCTTAATTAGGAAAGTTGCGAATGTGCTGGCAAATAAACTTGAAATTTTGAGTGCAATAATAATTAAAGTTTTCTGTATAATTTCAAAAATCCACTAAATCGGGCAACCCCTTTTGTAGGGTGTCGATGCACAAATCCATGGAAAATCTTAGAAATTTTGTAATGTAACAAAAATTAATTCGGAATATTAAAATTAATGAAATTGTTATAACCATTCTCACTGCCCGCCCGTATTCTACACAGAAATAAATGCGGAAAACAAATTTAACGATCTAAATAACATAAATCTAGGATTTCGTGAAAATTGGTTTTAGACTACTAATTAAAATTGGTTTTTCATTGTCGTCGTTTTACGTTGTCACTTATTTCAAATCAGTATTGAAAAAAAAAGCACACACACACACACACATAACTAGGAAAATAGGAAAAGTTTTATAATTAAAATTGTGTCGCAATCTAATTAACATGTTGATAACATTCATATGAGTGAGGGCAAACCATACCCCTATACTTCTGTACACATGCATATACCTAATTAAAAATTGTTTCCTAACAATATTCAAATAACAAACTTTTTGTGAAACTAAAATTATTGCTAGTTATGAGAAAGTTTTGAGTTGCCAACAACCCTAGATCACAATGACTCGGTATATAATTACAATAACTATGGAGTGAATTGCGATCCCCTCATTAAATGCCGATATATCCGCAGTGAAAATGTTCGCTTTAAGTAAAATCACAAATTTTCCACTTTATATCCGACGACCATAATAAAAGGCTGAGGAGAACATGTGAACAAAATGATTTTTTTTATGTAATCAGACTGCCAGATATATTTATGTATGTACATAGACTACGAGGATGTGTTTTAACAACATTAAAAGGAGAACGGGAGCAATTATGAATTGAGTTAAAAATTGGGGATATGCTTCAGGGAAGATAGGATATGGCACCTGTAATGGATGGATGAGCACAGCAGATTGGGAAGTAAATTGAAAGTATACATGTGATTTCTATACAGGAGCAATTAATGGTCTTAAATAAAACAGGAAATAGGTTGAAAGAAACAAAAAATTGAAAGTTGGGGGGGGGGGTGTTCTTTCGGAGTTGGGGGGGTATTGGTGATTTTTGGCACTTTTTCTTTCAACACCCTTTAACTTCCTTGTTATCCAACCTCTGAATGTGATTATCAGCTTAAAAGATAGTAACCCATTTAAGCTTTCTAACAAATGACGTACCATCACTGCAGCGAATGATCATAAATCTACAAAGTAAAAAATTCGGAGTTCAATAGGCCATCATTCCTGATGCAATACGCAAACAGGTTTTATGGGGAAGAGGTAAGAAGAAGCAAAGAATTGTAAAGATATCAATTTGCTTCTTCTCACCTCTTCCATGAAAACTGGTATGCAGCATACTGCATCAAGCATACTCGTGTAGGATGGCCCAATGAGGTCCGCACATTTTCGGAGTATATTTTCCCCTTTAAGCTTGTGTAATTATTATTACTCATAAATATAATTTTACCAAGCTCCGGCATAGGATAATTATTGCCGTGTACGTTGAATATTTAGAACTTCCTCAGAAGTATGATATATACCCCGATCGGAAATGCATTCGAAACCCACATTTTGAGTACTTTTACTCGGATTCGTGTACAAATTTTTTGCATATGCGTTATTGAAAAATAAAAATATTTTGATTTTATGTGATATCCAAAAACTGTTTACTGCATCGAAATAAAATAGTTTTGGATATGATCTAAAATTAAAATATTTTTAGTCTACTATCAAAAAAGAAATGCGACTTTACTTTGTGCAATTCCGCTCCAAAGAATTATTCGGAGAAGTTTTACGGCGTAAAAAAACATTCAAATTAAATACTATCTTAACACTAATTGCAACTTGCATTTGTAAAACATTTACACTTCTAAAAAATATGAAATTATGAATGACACTATTTTTTGTAATTTTTTCTAAGCACGACAGAACCTGAGACATTTTACTCAGAACGGAGTTTGGGTACAATGCTGTTCTGGAGACTACAGTTAATTTACATCGAACGGATTTTTACAATAAATATTTTCAAAGTTTTCCACTAGAAAGAGCTCCTCTGATTGTTTTTGTTATCCAAATGGAGAATATTTTTGTGTTTTTCATACAAAACAAGTCTCATTCGGATATATCTAGAGGGGAATTTTTATACCGTTTTGGTCTAAAACATTCAAAACTCAATGATCATAAGGTATAAAATATTTAAAATTATCCGAAATGGTTTCGAAATTCATGTTATCCAGTAAACGGGGTAAATTTGCACAGATTTTTTTACCGTGTATGTAAACTATTGGAACGTATATGCTTAAGACAATATTTAAAAAAAGGAGTTTTCAAACAAAACTGAGGCCAAGCCGCATGAAAAAGTAGAAAATAAACTTTTCTTCACACACACAGAGGTGGACTCAGATTTTTTGATTGGGACATTTCTCTTGAATATTTTTTCTCTTCATGAATCAAATCACTTATTACACCTCTGATTGATCGTACTGAAATATATCGGTGATTGTCAGCGAATAAAATCTGAGTCCACCTCTGTGTGTGAAGAAAAGTTTATTTTCTACTTTTTCATGCGGCTTGGCTTCAGTTTTGTTTGAAAACTCGTTTTTTACTTATTTTATTTTCTGCCTTTTTCACGTTAACTAAATTGATATTACGTGCTGCATGGAGATATTTTAAAACAATTTTTAAGTCATGTTTGGTGCCGATCCGAAAACAACAATTTTTCGAGTATCAAATCGTTGAAGTACTGCAACGGTTTTCTAAAATTCAAATTATGTTTTAAACAGCGCTTTTTAGCTGTATTCCAACTTGATCCCATATAACATGAATTTTCCCGATTTTCCATGTTTTCCACAGACTTTTCCTATTATCATGAATTTTTTTTAAAAATTTACTTGAATTTTCCTCGATTTTTTATGTAAGTTTTCATGATTGTTGAAGAGAAAGTATTTTGATGCCAGTAGGGCGGAAAAAAAATGATTCCGCATAGCTCATAAAACTTTTTTGTCGGAAAATTATCCAGAAAAATTGGAAAATTGTGCATTTTTCCTGAAACAGATTTATCACTAATCATATCGATGAAAATTTGTCCGATGATTTTCCGGGTTTTCCGCGGAGTTTACCACAAAAGCAACTTATGCAACTCATTTCGCTCTACAACTTTGTCTTAGGTTGCAAAACGCTCAAACGCTTCCTTGGTCGGAAAACTCCGGAAAAGCGTTTTACATGAATTTTCCTCGATTTTTTCTGCAATTTTTCACCATTGTCGGAAAGAAAGTAATGATGCCAGTTGATAGGGAACTTTAACCTGCATAATTTAGAAAACTTTTTTACCGGAAAATTTTCCGGAAAAGTCGGAAAATTCCGGAATTTTTTTTCGGAAAAATCGGAAAACTCTGCATTTTTCCTGAAACGGATTTATCACTAATCAAATTTGTACCAAATTTTCAAATGATTTTTCCCGATTTTCCGGGAAATAGACAGACAAATTCGTGTACGAGTTAAAGGGAATGACCTCAAAAAGTAACGAACATCTGAGCTTAAAGCAGTGAGCTATATTGACCGCCAATTGTGGATGATGACTGAACTAAGTCGAGTACCTGTCCTATCAACAATCAAAAACTAAATTGATTATGTATAATCAGGTCACAGGGTCAAATTTTATTACAGGGTTACTATGATGCAGCATATTCTGCATACTGCATACCCTCGAGCTAGAACCAAAATTTTTAAAACCAATTTGAAGCAAATAAAAACAACAATTAAAATCTATTTTAGATCTTGAAGGTCGTTTGAATCTCAAAATATTTTAAAATAAAAGGAAAGTTAGACACAGTATCATTACAAATGCAGTTAAATTAAAGATTTTATTTTGTTTGACATTAGTTTTTTAGTCCGAACAAACAAAAATTCACTCAGCCAGATATGTATGTATATGTCATTAGTTATAGAGTATAAAAAAATATACAGACAACCATCCGTGCTTTCTTCTCAGCAAACCTATCTACTACATCCTCAAAATCTATCTCTTTTACAAAATTACTTTCAATCGATAGAATTGCAAAAGTCCAGGCAATCTTTCTTGACTCACACGGAAGATCTTAAAAAAATTTTTATTAATTTTAATTTACTGAAACTCTCGCAGCTTGTAGAAGTAGTAGTGGGGAGTAATATATGCAATCCAATACACCAGATTTGGGAACTCGTCTTCTAAATTGTTTGCATAAATCATTTTCAATAGGCTGAGAGCATTGGTTATTTTTAATTCAGCAGATTTGAGAAGGTTTGCAGCTTGGTCCTGAAACACAACAGCCTCCTGGACCTGGACACATCTGCGGAATTTAAGTCTTTCTTATATTTTAAGGTTAAATTGATGCAATTTTATTTCAATTCATGAGAGACAGTTTGCTTAGCTCGAATCCATTCAGGAATGAGAATTTCTTGGGACTTTTCATCGTCGTCGTCGAAATATCTGTGATTATTCGGTCGAAAATTATATTTAAAGAACATAGGGATGCCAGCCACCTTAGTACATTTGTATAATTTTTGAATTCATTTCATATATGATACAAAGGTGGAATTTGAGGATTTAGCAGAAATTTTAGGTTAATTAGCTTACAGAGGCTTACAGACTTAAATTTAATTGAAAGTAACTTGACTGGCTGTATATAAGCACAATTCAAATAGCACAAAAATATAGGGAATTTTAAATTGTTTTTTTTTTTCCTAAAATTTTTTTATGTTTTTCCCTAGATTTTAGAGAATATTCCCTAAAATGTAGGGAATAGGTGATAGCACAACACCACTGTGAAGTTGATAGAAGACCACCCCTTTTAAAAAACATAAGAATGAACTGAATAGCTCAGTTATATTGGTGCACTGGGCACGCTTAAACAAAATATTGAAAAGCAATATATGAATTCTTTTCAAAAACAATGTGTGAATTATATAAACGAAAATATGTTTCCATTAAAAATGCAGCATAATTCCTAACATTTCGGGAATTTTACGTACTTTATAGGTTTTCTAGTGCCAAATGTTCAACTGATTTGGGGAAATTAAACTAATTTTCCCTTTCTATCAGAGAAAATTACATTTATTTTTAGGAAAAAACGTGTTTTAAATTTAGGTAATAATCCTAAATTTTTTACAGTGTACTTAATGAAGATTTTTTCATCATATTTTTAAAAAAATTACAATTTAATTCACACTTTAATTCAATTTTCTGATAAACTAACCACAGCAACTATTTTCAAGGAAACATGTTTCAATATAATTTATGCATGTATCCGCTGCTGCAATTTTTCCTATCTACCTATATCCTGTTTTCTATGGTTGTTTTAGTGACATTGTCCAATTATATTACCAACCTAATTATTATTGCACATTTCCTGTATGTCGACCTCAGGTTGGTATACACATAATTGATACCTTCATTACCACAATGAATGACGGAAGATACGTTTTAAGTCTTTCGGCAAAATTTAATTAAAAAGAAGCACAAAGAAAGAGTGCCAGTGAATGCAATTTATAATTAAAGAGGAAAAATCCAATCATAATCATACACCTAATACCTACCATGTACTGCTAGTAGTAGTCAGATAAAAAAAAACCCAATTACAATAGGACAGAATTACAAATTGAAAAACAAAAAAAGAAAAAATCAAATACCAGTCAGTAGCAGATGTACACATATGAACAAATGTAAAATATGGCGGCTAACAATTTTGTCATTTTTACGGAAATGCTTAATCAGGAAAAATGGACTTTCAGTACAGACGCGGTTGATGGAAAATTGGTTCACGTTTTTTGTTTGATTCATTCGTGAACAGAGGGATGTGAAGCAATCGGATAAAAGAATCAAGGCATTTTTAGAGGCTTTGATGAGCTAATGGTAAGCCCTTTCATGATTCACCACCGCCCGATCTAATCTGCTAATAACAGTATTATTGTTATTATTAAAATGGGGGATGCAGACTGATTTCCGCCTCTCTTTACAAAACTTATAACGTTCTTGGGGTGGCCATCTTTTGTAAAATCCTCTGGCAATGGGAATGCCTTAGGAGACAAAAGGCCAATAAATAGATATCTGGCTGCTTCCTTTGCAGGATGATCCGCACTCTCGTTGTCCTTAATGTCTTCATGTCCTGCCACCCAAATTAACGTAACCTCATTTATTTTGGCTAGTTACTTCAAGACCAGTAAGACAATCCCAAAGCAGCTTGGATTAAAAGATAAATGATGAACTTAAAGTCTTGAGTACTGCTTGGCTATCTGATCCACTCACACTTTTTTTGCGAGCGCACACTTCTATGACCTGGAAGTCTGCCTGGAAAATGGTACCTAGGTGATGAGACCCCCTGTACCTTAGCGAGTTGGTATTCCGGCCAATATATGCCCACGATTGCTCTGCCTTCCATTTTAGATCCATTTCTATACTATTTAAGAGATCCTTTTTTCATAGGTTAAGTCACCAAAAAGCCACTGTTAAAGGCCCCGTAAGATCATCCTGAATGGTATTTCAAAGTTATAATGTTTCTCATAATAACATCTGACATTGGGTTGACCACCGGGTCCTCTTAAGAATTCATCAAGGACTTTCAGGTGACCAACCAGATTACCGCTATTGATGAGATTTTCCCTCGGGGCATTTTATTGTCCTGAGTAAGGCTTCTTTCTTCACGTGCAGATGCTGTGGAAGCAGATCCAGTATAGTCTCTATGGCTACAATCGGTCAAGAATGCATGGTACGTTCGTGCAAGTCGTTGTAGCTTTGTAAACTAGCTTGAGCTGTATTTTGTTGAGTTTTTGGCCACCAATCGAGGGATGCGTATGTGACCATATGGGTCTTATAATGGGTATACATATATATGACCATATGGTAATTTATAGTTTTAGACCACATGTTCTGCCATGTTGCCACTGTGGCCTTCTCCAGGGCTTATTTAAGAAAGAACTTCAAGTTAGTCTGCAATCAAGGATAATGCCTAGATATTTGACCTGCTTTGAAAATTCCACTATGGTTTTCTCAAAAAATTGTGCTTTCTTTTTCTCCTGAATGGAACGATTACTGTTTTTCCATGATTGGCACGAAGTCCCACTGTCTGGATCCAGTTTGTGGACTATATTAAGAACATTTTGCATTACATAGATCAGAGATTATCCGTTCATGTCTGCTCCTGATTAATATGACCAAGTCGTCCGCATATCCTTGATTATCATTGCCAGAGGTATAGTCAGCTCCTGTTAGGAGATCATCGGCAACCAGAGATCATAGTAGAGGAGAGATAACCTCATCCTGGGGACATCCTTAAGAGGCCACCACTGTTGCCCGCCAAGTTATAGCTCTGATATCAGTATACTCACAAGGGAAGCCATTAGAATTTTATATAATTTCTATAGCTAGCGCAGTTTTGAGGATAAAGTGTCTTTCATAAAACACGAAAAATCTTCTCTCAATATCATTATCTGGGTTATGGTATCCAGTGACCGGGCGGTAGGATGGTATTCAAAACACCTTTTATACCTAATTATGCTATATTTGTATGGATACAGTAGAAAAAGAAAACTTCAATTATTCAAACTTAAGTCTATTGCGTCGTAGTGTGCAAGGTATCGGAAAGACCTGTTGTTCGTCGAAGCATCCGCCATCAAGTATATTTCAAGCATAGCTGATAGTTTTTCAAGGATGGCGTTCCTTCCACGCTCATAAAACACTGTGCCATCGTCCATCGTTTCCTTTTTTTTTGTTATTTATTTAATTTATCTTCAACCTGTGGTATTTTTCCGAAATAGTGGAAGCTTTCTTTGATTATTCCGTAACAACAAGTGCGACATTTCCAACTACAGACCTGTGGCTAATTTAATTTGGATTGGTACAATTTTTGAAGCCCTTGTTTGCAATGTTTTGTACTGTCACTGTATGCCCTTTCTACACTCTTTTCAGCATGGCTTTATAAAAGGTAACTCTACTACGATTAATTTGTTAGAGTTTAATAATTTCTGGATTTCTGTCATTGAAAGCGGTAAGCAAGTCGATTACATTTTCACGGATTTCATATAAAGTTTTCGATCAAATCAATCATAAAATTTTAATTCATAAGTTGACTATTCTTGGTTTTCCTACTGTCTTCGTCAATTGGTTTTGTTCTTATTTATCTGATCGCATGCAGCGAGTTGTAGATAATACTTCTGGTGTCCCTCAAAGCAACCATCTTGGACCGCTCTTTTTTTATAATTTACATCAATGATGCAAATTTTAGATTTTGACTAAAAGTATTCCTGCCTTTCTATGCTGACGATGATGCCAAAATCTTCTGTATTGTTTCTAATGAAAACGAGTGTGAAATTTTAAACTCAAGACTTAGACATCTTTCATAAGTGGGTGTGCTTTTAAAGTGTTTTCCTCTTAATATCAGCTATGTCCTTTTCTCGTAAAATATGAACTTCAGTTATACTTTAGATGGATGTTTTTTTACTATAGACTTGACAAAACCAAAGATTTGGGTGTCTTCTTATAAGACTCATCTTTCCTTCGAGTATCATATTAATGCAATTGTTGCCAAGGCTAATGCTAGTCTAGGGTTTGTAAAGAGATATGGGCGAAGGAGTTATACCAATATTAGAGTATACCACTCCGGTCTGGTCTCCCTTTTATGTTGTCTACATAAAACGCATCGAGGCTGAGCAGCGGAGTTTCGTTCGTTTTGCCCTGCGTGGACTTCATTGGGACAACCCTATTATTCTACCTCCATATATTGACAGACTTAAACTCTTTCCATTGGATTCTCTTGAGAATAGACGAAAAACTTCCAGAGTTTTTTTTTCATTTCAGTGTATACAAGGAGTGATAAATTCCAATAAGCTCTTAAATACTTTCTGTTCCAATGCGCTCAATGGGATACCATGACTTCCAATTTTATCAATGTCCCCGTCTTCTCTTTAACCACCAGTTTGATTGCATATTCTAATAAAAGATCAGCTTAGTTAAAGCATAGATGGCATATGGTTATGCCATCTATGGATTAAAGTTACTTTTCCTTCTCATTATTATTGTTATGGATACTTTTTGTTACCTCAGTAATCAGATTTTTGATGAAATTCTAAATAAATTAAATCCTTTCCCTATCTCCTTCCTGCCATGCTGTATTTGCGGCTTTATAATATACATAAAAAAAAAAAAAATCGCAAATAACCATCATTTTTACTATTCGATGAATCGTTCTGGAACGAAATACACAATACAAGAAACGACTTTAATGATATAAATTGCATATTTTCTGACATCCTATAATACTGTTATTAAATACTTAATAAAATCCTCAAAAGCGTGTTACTTTCTAAGTTAACTGGAAGGATATTAACGAGGTATGATGAACGTCGTAGCTATGGCAATGAATATCTATCTCATTACTTTTTTCAAGGAATTTTTCCTCATTTTTCCATAAAGATATCTTCCTTTCTCATCATTATAAAAATCGCATAGTTGAGTTGGAATTTCAGTACACGCTCTCGATTATGCTTCTAATTAAATTTTGAAGCATATATGCACCCTTTGAAGAGCTGTATATAGTCAGTGCATATATGTAGTACCTGCAAAGGTGTCCATATACAGACATACACACGCATGTATGCTGCATAGTTCGAGAGTTCTATTTTTATGAATATTCATGTTAACAAGGTGAAGATTTTCTTGTAAATTTTTTTTTTTTTTTTTAAATTGTCACCGTACCAATCGTCATCGGTTTTTTAAGTACCTAAATAAGAATGAAAAAAAAAAAACCCCCGATCAGTGACAGAGTGACACGAAACTCCTGATACAGGAGCAAAGTCGTCGTCTATACGTTAGGATTTAAGCTTGAGTGGACAGATAAGGATATATTGTAAAGAAAAGTGCCTAAAAGTAAAGGTCGAGAGATCCTTCTTTTTCCGATTAGTTCTTGTATAGAACTACAAAAAAAAAATAGAAGGAAAAATGCTTATACCTTCCCCTTTTGCCTGTCCATTTTAGCGCATATCTTGGATTCCCTACGCTCTGAATTATTTCTCTTTCTTGCTATCGGCACTACATACATAATATAAAATGTATAGATGGTATATAACAGTTGCATGCACATGGTTAAAAAATTGAAGATGGGTAAATATGTTACCCAGAAAAGAAAGGACCCAGAAAAGAACTCTATAAGCGCACGGTGTGCAGAGTCGGAAATAGTATATCGGAACGACGATGTTCAACCAACCTCGTCCAGTTAAAATGAGAAAAGAAAAGTAACCGGTTTACGTTTGTATTACACTTTAATGTTGTAGGACGTGTGGATGCTGCAAAGATGCTCCACGAGGCGAATATATATGTTATGGATACACAAGACAATAGTGTATATGTACCGCGAGATAGTAGGTACCTACCTAAGAAAAGAAATTTTTCGAGAAGGCGTAGATGGATGGAAGGAATGGAATGGGATAAGTTCTCGAATGGATATCGAAGAGACGACCAAGCTAAGATTTTTTCCATGCATAAAGAGTGAGTATCATCACATTCATGGACAGCCGTATTTATATATATATATATATATGGATGTATAGTAGAAGTAGATGCATCTGAAATGATTTGTTCTATAGTGTTTCCCTGGGATTCCGTTCAGAGTGTTTAGTTAAAGCAGAATTCCGCCCCCCCCCCGCAAAAATAATGCAGCAATGCTTTACAAGATCATTCGCAAACAACTCTTTCCTTGGTACTTACATATATAGGTACAAAAACAAGAGTAGTTTATTAGTCTGCTGTTGCTGAGTGCTGATGGGTATTGCGGGTATACTTTTCAGTATCATCTTCGGACCTCGCATAATAGTATTTCTTATGTCGTTTTTTTTTTTTTTTATATTCTTCAAAATCGTGGGTATGTTGATCTCTCTGTTGGTGTCTGTGGTCGATGAAATACCGGTTTCCGTTCAAAAGCAACAACTCTTATAAGAAAACGCATATTTATTATTTAAGATAGGTAGAGGTATTCGATTCGACTTCTCTTGGTAATTTGCTTCACAAGCAAAAGACAAATGGATAAACAATATCACATTGAACTGCGGAGTGTGTTTCATCCATTTCAAGCTATTTCTGGTAATATTTTCGTAATTTTCAACGCATAAATAGGAATGGGCTAATTTTTACTTAACCTAGGTACCTACTTAGAGAAAGGTCATTACTTGGCTTACGTATAGCCATGTACATTTACGAACATCAGACGATTTCGTTATTAGATATGAATTTGTCCTGTGTTCAAAACAACAGCAAAAATGCTAAACGATGTCAAATTAATCATCATTATGACGTTTTCATGACTATGGGGCTATGGCTGAGGGCTATGTATATATAACTAGCCTAACGACAGCTTGTTCAAAAATGGCTGTATAAGTCTAGTAGAACTTAACTTTGGTAACCATGTACAAGTTATAACTGTTTATGTTTTTTTGCCGCACCCCTACTGATCGCAGCTTGTTCGAACTAGTTGGGTAACGGGGGGGGGGGGGGCTAAGCTTTATAGTGGGGTTAATTTATTCTTTCCTTTGGAATCGTGCGCAAGTTGTAAAAGTGCAGAATTCTATCTCTGCTCCATTATCCCTTTACGCTGGTATTCCTCAAGGTTCGGTTTCTAGGCCCTATTCTCTTCTCCCTCTATATAAATGACCTCCACTTTACTGTGAATAGCGCTTCTGTGCAGTTGTATACCGATGACGTTCAGTTGTACCTTAGCTGACCCATAGGCCTGGTCGAGGACTGTATTGCTCGAATCAATGATGACCTACAGTACGTACACGAATGGGCAATGGGTAATGAGCTTGTCATTAACCCAAGCAAGTCTTACTGTCTGCCGGTATATAGAACCGTTTTCCCCTATATCTGATTTGTCTTCAGTTCGGTTGAATAATTTCACGCTTGAATATGTTGAGTCAGTTAAGAATTTGGGCATTCAACTCAATTCGAAATTTAGTTGTTGCGACTACATCAGCGCTTTGATGGAAAAAATTTATGGCAGTATTCGTCAACTTTCTATTTCCTTCAGTTGCCTGTCTGTGGATTTTTGCAGGAAATTGGCATTGACTCTTATTCTACGCCATTTTAACTATGGGAGCCTTATTCTTAGCAGACTAGACTTAATTTGTCAAAGAAGAGTTACTGTAGCCTTTACGACGTCATCCGTTATATTTATAAACTTCCTCGGAGCGCTCGTGTATCTGCTCTTGCTACGTCCCTACTCGGTAGCTCTGTAGAGGGCTATTTGACTCGTCGCAATCTTATCTTCCTTCATAGGCTAATTTACACTAAAACCCCTGCATATATATCCGAAAGCCTACAGTTCTTGCACTCGAATAGAGGTCTTCAACTCCTTGTCCCGAGATGTACATCTGGGTACCGTGAGCGCTCTTACTTCGTCCAAGCTGGCTGAAAATGGAACTCTCTTCCAAATGTAATTCAGCGCACAGGTTCCGGCCTGACCTTTGCTAAGCTAGTCAAAGATTACCTTAACTATAGTTATTAGATAGTAGATTGGTAGTATTTATTCTCAGATCTTAAAATTCTTGTTGAATTGTTTTAATTAATTCTTAATTTTATTTATTTATTTATTTTTCTTGTCTTTTGTTTTTAATTTGTTGTATTTGTATTTATTTACTTATTTTTTATTTTTGCTCTTTTCTTTGCCCTAAGTTCTCTTTTTCTTTTTCATCTTTGGATATCCTTTTTTTTGTTTTTTTTTCTTTCTCTATTTATTCATTTATTTATTTATTTATTATTATTTTATTTTTGCTTTAATTTTAATGTTACTTATGTTGTTTTTTTCCCCCCACCTAATTATACGTTATAAGATTTTGTAACCTTCTATACAAGGCCGAATAAATGTGTTGTATTGTACCAGTAGAATCAGGTTAGCTGATTTAGTTCACCCTTATTTCGAGATCACGTCACGATGCGCGATGGCGGCTACTTCCGAACAATGTTGAGCGATCACATTTTGCACAAAATGTCGAACCTCACGAATTGCTCAAACATTCCTACGTGGAGTCGGCTCTATCGTATGTGCAAATTTCAAGATGGGTGAAGAAGTTCAAGGAGCACCAGGACCTTGACTCTGGACGACCGATAACAAATCAACCCGATGAAAATGTGACTCGTATGATGCATGATTTGTTGAATTCTGACCGTCGAATGAGTGCTGGGTTATTAGCTGACATTTTGAGCATTCCGAAAAATGTTGTGCATCGCATCGTTAGGGACGAATTGAACATGCTAAAAATGTGCTCCCAAAATTGCTGACGAACGAGCTAAATGCCAATCGAGTGTTGATCGCAAGTGAACTGAAGGAACATGTGGAAATTAATCCTAATTTTTTGAACAATGTTTACCGGCGGTGAAGCATTGAAGACGACCCAGACGCGAAGCGTCAGACTACCGAATAACTCACCTCTATGTCCTTGAAACCGATGAGGATAAGGATGAGCATAAATTCAAAGTGAACACAATATTGATTGTCTTTTTCGACACTAAAGGTGTGCTCCACAAAGAATTTGTACCTCAAAGACAGACCGTCAACGCTGCCTACTATGTGAATGTTCTGGAAAGATGAGGAAATGGATCATCCGCGCGCGAAAAAATATCTCCACTATCTATGTACTTCATCATGACAATGCGCCCAGCCATACGTCTTTGCGCATCTGTAAGTTCCTGGCGTAACACAACGTGGCACCGCTACAGCAGCCACTCTACACTGTCCCGACCTAGTTCCGGCCGACTTTTTTTTTCCCGGGGGTAAAAACCACACTCAAAGAGCACTGTTTTGACAGCATTGACGTTATCCAATCAACCGTGATGACAGCTCTCAAGCAGTCGAGGCCTTCGAGAGGGCGTACTGGGTATGGGAGAGTCGGTGGAAAAAATGTGTAGATGTTAGTGGGGAGTACTTAGAAGGATTTTAAAAAATGTGTGCCGATATTGTCAATAAAACTTTCGTAAAAACCACACTCAAGGAACACTGTTTTGACAGCATTGACGTTATCCAAGCAACCGTGATGACAGCTCTGAAGCAGTCGAGGCCTTCGAGAAGGCGTACCGGGTATGGGAGAGTCGGTGGAAAAAATGTGTAGATGTTCGTGGGGAGTACTTAGAAGGATATTAAAAAATGTGTGCCGATATTGTCAATAAAACTTTCGTAAAAACCACACTCAAGGAACACTGTTTTGACAGCATTGACGTTATCCAAGCAACCGTGATGACAGCTCTGAAGCAGTCGAGGCCTTCGAGAAGGCGTACCGGGTATGGGAGAGTCGGTGGAAAAAATGTGTAGATGTTCGTGGGGATATTAAAAATTTGTGCCGATATTGTCAATAAATCTTTCGTAAAAATAATATATTTCATGATTTTTGGGACATACCCTATATCTAATGAAATTTAAGTCATGTGTGCCAAGTAGCAATAAGCAGCTGTGGATTAGTTCGGAGAACAATTTCGGGTACACTTTAATTTTCTTCGAACCGTTCGCAAATGGCACCGACAAATGCACTCACAAAAATTTGGCAACCAAATAGGCGGAACTATCTAGGTGCGCAAAAAACATGTGACAATCAGTTTGGGTTTGAGTGAAAACCATTAACCATAAAAGTTTCTTATGACATTGTCGCTGAGCTGCATCACAACTACAATTAATTTACTAAAAATACTAAAAATTACTATTTTACAACTAATATGCGGCTATGCAAGAGCAAAACATGTATACAAAAACATGTCTAATGAACAAACAAACAAACAAAAGAAACAGATCAAACTTTCAACCATCCATATTTTGCCAAAATGGACAATCGCCCATTTTCTCTAATAAATATGTCATATAGCTTGTAGGTACTGTCCACGGGTATTCATTTGTGGCTAACAACTACGGCATTGCGTATCACAATTATGCGTCTGTGGCTCGTAACTACTTAGTTGTGTTCAATCAATTAATATGGTACCTGGTTATATGCCTGCGAGCTTGTAGTTCATAATTCTTCAGTTTTAAATCAGAACTAATTGTTTGCAATCCACCACTCTTCCCGTAATTGTTTTTTTTTATATATTTAAGCCACCTATAAAAGCCATAGGTCTACTTTCAAAGGAGCAAATTCGCCATTAAAATTCTACATATCACTGAATGTCTATTATATCGTAGAACAATTATTGTTTATTGTGCCAAACTGTACTAAAATTACAAAATGGAAATCGGAAAGCGGAAAAATAAATGTAAAATGTAGTCTCCACTTTTAGATGAATCGCTCTGAAAAGATTTAAATGAATTTGTGTTTAGTTTGTAGTGAATTAGAGTTAGGAAACATAATTTTCTCGTTCAAAACTACATAGTTGTCTCTAACAACCATGAGGTTCTGTTCTGAACTGCAAGGCTGTAACCAACAGTCAACGTATTTCTATTCAGAGCTTCAATGTTTTCAATTGCAACCATGTATTTAGTTGTATTCATAACTACAGGGCTATATCAAAATAATGTGTTTCTCTTGAGAGCTTCAGAATTGTAGAATCCCAGCAAACATTACGATACGATATCGAGTCGAACACGATTTGTTAAGGTGAACTAAGACTTCCGTCTCGAAGTCGTTTTCGATTCCATATCAATCCGAAAAAGAATAAAAAGGAACGCTATATCGGATCGTAAAAACGATTCGATTCCGAGTCGTTTTATCGAAATTATCTCGAACTTTTTGAATGTATCTTCATATACTTAATAGCTTTATATATTTTCTGAAATGCGCATGAATTTCGCAACGGAATACATTTTCAGAACTTACAGTTCTTACTTGACTCTTCAGAGTAAGTAAAACTTTGAGTATATTAAAATGAAAAATTATCGAAAAATCAGATCAGCAAATTGTTTTAAGTCAAAACTTCGAGTTCATCTTGGAAAAGCGAAGTATTCTCAAATGATGAATTTTATTTACTTCCGAAACTATTTCTTTCCTACTCTTTCCTTCTTCGAGAATTCTTCGCAAAAGCAAAACTTCGAGAATTCTTCGCAAAAGCAAAACTTCGAGAATTCTTCGCAAAAGCAAAACTTCGAGAATTCTTCGCAAAAGCAAAACTTCGAGAAATTGTTTGCTGGGATACAGCTAAGTATAGTGCCCTTGAAAACTACTACTGACGTGTAGGTCACAACAATGTAGAGCTGTAATACACAACTAGTTAGTCATTCTGAGAACTATAGAGTTGTGATTCAGAACTATATATTTTCTGCTGAGTACTGGATATGGTTGTAGGCACGGTTTTATGATTTATTATTTTCTGATCTCATCGTCGAGTTTGCAATATTTGAGCTGGTGAAAATGGACACTGGAATCCGATTCAGGAATGTTATAGTATCCTTGACTTGTTGACAGCTGTAAACGCGCTCTCCGCAAGTTTCCGTAATAACTAAACTGGAACATAAAAAAACTAAAGATCACAACAACATTGAAAAAAGTCAAAATAATAGTTTTCTGCAGAATACAAGAATGATTGTAAGGACTATGTGCCAACCACAATTGACAACCATGGCTTGTAGTTCGCTAGATGGTTACTAGGCCAAATTAAGCTAAGTAAAAAGTTATAGGCTCGTATATAGATAATGAACTATTTTCAGATATAGTTGTCACAACCATATAAAAATCAAAGTTCTTAATTAGTATGTCAAAATAGGTTCAGCTATAGCACTTAGAATTCCTTACCAGAAGGTTGTCACAACCAAATAGTTCAAAGAAATGGTTTCCATAAATTTCTAACATCTGAAATTGGTTTTGAAACACAACCAAGAAATTACCAACTATTTGCAACTAAACTTGTTTTTGTTAAAAGTTTCTTACAACAGTGGTTTAGTTCGCAACAACTGACCCGCATTGCTACTTGGGAATGATATTTCGGGAATACTATTTTGATGAAAAGAAATCGATAAACATGTGAAAGGCAAAATGGAATAAGGGATAAAATGTAAACTCTAGTAATGATTAAATTTTTTAAATTTGTACCTTTACAAGACCCCGGACTTCATACGTAATTGATGGTATGTATTGATATTTTCCCCAAACTAATTCGAAAACGGAATGAGTGAAAAATTTTCAACTTAATAAATGTTTAAAATATGCCCGTAATGGTAAAAGCGCGCAACCATCATATTTATTATTTTCTAAGTAAGGCAGACTTGATTGCTCAAGGTGGCCCTCTGATAACATTTACAGTTACTGGGGTACTCCAGGGCGTCATTGGATAATCTGTATATCCATAACACCGTGTGTCTACAGTGAGTACCACATGGGACTTATGAGAATTGAGAGGCTCAATTTGCTAGCCAGGTCTGACTCTAGTTCTCCTTTCCTTGGACCAGAACTTGCTGTATGCGTTGCCAGCTCAGTGATCAGGCGTTTCTTCAAAGTGAATGTTCGCATGAAGCATGCGATGCAGCGAGGGACGAACATGAACACTTACAGGTGTACAAAACTTTTTCTTGTTGGGACTAATATGAATTTCATTGACCTTCTCTTGGCTTCTTTTCCCGGCCAGGCTGTATACTCTTGGGCGTTCGCTGTCCTATCTGTAGGACTGACGCTACATACCACATAATAGCCTGATACTACTAGAGATAAAGAGTGTTTTGTGAAAAATTAACATATTTTCTTAATCACGCTATAACTCCGAAACGGTTGTTATGCCCCCCCCCACGCCTCCCCCTCCCTGACATAATAATTTTTTGTTAGTGTAGTGAATACTATCACCTCCTGCCCAAAGAATTTCGTGTATTACGTAGAATCGTGGCCCGCAATAAGGGCTTCCATTATTTAAAATTTTAAAACACCCCCCCCCCCCCCGCCCCTACCCTAATCTTCCAAAAAACTACAAATGCACTGCAAAAACCATTGCTTGAAAGGAGCTGTAGAATTAATTTTAGCAACGTTAATCCTTCCTTACAGCCAAAGTAAAGAAATATCTTGAAAAAGTCAACTTAACAAAGACAAAGAAACCTGGACACAGATTTTAAAATCTTTCGGCCAGTGAAGAGCTTATGATTAATTGCACTCTCCTTCAGATTTGTTAGTTTTACGACTCTCAAGAAAAATGGACGAAAATGTTAGAAAAAACATGAATCGAGCAAATTTTATCTGTAAATCTTGTTTGTATAGGATTTCACTGAAAACGAGCTAAACAAAGTTCAATAGAAAAATAACATTTTTTCGCTTTAAGGACGAGATAATGAGATGCAAACGAAATATATCACAAGGGGATCGTGTGTTCCGTAGCCTTCCTTCTAACAGTTGTTTTATTTAAGGCAAATTCTTGGTAAATAGTAAAGATTGGACACAAAAAAAAATATATAAGACATCAAACATTTTAGTTACGTATTTTTTTTTATACCATATGCCATATTTTCCATATTTGGATTGACATATCTATTGACAGGATAAAAACAGCGGTTAGACAGTTATATCATCTCCTCCTGATAATGCATACAAAACTAAATAGAAGAATTCTTATCCTTCACTGTCATCTTTTGTCCCATCTTGCCTTATCCATGGAAAGACAAATAATGTGATTACGCAGTTCTGGGGGGTAGTTTACTTGTTCCAATTTATTGTCATTTTACCATTTTATCACTTTGTTTACAAACTTATTGCTTACAGATAAATATCCAGAATAAAAACAATCTGTCCGACGTGTACAGGTCAGTTATACAAAATAGAATAGAAGAAAAAAATCTATTTTGCACCTCAGTAAAAAGGGATTCGTATATGATAACGACACCTATGGAAATAATAAAGAGGCTGAAATTGTCATATATATTGATTCGTCCACTTGCAGCTCTCTAGAGCTATTCTAAAATCTGCGCGGGGCGGCCAAAGTCGCACGGCGTGATATGCAATAATTTCAGATTTACTCCACTGGGCTCACAATTCGTTATGTTAATAATCCTTTTGGTTTAACATATATGTACATACCTACATACTTTTTATTGGCAGTATAAGAATACATCGAATATTTTCAAAGCCTCAACCGTGAAGCCTTTCTTCCTTTTGTCGTATTCAGGACACCAACCTCTTTTTTTTTCCCCGTCAACCTAACTAACGTAGAATTTTATGTTTCTTTTTTATTAACCAGTTCGACTGGGAGTTTTTATTTTCATCTAAAATGCAAGTGATATGTATACGAGGAGGAAATTCCACCAAATCACTGTAGATTTCTGAGGCCTACAACTTGTTATTAGCATTTTGCGGGATATGCCAAACACATGACATTTGGCAATTCATGAAAAGGCAAACATATCTAGCCCAGGCATAGAGTTGTGGGTAATCCCTAAAAATTTGGAGCGTGTCACCTAGTAGTGGTACATGTCTCAATCTCACACACGGGGATTACACGGTCAAAATCAGCTTGAATGCATACCAACGTCTATTTAAATTTGACAGAAGATACAAGCTCATGATGCAAGAATGGTGTTGCAACGTAAATTTATGTGCATTTCGGCAATTATTATCAATCAATAAAGGAAGTCGAAGAATCAGAAAAACAGAAAAAAAAGCAAGAGGAAAGTATGGGTAAATGACTTTCTGGCAAAGCGAAAAGACGCTTCGATATAGAAAAAAATTTGCTGAAGGATCTTCTTTCGGAATGCGATGGGAAGCAAGTTTAGAAATTTCTTCAGGCTTTCTCATGAACAATTTCAGGAAGTGAGTCACGATTGGCTAGGTGGTACACACTAGAAGCTCTGGTCAATGCCGTGGTCGATGATTGAAGTCTCTCTTCACTGCTCTCGTGGCCCTTTATTTATACGGTCTTGAACGTTGTGGTGCTATGTGCAGCAGTTGTGGTATAGTCTGTCTCTCGATTTGGTATGTCTTCATTCCACTATAAGTGAACACGCATACTAGTATTCTGTAGGAAAATTGTATAAATAATTGTGGTAATGTATGACCACATATACATACATACAAATAGAGGGGTCAGTACAAGAGAACGTCCTTGCTTGAGTAATGTAAGGACTTACGAGTGCAAACAGTATAAAGCTTACCATGGCTATGTGACTTCGTTACAGATGATGTTGGTGTTTCTAACGGGACATTTCCCACAAATACTTTTTTTTACTGCATAAATTTATTAATTTAAAAATAGCTCCTCTCTCAAGTACCTACTTATTTTTCTGTCATCTGGAAAACTGTATAACGTCAAATTAATGTTCCGGATTGTATTCGGGTTCTAGTGGAATCGGGTACCCGGGTTCTAGTGGAATCGGTTACCTGGGTTCTAGTGGAATCGGGTAGGAGGGTACCCGCTTCCGAGTTTTTCGATTCCAACGTTACTAGGGTACCCGTGTACCTGATTGCAGGTTACCCGGATATAATCGATTCTCGATTTCGAATATCCGGATTTCCGGGTAAAATATCGGCTCTCAATTTTTTAATACTCCGATACATTAGTGAATTCGTGAATGCAGTCATAAGAAAAAAAATTTAATTCTGCTACCCAAATCGCACTTTGCTTGATTTTCCATATTAAATGAATTTTTCAATACCCGATTCCAAAGAATCGGGTACCCGGGTTGCTCGACTCTGACACGTGAAACCCGCGTACCCAGATAAGAATCGGGCACTCGAAAACACCCGGGTTTAAGAAACATTATGTCAAATCCCTATCAACTGGGCTGCCATGATTTTTCATCATGCACGCTCGCTGAAAGCTGAGCTGCCTACATGACAGTTTCGATTACAAGAGCAATTATTATAGCCTGCATGCAAGCTGTACTTGCTCGTGTAAGCGCCAAACTATCTGCGCATGATTTTCTCAATTTAAAGTTGTCCTGCAGCTCTATTTTCTCTTGTAGCAACCAATTTGGCGCTCTTAACTTGAGTTACCTTTATGCTGACCAAAGTTGATAAAGCGAACCATAGCGGAAATTAAGTTTTAATTTTTTTGTTAAGTTAGTTAAAAACTGATTGCCTGACTACGAAACGATTACACTCAATGAAAAGTCTTGACATAGCTCATGTTTTGGCAGTTTTCCGAGTTTTGATACAGGCTGCTGCAAAGGTTTAAATGCCTTTTGGAGCAGGAACTATTCTATCTTGGGAGACTGAGCTCTGGCGCAGGAAGTGGCGTCGACAGCTTGATCTGTTACCGATCAACCACTCTACGAATAGCTGACCTGAAATAGCATTAAATTTAAAAAAGAAAATCAAGTCTTCTTATCAGCGCCTTGAAGCGTACGAGAGAAGCTGTAGTGACGCCAAGCAGGAGGAGGACTTCGATTCTTCAGTTCCTGTCCCTGTGACAACCTGAATAGATGCTATTTGACTAAGAAGGCGGCAGTGCTGGGACCAAGTCGACCGTATGTCGCCTTGGCGGATGCCACTGGAGGAGTGTCAATGCTAGTGCTGCCTGTTGGTCTTGCTTTTGAGCAGTCTGTACCAAGGCAGCCCTATGCCAACTTGATGGGCGTGGAAATGGCAGCGATGATGCCTGTACTATGGAAGAATTCCCTGGTTATGCATCAGATCACCGGTTCGCTTGAAGTGGTCAGGAAATGCAGTTCTGCAACCAGGTTAATCAGTTCGCCGGTTTGCTTGTGGTGGTCTGTTGGTGGCTCAGAACGAAGCAGTTACACACTGATCTGATTTTGTTATTAAACTTGAAATTTAAGGTGCATTATCATCAGCATATTTGCAATCAATATCCAAATATGAAAATCTATACCCTATGAACGAACGCTGAACTTGACCATTTAAAGAACCGTAAAAGAGCCGTCTATATTAGACAAAATTATCAGTACAGACTTCATTTCGTCCGTTCATAAAAATTTAAGCACTTCAAACATCCAACATTCAACAAATTACATTGATCTCCTTCAATATCATATACATCTCCTCTCGGCCCAGATACTTTACCATCTCCTTTCTATCATGCAATTTAATTTTCAAAAACTTTGATCAGATTATTCTCAGAGTCTAAAGTTTGGACAATTTGCACAGACATCAACCACTACAACAACAAGAAACTATATTTTTTTAAAACTTCAAGATGAAGCAATTGTGTGACTAAACGTCTTCAGATTTGAGATTCGTTAGCCCTTCCTTCCACCAAGCACAGTGATGACGGAGGAGACGTTCGTCTGGTCTGGATGGAGAAGAGAACAATTCAAAAGTCATTTTCGAATCTAATTATTATGTGACTAATGAAGCTAAGACATTGTGGATATAAGAGCACTCTTAATGACATTCGTCTCTATTAAAATGTCATCGTGCCGCACTGTGTTGGCGTAGACTAGGAAGGAAAACACGTAGATAAAAAATGAGAATTAATTTACCTATCGTACCCCACCCTATATGGGCGGTTGGATGAAAACAATATCAAAAAATTTATTGTGTGAACTAGAAGATTGGATTTTAATGCCTAATCTACAATGCATGGTAAAACCACTTCGTCAAAACGATATGTGGATATTTGTGTTTGCTTCCCACTCATGCATTTGAAAATTCATGTTTGCAAAAATGTCTCCTCTCTTTCATTCATTTGACGACATGACCACGATCTCTTAATCAGCAAAAACGATGTAGTATTACCTCAGGTGTATTCAGCATAATTTAGAACCATATAGGGGAATTTAGAACAAAACAGCTGTAAACTGGAACTTGTACTTTCAGTCCTGAACGGAATATTTTATATTATTCGACTTGTCCCAAACAATTTCTTAGTTTACTAATGAAATCGAGAAAGCAATTACATTTATGATAATTGACAGGTCAACAGCTGTTTAATTTGACACCTTACCACTACTTACATATTTCGTGTATTTAATATACATTCTTCAGCAAACAATATCGTTTTGACGACGTGGTTTTACCATGCATTGTATAGATTAGGCATAAGTGTTTATGTTTTAAGATCCCCCTCCTTCCCATTCAGTTTGTTTTGAGTAAGGTATAGCGATTTATGCATGTATGTTGATGGGTTTTATCTTTTATTCTCTTCTCATAGCTCTGGTAAGAGGTGAATAGTACATTGTTTATTGGTGTAAAAGAGAGCTATGAGTCTTTTTATTTCTGTTTCGTGGGATGAAAAGAAAGATCCCAAGCACGGACACCAAGGTGGCCCATTGTTCTAACGTGCTAAGCAGGAGAAGCTACAAAACTATAGAACTTGACAGGAAACTATAGGTATGAGAATAAGTCAGGACCGTGCTAATATGGGTTTCGAACCCACGACCTCTGGGATAGTAGTCAGCGCGCCTGCAAACCGAGCTACCGAGGCCCTATGCTTTCTGCATCGGTTTTGAACTTTCATAGTACATGAAAATTTGTGGTAACGGTTCGGACCTAATCGTAGAATCGAAATTGTTTGTAATCAAAGTGTGAATATGTGGACATTTTGTCAAAGTGTGATTATTTTATTAAATTGGTCAATTCTCACTCTTTACTCAGGGGTCGCCTTTACAGGATGAGACTTGTTGATGATCCTATATGCAGGGGTTCCGGAGTGGAGTCCGAATCGGTGACTCACTTTCTTTGTCACTATCTGGCTCTCTCAGGAAAGTGTTACAGATTCTTTGGCTTACACCTTCTGAATGAACTGCATGAAGTCGGCAAGGAGGGTTAGGAGCCAATAGTGAGGTTTATAAGACCGTCCGGTTTTGATCTATGAGAAATTTCTCATAATTTTTGAGGGTGAACAGTGGGCCTTGCTGTGGCCTACATTCCAGGGACCCTTAAGCGTCTCAACCTCTTTTCAATTCATCCATCCATCCATTTTCCATACTTTGTGATGTCGTTTGCTCAGTCGGTCGGGATTGCTCGGGCGCCAATAGTTGGGTCGGTAGCAAAACGTCGAAATTTGACTCTGGGTAGCTTCAGTGGAGTGAGGCTTCCAAATTGACAACAGTTGGGTTGGGTTCAAATTAATTCTTTATTCTCTTGCGTCCTTATTACAAATGTAAAATGATCTATATTAGTAAATTTCTTGTCTAGGTTTCCTAAATCTAATTTAAGTGTGTGACAGGAGAGACTGCCGTTGTACACGTACTAACTAGTAGTTTCCGTTGCTCACGTACCACCACTAGTCCTGCGTTGTTTACGTACTGGTGACAGGATAGCTTTTCCGTTGTACACGTACTACCAATAGCTCTCCGTTCTGCACATACTGGCTCACAGGCAGGTTTGAAGTTGGAGGAGGATTTTCTAGGTCTCCCGGACAAGCCAGTTCAATTTGCTAGAAATGTTGTGCAGGAAATTCTGGTAGGCGGATGAAGGTGTCTAGTAAATCTATACTGCCCTACTTATAACATCAATTCAAAAAGCTATTGTGAATTACATAAAGGAAAATTTTCTATATAAAACTTCACTCATACATTTCTAAATATCTATCAATGTACATGTTCGTTACAACTTGGTGCTTAAATAACTATTTTACCTTTGAATTCAATCAAGTGCACTCCCGTGAACTTTTTCTCGAAAAAAATGTCCACTGCACTTTGATTACTCAGTAGACGGAAATTCATTATTATTAGACTTACCAAAACCAGAGATTTGAGTGTTGTTTTTAACTCTGGGTATTCTCTCTAGGATCTCCATCTTGAACAGCGTTAATGTCTGGACTTCATAAAAGGATGGTCCCGTGAATTCAACTCTCTCTCTCTCTCTCTCTCTCTCTCTCTGTATTGTACTTTGGATAGAGTTAGACAAATCTTAGAGTATGCCTGTCCTGTCTGGACTCCTTTCTACTACTTTTAATTTAACCGAGCTGATGATGGCAACTTTTCCCTTCACCCTAATATAAAAACAGTTAAATATCTGTACATACTGACGTCACTTATGTCATCATAAAAGTGCGGGGCGACAGGTAATTTAAAACTGAAGTTTTGATTTTTATCACTGGAAGATGTTTGAGCACCTTTGTTACACAACTATGACCATATGTATGTATACATATACCAAGTCTGAAGTAATTAAAAACAAATTTTTTTTCCCACATACATATGATTGTGGCGGGACAGCTCTCGCACCTCCGAAATATAGAGGAAGGTGTGCACAGGTTGGCAGGTTGATTGCATTGCCAGCACCTTTCTGAACATACTGTACTCTTTATATGTAGGTATACCTTGTGAATGCATTATGTATGTTCATACTTCAGAAGACAATATTACTCCACATGAATTACATATATAGATAAGATCCGGATCAGTAATATGTGAAAATAATTTTGGCGCTCCAGGGGATGGTTGAATACTGATCACCCACTTCTAAATTCATGACACCTCCTCCAAGATGAGTCCCAGGAATGAATTCCGGTCATTGCAAAATCGGAATATAATTAAAGCGAGCCCTGAGGCGCTATCTGTAGACCCTGAAATTTTGCGCGCTGAGTGCTGTACACCACACCATCATCATCCTATCACACCTGCACTAATTAACGTGCGTTTCTCTTTTACATTGTTCGGTTGTCAAGTCAATTATCGTATTATTATATAACAAAAATGTTTCTCGTATTTTAATTATTATTTTCTTATCTGTTTTATTTCGCCCTTACATAATGCCCGCACAACTGCGCCTATATAGGATGCGCGAAAATAATTTGAAAATGATGACCTGAACGGATATTAAAAATTTTAAGTTTGCCATGAATAGGCAAATAACTGAGAATCTGGGTTCGAGGGAGCTCCTAAGTAAAAAAGAATCAAGAGTCCCAAACTAAACAGCCCAAAGCTGCACATTGATAAGTCTCAGTGTGTTTTGTATTTCTAAATGCCACTTACGATGATGTTGATCCTAACCTTTTGTAAGCCTTGGAAGGTACAATCAAACTTAGAAAATACAAGACAACCTTAACTGAAATATGGCAAGACCCCAGTGATTTGACTAGATGGCAACGTAATTTGTGAGAAAGAATTCTAGCTGACAACCAAAGACGACGCAAGGTAGCATAGATTTTAAATAGAGTTGAATCGACATGGTCGCAACATTTCATATTAGAGTTTAGAAGAACGTCCAAATTACGCATCCTAGATTCATATGGAATAGCTGTGCCATTTAATTTGATAAGTAAACCACGAGAGAAGGCAATGTGCTGAGGGACTTGACAGGGTTAAGATTGAGATTGTTATTATTTAATCACTTACATCTCACTCAAGTCATCATTAGTGCGGGCCACACAGTCTTCGATGAGTTCGATAGGCTGGGAAAATTAAATTTGGACATTATCGGCATATATGTGTATGTTACCATCTCGGATCACTGAAGACTCAGATCCCTGTTTTTTTTCCTTTATTTTTGGCTGTTTGTTTTTTACCATAGACTGCTGTTTGTTTTACCATAGACTCGGATAACCATTGTCTTCGAAAGCTAGTAGAACTATGAACTTCATAGGTTCAGCCATATTTCAGGTTGCTCAATCCGATATTATCTCAAACAGGGGGGACTGATTCACTTTTATTGTATTATATGTGCGAATTTTTCCAGCACACCTTGTTTTCACAAATTATTTATAAAAGTCTCTTATTCTGTTCAAATGGCCCGTGTTGTAATGGTATAGGTGTTTCATCGAGCATTGGAATTGTCAAGACGATCAGCTAGAAATATCGATATCTATAACATCAGAATATATAAGAAACTGATACAATAATCACAGAGCGAATTCGAATGGATATTGGGATTGAAACCAAGGGATACATTTAGCATGTCTTGTAATAGTTTCCCAGGCTACAGTAGCTATAAATTATGCAGTCAGCCTACTAAAGACAACCCGTATTGTGCCAAGTGGCGAAGATATCGGAATCAAAAGTTTTTTTAATACGCACAGTATGCTTGGTTCACTCAAAGGATTACAAATCTAATAGAATTGTGAAATCTTGTATACCATAGAAATAAAGATATTTCGATTTACTAGGCCGTGTGTGATATTGAAAATGAGGAAAAATTCCATGGCCCAATGTCTAAATGTTGGTCTTATTTGTTGAACTATCATTACAAATGTATCTTTTTCTTTCGACTACCAACACTCTATTCGTTCGGTTTCCGGTCCCACATGTACACTGAGTATCTACATGATCGTAAGATCTACATTTTTACAGCATACAAACTCGTAAAAGTCTTATCCCATCCTAAGAAGTTGTTCAGTTTAACAGAATAGTCCTATACACGTTTTCGCCAAATCATTCGAAGAGATTTCCTATAAACTATCAGCCAGATTTTCAATATAAGTTTAGTTGTATGGATAGCAATAATCTTACTGATTTAAGTCTGTTAGACATTTCAATCTATTTATATTTATAAATTCGTCAACCAAATTTTCTCTCTGTAGTATCAAATAACCCATTTAATTTTCTTTTCATTTTCTATGGAATACCGCAAGTGTCCATTCTGAGTCCGTTATTTATTTGCAATCTTTTCTAATCATCGTTAACAATGGAATTGCAATTTTCACGTACACATACGAGTTAATAAAAGATCCATCTGTAGATGATCTTTCGAACGCGTGGTTTTTACTGAAATTTCTTCAAGTCAATAATAATTCTGTGTATAGAGTTTATAAGATCGCACCACATTTTGCAAAGGAGGAATCGTAGTATTGAGGTTTAGAAAAATGTCTCTCCAGCTATCACAGGACACTGTTTCTTCGGCAAACATGAGGGAGGCGAGCAAAACCCATAATTTTTTTTAGAAGCCATTGGTAACGTGAATGTCCCAGCTTATCCTTGAAACACACTAGGTATTTATATATTTAGCTATAATCAGGGGAAAGCAGGTAAAGAGCTCGGAGGAAGATTGCCCATCAGTCTAACCTAACTTAACGTTACTTACAGCAAAAATACAAAGCCGCACGAATGGATTTCCTGCCTATATTGAGTTAACTTAGCCTGCGGAAGGGATGTCATAAACATGACTTTTCATGAGGAACGGACTCAGAGGTTTAATCCAAATAAGATCATTAGCTATTGGTATTATTTTCGTTATTGGAGGAATCTTAGCCGTTGCTAAGGTTGAGGTTGCTGCGAGCTGGTTGTTTGTTCTGCGGCGATGCAGTTCTTGTCTTTTGTACTTGATGATGGAATATATATCCGGCATCTGGTTCCAGTTGTGCGTGTCTCTCCCTGGGATCAGACTATCCCTGAAAAGCATCAATATAGAGTCTGCCAAACAACTTGAGGCCGTTCCTTACGTAAGGGTATCCCTATAACAGCTGACCTGGAAGCTCCCCTGAATGGTAGCTTGACAGCTGGTCTGGAAGCTCACCTGAATGGGACCTCTGGTATTCCGTTGGATTGTCCCTTTGACATAGCTGGCCTGAAATTCCAATAAAACGAAGCTCTGGAACCGTGTCAATTTTCAATTATTTTCCGGTGTTGCGATTCTCAGAATTCTGCAATCAGACTGTCCCTCTATGACAACTTGTTTGGAATCCTGTTCGACTAGAAACTCTAAGTTCTGCTAATCTTCTGATATCCTTGGCGTTACAATTCGCAGGCTGCTGCACCACTTAGGCTGTCCCTATGACAGTTTGCCTGAGCAAGAGACCTAAACGCTGTAAAGGAACGGGTTATCTGGTTTTAAGAACAAAAAATTCCTAGTTGGTAAGGAAATTGTTTCTTTTTTATTTTGCTTAAGTTGATTCTTTTTGTTTTTTTAAGTTAGACTGACTAAATTTATGTTTTTTGTTTGTGCTTTCTTAATTTTATACAAGCAAAGCCTTTCTGCATTCAGCAAGGTATTTTAGACGCTAATTTCGACATAAATGTAGCTAAGTTTACAATACATAATGGTTGGTCAAGTGCACAAAGGTACCTGTTGTAATAAACAATATATTAAAAGTAAAATTTAAAAGTAAAGTTAAATTACAATGATCCCCAAAGAAAAGTTCTCAGAAAACCTTTGACCTTTACTCAAAATGAAGGCAGTTATAATTTTCAACAAAGAGTTTTTTAACAGAGTTGTACAAAACAAAAACATTCTATAAAGTTTAACCCTTTTAAACCTTCCAGGTAATTGAACTATGTATAATAGGAGAAGAAAAGTTCCATTCAAGAATAAAAGCTAACTTAGATAACAATTTCCCATTACCACATACCGCATTCATTTATTTATCAGAAATCAAATCCAAAACGTGGACATGATGACGACAAATCTTCAATTTCAAACCATTTTCAATGTTGGTGGCCTCTTTAACAACCCAAGCAATCAGTTGGATATCTGTTTTGTGTCCATTAATAGCCTTCCAAAATGGAAGCAATAATGGCTATAACCAAATAAAGCCGAAGGGCAATGTCAAAATATGTACACACATAAATACACATGCATACATACATACATATGTATGTCTATATGTACATGAATAAATCCATGTCATTCTGATAGCGCTACTCTATAATCTCGAACGCTCAACTTCTTCTTCCTTTGATTGATCATTGCCGTTGATAAAATGAGCTTCTTTCTTCAATTGTTCGAGATTGGATCGAAGTCGTTGTTGTCGTCGTCGTCGTCGTCGTCGTCCACGTCGTCTTCGTCTACAAAGAACGACTGTCTGTCTATTATGTATACACACGTACACACAAAACGATTGCTTCCCTGGACTGACATGACCTTCCTTAACTTGATATAAGATCTATTAATGAGAACGATCGGTTTCGTCTCTGTGCATTTTCTTACTACATGTGTACATATCACATCCATCCAAACTAGACACTACCGATCTTCTCTGATCATGCGTAGATTCAAACTAACTACTTTGTTCCCATACTACCCTTACTACTGGACAATCTATCTAACCAAGATTAAATCGGGAATTAGATGGATTTTTGTAACAATTTAACTTCTAATATGATCTGATATGGGAGCATCAACTTGAGAATTCATATCCGTTTGTCCTAACATTACACTCAACGACAATAGCATATCATCGGGTCACCAAGAAAACAAAACAACAAAAAAATATTTAGCTTTTACCTTTTCTTTTATTTTTTCATATGTATCTCCCCACTTCGCTCCATCTTACCCTCTCAGATATAAATCTTGTTTGTTGCCCTTCTTATATGCGCACGTCTTTTTGAAGATGATCAAGAAGAGAAGCTAAAATCGCATCTTTTGTCCTAGCGGGGCTGAAATATGCATGAAGAAAAAGATTTCATATGGGCATTATAGGAGACAATTTAGGACAGCGCGGGAAAGATAAGAATCAAATCACATTTGAATATGTGCTCTAAGTTAAATGCGCAGGAGGAACCAATCAAAGAGTTATTTGACTTAATGTCTATGACTACGACCATTATTGGATTTTAGATTTTACTTGGTGTCATCATCATCAGCATCATCTCACCATATCATCGCTGAGATCAGTTTTTAAATATTTCCTATGCCCCTTTTTCTATATGGATTACAGATGAACTGTACAATTTGCATGGATCTTGCTTTCGCCATAAAAAGAACTGTAATAATACACAGAAATGAAGAAACTTTCCGGACGTTTATTCTTATAGTATTCACTCTCCGTGGTGGTGGTGGAGGTAAACTGTCGTGAGAAAGCTTTTCTTCCCACTGCTGGTGATGTTTTATCACCCCCCCCCCTTTTAGATAGACTTCTGCAAAATGTAAGAGACGAGATTTTGGTCTGTCGAAATTACCATAGTGTGGATATGCTACTGCAAAATACAATGACAATGAATGTGACTCCCATTTCTCTTCCAAAGCTCTTGATGATGTCTTGTTTTGGCCCTATTATACAGGGTGTCCCGTATGTGGTCTGGCACCCGGAGGTTACGGATAGGTCATGCTTAGACAAACAAAAAATTGTATTGATGGGGGAGGGGAAATCGTAACGGTTTCCGAGATAACGGGACTTTACGATATTTGGGTATGTTTTTATAGATCACCCTGTAACTTCTGAACGTCACACCCTATGATGATGATTTAAACATTGGTAGATAGATAATCGTTGGACCTTTCCAACGGTCTATAAATTTTTTCCTCGCCTTTAAAGTTTTGAAGTTATGGCTCAACAAAGTTAAAATTTCGGAATTTTTACTCGTTGTTTTTAATTTAACTACTATTTTTATCAAAAAACACGTCATCAATATCAATTTTTCATATTGAATTTAAAAAGCCCAAAAGCTTAGCTTTAAAATGACCTATCATACTCTGTACCCAAAATGTAACCCTTTCTGCGTTTTTTGCACTTTTTCCTAAGCATCTCCAGCGAAAATGGCTGAAAAAGGTCATTTCCAAAAGATAATTGCCTACTTTCCGGCACTTATTGAATTTTTCACCCATTTTCGCTGTATAC
This sequence comes from Dioctria linearis, assembly GCA_963930735.1. Lineage (NCBI taxonomy): Eukaryota > Metazoa > Arthropoda > Insecta > Diptera > Asilidae > Dioctria > Dioctria linearis. The sequence continues at coordinate 20,878,648 of OZ005741.1, forward strand.
GCTTAAGAAAAAGTGCAAAAAATGCAAAAAGGGCTACATTTTCGGTACAGAAAGTGGTAGGTCATTTTAGAGCTAAGATTTTGGGCTTCTTAAATCTAATATGAAAAATTTATATTGATGACGTGTTTTTTGATAAAAAAAATAGTGGTTAAATAAAAAACAACGAGTAAAAATTCCGAAATTTTAAATTTGTTGAGCCATAACTTCACAACGGAAAGGGTGAGGCAAAAATTGTATAGACAATTAGAAAGGTCCAACGATTATCTATCTACCAAAGTGTAAATCATTATCACAGGATGTAACGGTCAGAAGTTACAGGGTGATCTATAAAAACTTACCCAAATATTTTAAAGACCCATTATCTCGGAAACCGTTACAATTTCCCCTCCCCCACCCGTACAATTTTTTGTTTGTCTAAGCATGACCTATCCGTAGCCTTCGGGTGCCAGACCACATACGGGACCCCCTGTATAATAATTTTGTCAGCTGTCTTTTTCAAATTATAAAAGATGAATTTGATTCGTATATAGTTCACGAAAAATTCCGTCATCATTTCCAGAAAGAGAGACAGAAGTTCCTGGATATTCCATTTTCTTTTGAGCGATCGTAGATTTTGACTTGAAGAATGTATGCTTCTTTGGACTTGAATATAAGTATGCGGCGACACTTCTGGTGCTGAGTCGTACATTTCCTAACACTTGACCAAACCAGCATGGTAAACCTAACAAAATTAATCTTGAAATTCGCGTCTAGTAATACTTTGCTGAACGTACAAAGGCTTAGCTAGGTAAGGCTTTTGGTTTTGTGAAAAGAAAAAATATATATATATTGTTACGGGCGTGGCCTTCGTTCGTTATTTAAAACACAATATTTCGGATATAATTCAAAAGTTCTTTCTTTAGTTAAGTTTACTGTTTACTCTCACGATTCACAAACAATTATCAAATCAACTCTTTAGTTATCGCTAGTACTGTTCTTCTAATTATCGCAATCCAAATAGTTTACTTCATTCACTTCACTGTCTGAAATAATACTCGCCTTCTGGATGTGAGTAGTACTCTACAAATTATCCTAGAACCTTCCTGAATATTCCGTTCTCCAACCCCAGTTTACTAGGATGTCACTAACCTAAAGTTGTTTCCATTTCCAATAGATGTCGCTTGTATCACTTTGTGGCGCGTAACAATATATATAAATATTCCGAGTGTCGTCTCTCGAGTATGATGCAATGAAATGTAATGGGATGAGGTTTTTATTAATAATCGCTTGGACAATAAAGTTGAAATACTCGTCTGCACACTTTCTTATCCATACGATAAGTACGTTCCCTTGAAGACTTGCAATATTCGTTCTGATCAATGCCCTTGGATAACTGGAGGGAGGGATGCTGCCATGGCTGAACGTAATTTGTTATTAAAAAGATACAAACGAACTAGAGATTCTGCGGTCCTTACGGAATATAAAAGGGTGCGTAACAGAGTAACATCCATGATTCGAGTATCTAAGCGCTCGTTTTTTAGTTCAAAGCTTGCTACGTGTCTACCGGCTAAAAAGTTGTGGAAAAACATCCGGAGTCTAGGCGTACATGGTCGTGAACCTGTCAACATAAATGCAGACCTAAACACTCTAAACCATTATTTTACTTGTAGTGCAGGTGGGCAAGCATACTTCAAAATGGGATTTGGCGACATAAAGAAAATTGAAAATAGCGTTAGCCTTGTTCAAGTGTGACTTTTAGTTCGTTGAGCTCTGCAACAACTGGTAACATTGGCGATGCTGTGGAAGATTTTGTCTTTGCATGTGTGGATGGCGCTGAGGTTCTTTCAGTGATATTCTCTATTAAATCCACAGGTCCTGGTCCAGATTCACTTCCACCTGATTTTGTGAAAGTGCTCGCTCCATACATATTGTTCATATTTATAATTTTTGCTTAAGCACGTCCCAATTTCCAACTCAGTGGAAGAAAGCACATGTAACGCTAATTCCTAAAATGCCCTCTGCTTCCAATTCCAGCGACTTTAGACCAATTAGCATGCTTAGTTTTCTTGCTAAAGTTTTAGAAAAAATTATGTCCCAACAAATCATCAAATTTATTAATGAGCAGAGGACTTGGACAATGTGACAGTCTGATAATCGACATGGGCATAGTTGCGAGACTGCACTTCTGAGGGTATCTGCAGATATGTGTGAAGCTCTCGATAAGGACCAGATGACAGTACTTGTTCTTCTGGATTTTACCAAGGCATTTGATTCCGTAAACCACCCAAGATGGCTTTCAAAGTTGAAAAATCAATTGGGCTTTTCATCCTCCGCCATTCAGCTTGTTGCTGATTATTTACGAAAAACAGATGGTAAAAGTAAAAGATCTTTGTTCTGATCTTAAATATCTTCGCTCTGGTGTTCCACAAGGTTCCATTATTTTCCCTCTACTTTTCACCTTATATTTAAATGATTTACCGAATGTTGTTACTATAATTCCTCTATTCACTTTTACGCGGATGACATCTAGATCTATTTTAGTAGACCAATAGGTTTGATGGAGGATTGTATTTGTCGCATTAATGAAGATCTTCGTAGCATATATGACTGGTCACTGCTGAGTCAACTTTCGTTAAATCCAACTAAGTCGGACTATAGGAGCTGGATTGATAAATCGGAACTCCCTCCGGTTTTATTAAATAATTCCGTTCTCGAGTACCTTGACTGCGTCAGGAATCTTGAAGTTTATTTCAGTGCTGATTTCAAGTGCTGCAGTCACATTTCAAATTTAATAGGGAGAATCTATTGCACTTTACGGCAACTTTGGATAACGTCTGCTTGCCTTTCTGTGGGCATGCGCTTACAGTTGGCTAAAACGCTACACATTCCAATCTTTGCTTATTGTAGTACCATCTTTAGCAAACCTGATGCTCGGTGCCAGAGAAAGTTAGATGTTGCCTTTCAATGATGCAATACGCTATATTTATAGACTTCCTCAGAATGCTCATGCGTCTCAGTATGTATTGTCACTGCTGGGCACTCCTCTAAAAACGTATTTAGGCCGCCTTGAACTCATTCTTCTGCACATACTGATATATAGCAAGCTTCCGGAGTATTTGTATGAGAGATTGCACTTCTTGCATTCGGGAAGGGGTTGTCTGTTTCTAGCCCCTCGGTGTTCCTCTCAATACGGTGAGGGCTCTTACTTTGTTCAGGCAATACGGAAGTGGTAGTTTCTTCCTGCCAATATGCAGCGAACGGGCTCTATCAAGCATATTTCGTCATTGTTGAAAGATTTAAGTTTTTAGGAGCGTAAATGGCATGTACATTTTATAGTTCGTTAGTTTTCTTGTTTTACTTATTTATTTTATTATTTATTTCTAGTCAGGTTAGGTTTAATTTTTTATTCTTTTTTTATTTCCATTAACTTTAATTTAATTTTTTGTTTCGCTTTTATGTATTTATTTTTTTTCTTTTATGGTGGTATGTTTCGGGTTTTTTTTTTTTACAACTTGTTTTACGTTATTTTATTATTTTATTTATTTGTTTATGACTTTTCCTTACTTTTCATTAATACTTCTTCGTTACCTTAATCTGTTTTAGTTAGTTTTAATTTTGAACCAGGAACCATTGCATAAAATTAGAAGTACGTAAAGATATTGTAATCTTTGTACATTGGCCTTTAATAAATTTATTATTTATTATTATTTATTATGATAAATAAAAATAAAGTTTTTAAGTACTTACTACCAGAACGACCCCAATTTAGCCCGTTTGCAAATGGACTGATAAGTAAGTGATATTGAAAAAAGACCAAGTTATCTTTATCCCGCTGTTTCAAGCCATCCAATCGAACTGGTTCGCGCCATCCGGATGAACAGCAGCATTTGAGCGATTCTATACAGATTATCATAGAGACAGTCTGCACTGCTGGTTAAAGCTATCGAGACAAATATCCGCCTCCCAGCAATTCTGCTGGCTCAACCATTTCAGGCAGATTGTTGCAGGTGATAGTCTGGATTCATTATCTCGAAAACTCCTCGATACGCCTGACAGCCTGAGTTCAAGCTATTGCGTGGAGGAAAGTTGTGAACAACTGAGTTTTTTACTATTTCTTCTATCTATCTTCTATCCAGAAAACCTAACTTTCAAGTTGTCCCATGTAGTAAATGTAAAAAACAAGTAAAAAAGCTAGAATCGGTCTAAGACCAATTCTTATGATACCCTAGATGAATGCCCTTATAAAATTTCGTATTGTCACCCTTCTGTGCAAGTTTGATTTTTGAAGTGGTTGTTCGCATACATTTCTAAAACGGTGTGTCGGCCAGAAAAAATTATTATAACCAATTTTATAGGATTTCGTATTCTGAAGAAGTTTTTAGTACAATAAAAATGTCTTGGACTGATCGTTTTCATTGTATACGTAAAAAACCTAAATTTTTATATGGCAACACCAAGAAGGAGTTGCCCGATTTAGTCCATTTTTGAAATTTTATTTGCTAATACAATGAAAACACCAATTAGCAAATTTCAGCTCTCTATGTGGACGCGTTCTTAGGCAGTGTCCAAATATATAGTGGAAAACGAAAATTTTGTATGGCAACCCTACGAAGGCGTTGCCCGATTTGTCTCATTTTCGAAGTTAATTTTACTTTTTTTTTTTAAAGTCCGTGTACAAAATTTCAGCTTTTTAAGTGAACGAGCTCTCGAGTTATCGTGCGGACAGACGGACGGACGGACGGACATGCAAAAATCAAAATAACTTTTATTTTAATATAATGCGTGGGCGTCCAATCCATTTTGCTCTACCATCATTATTTCGAGGTGTTACAAACGGAATGACAAACTTAGTATACCTTTTAGATTTCATCTAGGGTATAATAACAGCAACATTTTTGTTTTATTAAAAAAAAAAATGGCCCCCGACCCTGTAAACCGCCTAGGGGCCCAAGGTCTTCATATCCGGGGCCTGATGATGATTGTATTAAAGCACCTATAGTTAGTATCAAAGATTGCACGGCGGAAGTCAAATCAAATAACTAAACTCAAGAAGTCCTGAACCTCTGACTTAAATGAATTGAACGAAACGCTACGTCTGGCGTCATATGACATCCAATTCAAAATGGTAGCACCACACAGAAAAGTATTTATCCCTGCCATATTGCGAGTTCACTCTGATGAAGCCATTTCTGCATCTGTTCAAGATACTTCAATTGAAACGTCTGATAATGTACCTAATTGAGCAAAATTACCACAAGAAATGGGGAACAGTATACTGCGATACAATCAGAGCTGAGAAAAGTCTTGTACAAGTGACCACAGCAATATGTTGAGGTAGCAGCATATAGCGAGCGCAACCCATAATATACCCCTGAACAAATCCTATTTAACTGTGGCTCCCCAGTGAAACCAGGATTCACAAGAAGACCAACATTCATAACCGGCTTAGTCGAGAGCGGGATATTATGACATAGACATATGACCAATCAGCAATCCTTACATGAGTTCCATCATCATTCAGATTGTCCCTAGGAACACCAGAATAGATCTGGAGATCATCAGTATATATATAAAAAAAAAGCCCATTACTCAAAACTGTGGTCACACATCGTCAATGAAAATTGTGAACAGGAGTGGACCCAGCACAGCTTCCTGCAACACACCATCAGTTATCGCCTTCATTGAGGAGTTAGAGGTTAGTTAGAGTTACATTTTACCATGAAAACATGCACGGCGCTTAGCAATCATCATTGGGGGGGGGGGGGGGGGGTATGGAATCGAAGGCCTTACTGAATCCAATAGCACATGAATTACATATTTGTCTTTGTCACACAGAGAAACGAATATCTGCAACTACCTCAAGCAGGGCCGTGTTAGTTGAGTGAAGTCTCCTAAATCCCGATTGCAAATTTGAGAGCAGACTGCAAGTTAATTTGGTCAACTTGGAAAGTTCGAGACCTTTCGATTTGGTCGGTAGTAATGTAATATGTAGGTCTCTATTCAGAGATATTGGAAGGAGAATTTGATTTGGGGATAGAGGTAATCAGACTCACCTGACCTGGCTGAGACAGAGATACCCATTTAGGATCAAAATCAGTCTGAGCCTTACCTTTGGAGTCTATGCCTATATCATTAACAAGAGAAGATATGTTTTTTAAATAACATTTAGATATGTTTAATTTAGAGTGTTGATTGATTGACAATTATAAAAAATATAATAAAATATAAAATTTAGTATATTTAGCATATTTTATATTTTAACGAATTTTGACGGATTTTTGATGGAATTTTACAATTATTTTTGGCAACCCGGCTTAGCTATGCTCTGATCTCACTAATAATTCAAATTAGTATCTCTATAGAAAGTTTAAGGTAAAGCAAAAGAAAAAAATACAAGTACTAGTGTAATCCATACATATAAAAAAAAAACATGATTCAAATGAAGAAATGGATGGTCTCCATACGCATAATTATTCTATTCTCGTACATCAATCATTACATAAGTTTTATTAATATAAGCGCTCTTCTCTAAACTGAATAATTAAAATGAATTATAGAACAGAAATCTACCAACCAGAATCATTCAAATTATTTGTCTAAAAAAAAAAACATTTCCATGGCTTAAGTTATATTGTTTTGTTAGTCTTCCTTAACTTAAAAAATAAATAAATAAAAAACAAACAAAAAGTCCATAGCAAAAGCAGAATTGACTAAAACCATTTCTCAAATATAAACCTCTTAAGGCAACGGTCAAGAAGTGATTAGATAGAAATTTTTTAGGAAGAAAATTTAAATAAATACCCAAAAGTAAAAATTCCTGACTTTCATAAATTATCGGATTTTTTCTGTTCGGGTATCTCATAACTTGAGGACTTTCCGCCGTCGTCGTCGGTTGACTGGTTCCTGTTTTTTTTTTTTTTTTTTTATAAGCGGGGGCTTCTTTGTTTCTGAGCCCGGCTCAGAAGATCTTTCTGGAAAATAATAAATGTGGTACTGGGGGGTGAAGAGAAGAAGAATAAATAAGATAAGCCCACTAATTTACGGAGAAATAAGAGAAAGATTAAGCCCTCTTTGTTTTGTTTTTTTTTCGTGTATTTTTATGAGACATAATATGATTTTTACAAAGTGATCAAAATACTCTTTCAGAAGATCGCCCAAATTTAAATAATTTTTCTGACTTTTTCCATTTTCTTATCTTTTCAGACCGCAATATTTGATCTGATTCAGTGTCTTCGCTAAGTGGTGGTATGTGAACTTTAGCCGTTTTGTTTTGTATTTCTGTGTGTGCAAAGTGTATCAGTGTTCGAAAATCAATTCAAATTTTGATTCTTCTTTATTGCTTTGTTTTTCTATGTTTTGGTTTTTCTTTTCAATCGTATTTGCAGAAGGGCTAATTTATGCAATGTAAAATCAGAAAAGGAGAAAAATGTATTCATTCCAGCCTGATAAACTATGATAAAATTATTAAAATGTCGTGAATATGTGAATTCTGTATCATCTGGATTTGAAGGTGAGTAGAATCTTTCTTTTTTACATATTTTTTTTTTTTTTTACTCAAATTTACTAAAAAGAAAAACTAGCCAATTTTAAGGGTTGAGTCTTAGATAAAAACAATAAAACACCTTCTGGAGAAGTGTAAGTGTTGCTACCTGTTTGAAACCCCATACAAAAACCATAAAGATCCATTCGTTATAATAAATTACAGATTTTTCATGTTTACGCAATAGAAAAATGGTTCCACCAACACCTTTTAATATGTATACTGAAAAAGTTATTCGGAATATAAAAACTGTTGATTATAATCATTTTTTATGTCCAACAAAACGAACTATTCTAGAAAGAAATCCGAAAAAACAATGTAATGATCCAACGTAAATTGAATATTTTCAAAACAGAGCGATAAATTTCATTATAGCTCTCCCAAACCAATAGCTGGGCCTCTTTCAAAGATATTAACGATGACATATCAATAGCAACTACAATCTGTTTTTCAGCTCTGACCTAAACAAAATCTTATTCTTCAATCAGCTTAGTAATTTCGATCATGACTTCATCGTTCCGTCACATAAAGTCTATTTCACTTTTCAGACTAAAATTCTAAAGCCTTGCAACTACAACAGAATTAATGGTGTACTCGAAGAAGAGGCATCATCGGTTCATTGGGAACTTATTAAAAATTATAACTCTGTAGATGATCAATTACAGACATTTCATGTATTAGTTAATTATTTACATTATTATTATTACTATTATTACTCATAAATCCATATACAAGAAGATCCATGTACAAGAAGAGAAGAAAAACTTACATTCTGGAAAGTTCAAAGAGATAAGACTAAAAATAAATTTAAATATAAAAAAAAGAGTAAACGTTAACTCAAATTCGCCTACGACAAAAATGGACAAAAACAAAAAATATTTCAGCAACACGTCACACACACACAAAATGTCGAATCTCGGAGCAGTCATACATCATACCTTGTTAGTGACAGAAAGTTTTTTTTTGTTATAAGTTGGTCAACATTTTTGACTGCAATTTTCGCACGATTTTTTCTAACTGACGTCCGCTGACTGCATTATATGAGTGGTGTTTGGTGGCAATGCATATAAAATTATACTTTTTTCCTTGTAATTTTCACTCAGCTCTAACGTGAAGTGTGGCTTGTGCCCGTCTATGAAAAGGATGCCTGCGGTCTGGTATTTTCTTACACCTCGAAACACCCATTAACTCCGCCATTAACTACATATTCGAAAGTGATATCGCTCCTCATCCATCCTTTTTCTGTTCCCAAAAACAGTTTCGCTGGAATTCTATTTACAATATCCTTTATTGACGCAAATATGAAAAGGCTACCATAGGGGCACATTTTTCTGCCTGCAGAAAATAAAATTCGTTTTCTTCTCCAGTCTAAATTTGATAAACGTTTTTGAGTACTGGTCATGTAATTATTTTACTGGACAAAGAAAAATACTCGTTTTATCCCCATTTAGTACTCGGCAGGATCACTTAATATGTCATCCTATCCGATACCTTTTAGTTATTGGTCCAGATCTCGAGCCATTTCAAAAACAGAATTCACTGCTCTGCCTTTGGTAATACTTTCTGCTTGTCTTCCAGCCAATGATGTGTTTCGTTTAAAGAAGGAATTGAGCCATGTTCTTCCTTGTCGACCATCTTCTTAGTATGTTGACCAAGCTATCTTGTTTAAGTGAAACTTCACACTTGCCAACAAGACTCTATAATTATTTTTCAGCACTCTTCATAATGCTCAATTTATTTTCTCTGACATGGTTGTAGTCATGTTTGCATCATTAGCGGATCATTTTATACATTTTTTGGGTTTGTATGCATTAATACTGTCATCCAGTATTTTGAAAATTATTATGATTAATTTCTAGCCAGGTATCTTTTATTTTTAATTAATCGATTACGTATATTAAATATTTTTGTCCACACACTGAAACTGCCATTTTAGTAGTCGGACAGCAGAAATGAAATTTTTGCTCTTGACAGCCTTTCGACAAAGTTTATCAAAATTATTTACGCCTACATTGGACGACATATCTTGTGTTTTCCCGTCACGGTGCTACTAATCCCGAAAAAGTCTCTAATTTCTTCCCCTTCCGATTTTCGACTCTTAAATCTTCTGTGTTTGCTGTCTAAAGTCCTCGAAAAACTTACGTACATCCATATGCTGGCACATGTCGGAAATAATAATATGCTTCCCCGTTGGCAAGCTGGTTTTCGCTCGAATCATAGTTGTGAAACTGCTCTGCTAAAGGTCACCACGGACCTGAAATGCAGTCTGGACAGAGGTGAAGTGGTTGTTCTAGTAATGCTAAATTTTACCCAAGCTTTTGATACTATTAGTCATTTTAAGATAATTTATTGTAATCAAATTTTGGTTTTTCCCCCTCTACTATTTTACTTAATCTCTAGTTTTGTCTCTAGAAGATTTCAGCAGGCTCACTTCACATTAATGAAATGTTCTCTGAAATGATTTCTTTATCATCCGATGTACCTCAAGGTTCTGTTCTGGGTCCGCTATTATTTACTTTATTTATTAATGATCTGCCAGATGCCATACATGATACTAACATTTACCTATATGCCGACGATATGTTCAATTGTACTTTAGCAGACCAATTATTGCTTGTAGTTGGAATAGTTTACCAAATTCATAATTTTGATTTTTTTGTAAATTTTATTAGTATTATTATTTTTTATTGTCATATCAATTGAATTTTTTTAATCTTTAGAACACAAGTTTTTCTGTTTTTTATTTTTATTTACTAATCTTGTGTACTTGTCCAGAAATAAAATTAATTGAATTGAATTGAATTGAATGAACTGAATTTTGAATATGGTTACTACGTTATTAATTTTAGAATTGTTCACCCTTTCCAACCACTTCTCCTTTTACTTCCTTTTTTTGTCAAAATCATCAATACAAATTTTTGTAATGAATTCAAAGGACTTATATTCCAGCGAAAAAGCGTCACAGAAGAAAATTCTATAGGTACCTACGTCTGGGTATTTATCATCGTTTTCTGCAAAATTTAATCAAATGTAGAAAAGAGGAAACCTTGAAAGTGACTCATGGGATACAATGCTTAAATAAATTAAAAAAAGCTATCTTAAGGATTCTTTCTGGTTACAGTGTAAACTTTTTAATTTCGAGAAAAAAAAACAACAAAAAAATCAATAAAGCTATAAAATAAAATAAACACCATCACTAAATCATTGATCAACTTCTTACCCTTGGTTCATGTTGCGAGAGATCAAGATATATCGGATTCCAATTAAAATTACATTGGCTATTTTCGCATTGAAGGGGGGGGGGGGGGCAGAAAGAATTTTACCCTAAATGAAGGAAACTCCTTTTGAATTAAAAGAAAAGGGAGCCTGCTGCTCACGTAGAAAAAGCGTGAATTTTATTGATATCGATCTGAAGCTATGTACAACCTCAAATAGAAGGAAATATTCTCTCCAAATTCACACAAAGTCGATATTTTTTTTTTACGTTACCATTTTACAGGTTTTTTTGCACACATCATTTGATGAGATCTCGTAAAAGCGTTAGTGCGAAAAGAAAAACCTGCCTTTTTCTAATATAGCTTTAGATTTTATACAGGGAAAACAGTGAAAAATTTGCCGCTGTTATAAGATTTCTCTTTTTCGCGGTCAAGAAATTCTCCATATCTTAACTTCTCCGAGCCCCAGAGGGCAGAAGAAATAACCGAAAAAAACTCAAAATGAGGTAAGAAAAAAGAAAGGAATGCGCGGTTAACCCTCCTTTAAGAGGTCGATTTGGGACTTCTGTTCAGACAATCCCCTTCTTTACAAAAAAAAAAAAAAACTGATAGATCAACCAAATAATAATGCCCGGCAGACTATAGATAAAATGATACGGTTAAATCCGAAAAATACCAAACCAATTATTCCTAAATGGCTCAGGTATATATGCGTGGGGCTAAATGTACTAAACAAGTAGCCCATCAGAAGCGCTTAAAAACATAATTGATGGTATTGCCTCCATAGAATGGCTCGAACGAGCTTATCTCTGAGGCTTGTGTACTCAGCAGAATGTAAGGAGACGACTCATAAGGTGGATATGGATACCTTCAATCTGCATTTACTTATTATTTGAGATATGGACAAGTTATGTCCCATATATAAGTATAGAGGCTTATCATATCGTTATAATAAGAGATAATCATATACATATAAGCATAATTAACAATTATAACTAATTTCAATCCATTGCAGCCCACTCCTTCACCCCACGCTCTGCAAAATTTACTATCCTGACGAATATTTACCAAATCAATTCTTATTATTCAAAACTTAATAGATAATAACCACTTTTTACAGTCATACTATAAATTTTCTTAATCTCAAATAAATACAGGACCATAATTGCAAATTAATCAAAATTAACGCGTCTGGACCTGTAATGAAAAAATTCTGAGTGAAGAGGAGAGGAGCCCCATTAAGAAATATGTCACAAGATATAAATCGTAACTATTTTAACGACTTTTTCCACTCTTCATTCACTTCAGAATTTTTATTCTATTCCACTCTATACTGGTGGACAAACACATACAAGATTTTGAGTTCGAGACGTTTTTGTTTTTATTTCTTCATTTATAATCTTTTGAAAAATTTCCCAACATTTTTTTTTTCTTTCTGTCTCTTCATTATATAGTTGGCTGGTTTTGACCATTTGCATGACGTGCGCACCCAAACTTAAGGTCTTTGACTACTTCATTTTGAAGAGTCGTCCTCATTCGGGGCACCATAGATACTATTTACATTCACTTTTTACATTATCAAGCAGTTTGGCTAGATTCAAGCTCATATGAATGACGTGATATGGAGATTTTTTTTTGCAATTTTGATCATTCAAATTTTAAGCCTAGTTTTGATAGATTTGTTTTGATATATCTTTTTTTTTTTTTTTGCTTGTCTATCATAAATGATTTCTACTAATAGGTCAATGTTCTGTGTTCTGTCACAGCGGGAGATCGTTACCTATGTTCAACAATAAAATTGCTCTGTTTGACGGATATGTTTGCTGTAAATTGAAACTAGGTAAGCAAAAAAAGCCAAAATGATGTTTGGGAAAATTCAATTGGATGCTAGCATGTACATATGTACAGGTGTGCCTCGACTTTTTTGGATTCGGGAGTTATACTAGTTGTAGTACGTCTCACTTGAGGTGTTTGCTTGATGTAGGAAGTGACGGCGACGGATTGATCTGATTATCTCAGTCAACCGCTCGCGCTATGAACATCAACTTTCTGTCGTGAAATATTTAACAGCGGCTGAAAGTCCACGAAGGACAATTATAACGACGCCGAGCTGGAAGAGGGCTTCTCTCCTTTAGTCCAGGCTGGACGGGTACTATTCCGCTAAGGAGGCGGTGGTATTGAGATCAAGTTGACCAGATGTCGGCTTGACGTCTCCGACGGGGCTAGTCCAGGGTCCTGTCCCAATGTCGACCCTATGCCCACTTGACGGCTGGGAATGCAACAGTTACACTACTGTTACTGCTGGCTGGATCCCCTTCTGTAGTACCAGGTTTGCAGTTGATTTGTGATGTGCCAAGGAAACGTTGGACGCTGAAGAATAATTTATCGGAAAATTATTAAACCAAAAACACTAGATCGTCGGCAGACCTGTAAAATTCCAAATACAAGTACCAGTATAGTACCAGTACCTGGACTTGAAATATTTTAAGTATAAGTACAAGTCCCGGTACTGGTACTTAAAAATTTTTCAAGTACAAGTCCCGGTACTGGTACTTAAACAAAATACCAAGTACAAGTCCCGGTACTGGTACTTTAAAATTTTTCAAGTACTAGTCCCGGTACTGGTACTGTTACTAGTACTTAAGTACCAATGTACTTAAGTACTTTACAGGTCTGATCGTCGGTTGCTTGACCCTCTCGGGAATTATTTCATTCTTAATGCCTTATTGCCTTTTTTCGGCCAGCTTATTTTGTTTGTTATATTTTTTATATCCTATGATGATGAAGTCTTAGGGTATACACTAAGTTTGTCCCTCCGTTTGTAACGCATAGAAATAATGATGGTAGAGTAAAATGGATTATACATTCAAACATAATATTAAAAGTTACTTTGATTTTTGTATGTCCGTCTGTCTGTCCGTCCAGCCTTATGATAACTTGACAACACGTGTACTTAGAGATCTGAAATCTTGCACATGGGCTTTCAAAAATGGACTAAATCGTGCAACCCCTTTTTGGTGTTGCCATATAAAAATTTATGGTTTTTACGTATAATGTGAAAACGATCAGTTCTAGTCGTTTTTATTGTACTGAAATGTTCTTAAGAATAAAAAATTATAATCGTTTTTACTGTCCGACGAACCGTTCTATGCTAAAAACCGCATCAACAATGAAACTTCCACAGAGAGGTGACTATACGAAATTAAATAACCGGTCAAGTGCGAGTAGGACTCGCGCACGAAGGCGGGCTCCGTACCATCGTACAAAATTTAACACTATGTAGGTACTTTTTATATATTTTTGCAATTGAGAGTAGGCGTCATGTGAAAAGATGTTGCTGTCATTTGATAAAATAATGCCTACTTATGATAATAATAATGAAAGAGAATAAAACGAGGAAAAAACGCCGAAAAATCACGTGTCTTGTATGGGGGCACCCTTTAATTTTTAATTTTATTTTATTTTTACTATTTGTTGTTATATCGCCAATAGAAAAACACAGTCTGTGTTAATTTCAACTGTCTACCTGTTATGGCTCATGAGTTACAACCTTGTGACGGACGGACAGCGAAGTGTTAGTAATAGGGTTCCAGTTCCCTTAAAACGCAGTTGTGAGCCAAGGAATCTGTTTCGCTTACCAGCTCTCTTCAGGTGGGAGGAAGAGAGTGTCAGTCTCGGTCTCCTCCCGGTATCCTATGTATACAGGCTTGTAACAGTCCTATCCTGTGTAGGTGGCTTATGAAAGAGGAAGGAGTGCCCAGTGATAATGGCCACAAGGGTTACAAAGTTTCTCAAGGTTAGCACGTTTAGTCCGAAAACTTCTTCGTTCCCCCAGAGTCTTTTTGTCGCTCTACCTTTTGGGGGGGTCATTTGGCCAGACGATTGTATTGTCTGTCAGTCAGTTAAAAATCACAATATTAAAGACACAGTGTTTCGGTGCATCCCGTTTATGTAGAAGGAGCCTCCGATACAGCTACAAGACGAGTAAGTTCGTCCACCTTTTCGTTTTCGCTTATATTTCTCTGGCCTGACAACCATATATAAAACAAATATGTACCTCATTACTCAAAGGAATGGGATTCAGGTTAGTTTTACACTCCATTACCAATTTGGAGGTTCCGAGGGGCACTTGATAATCCTTTTTTTTCTTTTTTCTTTTACTTATAAGACATAGATCTCCTCTCTAAGGGGATTTATGCACACCCCGAAATCCGTAGCCTTGTCTGTAACTAGTCGGATACGGTTTTGCAGTAGTCTGCCAAGGTACGTCTCGAAACTACTTACTGTTACTAAAACTTCTAGGTCGTCCGCGTATTCCATCAGGGTGAGCGCTAGCAAAAGATCATCATAATGAGTACCCATATATGTAGTAAAGATGTTAAAATACTGTGATTAGGAATGCCTCTATGGATTCGTTTCACTATGCTTTCAATTTCGATGTCGGAAAATACGGTTCGATTGTCCAATATGTGTTCGGTCTGGTGTTTAAGGGATTGGCTCTCTTCACATGTGATCAGTAAATTTGTGCAGAAGTTTAGTATTAAATGCGCGTTCTACATTGATCAAAACACAGCCAGCGTTGATTATTTACAAAAAAAAAGCTCTTTTCAATAGAATGGATAGCCTCGTCAACTCAACGGGCCTTCCTTTAAAAGACTGATTCAGACAAAAATCTACCAGCTATCTCCTCCTATTAATCATTACCAGTCTTCATCATCATCACAAGTCACCAAAAAAAATTGAAAATGCCGAAGACGACCGCTCAAAATGTCCTCAGTAAATTTCGGGAATGTAGCAGTGTCCAGAGAAATTCCGGGTCAGGAGGAAAACCAGTAGCGGTATAAAACAATTGCCCAAAGAAGTGGTAGAACACTTTAAACCAAATCTCTACATGTCGTTGAGAGATATAGCTGATAAGGCAGGAACGTCATCTGGTACGGCCCATCGAATTAAAATAAAAAATGCCTACGAAGTTTCCATGTTCAGAAAACAACGGGACAGAGCACCAGACAAAAACCAAGTTTAAAAATCCAGGAGCCGAATTTTTTATGCAAATTTCCTAACGAAATTCGACCCTCTGCATTATGGATGATGAAACTTAGGTGAAAGCGCACTTCAACCCGAATTTTATGTGGTAAAAAAGAGCGATGACGCAGATCCCACGTTTAAGAATCGTCGGTGTACCGAATATCCGGGTAAATACTTAATTTGGCAAGCAATATGTACGTGTGGCCAGAAAACATCATCTTTCGTGATAACAGGCACAATCACCACGGATTTATACATTAAAGAGTATCCTCAGAAACGTCTACTTCGATTCCTTAGAAAGCATGATGTATCAGCTTTCTTTTGCCCGGAATTAGCAACTTGCCACTACGGCAAAAAAAGCTAGAGATTTCTACAATGCCCAATCCAAATTACAAAAATAGCGAATCATCGAAATTATCCGGAACTGAGGCCAATCGAAAAGTAAAATATTGGGCTAATATTAAGAGAGAATTAAAAAAAACACACTTCTAGACACACACATAGACACTTTTAATAGGCAGTATAAAAGAGCGTGCGATACGCTCAATACTGTTTCTGTACATAATTTAATGAAGAACGTACGTAAAGCAAAAATCTCTCACGTAATATGGCTGTGTATAATGCAGATGATTACGTAATAGTTTAATTAAATTTATTTGATAACAAACAAAAAATGGTTTTTCTTGTTGATTTCACCATTCATACGTTGTCCGTTTTTTTTTTTCTGAATCAGTCCTTATATACGCGTATCGATTTTGTGACAACCTGCTTCTAGAAATGGATCATCTCACCATGACACCATTCGTAATTCGTTCCAAAGGTTTGAGTAGGAAAAAGAGTGTGAGAGAATTCCCTTTGCACTCCAAACCATTTTTACTATGGGCTACCAGCTACTCCGGAATATAATTGTCCGTATGGCGTCGAGCTTTTGTATGTGTTGAATGTGAGCTTATAACACCAGATTTGGATGAAATTTTTACAGTTTGTATAGGATACCAAAAGAGCTGAGACGTATTTTTTTGTTTCCCCTTACCATGCCCCATCTCCCCGCTAGAGAGGTTAGAAACTACGTGATCTTACAATGACACGTCATTTTCAAAAAAAAAT
Organism: Dioctria linearis; assembly: GCA_963930735.1. Classification (NCBI taxonomy): domain Eukaryota; kingdom Metazoa; phylum Arthropoda; class Insecta; order Diptera; family Asilidae; genus Dioctria; species Dioctria linearis. Next base: position 20,895,517 of record OZ005741.1, read on the forward strand.
CATATCTCGAGAACGAAGCAACCGATTTTTGTGATATAAATCCCGAATGAAGCATAATCCTTTATATCTTTTACAAAAAAATATAGCAGCACTGAATGAAAATTAATATTGTTAATAATAGTACTTTGGGGTTTTACGGTATACAGTGATTTAAAAATTCATAAAAAAAAATAACTTTACGTGGGATGGCTATAGAGGAATGCGGTTTTTTAGTTGAATTTGTGGTATTCAGTAGAAGAAGATAGATGAAGAAAAATTTGTCTTGTGGGGTGGGGGGGGGGGGCATGTACCCCCGAGGGGTTGACGAAATGGGGCGTGTGGGGTATCAAATTAAAGAGGGGAGAGAGTGTAATCGAGTGGAGGTTCTTGTTTTGATCCTGTAAACTTCATATGGACGTTTTTTTTTTGTTAAAAAAGGATTTTTTGGTACTTGGGGCATATACACCCCCTTCCTTCATTTTGCATATATATATATATATATATATAAATTCTTTCTTGCGAATGCATTAGCGGTCTGTTGTGAACGTTTTTTGTTTTTGGGTGGCAAATTTCGTCAACGTAGCCGTTCTTCGCAAACACGAGATTAAAATAAACCTTTGTTTTCACCCCAACCCACTTCGTCTTTTCGTAGAAATCTATCTCCTCCTACGCTTATTAACCAACAAACTATGATTCATATGTGTTTGAAGGCAGACAAAATTGCCTCGATCCAATATAAAATCAACGATGCCTCGACCTGTTTTCAAGTTTTTCCTGGAAAATTTACTGAACTCAAGGTGTGTATGTACTTAGTTTTTGCGTGTGATGAATAGTTTTTCAGATATCTGAAAAAGAGAAAAATGCGTCCTTTTGAAGGAGAAAAATAGTCGTCGGGGAAAAAACTTCCCATCAAAAATTTTTTCACAGCGGGCACTATATGCCGTTAAAAGAAAGAACTGATCAAAAAATATATGCGAAATGTAGGAACTGGGCGGAAGGGGACCTAGCTGTATGAAAATGGGTTCTTAGGCGGAAAAACGTTTCGATGAAGTTTTTTTAATTGGAAAAAAATAAACCCACTCGACAGTACCTACTCAGTGAAACCGTTCATTTGTTATGCGATATGCAAATTCTAATATGTTTTAATATCGATTTTGAGTACCTACCCATACCGCTATGGTCCGAGCTGATATGGCTGAGTTATTAGCGTAAAACTAAATACCCCACCGTTTCCCCTCCCCCTCCAAAAAAATCAAAAAACGTAGTACCCTGCTTGTCTAAAAATCGCTTTGAAATCAAATAAATCAGATAAGTGGCTTCGGAGATTACACTTACACCTGCAAACTTTTTTGTACATGTATAGGACGAAAAATGAGATTTAGGCTCCCTCCATTTCGCGCCCTCGCCTACCAGCGACCCCACCCTAGCCTCCTCTTACCGACCACTCGTAGCCCCCGATGGTAGCTTTCATTTAAGTCCTTAATTAGCTCTGTGCGCGTTTTCGATAACGAGTTATAAGCAAAAGAAGTTGAAACTTTGCCCTCCTGCCGCACCGGATGCGAGCCCCTCTCCTTTAAACCAACACTATTAAAAGATGTGCGACATCGAGACGAACACAACCACAAGAAATGGTAAAAAAATGTATATATTTAAATAAAAAAACAATGTTTCTTTTAGATGTCGCCGCTGCGGCGACAACGGAGTAGTAGCTTATCTTACTATGTCGCCATAGCGGCGATAACGGAGCTGTACATTGTCGCCGCAGGTTCGACAACGGAGTGCAAAGGCTTAATGTATCTACTATTCTTTAAAAAAGAAAAAAGGACGACATCAAGTCAATTCCACAATACATATTGTATATTTATGTAGGTTTCAGATATTTGCCTTTGAGGCTCTAAGAAGAATTCCTTGGAGGAGCCGGACTTCTATAGAAAAAAATATCTCTAAAAGCAGCGCACAATAAGACGTTGATGATAAATAAATAAATTTGGTAAAATCTAATATATACACATACATACATATTTGTTCATATAAACTTCACATAAGGAGCTCAGTGCATTATTATTATACTTCAATTATGTATGTTAGTTGTTAGTACCCCATCGGCTAATCGGGCTTACCTTATGCCTCAAAAACTAAACTTACCTCATAGAAGCACGGCGTGAGAATAACAAGAGAACAACTTAAGAGCTTCGCAACAGAATAGTTGTATCTGCCGAAAACTCTATATATAAACTTCAGAAACATTATTTCCACCTTACGAAAATTCATTCTGGCTAGCAGTTACCATCTTTTGCCTTCTTTTTGGAGCTGATTTTCTTTCAATAATTCACAAAGTTTTAAGTATTAGTTTGATGGGATCAACAAGTTTTGCATTTAGTTTTGCTTGCATTTTGGTTTCAGTTTTAAGCCGCCGCCGCCGCCTACAACATACTTTGTTTTCAAAAACTTACCAATATTAAGTTTATTTGAAATGTGAAATATATTTAATCTGCTTTTAATCCAAATCTTAATGAATTTAGATAAATTTAATTGTGGTAGAAACTCAGCAGACAGATTATGTAGTTCTCTGATATTTCATGTGCAATCCATGTTGAGAAGTCAATCTAACGTAAAATTTACCAATAAATTATTCCAAGGATTGGAGCTTAAAATATTTGAAATATTTTCTGTGTTGAAACAATTGCAATAAAAGTTTAGCCGCCGCATTAAGTTATGAAATAAACTCATTGTAATTCGACTCCAAATAAATTTTACACCGCAAGCTGATAAGGCTGAACTGTATAATGGGATGCTTGACAACTTGCAGAATTTCTTGATTCTTTAAGTAAAAATGGTGCATTCAAAGCAGGCATAATTTATCTTTTTCTCCTGTGTACATAGTTTCCATCAGGGATGTAAAGGACTAAAATTTTGACTCAACTCATCGCTCAACTCAAGCAGTGAGCCCGCTCAATCATTAAGTCCGCTCAACAGTTGAGGGGTGGTTCATCGCTCGAAATTTGAGCGGACTCACTGCTTGAATAGACTTGAGCGGACTCAAGTCTTGAGTGGACTCAATCGGAGATGCTTTTTTGAGTATATCCAAATGTTTGGAAAGTGAGAAGACAGCAAACAGGTATTCATAATGTACAGAATGTATGGAAATATCAGCTTAATACTCGTTTTCGCCTTTTCGAACAAGGAAGAATATGGAAACCAGAGTTGTAAATGAGCGGACTCATTTATCATATCAACTCATCGCTCAACTCAAGCAGTGAGTCCGCTCAATCATTAAGTCCGCTCAACAGTTGAGCGGTGGTTCATCGCTCGAAATTTGACCGGACTCACTGGTTGAGCGGACTCAATCCTGAGTGGACTCACTGCTTGAGCGGACTCACTGCTTGAGCGGACTCATTGCTTATGCGGACTGAAGTCTTGAGCGGACTCACTGCCTGAGCGGACTCATCATTTGAGTTGAGCGGACTCAAATCATATTTTAAATAATATAAAAAGAATCTGATTTAATTAAAATTGAAACTGAAATTTCAATCAAATAAGAAAATCTTATAAAAAAGTCATTCTATTTTATTAATTTAGCTTTTGCTAATTTTCTTAGCCAACACTTCGCTTCCTCTAAATATAATGGACAAATTCAACAACTTGTAAAACATGTAGGGGAAAATATACCACACTTGAAAAAGTTATAATTCAATTCAAGGAAAATGTACTTTCATTTTTCCATAAAATCAGCGTCTTACTTTGTATTTGTTCCATTGATATGTAGCATCACTTGCATTTCAAAATTTTCGTAATTTAGACGACATCTATTAGGAGTTAACGTTAGTTTTCCTATGCTAAACAATCTGTCTACCGAAGCACTACTAGGCAGTGCTGGTTTGTATTCGGTAAAAAGGTTTTTTATTACCGAAAAACGTTTGTTTTCAAATATGCCGGAGGTCTTGTCTGTGGAAAAATTATACTTCAAGAACAATTTTTGACCCACCATTGAATTTTGGTTATCTTCACAATCTGAATCCCAAAATTGCGTAGCTTGATTGTTATTTTGGGATTGCGTATTCATGTCGAAACATTCCAGACTTTCGTTGATTCTGGAAATAATAAATTTCTCAACAAATTATGCGTGTGTGTTCAATCCATTTTGCTCTACAAGAATTTTTTTTCTACGCCTCACAAACGGAATGACAAGCTAAGTAGACAGACCCTATAGATTTTATCTAGGATATAGAAATCATACAATGACAATAATCATGGTCATAACAAAAGAAATTTTAAAGTCTGAAGTTAACACTTATTTTCGGCTGTTAAATTTAAATACAATTCACAAAACTGAGTTTCCTCATGTGCATATTACTTTCCCTTTATATTTCACAAGTATTTCTGTGGATAATTGTAAGTAGAATCGCCATAAATTGAATCATATCATTTTCAAGTAAGGGAAAATACCATACGGTCTTACACATTGAGAGGAAGAAGAAATGTTGCCTAAGAAAATTAGCAAAAGCTAAATTAATAAAATAGAATGACTTTTTTATAAGCTTTTCTTATTTGATTGAAATTTCAGTTTCAATTTTAATTAAATCAGATTCTTTTTTATGTTATTTAAAATATGATTTGAATCCACTCAACTCAAATGATGAGTCCGCTCAAGACTTGAGTCCGCATAAGCAATGAGTCCGCTCAAGCAGTGAGTCCGCTCAACCATATCAACTCATCGCTCAACTCAGGATTTGAGTCCGCTCAATCATTGAGTCCGCTCAACAGTTGAGCGGTGATACATCGCTCGAAATTTGAGCGGACTCAATGATTGAGCGGACTCAAATCCTGAGTTGAGCGATAAGTTGATATGATAAATGAGTCCGCCATTTACAACCCTGGTTTCCATATTCTTCCTTGTTCGAAAAGGCGAAAACGATTATTAAGCTGATATTTCCATACATTCAGTACATTATGAATTCCGGTTTACTGTCTTCTCACTTCCCAAAAATTTGGATATACTCAAAAAAGCATCTCCGATTGATCTGGCCGACTACCGACCAATTAGCATTTTTAGATTTCATTGGTAAAGTCTTGGAAAAAATTATGAAAGCTCAGTTTTGTAGAATATACCAATATGTAGCTTGCCGAAAATTCAATTTGTTTTTCGTGAAAAACACTCCTCTCAAACTGATCTACTCAATGTGTCTTCAGATTTGCAGTCGACTCTTTGATTTTGGTGTATTGGTACTTTTGAATTTCTCTAAAGCTGTGCATTCTAAACTGCTCCGTTAATTATTTTCGAATTTTTTCTTTCGTCCGTCTGTCATTAAGTTAATAGCTGTGTTTTTTGGTGTACCTTGTTCTAGAACTCCCATATACTGGAGAGAACAAATTGTTCTGTCGATTGAAGCGAACTATTTGTACTGTTCGCTTCATTTATAAATCTTCTTTGAAAATATGTGAGGCGTTCTTTTGTGTATCTTTTGGTCTGCCCTGTCCTGCGGACACAAAAGAACACAGCTAATATGTCATTTCCTCTCGAACAGGGGGCCTATTTTACAATTAGGAATGGTTTGTACGAATTCGGTAAATGACAAATGGTTGAACCTCATTCGTTATAGAACGATGGCCCGGGATTTCAAGAATACCACATGCACATTCATTTCGAATGGTTTTGACAGTTCAACGTATTCGAAATCTGTCTTCGCTATTCAAGAAATGGGCGCCCGGTCTCGCTCATGCTTTTGTCCTGTGGTGTTCCGCAAGGCTCAATATTAGGATCTTGTTCTATTTAGCCTCTTTTTATTAATGATCTAGATATAGTCTACGATGTTGATTTATATTTCTATGCAGATAATGTTCAGCTCTACCAGAGCAGGCTTCTTGGGCTCATTGAGAACTGTATTAGTAGAATAAATGATGACCTATCTTAAATCTGCGAAAGATGGGGAGATAATCAGTTCCTCCGCAATGCCAATAAATCACAACATATAGCATTTTATAGCTCAGACCTTAGTATTGATAATATTCTTCCTACTGTCCTCAATAATGTGAGACTACCTTTTGTTGATTGCGTATCAAATCGGGCTGTGAAATTCAACTCCCAGCTGAAATGATGTGATCACATTAAGACTACAGTTGGTAAAATCTATGGTAGTTTAAGAAGATTGAGCCTGTCCGCCAATATTTTGCCCTTGAACGGTGCCCACTTCACTTAAGGTAGCCCAATCTTCCCTAAACTCGACTTGGGGTCTGCAAACGAACTTGCCTTCAACGAATGCATAGGCTTTGTTCGGGATCTATGTAGATCTACACATATCATGCGTTACAGGCATCGATTTTTGACTGTTCTCTGGACACATATTTGAAGCAAAAGGCCCTCATGCATAATTTTTTATTCTTCTCTTCTGAATTTTAAAATTGAAACTTTTATTTTTTACTTTTACTTTTGTTGCTTTTATTTTTTTTAATCTTTAATTGTTAATAGTTTTTAAAATTAGTTAGTGTACGTAGATTAAAGATACAGTAACCACCTAAAGTTATTGCTAAAAACTAAAGAAAGAAAAAACAAAACTAATCACTATTTAACTTGCTACATAATGGCTGTAATGCAACCTCACTGACTCCTAGATATTTATGTTACTGCTTCTTGAAGACATGATTACAAAAGTTTTTCTTTGGTACTACCAAAAGAACCCGACATGGGTAAATCGGACTGCGATATTTGATAATTTTAACTAAAAGAATTACCGATCCGAAATTCAAGATCACAACCCAGAAAAAAGTAGCATTCGCTGACACATGATCATATCTTCTGAGGATGGTAAAAGTGTGGTAAAACAGCTCGAAGTTCACATAAAACGAAGACCACCGCGTATACTTCACGTGTTATTGATGTGATATGACCACCCTAAGTTAACGTGTTATTGGTAATTACACCTTAATTACGGTCGGTCTCTTCCTAAAGTATGACAGTGTCATTAACAGTAGAATAAGTAGATGTAGGTATCAACTTTATTTCGATACACAGCTAACAGCACTATTTTCCAAATTCGTTGATGCAACTAATTCCATCTTCGATAAGTTCCAAAGGTCGCAATAGGAAAAGTTGAGCATCATCAGCATAGAGATGCATTTCACTGTGTGCAAGACACTCTAACAAATCATTAATAAGCATGCAAAAAAGCAGCAGGCAAAGGACCGAGCCTTGCGGAACGCCAAAATTAATTCTAAGGAAGGTAGAGTAATTACCATTCGAAAACACTGTTTGAGAGCGACCTGCTAGATAACTAACTAAATATAATCTTCGTTGAATTTATGGAAAAAATAGGTTTAGTAACGAGTTTTCTGCACAGGATTCCGTAATCTACAGTATCGAATGCTTTAGAGAAGTTAAGCAGCACCAATAGCTTCTCTAATAACATTGACTACCGTCAATGGTACAATTATACTTGGGACGAAAATCAGATTGGAAGTCATGAAGGAGACTATTGCTGTGTAGATAATGAGATATTTGCAAGAACATTAATTTTTCAAAAACCTTAGATAGGAACGGTAAAATGCTGATGGGTCGAAAATCGGAGCAATTATGTTCAGGGATTTTTCGGCACACGTATTACTTTAGAGAACTTCCAGCTTTGTGAGAATGTTGATATAGTAAAACAGGTATTATAGATGTGAGCAACTAGAAAAATCAAATAAGGTGCAACAATTTTAGAAAACTTTAAACAAATCCCGTTCATTCCTAAAGAATTATATGCTTAATACTACACAAACCCCCATGAGCTTCATCCGGAGAAACTCTGATGTAATGGAAGGGAGATACGGTACATGTCGATTGTACGAAATTACAAAAATCACTGCCATTAGCAGAGTTAGAACTATGAGACAAAAATTCGAGATTTAGCACATCAGGATCTAAAGTACATCCGGAATTAACAGCAACAACAATGCCGCGCTTTTTGAGATTTCTCCAGAGAATTTTAGGTGGTAGCTGAGATACCTCGGAAAATCTCGTTTTTTTCCGAATTCCATGAGTAGTGCATTTTCTGAACATCCTGTATTCTTCTTTGCTACTGTGCTAACTAGTACTAACTGATATCAGACCTTGAAGGTGTCTATTGGATCACGGGCAACTCTAATTAGGTAATCTTCTGCGAATCAGGGGAAAGTATTTCTCATGTAAGTGGATCAAAAGGAACTCTACTTGGTCATTAACATCAGGGTTAGAGTTGAAAATTAAATCCATATTTGCTAATATCTGGATATCCGAATATCCGGATCTGCCAACTATCCATTTTCTGAAATCCGTATCTATCCTGATCCAGACTAAGCAAAGGAGGTTCAAAATTTCATCCAGATTACCTTGATTCATTCCATTCATTCATTCATTTCGTTCATTTCCAATGAAACAATGCAATCTGGAGGAAATTTTGAACATTTTTTATTTAGTCTGGGGGTCCGGATATTAGAATCTGGATTATCCAGATATCCGAATTTGAGGAATCGGATCCTAATTGTTCTGGAAAATCTGAATAGCAAATTATCCGGATGCTTTCAGCTCTAGTTCCAATCTATGGACTCCACTTGTAGTTATACAGGGTGTCCCGTCGAGATGGTAAAAAGTTTTAAGGGTCGAAAGTATAGCCTATTTGCGATCGAAAATGTTATATACAAATTTTTCGAGTTCGCACTATTTTCGAAGTTATAGGCGATTTTCGATTTTTTCGAAATTTTGAACCTTAAGTAACATTTTTGACCATAACTCAGCTCAGGTTGCTCACATTACCACCCTTTTTCTTGTGTTTTACTCGTAACATTACAGGATCTCATTCGGAGTAACTTTATTTTGAAAATGTTCACACATAATGGAAAAATTGGCGATTTGTTGCCAAAACATTTTTTTCGTCAGAAAATTCATTTCTTTTTAAAGTCACAAATCTCGAAAAGTAACCATGCCAACAGATGATCCGGTTCTCATAGAAAACATCCCTCATTAATTGTCTTTTATAAAAGTCCAACACGATTAGTCCACCTTAAGTATTGCCAGAGTTACAGTAAAAACTTGCCTGCAACATACCTCTCATAACTTGAGCAAAATTAATTCGAATTGCTATAAAATCCGGAAACGCGTTTTGAGGGAACTCTATCCGCTCCGAACCTGTTTGACCTACAGCTAAGGTGAATATATCATTGGATTCGGAACATGACTGGTTAGTTGTTAAAGTTAAATTCAATTTCGGAGTTCGAACATTTTCGAAAATCTAGAGAGACAAAGTTGACTCGATTTCCTGAATTTTTGTGCATACTTTTTGAAGATTTTTTTTCATTTTCATATAGATTAAGGATGTAGAAATTAAGTAATTCAATTTAATAATTTTTTTCGATTTTCCCTCTGAGACTGGCAAATTGCGTTCGAAAATGCCCAATTTCGAACATATTACTCGTTATAGCTCGAGCAGTTTCGAGTAGATTTTAATGAAATTCGGTGTGTATGCCGGATTTCTAAATACACAACTTTTGGCATTTTTCGATTTTCGAAGTTCGAAATTCTCATTAAGTAACTATTCGAAATTTGAAAATTTTCAACAATTTTTTTTTTTTATTTTTTCGAAATTTCATATCTAATTACATTTTAGGCGATTTTCTTTCCCCTATACTCTAGATCCTTTTAATCAGCAACTTTTTTACACTGCATGTTATCAGCCAAAGTTTCATCGAAAAAAGTTACAAACGGTTGAAATTCGAAAATTCAAAATCACAAAATTCTGTATTGCATTTTGGATTCTATGCTGGGAGACTTTGGCAACTTTGTAGTGATATGCTCATTTATACTTCGCAACTTTCTGCATACCAAAAATATCAATTTTCGAAAATTTTCACTACTAAATCTACGATTTTCGAAAAAAATTCACTTTTTTTCACCCTTCAATATTAGTAGTTTCCTTCCACAGAGTGTAGACATGTGGGTACTTTATGGAAAGTTTGCAGTCGCTACTTTAAGAATCTGGGAAAAAATTTCACATTTTCCAACTTTAGGTGCATTGTTTCTTCCATCCTTGCAATTCGATTTAATTTTGTTCAAGTTATGAGAGGTATGTTGCAGGCAAATTTTCACTGTAACTCTGGCAATACTTAAGGCGGACTAATTGTGTTGTACTTTTATAAAAGATAATAAATGAGGGATGTTTTCTATGAGAACCGGATCATCTGTTGGCATGGTTACTTTTCGAGATTTATGACTTTGAAGACAAATGAATTTTCTGATGAAAAAAATGTTTTGGCAACAAATCGCCAATTTTTCAATTATGTGTGAACGTGTACCTATATATGTAGTAGGAGACTTTATTGGATTAACATTCCAAAAGTACGTTAAATAATAATATAATAGTAATAATAATAATAATAACAATAATAATAATAATAATAAAAATAATAAATAAATCATGATCAGAGATAGATGAGCGATAAAGATATTTCATTGAAAAATAAGGAGTTAGAATGTTCAGCCGATGCACAGAAAATTTGGATGAAATTAGCTCCCATCTATATGTATACATCAATTATATAGGGTGTTTCGTATTTGTTTCGTGAATCCAAGAATTTGGATTAATTTGCGAAAAATTAAACAATGCGAAATATTATAAGCGGTGCGAAAATTGTAGGCGATTTTTATTACAAAAAAACAGAAGGCAATAGTATAACAAAAGATGCTACCAACATTGAAGTTTAAAGTTCATTTATGCTTAGGTATACGTTCAGAAAAATTACAAATCCAAATTATAAGGGTGTTGGGTAACTTTATTTTTACAAAATCAAAATATAATATTTACAAGAATTCTTTCTTGAACAGTATTCAAATACCTGTCCGGTATGTTTTGTTCTACATATTAGTACAGGTTGTTCCAGCCCAAATACATAGGTATGCTTCATACCACAAAATTACTAATAAAGCAAAGTTCAGATAAAAATGCTCCTAACGGAATGTACAAAAGAATTTATTTATTCAGTTTTTTTTATATACAATTTTTCTTTTTAACATTTTTAATTTCTCCTTTGTCAATCAGCCTGTATGCCCAGTTTTCTCTGCCACAGAGTAACCAAACGAGTCTCACTTTGAATATCATATCATACTGAGAATTAAAAAAAAAAACAAAAAAAAAACCATAAAATATAATTGACAAAAACTGTCAAACTAAATCTCTTGAACAGTCGCTTAAAACCTCAAACAAATGTCTTTGCCAGATGGACACACGATGGGAAATCGATGGTTAAAAACAGCAAGTGGGCTGCCGCAGGGTATATGTATTGAACAGATAGAAGATACGAAACTTCTTAAAACAAAACAACAAATAAAATAACAAAGATTAAGAAAAAAACAATAACAAAAATAGAAGGGTATCCATGAAAAAAGATAGAGAGCCTCACTTTACCACAGCAAATGAATATCGTCTCCAAACCATGGAACGAATCAGATCTTAGAGTGGATCATCATGCATGGACAGAATATTCTGACTATTATGATGACCAGAGACAATTCAATTAGAGGAGCTGTAACAATTTAAATCTGGTGGCATAAGCTGTGCAACATAGGTCAACTAAGACCCAAGTGAGTCCATAGTTACAACACATACAAAGTGCACTCACGAAATCAATTATAATTAAAATTCATGCAGTTTAGCTAGGTATTAATTAAAGTTAAAAAAAATAAGATAAAAAGGAGAAAACCAAGATGATTTAAAAAAAAAAAACATCTTGAAACAAGTCAAGTACAGCAAAAGGAGACTTGAAGATTGTAAATGTAAAAAATAACGAAATTCAATTTTTTTCTCTCTTTTTTTCCAAACAAATAAATGCTTCTTTTTTACTCCTTTCTTCATTTGTTTTTTTTTTTGTTCTTTCACTACTGACTAAAACTATAACGCGTTCAATAAAAAAATTTCATGCTGAGTCTCAATCGCTTGCGCGCGCCATCCTATAAATTATCATCCAGGAAATTAGCATAATACCTGCGCGCGCAGCTCACCTTAATGTTCCCCTTCCATTTTGTTAAGTTTACATAGATGAGCTGAACCTGACTCTGAATATCAACTTTGTAGGCTGAAGAAGCTCAAGTTCTATACAATTACATAGAAATATGAATATAGTCATAGTGCCATCGCCATTGCTAATAATAGAGCAGAAGGAAGGCTGTAGCTATTGGATTCTTCGAACTTTGGAGCCTCCGCTGTCCGAGTTTCTGACTTGGACCTTGTATAGAGTCGAATGATTTACCTAAGGTGTCATCTAGTATTTTGTATTAATAATTTCTCTCTTTCCTCATTCCCTTCACTTTTTTTTTCTTTTTTTATTCATAATTTTTATTTTTGTTTTATAAATTTTTTTCTCGTAAACATAATTTGCATGGAATGCCGTTGATGGTTTGTTGTGCCTCAGTGAGCCTCACTCTAGGTGGTGTGGCCATTCTTGTGGATATGACCTGCCTTGTTGATGCTGCCCCCATCCAGAATGTCGGCAATTTATTGATATTACTTAGTTTTTTACTCTGTTCTGATTTTATAGTTATTGTTTGTTTAACTGGTGATGTCTAATTAAAATTTTGTTCTTATATTGCTCAATATAGTACCTTTGTGTGGTTGTAAGTGGTTTTATAAGAAATCGCGATTGACTCAAGTCAGCCATTATTAGAGTAGCACAAGATTTAATATGATCGGCATTATGGAATTTAATAAGCTTGCTTGTAAGTCTAACTCTTGCGAAGTTATTAATCGGGATTTTCCTGAAAGGTAAAACAATCACCACAAATTAGCAGAATATGGAAATAATATAAAGCTACAGTCATTGAACGCAATTTTAATTTCTCTGTGATATATTCATAATCAAACTTTGGAAAAATGTGCCCTCCATAGCTGAAGAGTAGCAAGATTTTATGAGTCTCAAATCAGTTTCAACCGGCAGTATATAGGGTGTCCCGTATGTGGTCTAGCACCCAAAGGCTATGGATAGGTCATGCTTAGACAAACAAAAAATTGTATGGGTGGGGGGAGGGAAATCATAACGGTTTCCGAGATAACGGGACTTTAAGATAGTTGGGTATGTTTTTATAGATAACCCTGTAACTTCTGAACGTTACACCCTATGATAATGATTTAAACTTTGGTAGATAGATAATTGTTGGGCCTTTCCAATTGTCTATACAATTTTTGCCTCACCCGTTGTGAAGTTATGGCTCAAAAAAATTTAAAATTTCGGAATTTTTACTCGTTTTTTTTTATTTAACTACTATTTTTATCAAAAAACACGTCATCAATATCAATTTTTCATATTGAATTTAAAAAGCCCAAAAGCTTAACTTTAATATGACCTATCACACTCTGTATCCAAAATGTAACACTTTCTGCCCTTTTTCTTAAGCAAATCCAGCGAAAATGGCTGACAAAGTTCAATAAGTGCCAGAAAGTAGTGAAGTAGAAGTGACCGTTTTCAGCCATTTTCGCTGGATATGCTTAAGAAAAAGTGCAAAAAACGCAAAAAGGGTTACATTTTGGGTACAGAGTGTTTTAGGTCATTTTAAAGCTAAGCTTTTGGGCTTTTGAAATTCAGTATGAAAAATTGATATTGATGACGTGTTTTTTGATAAAAATAGTAGTTAAATAAAAAAAAAAACGAGTAAAAATTCCGAAGTTTTAACTTTGTTGAGCTATAACTTCAAAACAGAAAAGGTGAGGCAAAAAATTTAAAGGCGATTGGAAAGGTCCAACGATTATCTATCTACCAAAGTTTAAATCAACATTATAGGGTGTAACGTTCAGAAGTTACAGGGTGGTCGTTACCATTTCCCTCCCCCCACCCATACAATTTTTTGTTTGTCTAAGCATGACCTATCCATAGCCTTCGAGTGCCAGACCACATACGCGACACCCTATATATTTGGCGGGTAGAAGCTATGCCACAATTTTGTGACTTTCGCTAAAGGTATCTTGAACGCCTGCCTGATATATGCAACTGTTGTCTTCAAGGCTGGCTACAACGTCTTCAAAGAATCCTTGCAAGTCTGCTTAACTCAAGGAATCGGTGGCTTGAAGATTCACTACTGCGTAAGTAACAATGCGTCTTGGATGCCTGGCTGCTAGTTGATCTGGCGTTCGATAAACAACCAGATTAAGTTGATCAGCTTTGGACCTGAAAAGAGATTATACGCCCGAGTCGGCTTGATGGAGACTGGGGTGTTGGCGTAAACTTAATACACTGAGCAGGTATGCCAGAGGCTTTGTGTCTGCTTAATGGAAGCTCACGCCGGCCTCTCCGACCAAATTGTCCCTATTACAGTATCAACGTTTGCTGGAATCAAGCCGACCCTATACGTCATCTTGATAACTACGACCCGATAAGCTGCAACGCTAGCTAACCGCTGGTAGGTTGGGTTGATCCTATGTCAACGTGGCCGATGTAGAAACAGCAGCCATAATTCTGGGCTGCAGATGGAATCCAATGTATCTGTAGCAGGTCCCCTGGGTAAGTTGGAACAAGTCGATCCTATGTCGAAGTGGCGAACGCAGAAGCAGCAGCCGTGATCCTGGGCTGCGGAAGGAATACAAGGTATCCACAGCAGGTCCCTGATCCGCTTTAGTAGGCCTAAACAACGTGGCCACTGGAAAGAAACTTATCTTGTGGAAGAGCTAACAAAACATCGGCTATCAGGCCCTCTTGGGATTAATCCTTTATTCAAAAGTGCTATTGTGATTGCAATGGGTATTATTTTTTTAAATCTCGGTCTGGCTTAATTGCCGATTAATATCAGAATAAAAATTTTAGTTATTTTCCTCAATTTACATTAAAATCAAAGCCTACCTAGGATAAACCTTCTTTCGTTCAAGAATTGGTGCTATTCTGCTAATAAGGTCGTAGTGCTATGACCAAACTGATCCTATGTCGATTTGACTGCTGTTACGGGAGGAGTGACAACGCTGATGTTGTCTGTAGGATTTACTTTTGGCAGTCTGGACCAAGCCCTATGTCTACCTGGCTGAGCTGCGGCGGAATTGAGACTGGACTGGACTCAAGCCGATTTTATGCTGTCTTCATGGTCGTAGAAACAGCAACTATGATGCCGGTACTGCGGGACGTATCAACTGTTTCCACAAAGCTTATACACAATTCTTACTCTATACACATCACATTCATCTTTTTACATTTGACTTAAGTAATTTTACTTTAAGAACACTCGTTGTTGACGGGATATGATTATCCGTTTTAACTCAATATATTTAAATATTTCACTCCACCAGAGGGTCGGGGGTGAACACAAGATGAGTTACCTTATTAATTAATACTATCTCCGGTTGTTATTTTTTTTTCTTAAAAATATTTTTATACTGCAGCAGGAGGATGATGATGAGACCACAAAGTGACTTCCACAAGGAATTTCTTCAAAGGTATATCATAATCATCAACAGCAGAGAGAAGACCCTTTCTGTCGTCGCGATTCTTTTACATCTTCCTAAGTAAAATTATACAAAAAATGTATGTAGAAAAAAAATAAATAAAATAAAGTTCAATCTAAGAGCGAGGTAACTAATTAATTTATGCTCCAATCGGGTTGATAAGATCTTCAAAAATGTTTGACTTAAAATATGGCAGTATTTCTTATTTTTCTCCTCCCCTCTACGTTTTATATGGGCATAAATTAAACAAAAAAACCAAAAAAATGTTTAGAACGTAAACGAAGCAAAAGATGGAGGGAAATCTCATCTCGCCGTAGGTAAAAGAGATAATTCCGGAAATTAAAAATAGCACAGGCAACATTTTCTTCCAGAACAACCAACATAGAAAAAAGGTAGTAGATACACCGTTAAAGGGGTTATGGATCATATAAAATCCTTGCAATTTATTCTGAATACTACTTATGTGTGTAAAAACGTATAGCTTCCTGGTTGGTTTTATAAAGTGTTTTGGTGTCCAGAAGGATGGTTTTGATTTAAGGAAAACACTAAAATCCTGAGACTTGAAATATGTATATATGTAGTAGTTATAATAGATGCCAAGCGTGTGCATGTGGTGCATACTATAAAAGAAACTCTTTCTAATATTTGGTTTGTAGATTCGTTGCTATACCTCAGTTTTATAAAACTTAAAATTCGTTGCTGTCGAGTGTCATGTAATGTCTTGAGTTTTGTAATTTTTGTTCAGTGCTCATTTATTATTCTTTCGTACATATATACGTATACGCTGCTGTATGTAAAAGGGTCTATCCGTTTTGAATAATCAAATATGACACACAAAAACTCGAAAAAGAATATCAATTTTACCATTTGGAAAATTCGCTAAGTTCTTTCGCTCAACATAAAATGTTATTAGAATCGTTGTATAACTAGGAAAAGAGTCTAGTATCAATTTTTTCTGCATACTATATTAAAATTCAAAATGCTTTTGGTCGTACAGTAAAATTTCGTGGACCCGAACAGTGCGAATGTGGAAAAGTCTACCATCTTCTGTATTTACTTCTGTTTTTTTTTATGATCCTTTACCTAACGAACTAAAACGTCTTGTCCCGGTGAGTTGGCGAGCTCTGAAAAATAAACTGAAGGTGTTATAAAATATTTATCTTCAACAGAAAATGTTTGAAATAAAATTCCCTCTCCTTAAATTCGCGCTGTCCTACAATTAGTTTGTATTTCCCACTATGTGCATCAGCACAGCTCTGCATTGTTTTCTTCACAGTTCCAAGAGAAAATCAGAGAAATTCCTATTAGGCCCATCAAGAAAAAGTTTTTGTACAACTACAATAAACTCAGGTTCGCCCATCGCTGCTTATGTTCAATGCGCACATCGCATTGATGAGGGGCTTGATCACCGAGGCGGCAATGCCCCTTGTTGTGGGTACACAGCTTATCCACAGATGTCCTGCAGTCCCCGAGTAACCTAGAAGTTTTCCGAGGTTCATTCATAGCCATCTAGGCTGGCTGCTTATCCGAGAGGATAGAAATGTCTTTTCCCTTGATTTCCATATCAAGGGCTAAATTCGCTGCCATTGCAAAGGCTAATACGTCAGCCTGGAAGACAGTCGTGTGCCTTCCAAGTGAGTATTCCAACCCAATATAAAGTTTAAGAAAGTATACACAAGCACCGGCTCTCTCATTAATCAGAGAGCCACCGGTGAACATTTTTAGCGCGGACCTGGGAAGGCTCGACAGAGCACTTTTCCATTTCAGGAAATCCCCACAGCGACGCCCAAAATGAAGCTCTGGTACCATCGCATCAAGTGGCATGCGCGCCAGATGATTTTCCTGTTCCAACATCCCCATGAGCGCAATCTACACACATCCCTTTTGACATCTACCTGAATAATAGATTTAGGGGTGGCAGATTAAGTAAGACCTCAAGGGCAGCCGTGGATCACCAGGAGCTTATAATTCCCAGGCAAGCAAGACTTTGCAAGCCCTCCAGCTATCGGATCGAATTCCCCATTTACGTCCTCGGCCACCATACACAAGAGGCCGATGTGAGCATGGGTCTTACAATCGAGGTGTACGTCCATTGAATAAAACTCGTTTTTATCCCCCATCTGCAGCCAAAGGTGCTCCTGAAATAAACAAAGACCCTCAGAGCTGCACTAAATTTTTCCTCTACATGCACTTCCCATGTCAGCCGAGTTAAGCTAGACACCGAAATGCTAGGGATGGAGAGACGTTGCAGAGTGTGTCTAAAGGGCTTTCTAAGAACAAAATGTCCAATTCACCTACGTTACACATCAGGTCCGCCCACCCAATTCCACGGTTAATTTTCGTCATCTTAGCATTCGGCCGATCTATCGCACAACAGAGCAGTCAAAATCATGCCGACGAGCTGCCTTAGACAGCGAATCGGGGATGGTCCTTTCAAAGTCCCGCTGGATGTCTTTCGGCTTTCGACATACATCAGTATCTCCGCCACTCTAATCATGTCCCCTAATCGTTTCCGTATCCCTTCTGCCATATGCTATACTTTGCATCATAGGGTATCATATGAGCATGGCATAATAATATAAAAAAAAATAAAGTGCCCCTCCATTTTTAAAATATGCTCGTCAAATTTTTACGCTGTTTGCTGTTTTCGTTATTACGCCTCAAAATCTCTGCTGCCTACCTCAACTTTCATTCAAACTTCATCTAAAGCTTTAAATTTTATCGTAGAATCGAATAGATCCGTTTCATGCAATTGCTTACTCGCCGTGAGTCATTTCGTGACAAAAATGCATAAAATATGGCGTTAATCCTGTAGTTTTTGTGTCATTGTGCAGTTGGCGCATGCGATCTACGCCATATACAAATCACATAGCTCGAACCATGGACTTTATCGCCCGTTTAACAATTCCGGCCAGACTAGCCTGAGGATAGTATCAGGCCGTATATTTTATCTCTACTCCCCATAATTACTTGAACTACCTTCTAAGGCTTAACATATGTATAATAATAAAAATAATAATAATAATAATAATGATGAGTGAGAGTGCAAGGAGATAATTCAACCTTTTCAATATGTACTTCAGCAAAATGATAACAAAATCAGAGGTTTAAAGAGTGAGCAAAAAAAAAGAAGAAAACAAGCACCTTGTCAGTATTAAAAAATGGTTAAATAGAAAAGAAAAAGATAATCAAAAATTTAAAGGAAAATGAAAAAAGTATAATTAAAAAAAAAACGCAAATTATGTATCGATATTAATATAATAAACAAGTAAAAAAGCTAGAATTGGTCTAGGACCAATTCTTATGATACCCTAGATGAATGCCCTAATGAAATTTCGTATATTCTGTGCAAGTTTAATTTTTGAAGTGGTTTTTCGCATATATTTTTAGAACGGTTCGTCGGACAGAAAAAATTATTATAACCAATTTTATAGGATATTGTATTTTGAAGAAGTTTTTAGTGCAATAAAAATGTCTTGGGCTGATCGTTTTCAAAGAATACGTAAAAAACCTAAATTTTTATATGGCAACACCAAGAAGGAGTTACCCGAATTACTCCATTTTTGAAATTTCATTTACCAGTATAATAAAAACACCATGTACCAAATTTCAGCTCTCTACGTCAACGGCAGTGTCCAAATATATAGCGGAAAACGAAATTTTTGTATGGCAACCCCACGAAGGAGTTGCCCGATTTGTCTCATTTTCAAACTTAATTTTTTTTTTTTTTTTTAAGTGCGTGTTCAAAATTTCAGCTCTCTAAGTATACGCGTTCTCGTTCTATCGTGCGCACAGACGGACGGACATGCAAAAATCAAAATAGCTCTTAATATTACGCGTGGGTGTCCAATCCATTTTGCTCTACCATCATTATTTCGAGGTGTTACAAACGGAATGACAAAGTTAGTATACCCTATAGATTTCATCTAGGGTATAAAAAGTCTCTTCTTGAATATCTCAGTAGTGCCTACCCTCTGAATGTCACTAGGTAAATTTCTCCATGTGTAAACAACCTGAGCAAAGACGGAACGACACGTCCTTTTGTATTAGTTCGTGGCAACAATATTTTCTTATGACGAGACGAACTATGGAATTTTAGCTTTTCGTACAAATAACAGGACTCTTTTGAATATAATATTTTATGTAACAATGTTAATGCTCTTTGCGTCAAGTAGAAATCTAACGAACATCCCAGGAGAAATCACGATATGAGGACAAATAAGATCAAATCTCCTTAAGCCAAACACAAATCTGGTGCAATGATTGAAAGCAATATTCAGCCTATTCAGACATATACAACTCAAGGAAGATATATTACGCTACCATTGCGGAACTAATAATGCCTTGACAAGTTTCTTATGTAACTCAGAAGATAGCAACATAGCCGATATTAGAAGCTGCCGGCGACCCCCATATATACTTGCCACATGATCACAGAAACTCAGTTTGGAGTTAACATAAATAATTTAAATTTTTTTAATTTTCCCTGATATTGTAAAATGATGCCATTCAATATTATCGCTGGTAACTCAGAAGTGTCCACTCGTAGGTCTGGATATGAAAATGCAGTTAGATTTTCCTGGATTTAGTTTGAGACCCAAAGATACGGACCACTCAGAAATCCTGCTTATATCTAAATTGAGTTGATATATTCATATTCTTGCAGTGATTTCATTGTGTATTTTAGATACTAAACAAACTAAATAAAAGGGGACCCAGTATTGATCCTTGAGGGACTTGAAATTTGACAGGTAATTTGCTCGAGCTAATATCGTTTAATTTAACCTGTTGTGATATAAATTGAACTTCAGAAGTGGAGAAAACAAGTAGTACAGAGAAATTATTCTTATCAAGCAAGTCACATATATCCAAGACTGCCGTGAATTTTTCACCTTCAAAATATGCTAGCTAACATCTCTAGAACTTCGGACAAATAGCACAACAGACTAGCAGGTCGAAAGTCTTCAGGAACAACAGGGGCTACCTTCTTAGGGATTGTAATTACTAAAGCATTCCAAGCCTCAGAGAAAGTTGAAGTAGTTAAACAAGTATTGCAAATATGAGTTACATAGGGCACAATAATGGGTAAAAATATTTTTAAAAAATCTAGGTAGCGTCGAACTCATTTGTATAACGTAAACTAAAATCTTCGTGTACCAAAGAAGTATTACTCATCTTATTATCAGGAGTATTAAGCTAGCTTAACTGAAGGGCAAAAGCTTAACTAGATGGAAGTCAACTTTCAACTCATGATTCTCAGATATTCCGATATAAAGGGTTTTCCAATAAGAGGTGTTATTTTAATTAGCCCGCTATTTCGGTAGATGTCACTTTTAGAGCTGTCATTTTTTGACATTTGACAAGTAGAAACTACGCCATTAATAAAAAGGGACAAGTTAGTGATGTGAAGAATAAAACCCGTGCACGTCGCTCAAGAACAGCCGAGAATATTGCTGCTGTAGCCGAAAGTGTTGAAGAAAACCCAGGTTTGTACATTCCTCGTCGTTCTTTGGAATTAGGCATTCTACAAACGTCATTACACATTTGGGTCTTAAGGCTTATAAAGTTCAGTTAACACAAGAACTCAAGCCGGCCGATCATCAACAACGTCGAGTCTTTGCTGATTGGGTCCTTGAAATGCATGAAAATTATCCGAAATTCCATCGAAAACTCATCTTGAGTAATGAGGCCCATTTCCACCTCGATGGCTTCGTCAACAAGCAAAATTGTCGCATCTGGGGCTCGAAAAACCCAAGAGTTATTGTTGAAAAGCCTCTCTATCCTCACCGTATGACTGTTTGGTGCGGTTTATGGTCCCGCGGGGTCTTGGACCTTACTTTTTCGAAAATGAGGCTGGAGCAACAGTTACGGTGAATGGATTGCACTATCGACAGCTGATTAATGATTTTTTATGGCCGGAATTGGATGGTATTGATCTGGACAACATTTACTTTCAACAAGACGGCGCTACGTGCTATACAAGCAACGAAACCATTGATCTTTTACGGGAAAAGTTTCCGGACCGTGTTATCTCTCGAAGAGGTGATCACAATTGGCCACCGAGATCTTGTTACTTAACACCTTGCGACTTATTCCTTTGGGGCCACGTGAAAGAGAAGCTCTACGCCAACAGCCCAGCGTCGATTCAAGACCTCAAAGATGGAATTCGTGAGGCTATCGAGGACATAGGGCAGCCACTTTGCGATTTGGTTATGGAAAATTTCATGAAAAGGGTATGGTCCTGTAGGCGTGGTCGTGGTGTGGTCATTTGGCTAATGTTATTTTCCATTATTAAATAAAGATCCGATCATTTATCTCAAAAAATGGCATTTTTCTTTGAATATCAAAATAACATCTCTTATTGGAAAACCCTTTATCTCACAATGCTCCATAATTCACCTGCACGAAGATTAGTATCAAGTAAAGAGCCCAGATGTCGTCGTTTAAATGCGTAGTAGACGTTACGACTTTCAACAGTTTTCTAATGCCGATACTGATACTCGTGCTCAATAAGCAATCTGGTGAGAGCTAAGGGCTTAATAAGCTGCTCACAAATAAGAGCAAATTTTCTGAATTGGTTCTACCATAGCTAAGATTTAGGTGAATAACACTGTTCGATCAGGGCAAAAGGTCTTCTGTTAAGTCATTACTAATGAAGTCGCAAGACTTATCCCCAGTTAATTACTGAAATCGTCAAGAATTATTAGAAAGTTTTAGTTTTACCAAAAATATTTTGCTGGCACAATAATTCAAGACCCCAAATTATTTTTTCCTCATGAAATTAGAAATATTTAATTTTGGGATGTTTTATCCTGAATTATGCTGACAAGGAAAAAGGCAGGTATTTATGTAAGTGGTGGAGTTTTAAGGAATTTTTGATAAAACGTGTGGTCTACATTTATGTTGTACACATATCAGTGGTGTAGGTACGGGAAGAAGAAACATGTGAAAAATTATACCGCTTGAATGTGAACAATTTATAAGTTAATAAGAGTAGTCCAGTTATATATGTAGATAATAAATATTTCACTGGCAGACACAAGCTTACTCTATGGCTACTATAAGCATAGAGTTAATAAATAAGTCATCTAAAAGAAAAATTTCTTATTTGTCTTCTTGAATACTGTGTTACTTTCACAGGGAAATTCTCCTTCTTATAGTCGCCCGCACACTTCCTATTTGTTTTCTTTTCGATGGGCATAAAGTAAGAGAAAATGAGGACATTGGATTCAAGGAGTGAATTGATTCTATAAGGCGAAAATTCACTTTGAATGCTACTAGTATTCTATGCGTTACCCAAACAATTCAAATTAAGAAAAAACATAAAATGCACAAAATATTAACTAACGAATAAAGTGGAGAAAGCTATGACTTCTAAGTGAGCGAAACGGGGTTGAGATACACCTACGGAACTTAGCAAAACAGGAGAATTTATGTGTTTCCTTTGAAATATTAAAAATAATGAAAATATTTAGATTGCAGCGTCTGCAAGGATATCAACTTCAAACACATATGGAAGTAAATTTACAGGATTACTCTAACGGGAATCTGCGGTGAACAGCTTCAATGCGATTAATCAGTACTGCACCTGATATACATAGTAAGGAAATCAGACAGTACTGGCTGACATATTTCAGTATCGACCGCGCACAACGATGCAATAAAGAAGTTTTATAGTATAGAGTCATCTAACAAAACCGAAAATCCTATTAGCCCTATACTAATTATGTAATCAATGTAATCCTCATAAGAAAGTAGACACAATTGACAATTATATACCCAAATCCCGTTTTTACTTATTTTTTATATCCTTTTCCATTTCAATTATTTCTTTTCTTTTTTAGTTAGTTTTATTTTTATGTTTTCATGAATTATGTATTTTCTTTTTCTTTTTTATTATTATTAATATTTTCTTCTTCTTAGTATTTTATTCAATCTTTACGGTAGTGTATTATTGGACTGTCTGTTCACTATCGTTATAACTTTTCAAATAATTAAATAAATAAGTAAATTTATGACTATCCATAGATACATATAGTCATAAATTGGCAACCCTGGTCAATTGTGTATCTTTTGGTTTATTACGATCTCTGGTTATAGATACTAATTTACCTACTTCATCTGCCGATCTGTGTATAAGTACAACAAAATAACAAAGTTCACACCACGAAATCCAGATGAGTTCATGGACAAAGTTAGAGTGAATGAAAAAACATGGTCTGGCTAATGAAATCCCGTGTACAGCTCTTTAGAAATATTTCATTCCATTCAATTTGACTGTAGCAGGATTTTTTATTTCTTTGCCTTTTTTCATACATGTCAATTCAATGCAAAATACTAGTTATGTAGACAGATCCATATATGTATGTACTACTTATATATATATATACATTCATGTACCAGTACCTATCTCAATATCCTATCTACATACAAATCAGTTGCTATGCCATTGAAACGCCTGCATTTTCACGGATAATAACACTTGATTGAATTTCACTCTTCAAATATATCTAATTTGCTGAAAAACTGTGGAAAAGTCAGGTTGGTACTTGAATATAGCACTTAACAGCTTCAAAATTATTTATTTGTGTATTTTCAATACGAGGATTTGGAAACCATTGCGCGGTACTACTAGCTTGCCAACATCATACATAATTCTTGAATCTATGAAACACTAATTGGTCCATTTTAGCATACATTTTTTACGCAGATTCATTGCTGTTTGATTAAAAACTAATAAAATCAGAGAAAGATTTTTAACAAACCTATACCAAATTCATCGATTTGTGATGTAGAATGGATACATTAAATCTTCTCCCCTATTTAAGCGATAAAAAAGATACATTGATGGTGCATATTCAAGTATCTATGTAAATAATTGCTTCTTCAGAAATGAAAACAGATTGGTTTCATGCAGTACATGCATTAGACAGGTTCAATCGTGTTAAACTGACCTATATACATACATACATACAGTAGATGAGTAGAGACAGCTACCAGGAAATCATCTACACAATCATATACGTGTATACCTGTGTTCCCATTAAAGAGGATTTAGTTAATTAACCAAGCATTTCTGAACTACAGCTATGGTTGCAGTCTAATTGTCTCGCATGAGAAATATCTTCGTAATTTTCACATATATTTCAGGTCATTGTTTATCCCTTGACGAGTTTGTAATAAAATATCAAGTCAAGAATTTCACTGTATCCCACAACCTTCCTTAAGCAAATTAAGAAAAGAAGAAAGCACTGACCTTACATGGAAATGTATATATCAGGGACCACTACTACATTAACGTGGAATCACTTTTCTATCGTAGGTACATACTTTAT
The DNA here is from genome assembly GCA_963930735.1 of Dioctria linearis. Taxonomy (NCBI): domain Eukaryota; kingdom Metazoa; phylum Arthropoda; class Insecta; order Diptera; family Asilidae; genus Dioctria; species Dioctria linearis. Next base: position 20,920,253 of record OZ005741.1, read on the forward strand.
TCCACTGAACTTCAAATAATAAGCTCTGTACGCAATTCATCATAGTTCAGTGGATTTTCTACTTGAATGTATAGAATAGAAATAGGCAACACAATTTTTGTAATTCTTTCTCTGTATTTTTAATTTTATTTTTGAATATTAAAGCAAACATGAAATTAGAAATTCAGAAAACTGTCACACCTCTGCCAACAAAATTGAGACCACGCATGAAATAGAAAATGAAGCAGTCATTATTGGAAGAAAAACATGATTTCAAGCAGATCCTCTTGTTTTTTGTTGTTGTTCTTCTTCTGAAGACATAGACTTTACAGGATGTAATAGCTAATACCCTAGACACACGGGACATATCAATGATCATTGGTTCAGTTACGTAATTTGATCAATGATCATTCCTGTTTTGGGGTGGCACACGGCAATGACGTTTTTCACGTAATTAGATTTGACAGACTAGATTTGACCCATTAAATGTGTCACTTGTGTATACTGGCGATTACTCCCATATCCTTAAATTTCACAGACATATCCGCGCATATGTTTCTATTTGTTCGTGCCTTTCTCAGATCTTTTATATAAATGCGCCACAGCTCGGACAACTTTATAATTTTCAGCAGTTTTCCACAATCTTGCTTTTTTCTTCGTCTCTTTTTCCATTTATAAAGTATGAAATTTTTTTAAAGAATTCAATAATTTGGGAAACATGCAAAATTTACCTTGAAAAATGTATCAGCCAATTTCACAAATGACATCTGACAATGATGGCTGGAAAATCAGCTGATTTTTCCAATAATTTGCAGTTCCTCACCGCTGAAAGCGTGCTTATCGCTAAAAGAAATGACTAGGAATGCATAATTGCAAACGAATGAGCATGTGTGGGCGTAATTGGTGCAATGACGAAACGACTGACCATTGCGCCAATGATGCAGTTACACACGAGCTATGCAATGATCATTGATATGTCCCGTGTGTCTACGGTATTAGGTTGAGGCGAATTGAGGCAAAATTGTATGGAACTGAGGGTAGATACCAACTGTGAAGTTTCGGAAATAAATTTTTCCTTACTATATGTACTTAAAATTCAACCATTTTCAATTATTTTGCACTATTTCTTAATCATATTCAGAGTAATACCAAAAACGTAAATATCGTCATCATATAGGGTGAACTGTTCAGAATTGTTAGGGATGTCCAGAAAATATGAAGAAACAAGACATTTCGCATTCCAATTCTTCCATACAAATTGATTGCTTCTTTCAACTTCATTTATTACCACCACCCCCCCCCCCCCCCCATAGATTGTGTCCATCCATGTGTAAAACACACATACTGTAAGATCTGTATATGTTATCTGTATTTAAGATTAAACAATTAAGAAGACCTGGTCCGATTCCACAATAATTTTTATTTTACAAAAACTACTAAACAGCCTACGAGTTTCGGCTGCTTAAGACATCCTCTTCAGCGGGCTTGCACTAACCTAGCTTTGGTTCAATTACATTATAGAAGATTAAATAAATAAATTTTATTTGCTCATATAAAAGCATATAACAGCTTGTACATTTCCAATTATTTGCTTCATTAAATCGATAATAAATCGCTAATAAATAAAATATTCACGCAAAAAAAAAACTGAACTGAACTCAAATCTTCTGCCATTCGATTAATACACTCCTGAATATCATCGCGCGCAATGTAAAGAAGTGCATCATCCGCGAACAACACAATACCAATATTTTTTAAAGTATGTGTTATGTCGTTTATATAAACAAGGAATAGCAGAGTTTCCAATACGGAGCCCTGTGGGACTCCCAATTTATTCTGTCGTCTCTGTGATATGTACTCATTATTTTCGTCCTTTGATTTCTATCTGATAAATATGATTCAAACCATCTGTACTCATTTCCTTGTATTCCATATTTATATAGCTTCTTCAATAAGATCGACCTATCCACTGTCTCAAACGCTCTCTTTAAGTCCAAGAAAACCGCTAATATTTTTCTTTTACTCTGAAGCTCTTCTTTCCACTGAGTTATAATCCAGTTTAGCGCCGATTCACAGGAATGCCCTTTTCGAAATCCCGACTGTTGTTCTACCAAGAGCTTGTTGAATTCTAAGTATTTTTCCATTTGTTGTTGAACTACCTTCTCTAAAATTTTTTCATGAGTTGGTTGAGAGCATATTAACTGCCCTAAATTCTTCGCATCTCGTTTTTAATTTTTTGGATCGGGATAATAATAGACTCCTTCCATGTTTCAGTAAAAGAGCCCTCAATTAAAGATTTATTAATTAGATTACATAAAGTAGTCCCACATCTTCCCAATTATCCAAAAACATTGTTGTGTTAGTTCTACTGTAATCCTGTTTAGAATTCATGTCCTTAATATTATTTGTCGCAATTCCGTTTGGGAAATGTACCCGAAAACAAATTTTTTATCAATCTGTTGAAGGGGTCATCACTATATATCATATTCGGGATTGACTGATGGATCTGTTCTATACTCTCAATGAAGTAGTTATTGAAATTTTCAGCTATTTCATTATCTTCCAAATAGCATATAGATCCAAATTTTACGTTTTTTATTACTTTTTTGGAGTCCTTCATTACATACGTTTTAATTGATCTCCACATTTCCTTCGGGTTGTTTGCTTCATTTATAATTCCTTTAATATAATTGTTCTTGGCTTGCTTTATCATTTTTGCATATTTATTTCGAATTAATTTATATTCGTTCCAATCCCTGTCACATTCCGATAGAATAGCTTTTCTGTAGTTCAGTTCTTTTTTTATTCTCATACTTCCAAGTGTATTATTGAACCATCCGTTTTCTCTCTCTTTTAGCAGCTTTCTCTTTGTAAAATCATTCACCACACTTTTCCATTTATTCTCAAACATTCGCGCACGCTCTTTCAAGCTCTCCAAGGAATTCAGGCTTCTTAACTTAATAACAAAATCTATCTTTATTTATTTATTTCATTTTTTGTCTACCGATTACACTATCTTACAGACAAGCATTTAATTTATTAATTAATTCAAGAAGAGTTAACATTTCTATAATTAGCGAAAATACAGCTTTTAAAATTATCTCTTGGCATAGTAATATCTATTATGGACGAAAATTTATTAAAAATTGAGGAACATTTGGTAATAGGCTCGTGATTACCATAATTTGTTCTATGATGAGGAATGTACAGCAAGCACCTAGATCGAATTGGCCTTTCCGGAGCATATATACTAATTAATGATAATAATTCGGGCGAGTTAATTCTGTAATGCAAAATATCTTTAACAAATATCACACAGTTAACCTCCCGTCGCAGTTCCAATTGAGGTAAACCCAACAGTAAACATCTTATAGAATATGAAGGTAAATTATCATATCGGTAGTTGCATTTGTAAAGCGCAAATCGAGTGAAACTTTTCTGTATAGATTCAAGACGGTCCATATGAACCTTGTAATAAGGACACCAAACGACACATGCATATTCTAAAATAGACCTCACGAGAGTGAAGTAGAGCACTTTAATAGTCTGAACATCTCTGAAGTCCTTAGAATTACGCTTAAGGAATCCTAGACATTTACGAGCTTTACAAACTATAAACTCAACGTGAGGAATGTAACTCAATTTAGTGTCATGTATAACTCCCAAGTCATTAATTTCAAAAACCCTAGGAAGAGTACTGCCATTTATAAGATAATCAAAAACAATTTCAAGTCGTCAGCAAACATCAAGCATTTACTAGATTTGAAACTTACGACTATATCATTAATAAAAAGCAAGAAGAGCAGAGGACCTAAATGGCTACCCTGCGGAACTCCGGAATTAGCGTTAATCTCTCTGGAGAGAATCCGACCAATTTTGACATATTATTTACGATCAGTCAGATATCCATTTAAAAAAAGATGAGTGAAATCCAAGTATACTAAGTTTATATAAAAGAACAGAAATATTAATCCTATCAAATGCTTTAGAGAAATCCGTGTAAATAACATCAACTTGAAATGACTCTTCCATAGCATTGATAGCATAATGTGAAAAGGAAGTTAAATTAGTTGCACAGGATCGTCCAGAAATAAATCCATGCTGTTCAAATGCAATAATTTCTTTAGTTAAAAATGCAACTTTAGAGTTAATCAGCGAATCAAGAATTTTAGGAACTGCCTTTATAACAGAGACACCTCTATAATTTTTTATGTCATCTTTTTGCTCCGATTTAAATATTGGTGTAATGAAGGAGACTTTCCAATTATCTAAAAAAATCCCTGATTGTAAGGATAATTTGAAAATTGAAGTTAAAGAATGTGCCAAGGTATCAGCGCATTTTTTCATTAGAGAAGTACATAAAAAATCAGTGTCACACTTTGTACTAGGTTTCAATTTCCTTAAGCACTGCAGTACTTCGCTGGTAGATAAAGAGATTGCACCGATGTCAAGAGAAGACGGAAGCGTAAAATCAGTAACATTAAGATAAGCAGAATCATTACTGTACACGGATTCAAAATAATCAGTAACAGATCACAACTAGATTCTAAATTAAAGGACTTTTTGTTGTCATATTGCAACATTTTAGGAAGACCTATAGAATTACGTTTTGCATTTATAAATGACCAAAATGCCTTGCTATTGGATATAATACTGCATTCCATAGACCAAACGTATTGGTTATACATAAATCTAAGTAAGAAGTTATATTCACGTCTAAGCTGACAGTATTTTATTCTATCGGAAAGATCACCAGACTTTTGTAAAGCTTTATGTGCCTTATTTTTTGCATTTTTAAGTTTTATAACACTTTTATTAAACCATTTTCGATGTTTATTGGATGAAATTTTCTTAATAGGAACATGAATTTTGAGACCTTTATGAATAACTTCTAGGAACCTGCTATACATTTGATGTAAATCATCAGAGTGTATCAAATTGCACTCATAATTTGAAAAATAGTTATTAAGATTATGGTAATCTGCCTTATCAAAATTATACTCAAAGATGTCCACTTCGTTACAGTGAGAATAAAATTCGTAAACAGAGATAGAAAGATTAACAGCTTTATGATGAAAATCAATAGGCGTTAAAGGAGTACTTATTTCATAAACTTCAAATTTTAAATCATTACTTATAAATATTAGATCTAACAATTTACCAAATATATTTGTTACAATTCAATTGAATTAAATCTATCCCTACCATATTATCTACCACGAAACATTCTATTTCAGATGTGACATCCTTTGGAATTAACATAGATTCCTCTACATTCCATTGCCAGTTAATATTAGGCAAATTAAAATCACCACAATAACATAAAAAATTATCATCGTCATACTTCTCAAATAGTGACAAAGCATTATTTACATGACTCTTATATAGTTCCATTGAAGAAGAAGGTGGGATATAACTTACGCAAATATCCACGGAGATAGAATTAAAACAAGATGATACTCGTACGCATAGTTGTTCGATTTCAGCAGAGTCATTATGCAGATGAATCATCTCGCTCACAAATGAGGTACGAACGGCAACTAGTACTCCTCCTCCTCTTGTAAGACCTGTCGATAAAGGACAGCGATCTTTGCGGTAAATAATATATTGTCTCTCATCGAAAAGTTCGCCACTAAAGATACGATCATTAAGCCAGGTTTCAGTGAGCACAATAATATCATAGTCGTTTTCAATAACAGCAAGTGAAAAATCATGAACTTTCGTTCTCAAACCACGTACATTTTCAGCATCTTATAGTTTAAGTTTGAATTTGCCTTTAAGTTTGAACATGAGTTTGGGCCTGAGGTTGCAATTGTGGATGAACTTGAGTGTGAGCCGGAGACTGGGCTACATTCCCTGATATTACATCGTTTTTTGAAACGTTGGAAAATTTTCTGACATAAACCCCTGATGGCCAGATGTCGGCAATCAATAATTTTGATATTAAATACTCTGGAACTCCCAATTTGAACGTCTTAAATCGAAATGAAGACAAGTCAGCATCCTTTTTCCAAAGAGGAAAACAAATGAACAGATCAGATGAAACTCCTGTCTTGACGGAAACGAAAGATATAATTTTATCAGAAGTGGTATCCGGATGTAAACGTGACAGATTCAAGAACTTAAATTTGCTTACAGCTGAGAGGTCATCAGCAGCAATATTATTCCCAATAATTTTTTTATTTCGATTTTTCTTTCGTTGAACAGTAATCCAGCTGGAGCGCTTATCATTATCAACAAATGACGTTGCATTCAATTGAGAAGGGTCATTGACCATATGCGAAGTGGCAAAATTTACTACATCATTACTATCACCATTTACTTGAGAACAATCAATATTAAAAGCAGAGCATTTCGTTGCATGGCTTTGAATGCGTTGCGTTATGAATTAATGAATGTTGTAACTTAACTAATTGTGAATTTAAAAGGAGGCTTCTGGCAGGCGATTTTAATGTCCATAATAGTTATACGGTGGCTCAGACGTTCTTCTACCAAGAGCCCTGCGGACCGACAAATATTCCATCTCAATCGATTCCCCTTTTGGTAACTCAGACCACTGTTTAATCACGGCAAAGACAACAAAGGTTTCTGGTTCCTGGTCAAAACCATCAGGAACAACTTCAGCAATACCTTTATACCTTCACTAGCTAAACAATGGTGAACTAGTTGTTGACACTGGATAAAGCTAATATTTTCTCTACTCACAGACACCTGTTTCACATCTCCCGTCTGGATGTACATAAGTGCCAATACACATCCGTACGAGAGATGTGTTTAAGGTCTTTAAGCAGATCAACAACGTCACCAAAACAGTAGATCGTGATGGTTTCTCGTCCTTGTTAATTAAAACTGTACGTCATTCTTGGCTAAGCCTCAAACGCAAACTATTCTACTTGCCTTATTCGAAGGGAAAATTTCCAGTTGCTTAGAAACTAGCTCACGTTGAGCACATTTCGAAGAAAGGAGAGGGTAGCGATCCCTCAAATCACTTCGACTCTTTCAAATGTTTTTGAATCTATCACTAACTCTAAATTAATGAAGTATCTAGAAACTAAGCAACGTAGTTTTCATAATTTTGCTGAGTCAAAATCTTTGTCGTAGATATTTCAAAGACAATTGATAGAGTCTGGCATCCAGAGCCCTTTTAGCCAAACTTAAAGCATTTGGTCTCTCTCCTTCTTTTGTATTTTAAATTGAAAGTTTTCTATCTGGTCGCGTAATTGATGTTGTATTAGATGGCGTTTCATCAGATCCTTATCCTATAAAATCCGGTGTGCCTCAGGGCTCCGTTATATCTACATCTCTCTTCTTAATTTTCGTTAATGATCTGCTTTAATTACTTTCAATCGCATCCATAGTACCACAGTACCCTTAATTTCGCTTACTCCTTTGACACTCTTGCGGTCTCTCAAAAATTGAGATGCAGCATTAAATAAAGACAACGGGTCGAACAGGAGAAATTGAGGGATTACTATTCTTTAAAAAGTATTTATCTTTAGAATCAAAAATTAAATTGGAGCTGTTTGGTGCATTTATGACGCGACGATTATACTTTGATGTAGGGTCGTAGGATCATTGCTTGACAGTTGTTTTCGAACCATACTTGGTGTGTTATTGGCTCCGCTTAGTGGGTAACAAGTGTAAGTATCTCCTTACATAAATTGCTAATCGATTCATTTTCGGTTCGATGAGGTTTGAGCTTATCGATGGCGCGAGACAGTACACCGAAGGCGAAGCTCGAAAGTCCTCTATCCGTATCAATCTATATCATTTCCCTTGATGATTCTAACGATTTGCCTCATTGTCCAATTTATTATAAACAAAGTGTCATGCTTAAGAGTATCTGATTAAATATTTTGACAGCGTGTGTGCTGCAGATAATTCAAATATTCCTTTGCCATGAGGTATGAGCGGCTCGTTTATTAGAAAGTAGTTAGGATCAGGAGTGGATGGTGCTAGATCAGTTGGTTCCGAAGTTACCGATGTTATTAATCTGCCTGAGTTTAATATTCAAATTCTTCATATTTCTGGCACTGAGAATAAATTGCATTGCATAGTAGATGATATCTAATTGATGTTCTTTCAGCTCGTAATCCATTTATAATTCCATGTATCTCAAGACTCGATTCTAAGTGATTTTTTTTTTTTAACCTACTAGACAAATATGTAAATGATACATGTACATATATACAACAATTGATATTCTTGAGAAAGAACAATCTTTTCCTTTCTCGTATTAGTACTATACTTTTGAAAACAAATTATTCCTTCGGGGGATTTTCTAACGTGAAAATGGAGAAAGCAAAAAGGATCCACGCTCGAAGTTGCCTGCATAATATTTAATATATGAAAATATTCAATCTAACGTAAGTAAGGAAGCAGGAAAGTTGAAAAGCAGATGTCATAACAATAAAAATAGAAAGTGGGAGAAGTTTTTCTACAGACGAATGATATGAAGGCAATTTTATGATATGCGGATTTAATTCAATCCTTATTCTTATCCTTGAGGTGGCGCATGATAGTAATATAGAAGTAATTGGATTTTTATTTATTTGCATCTTTCATCATAAAATCGTACGTTACAATGATAAACGAAGACAACCGCAGTGAATAACACTTGTTAAATGCTGTACATACTGTATTACGACAATATTGTTGTGATTGTATTTGGTCATTTACCGTTGGCACTCAACATACAGAGACCAATCTATGAGAATGCACATATTAAACGTCTTGAAATGGAAGGACATTTCCTTCAACTACTTTGTCGACCCGTCTTTGTTCTAAACTTTTCTAGATAATTATCCGAAATTTCACATTCCTTTTTCAGCTCTTTTTCTGATTGATATTTTGTCGTCCATTTACATATACTTTCCTGCGGAAAACACTTTCCAAAAGTTCTCGATGGAATTAAGGTCCGGATTTTTTGCGGACTAGTTTAAAACCTCAAATATTTTTTGTTTTTACGGTTCTTGAAATATATGTATGAACGGCCGCATTATCTTCTTGGAAAATTGATTTCTTCACATTTTTCCAAAATACCTGCATCTATGAGTGCTCAATATATGTACATAAATGTTTGAATTCATTTTAGGTGTAATCCCAGCAAATCTGTTTCATCCGAAGAGCTTCAAATCCTCTCCATATCAATACTGAGCCGCCTCCAAAATTTCGGCTCATTCGACTTCTGGTTCTGAACGCAAATAGTGCCAATAATATTTCGAACGACCCACCCGCAAGGACCGTCGAGATTAAACTTCTTTTCGTTCGTAAATAATACTTTTCAGCGAATTTTAAGCGATCCTGCTGATGGCATGCACCTACTAAAAGGAGAGAAAAATACTTTATCTTTCTTTACTTCCAGCGTCAGTTTAGACTTCAAAACGCTGTTACTTTTTCGGGTATAGTTTTTGTCTACTCTTATATAGAGTTCCGCACCACAAATTTAGAACGACTGATCCATCAGGAAATTTCCCTTTTAGACAGACCACCCTCCTTAAATTACAATTAAAACTAAACGTAACTTAAATTAAGCTAAAAATAATGATTAAAAAAAAAAAGAAGAGAAGAAAAAACGTAGAAATAAGGGCAAAGGGAACCAAAGCATCGAAAGCTAATGTGAACTATACCAAGATGAACTTCGCGAGTCGTTTGAAGCTGCCGAGCGAGTTAGATGTCTGGATGCCTGCCTCATCAGCAAGTTCCAGATTGTAGTCAGTCAGTCAGTTGAAAATGCAAGATCCATCGAATATGGAAGTTTGGAACCATGGAAGTAGCAGTTTGTGCCCCCTAGTGGAGTTCAAGGGTTGAAAAAAGGTACTCAAATAGACCGAAAAAAGCTAAACAGAAAAACTAAAACTCTCTGTTTCAAATACATATACAAAGCGAATAGTCAAACAGGGTGAAATTAAGGTGATCGAACCTCCTCAATTCAAAAATAAATCTTATACAGTCCTTAAAAGCGACATTCAATTTCCCTGAAAAGTGCGATTCGAGCTTGGGAAGAAGAAGTGAGTGAAATTCTGCAGAATAAGAGATCTAACAAGATGACAATGGACCTCAGGCGATCGTAAATTAGTAGACAGCCAGAATTTAAAATCACACCAAGATTACGAACTCGATCTTCATAAGGTAAGAGACAACCGTCCAATGAAATGGTAGATCTACAATAAAAAGCAATGCACTACGATTTACTCGAATTCAAAGCTACCCTAAATAACTGGGAGAATAAACAAAAATCCTTGTATTGGGAAAGGCTACAAGGACTTCGTCAGGCAAAAAAGTTTATCGATACCTCTGGCGGAAAAACTAAAGAACTCCTACTCCTTAGAAGAACAGAGCTCAAAATGATCACTGAGCTCTTCTCAGGCCATTGCCCCTTGAGGTATCACCTAAACAAGCTGGGTTTGGCTGAGACTTCATCCTGCCGCTTCTGTCAGGATGCTCACGAAACCTCGGAGCACTTGCTCTGCAACTGCGAAGCATTGGCCAGGCGGAGATTACTCCACCTTGAACATGCTTTTCCTCCACCAAGTTACGTATGGAACCTTAAGCCCAGAATGGTTCTAGACTTTATTAACAGTCTAAACCTATAAATGGAGCAAATTCAACGGGGACTCACAATAGATCTTTCAGGTCGCAGTGATTGTGAAGCCTACGCCTATACACCCCTTCACAAATCTAATCAAATCTAATCTACTCGAATTCATCTTAAGCTTGTTTTCCAAGGACCAGATGAAAATGCTTTGCAAACCACTGTTCAGGTGAGCAGCATAATCTTCGATCAAACCTATAGGAAGACTTAGGTATGCTTGCACGTCATCGACGTATATACAGGGTGGTGGATAATAATGAAGGAGGGGATAGCTAGATGATGTCAAGAAATTAAAAAAATTGTGCGACAGGGAAGTGTGTATTCCAACCCTTTCCGAGATAATCGGGATTAAAGGACTAAGGGTGCATTAAACGTAGGCTTGTACTTAAACAGTTATAGCACCTAAACGACAAACAGTAGAAAGACGAGCGAGGTGCTTATTTATAGAGAACTTCCTGCCCTTTAATGTGTCATTGTTTCCTCCAAGGTATGTAGTTTAAAGGAAACTGTCAGCTAAACTTCAAGTTTTAACTATTATAACTAATTTTTTTGTGTTTGAAGCCATACATTAATTTTTTTTTCTTTTCTAGACATGACCTGCCACCCTCTTTATTATTATCCACTACTTATGAAACACCCTCCATGTGAATTTTGTCGTTGCTAATATGCTTGGTCACTTCATTGATATAAAAGCTGAACAGTAAAGGTCCCATAATAGAGCCCTGTGCGACCCCGCAATATAAGGACAGCAAAATGAAGGAGTTAGTTTTTCCCAAAGTAATCCCCTGCGATTGGGCGCAAAGAAATTCTTTGATTAAGAGAATGGCGTGGTTATACGAATCATATCCTCTGTATTCAACTTTTTCTTCTTAGACATAAATCCAAAAATTCAAACAGAAGAAATCTCAATCAAATCTAAGTCAATTTTGCTTAAAATTGAATATTGTAACTGATGGTTTTGTTTATGAGTCTTAAACGGTTTTGAGTGTAAAGTATATTAATATTTCAATACAATACAATTTCCACCACTGTATATATAACGATGAGCTGAAATGAATATACGGTTGTCCAAATCTAAACACACATCTTAGGATTATGTTGGTTTCCATCTTTTTAGATTACCTTAACTCAAGGAAACATTTAAAACGATGAAAGTTTGCCTATCTCCATTCGAATTGTGTGTTGTAATTTTGTATATAGCTGAATTCTGCCTGAAAGCTCAATAAGCATCTTCTGCTTTGTGTCCAAGGCTCCTGAGAAGTTGCTGTACTCCTAGGTCCTGGAACATTTAGATACCAATAATTTCTTAATCCGATAACAGTCAGGTTTTCTTTGAACCCGAGACTGCTCTTTTGAAAGTTACTACCGATATCCGTACATATCTGGATAAAAATTGGTTGACTGTCTTAGCTCTATTGGGCTACTCCAAGGATTTTGATAGTGAGCACCACACGAAGCTTTTGTCGAAACTTTGCACTCAGTTCAATTCTGCTTTTTCGGCCGTATTTTTAACTTCCAACTTTCTTACTGAGGGATATCAACAAGTGAGCGTTGTTGACCATCTATAGTTAACTTTCATTATTTTCGGGGCTACCGCAAAGTTTCATACTTGGTCCCCTTCTTTTCAGCCTTCGATACGATACGACTACGCCGATATTCAGTTATACTTCAGTCGTCCTTTAGGTCTGATCGAAGATTGTGCTGATCGCATAAACTCGGATCTCCTTAGAGTTGGTAAGTGGGCAGAAGACAATCTCTTAGTATTAAATCGCAATAAATCACATGCAATAGCAATATATAGGCAGAGCTTGAACATAACCGACATCCTTCCTATTGTTCTGAACTCTGTCAGTCTCTGCTTAACGGTTCAATAAGTTGCTGTGACCAAATTGCTAAAATTTATACGGAACTGTGTTGGTTTAGTACAGGAAAAGTTGTATTATCTTATCTTGAATTGAAGTCGACTTGACTTTCCTTTCGTTATCATTAATACAAATTCGGGTCAACTTTTGGACCCGTGCAGATGAGAACGACTTCTAACGTTATTTGATGCCCTGAACTCAGATCTTCAATCCGTGTGTCAAAATTGGTTCTAGTTTTCGAGCTCGCGCTAGATGGCAGTACTGCGCTCTTACAACGGCTATCAGCTGACCACGGTACATCGAACATCTTTTGGAACTTGTTTTTGTACTGCGATTGTGCTTCGGAACGTGTGAAAATGCAGAGAAAACGTTGCAGAGTCGATTCAAAGTGTTTTTGTTATGTTTGTGGATGTTATATGCTCGGAAAACGTGGAAAAATCATGACAAATGCAGTTCTTTGGTTTTGCTGTAGTAAACACTGACAAGCAATGGGTACCGAAATTGTTTTGTAACGCTTGCAGAACAAAGCTGTACAAGTGATCACTTGGTGAAAATATGTACTTTTCATTTTCTGTGCCAACGTTATAGAGAGAACAGAAAAATCATGTAGATGATTGCTACTTTTGCTCAATGAATGTCGCCGGTATAAATGCAAAAAACTAGCACGGTATGAATATCCTGACGTATCATCAGTATTGAAGCCAGTTCCATTATGAGCCAGGACAACAAAACGTGTCCTCTATACCACTCGTGAGCCCACAGGAAGTTTTATTGCCACCTCTTCATATTAAACTTGGCCTTATTAAGAACTTTGTCAAAGCGCTCAATCGCGAAGGATCGGCTTTCCAGTACTTAATCAAGTTATTTCCAAAACTGTCATACGCAAAAATCAAAGAAGGAATATTTGTCGGACCTGATATTCGAAAACTAATGGCTGATTCAAACTTCACAAAATGTTTAGAGCCTGATGAAGCAGCAGCATAGGCATCGTTTAAAAGTGTTGTTCACAACTTTCTCGGTAACCACAAATCACCGGATTACAAAGAAGTAATCGACAATTTTTTGCAAAATTACCACAAGATTGGAGCTCGAATGTCTCGCAAGATACATTTTCTGCATTCACATATTGATTTTTTTCCACAAAACTTGGACGACAGGAACGACGAGCAAGGAGAGCGGCTATACATCAAGATATAGCGAAAATCGAAAGGCGATACCAAGGATTTTGGGATGAAGGCATGATGAGCGACTAATGTTGGACCCTAATGCGTGAAACAGACTCAGTTCAACCTCTGTTCATTTCTGATTTATACTTGTCAATTCAATAAATGGCCGTTAATGGTCAAAAATAGTAAAATAATGAATTTATTGAATATTTCGAAAACTAGAATCAATTTTAAAAAACGGGCTGCTGATTTGGATTCAGCTCCCAAATTTACCTTATAAACAGCTTTTGGTTGCTCCGGTCCAAAACCGTGTATACTTTGTGTAATTACCCACTAAAACCACAAATATATATCTCTTCCGCCTAGCGACTATATTTAAATTGCATTCTTGTGCTTTTTATTTCTTCTTTGCCTGCTGAAACAAGAGTTATTCAGATATCAACGCCATCATTCATGAAAAATCCATCCTTGCACCCTAAAAATATTTAAAATGATTTCATATTTTACCAAAATCTTACTCCTTGGGTAAATTTCATACACTTCAGAAGTTTCAAGGAATTATGTTGAAAAATATCATCGCATAGCTTTTTGTAATTTCTGTCAAAAATGTGATAACTATGAGTTTTAAAAACACTTCCGTACAACCGTACAACAAGGGATGCTCTGAAATTGTAATATATAGTGTGTAAAAAGTTTACCGTACTTTTAATTGAATTTTAATTGATGAAATATGAATAATGGCCTTTGTGCCAATTAAGGGTTGAAAATGTATTTGAATATAACAGAAGAAAGGAGTTTAAATATTTATGGTAGATAATAATGAAAGTTTTATTAATTTCACTAACTTTTAAAAATCTGATTAATAAAAAGTCCATCAACAAAAATTACAACAAACTAGGATTAACCCGTCGGCGATAAGCTTTTTTAAAAGAATTGCTAAATTATCGATTATCTTTCCTCTTTATAAAAAAGATGATTGATGTAAATAGAGTAGAAAACTACCGTGGTCTTTCCTTTATGAACACATGTCTCAAGCTTTTTGTCGGTATGTTACACAATAGAGCGGGTATATTGGGAGGAGGCCCACAATATTTTGAATGAAAATCATGCAGGCTTTCGCAGCGGTTATACCACGATAGATAACATTTTCAACCTAATAAATGCTATCAAACTCTCTCAATCATTCAATATAAAAAAGGTGTATGCCTTCTTTGTAGATTTTAAAGCAGCATTTGATACAATTGAAAGGGGAAGACTTTTTTATAAATTGTACAATATCGAAATATGTCTAGTAGTAGTTTGTGGGCATGCTGATAAATATTTACGAAGTTACTAGGGCTCTAGTTTGGAATGGGGAACATCTCTCAGATAGTTTTGTGACAACATCTAGGGTAAAGCAAGGATGCATTTTTAGCCTGCTGTTGTTTGCAATTTTTATTAACGACTTAGATGATTCTATGCAGGTAGGCCTGACACTTGAGGATATTAATTTAAAAGTCTTAAAATATCCTGATGACATCGTTATTTTATCTGACGATCCACTCAAACTCCAGCGTATGATTAATAATCTTCAGGAATACTGACACTTGTGGAACCTGATTGTCAACTTGGAGAATACCAAAATTATGATTTTCCAGCGTCAAGGTTCAGGACCCAGGAAGTAGAAATTGTAAATGAATATACCTACCTCGGTGTTACCTTAACACCAAAGCTATCATTTAACGCCCACCTTAAAAACCGTCTACAGTCTGCAAAAACTGCTATTAATGTAACTTGGAAAAGTTTTCTGGGGAAAAAAAGGAATTAAGCATTCTGACAAATTTGTTCTGAACAACCCTGTCTCAAGATCAGTTCTTTGTTACGGAGCACAGGTGTAGGGTTTTCAGCAATATGACTCTGTTGAAAGGCTACAACGATACTTCGTTAAAAGAATGCTTCGTTTGCCGACAACTCGCCTGGCCTTCCCAACGACTGCTCAACCACCCCCATACCCATCACCCATCATGAATTATGGTTGTCTAAACTAAAAATTTCGGATTTTCTTACCTTTTTTTTTAATTTAACCTCTATTATTTTTGCAAAAAGGTCATTAACATAAATTTTTTTTTATAAAAACTGTAAACTGTAGACTCTCCTCTTTAAAATGACCTATTACAACCAATGTGCTATCTGAAGCCCTTTAAGAGTTATTAGCTCTAAACCTATTCTCAAACCTATTTTCAAACCTATTCTCAACGATAATTTGTTCCCTTAGCACGTCATTTTAAAAAATATCGTCTAATTTCGGTGTGACGACCTGAATAGGTTATGAATTAATAACTGTTTAACGTCTACAGTTAACACATAGGATGTAATAGGTCAACTTAAAGAGGAGAGTCTACAGTTTACAGTTTTTATAAAGAAAAGTTATATTAATGACGTTTTTGCAAAAATAATAGAGGTTAAATTAAAAAAAAAGGTAAGAAAATCCGAAATTTTTAGTTTAGACATCCATAATTGATAGGTGAGGGGTATGGGGGTGATTGAGCAGTCGTTGGAAAGTCCATGAAGTTCTGCATACAATAAGCTCTTAACTGTGACCGTATACCCTGTAGTTTTTAAGATATAGGGTGTTTTATGAAAAACTAGCTTTTTTTCTTAATCACCCTGTAACTCCTAAACGGTTGATATGCCCCCCCCCCCTGCCATACAATTTTTGGTTCGTCTAGGTGAGTACTATCACCTCCCGCTCTACTGACCTCCTAGCAGGAAACACCCTGTATGCAACAACAGCTTGGAGATATCGTTCCTTTTTGGTGTAAGAATTTAATGGTTAACCAATTAATACTTTCTTTTTTTAACAGATAATGAGTAAAAAGCTATTAATAATAAAGATATACTTAGTTAGGTTGCTTATCTCGACAGACAGCCTTGATTGCCATTGTCGCAGTTTATTTATTTATTATTTAAAAATTTCTGTATATTCTATTATTTACTTCTAGTTTAATTTTTTTATTTTTTATTTTTTTGTTTTTATATTTATTTTTAAATTTCTCTTAAGCATAGCGTAGATACATATATATTGTTATTTTTATCCTTTATAGTTTTATTTTCTCTATGAACTATATTTAATTGAATTGAAGGGAATATAAGGAATTATGTTAGCTATAATTTGGAAATGAATAAACCTTACTTACCCGACGATAATATGACTGGATACCCTATTATATGAAGAGATATGAATGAAAGCGTAATTAAAACTTTCGAACCTAAACCTAACCCTAAATATTCGTACTTTCTTTTCTGCTTACACCGGCTCCTATGTTCGCCTACACTGGTAGCTCCCAAAATCACAAATATCACGAATATACTAAATTCCTAAATTTTACGCGTATTAGGTTTAATGGAATACACCCAACCCCCGCGCACCTCAAGTTCTTATAGATGTTTCCCCATTAAAGGCTATTGTATGCAGGGCCGGACTGGGTTTTCAAATCGGCAAACAACCCAAATTATTAGGCTGATTTCCTAGTGAACCGAGCACAAGGAGAGCAAGACAACATTTTCAATGAATATTGAATTCTATGCTAAATAAGAAGAAAGAAAGAAGAATTTCATACAGGAAATGTGTAAGAGCGATTGGCCCTTTCACCCTTAAAATTAAAACTAAAACAGGGTTTCTCTGTGAAAACAGTATCCGCGAGACCAACAATTTTACTTACACAGCTGTAACAAGAGTAAGGCAAATGAAGAAGACGTTGAACCAGAAGGGCGCTACACGTTGAAAAAATATATAATATTAACAACATTTGCTTTGACAAATATAAATTATTTTTGAGTTTTCACAGTTAAATAAAGGTTTTGTTCTCGATTTAAATTTACCCGCTTGATAAGGCTGAGATTGGTTGGTAATCTTGAAATGAAAGAAATTTTTGCCAGTGCTGCAAAATTTGCTGAAGATATGGTTATACCAGCAAAGATTAAAGAAACAAGAAAAAAGAAGCGACTCGAACTTTTTGAATCACAAAATGATGATCCCAATATTACCACAAAACAAAAGCTTCGTACACCAATTTTTGAATCGATTGATATACTTTTATTCTGACTGACGAGGAGGTACGAAATGTTGGAACAAGTTTCAAAAGATTTTGGATTCCTTTCTAGTGATCTTCTTAGCAAAATGTACGCCCATAATCTGGAAAAAGCCGGTTTTGAATTTGCTTCAATCAATTCACGACTATAGACTTCAAGAATCCTATCTAAATGTCGAAATTGTCAGAGTTTTTGTAACATTGCCAATGACGATAGCTGATTGAATGTGAACCAAGTTTCAAAAAAGTGAAGTTAATAAAAAATTACCTGTGATCTACAATTGACCCATTGACAGATTGTCAAATGTGGCTGTTTAGTAAACTGAAAAAGAAATGACGACAGGAATGCATGTCGTTTTGAGAATAATCGTGCCGAAAAAATCTAGAAAAGTCCATTTATAAAATCTTGCAAATATTTCTATCAAATTGATTCACCTCAATATTTTTATATGTATACTTTACTCGCAAAAAATTATATAAACTAATAATTTTATGTGCAATAAGTATTATTTAGGTACTATTCTTCTCATGATCATGTTTTTGAAGCCACGAGAATGCCAAACTTACCATATATAATGCTATCTTGGCAACACTCACTTGGCTCCGCGTCCTGGCAGTGTTCATAAGTTGTGGGACATTTCTGAATATGGCCTCGTTGCCGTGGGCCAATTAACTTTATTGTATTCTGCTTTTAGGTAACTCAATTAAGTACTTTTTCACTTTCAATTCAATTTCATAGCTCGCCACCCAGCGCAGCCTAAACATTCGTCCAGAGTAAATACGTGTGATTAACGTGGAGACCATCGGCCCAACGACCGCCTGGCCCATCAGACTAGCGCCCGATCGACCGTACTGCCAGTCCGGCTCTGATTGTATGACAACATTACAACTTTGTTTATAAATTATATATATAGATTTCACCAATTCATTATGAATATGATAGACAAGATTGACTAAATGAATGGCAAGAGAACAATATTTTATTCCTTTTCTCCTATTATCATCTCCGCCACCCACAACTTGATAGAAATTTTAAAATTGAAAGATTAAAAGCTCTCCAATGACCCTTATATTTTACGAAACTGATTCCATTCATATTTCTGTATCATTTTATCTCACGTGTATGAAAAAAAGAAAAAAAAATTTTTTTTTAATAAAGCGGTCAAGCCAGCAGTTGCAATTAATTGAAATCTGAGCGCAAAATCTACTGGACATAAAGAACTATACACAAAAGTCTCTGAAAAATCAAAACGGATAGGATGAAATCAGCAGCAGTAATAACAGTATAACTAGCAACAGTAGCAGCAGCAGCAGCAGCAGCAGCAGCTATTTGATTCACAAAGTTTCAGGATCGAATCCTACTTCTATAGATTCCATTTCAGTGTTGAGTTCAAAGACGGATTGCACTATCTAGATAAAAATAATTCAAATCGCCATGCCAGCAAACTACTCGGAAAATAGAGTGTATGAACAGTAGTTAATTAGTAATTAAAATGTCGAGTATTTTGTAGATACTTCAATCTGCTATGAAAATCCAAATCAATTTATCGAGAAAATTCATGATAGAAAGTGTAATGATTATGGAGAGTGAAAAAAAAATGGGAACATCCGTTGGAAAATGAAGGGCTTAAAGCCCCCTTTAACATACCTATAGTGAAAGGACTACACAAAGTAGGGAAAACTTTAATTTTAATGGTTAAGAGCAGTTTTATTTTAGCTTTTTTTTTTTAGATATTTGAAAATAAATTTAGTAATTCAAAAATATCAAAAAAAAAAATTTTAAAAAACTTTTGAAAACTATTTATTTCAAAATATGTACTTAAACGGTATTTTATATTTTACATACAGGGTGTTGCAAAAGTATGATTACATCTTAGAACATATAACTAAAGGAAACGTAATAAGTCCGAAAAATTGCTGCGTTTCGCCCTCTGTGTCGTAGAATTGTGTTTATGTATTTATTATTCTCATGGAAGTTGCATATCTGAAATATTTTTGAAGGGGGGATTAGGCGTAATTGTTTAAAATAAAGCAAAATTGTGAACTGCCACTGACACATTGAGCAAAAATCAAATTGGGAACACAAAAACGTAAACACTTATTTTGATATTTTTGTTTCCCTTTTTTTCTTTTTTCACTTGTTTTGGTTCAGACTTTGTTTAAAGGTTTGGTCAGACTTTATTAAGTTCTTCTTGCCTTTCCACCCCTTCGCCATAGAACTGATATTTCCTCACACCGATAGGGATTTTACACGATATTTCGCTTCCTTTAGTTGTATAGTCTAAGGGTTACATACGCTAGATTTAGGTAGTAGAGACTGAGTTAAGAAGAATTCTTCTAGAGTTGCGTCCCTCTTATTGCGTTTTTTTTTTAGTTATGCTGGCAGCGCTGTTTCATGTACCGAAAAGTGTAGACTTTTAAATTTTAATGTAGGTAGATATGTCTCAGGAAATAAAGAGCCTATAGGAAGATAAAATAAGGAAACATATTTTCCATTTATACGTAGAATCGATAGCTCCGATATAGTTAAAGACAAAAGTGCAAGGCGAATGTCCACTTTTCATACAACTTTACGCCTGACACCCTTAAATGATACTCTGTATTAACAATGTTTAATTCAATTAAGCGGAGGATGTAATATGAGACTTTTTTGGGTGAAAAAGTGGATTTTTCTACTTCTCGTGATAGCGCGGAATTGCAAAAATATCTACGAAATGTAGTAGCCGCAGATGTATGTGACCCAAGTGGATGCAAATGGGCTTTCCGGCTGCAAAAACGTGCCGAGAAAGCTTTCTAAACCGGGAAAAAAGTCCACCATCCGATAGTATTCGGCGAGACCTTTAATTTGATATGCAACATGCCGTATTAGAACCCCTTTCCCCCCCCCCCCCTCCGAGGGCTTTTACCCCCACCTTGAAAGTATGCAGAGAAAAAAGGTTCTTTTACGAATTGTAGTGGCTAATGAGCTGAGGCAACCAGTGACACCCGTTGTACGATCGCACATAACCCTACCGAATTAGAGCCGATCTGCGTGAAATCTAGTAGTCCCCACATAGCATTCACCCTTTCGGCAACAAAACTTTTGTAGGATACTACGAGATATTCGATTCTAATGCCAATACATACCCCATGTGATTTTAACAATAAAAACAAAACATGGGATAAAAAAAACTTGTAAGAAATTACCACCCGATTTCTACTTCTAATGCCCTAATAGCTTTAGTCCTTGAAAGACTTATTAACAATAATAATCTAGTACCCCAATTAACACCCTACATCAGTACTCAATAACGTGACTTTCTGCCAGGCCGATCTACGGTAACTATTCTTTGAATATTCACTGACTCTATTGCTATAGATCATGATGAAGCTAAACAGTTAGATGTTTTTTAAGTGGCTTTTAATAGAATAAATTACAAAATGGCCATAGATAAAATTAGGAAATTAGGCTTGAGGCAGTATCCTCTTGCATCCTATCTTTCGAATCGTCATCTAGCTGTTGTAATTAATTCATTTTACATCAAATCTATATACGCAAACCCTCGGTGTACCCCAAGGCTGGATTCTTGGCTCACTTCTCTTCTTGTTATATGTTAATAATCTCTAAAAATGACTTATGCTCTTCATCCTTCGTCTATGTCGATGATTTATCGAGTTATAAATGATCCATTCGATTTCCAACACCTGCAAAATGACACTTAGAAGTTGCTTTCTTGGTGTAATAAAAATCAACTATCTTTAAACGTGGACAAACGCAAATGTATTTCCTTCTGAAAAAAAAACAAACCACATTATACTAGGATTAGGTACATGTTGGTCACTGCCCCCCCCCCCCATCATTTGCGTTTCAGAAATCAATTATTTGGGAGTACAATTTGATAGCAAGCTTCTGTTTGACTCGCTCATTAACTGTGTTATTAACAAAGCTTTTAAGACCCTGGAGTTTGTCTTAAAGTGCGCTAGGTCCTTTAAACAGCTCTCTTCGCACATAACTATGTATAGTAGCCTAGTTAAATCCATGCTAGAGTACACTTCTTCAATCTGGAATCCTTTCTGTAGGTCGTAAAGAAATAAAATCGAGAGTATTCAACGTAGATTCACTATGGGTACTTTATTTTTTAATTTGGAAGTTCATATGTATATTATGCTGACAGACTAGCTAGATACTCCTGGATATACTTAGAAGCACGTCATTCCTATCTTATTTAAAATTTTGCACGATTCTACTGTTTCATCGCAGTTATTGTCTAAATTAAAAATCAACTTCCCTAGTCGCCTCATCCGCCAGCCGCTTACATTGCATTTAGAAGCCTTCCGTACAAACTTATGATTCAAATTCCCATTGGATAGGCTTCAAAACGCCCACAATTCTTTATATAACGATTTGGATATGTTCAGTGACAGCTTCCTGATTTTTAACCGAAACCTCTTGGCGAAAATAAATACCATAAATAGTTTTTCCATTTTGAATTGATCTGTTTCATCTCTTTTTGTGTGTTATTTTGTACTTTTTAAGTTATTTTGATTATCTTTAT
The DNA here is from genome assembly GCA_963930735.1 of Dioctria linearis. Classification (NCBI taxonomy): domain Eukaryota; kingdom Metazoa; phylum Arthropoda; class Insecta; order Diptera; family Asilidae; genus Dioctria; species Dioctria linearis. Next base: position 20,942,459 of record OZ005741.1, read on the forward strand.
TTGTTATCTTATTTCTCACTTTTTATTTCTATTATCTTTATTTTTTATTATCTAACTAATGCTACAAGGCATAATGGGCAAACTAAAAAATCGTAAGAAAGACAACAAAATTGATATTAAAACAAGCGAAAAATTGAAAATTGAAAATAAGCAATAGCAAGAAATAGCAGCAGTTCAGGGAGTGAAAGGGCATAAAAAACCGGAGGACATACATAGGTGATGGAATAGAAAATGGAAAATAGCAATAAAAATAACATGAAAATAATAATAAAAGCAGAAATACAGCGCAGTATGCAGTTGTTTGGGAGTGTGAATGCAATATCAGCCGCATGGACCTTCATCCGAAGCCAGATGACGAGTCAGCAGTGCTTTGAATGAACTGTCTGAGCTCGAAGGGTGCAATGCCGCCGCCGGGAGACTTTTCCAAAGGCGAACAACATGAACAAGGTGAAAGAATTCTAAAATTCAATGTTAATTAAGTACCTGAGTGTCAAAGCTGAGGGCGGAAAATACATAGCCAGGATGGCTAGTGTAGATGACCTTATGAAGAAGATGCAAAATTATCAGTACTAAAGACCTACCCTATAGAGAATTACGGAAGAGGGAAATGTGATCATATCTCCTCAATGCAGGAATAAACGGATGTAGTCATTGAAAGCAACACGCAGTTTTCTCCGACCGATCGAATTCAAGTAAGGGAAAACAATGCTTGCACTTGTGAAATATGGCAAGAGAAGTGTTGTTCACTAGCCTAGAACGAAGAGCAGAATCCTCGTAAATAACTACAACCTTCAAAGTAAGTCATAAATTTTACCTAATGGTCGCAGCAAGTCATAGAATTATTGAGGATAATTCCTAGATCTGCAACACAGGAAAAGCTGTGCCAGTCTAAATTAATGTTCCGGTTTGTACCCGGGATCAAATGGAATCGGGTACCCGGGTACTCGATTCCAAGATTTTCGATTCCAAATTTACTCGGATACCCGGGTACCCGGGATCCGGATATAATCGATTCTCGATTCCAAATTGTACTAAAAAAAAAAAAATTGCACTATTGTAATTCCGCTGCACAGGAGTCTTTCGTAAGCATCACCGACCCACTACTTAGATGTAAACTGGGACTTGCTCGCCTGCACATTGTGTACGACGGGTATGCAAGAACCCCATACTGGAGAGAATCTTGCATTTGCTCTACAGATGGTATGCTTGGACTGGTCCATTGAAGATAAGGTTCACACGGTTGTGCATGACAATGCGTCCAACATAAGACTGAGGACCTCTCTTCTATCGAAGACAGACGTTCCTATAGAGCACAGTATTGATTGTGCCGCTCATAGCATTCAGCTAGCCGTAAAAGAAGGTCTAAAGGTGGAAGCATAAAGAATCTTGTACCAAAGGTAGCCAGGCTCGTTAATCACTTTAGATCTTCCACCATTGCCACACATGCACTTACAGAGGAGCAGAGACTTTTAAATCTGAACAAAAGAAAGCTTCTTCCAAACGTTCCCACTCGTTGGGACTCAATTTTTTATATGTTTAAGCGAAACTTGGAGCAGAGAAGTACAATAGCAGCAGTTCTCAGTGATCGTAATATAACGAAAGCGGCAATTGTTAGAAGCTTAGAGCTTAACGAATCAGACTGGGTGAATATGGAGGATCTAGTTCTACTTCTGAGACCTTTACAGGTTGCCACAAAGTATCTTTCAGGATCATCTTACGTAACTCTATCAGCAGATAGACTTGTAATATGCGGTATAATTAAGAACCACTTGAAGGATAGTATTCTGGATAATTCAGCAATAAAGGACTTCAAGTCCAGAGTCATGACTGACATACGCCAGCGATAAAAACACTGCTTTGGATTTTCTATTGGGTGCAACAGATTGGTTGGAAGCGCTCGATGCGACTGCGCAAATGGAGAGGTACATTGGCGAACCAACCATTCATCACAATGCTGATCCTCTGAAATGATGGAAGAACAATCAGGAGAAGTTTCCTTATGTTTCAAAGTTAGCACACAAAATGCTGGCTATTCCAGCTACATCATCCAGCTGTGAGAGATCATTCTCCACATCTGGAAATACAGTAACAAAGAAAAAGAATCTTTACTTGCCAATAAATGTGAATATGCTTGTTTTCCTTGCACGAAATAAACATCTACTAGATGATACCATAACGTAAGTGATGGTTAAGCTGATTTTCCTCACCACAATATTAAATAAAGTTGCATTTATTTAATACAGTAAAGAATGATCTACAGATGTATATCAATGTCTATATAATAAAGAGCAATATTTTAATAAAATTTCTAAGCTTTTATTATCTTTTATTCATTTGCACATATTTACCTTTTTATTTTGATCTACATAATAAAAACTCCAAAGAGGAACCATCTACCAGACATAATATTTTTACAAGCGTAGATTTAATATCAGGGATCCAAAAACTCGGACACCAAATTAATTTTTCACAATACCCGATTCCAAGGAATCGATTCCTAACAACCCGATTCCAAGAATCGGATACTCGGGTAGCTCGACTCTTACCCATGAAATCCGGGTACCCGGATAAGAACCCGGTACTCGAAAACCCGGGATTTAAGGAACATTAGTCTAAATTACAACTGGAAACTGTGAGATCGTGAGATCGTCCAGTAATAAAGCTTCCGATGAAAAAATCTGAGCTTGATCCAATTTAGAATTTTTTGCTCTTTTCACCAATTAAATGATAACATTAGTACAACGAGGCTATCAAGTTAAGGCCCTATTAATTTTAATAAAATCGCGCTAAGATTGCAGAAATATAGCAAATATTGTGTTAATTCCTATTTAAAAGAGCATCATAACTCTGAAGACGGAGAAGATTGTCGAATGTACATAATTGAAATTCCCAAAGTAGGGTGTTTGTGAAAAAATCTTTTCACCTTATATCTTAACGTATATCCAGCAACTCAATCTAAAATACCATTCACAGACCAATTGCAACTATTGTAATTAATCTATTAACCTTTTTTTTTTTTTTTACTACATACCACCCTACTAAGAAATTCTTAGCAATTGCGCAACAATATTTTACATTATGTATAGACATATATGCAGCTTTTTCAAAATGAATTATTTTTCCAAATATTTCCGTACATTTATCTTTATCAATGAAATTTTTTTTTTACCCTGCATACGCCATAAAAAAAAGCGATTAAAACCTACGAAACTTTCTTAACTTTTTTTTCGACTATTTATATCCCCCATATTGTTACAGGGTGGCCAAAGGCTCATGACCGGGTTTAACAAATTCATAACTTTTTTGCTAATCAATATTTGTTCGCTTCTATTTTTGTACATTCAACTAAAGACTTTTTTTTTATTTTTATTTTTTTATTTTTTTTTTTTTGTTGTTGTAACAGCAGGATGGTGGCACGATTACGGACTCGGAAACAACGCCAGGTTTATCCAAATCGATAATTTATTATCAAAGGGGCTATTGCAAGATATGTATTTTATCCCACAGAGTTTTAAAGTATTATTTTGGTTGAGATTTCGTTACAACAATTACATAATACCAAAGAGTTCTTTGTTTTACGTAATTATACACAAAAAAAAACATACTTTTGATATGGGTGTAATTCAGTGTTGGCGGATGCAATCGCATACGATTTTATAAGTGTGTTATAAAAATATATACTGAAACAAAAAAAATTAATTAATTAACTATTGACACCGAAAACTTAAGCACAAATACCTACATTCTATACAACAACAACAACGAAGAAAACAAAACAATTCTCATTGGAATCCTTCAAATAGTTTGCATACCCACGTTAATTCCTAATAATTAGCGGGAAAACACTGGCAGTTATGAAAATTTCACCTCCTTTTCCCTTAACCCGCATCTTCGCGTATTATTTTCTTCTTGCCCACAATAACTATATATTTAGTCATTTATGTTGTACCGTTATACATACATATGTAGTATGTGGAATAGCGTGTCGAACTGTGTTAATTGTGTGGTGGTGGTTTCCATTTTGCCTTGTAATCTGTTTTTACTGTGGCCGCTCTATTGTACTTTTCCTTTTTCCACTCTGTGACACGATTTCTTTTAGTCCTTTACTTGTTTAAATCCTTGCTGTATGCAAAAACATTTAATTATCAAAGGAAGTATAAAAAAAAATTATTATGTAAAATTGAGGTGAATATTGGAACAATGTCGTCAATGATAATCTAAACTGATATTTCAATAAGTGAACATGAATTGGATAGAAGAAGATTTCGTGCAGAAATGGAGTTTTCACGGAAAATTATTGCTTTAAGTAAGCATATGAACGTAAAGGAAGGAAGTTTTTTGTTGGTGTTATAGTAGGAATTGTGATTAAACAAATGAAAAAGCTAGAATTGGTCTAAGAGCAATTCTTATGATACCCTAGATGAATGCACATATGAAATTTCATATGGTCACCCATTAGAGCAATTTTGATTTTTTGCATTGGTTTCTCGCATATATTTCTAGAACGGCTCGTCGGACAGAAAAAATGATTATAACCAATTTTATAGGTTTTCTTATTCTGAAGAAGTTTTTAGTAGAATAAAAATGTCTAGGACTGATCGTTTTCATAGTATATGTAAAAAACCAAAATTTTGATATGGCAACACCAAGAAGGGGTTGCCCGATTTAGTTCATTTTTGAAATTTTATTTATTCTCAGGTATTGTCCAAATATATCGTGGAAAACGAAATTTTTGTATGGCAACCCCACGAAGGAGTTACCCGATTTGTCTCATTTTCGAACTTAATTTTACTTTTTTTTTTTAATGTCTGTGTACAAAATTTCAGCTTTCTAAGTTAACGCGTTCTCGAGTTATCGTGCGCACGGACGGACGGACGGACGGACGGACAGACGGACATGCAAAAATCAAAATAACTTTTAATTTTATGCGGGGGTGTCCAATCCGTTTTGCTCTACCATCATTATTTCTGTGCGTTACAAACGGAATGGCAAACTTAGTATACCCCTATAGATTTCATCTAGGGTATAAAAATACAGGGATTAGTTTTTTTTGTAAATTTTGCGGACTGTATAAAGCGAGAAACACAGTGCTGGCTTTTCCAACCTGGCCGACCTCACCAACTTTTACATTCCTGTAGAATATATGAAATCAGGTTATTAAGCTACCAATGGTAAAAGTTGGTAAGTTGGCCGGCCAGGTTGAGGTTGAATTCGAGTAGGTCTATTTTCTACTCAGCTGGAACTTTGTCAGCTAATTTTTGTAATCAATTAATAATATAACTTTATTAGTTTAACAAACTTTAAATTCACAAAAAGTTCATAAATAATAATTGTTTTCTCTTGTGCTCCTAATATCACAATTTCAAAAAAAAAAATATTTCCAAATTATCAAATTATTCATGACCTGCTTCTAATGAATTGCACACATCCACTTTTAAATCTACTAAAATTTGTCTCTCGCTTAAGCTCAATGGGAAGCTCATTAAATTTCTGCTAACCTTTATAAAGTAATAAATTTTGCGCTCTTGTTGCTCTATGTCGATACAGTCGATATGTTACATCAGCACCTCTAATTGCATATGGTTGCATATCCGTCACCAGGTTCAATTGTTGAGTCAAATATTTCGGAAGTCTCTTCATCTTTATGTTAAATATAAAAGTTAAGACGTTTAACTCTGTCCTTTATTTGATACTCATCCATTGCAATGCCTCCAACATCCATCTTATCGAAGCAAATCTTTTGCACTTGAGTATACATCGCATGGCCTTATTTTGCAAGCCTTTCTATTGCTGAACAAAATTGTCGAACAATATTCAAAATGAGGTCTAATAATGACATTACATATATGAATAGCAGTCATTGTAGATAACTTACTACGCATTCGCTTAAAGAATCCAATTTTTTTCCCTATTTTTTTACAAATATAGTCCACATGTACATTAAAATTCAGTTTTTTGTCTAAAATCACACCTAAGTATTTAATTTCGTCTACACTCTCTATTGTCTCACCATTAATTTCAATTTCAGTATCACAGTTCGAGTTTATCACCATTAATTTTGTTTTTGCCACATTTAACAAAAGCTTATTCATTTTTAGCCACTCACATAACATATCTAGGTCTTTTTCAAGGTCCAGTTTCACTTGGGGGAAATCACAGCCAGTTAAATAAATCAATGTGTCGTCTGGAAATAATACTGGTTTCGAAGATCTCAGGATTTCCCGCATGTCATTAATATAAATGAGAAATAACAGTGTCCCTAGTACTGAACCTTGTGGTACACCTAATGTAGTTTCCTCAACTGTTGATTTGACAGACTGTATCCATGTTTTCTGTGTCCTTCCAGATAAGTAGCTTTCAAACCAGTCAAGTTCTTTACCAATTATTCCGAATTTACTCAATTTTTTTATGAGGATGTGCCTGTTAATAGTTTCAAAAGCTCGTTTGAAATCTAAAATTGATGCCAGCATTGTTTACGGGAAAAAGTGTACAGTAAATTTGTTGAAAAAAATTTTGGGAAAGATATTTAACGTGAAAATTTATTCCTGCTGTACTGTAGTAAATTATTACAAAATAATTTCAATTTTCAAGCCAATAGCCCAATTAACTGCTAGAAGTTGTCTAATTTCATATTGTGAGTTGCAAAAGTTTGCAAGGCTCATCAGGTTGAGGTTCTAAGGTTATACTGAGGTCGAGGTTGGACAAGTTAGCACTGTATTTCTCGCCTAAACATGCATGCACCGAATTATCACAAAAAATGTTCTGTCAAAGCTGGTAAACTTACAACAGAGTAGAGAGTAGACCTACTCCAGGTCAACTCAACCGGCCTCACGAACTTTGCCATTGGGTTCTAGAAAGATAACTCGATTTCATATATATTTTACAGAACTGTTGTTGAAGTTGGTGAGGTCGCCCAGGTTGGAAAAGTTAGCAAAGTTGTCAAAATTTTTGTTTTTATGTGGTATATTTATGTCCCCTGATGTATTTTAACATTGATAGCCATATTGGATGCGTACATTATTGTTTTTTGTCTGCGCTGAAAAGATTACACGTTTTTTGTTGTGTTTTGATTTTTACATACGTAAAAATAGAACAAACAGAATTTGCATTTAAAACTTTTCTCTAGGAATAAAAAAAAAATCCAGTACTGTATTAGAAATGAATTTAAATGTTGCTGTTGGCGAGTCTTCTATGAATAAAACGAGTACTTACAAGTGGTAGAAACGTTGACAAGCAAAAGGGTCGTGAAAATATTGAAAATAACGACCGCGGTGGAAACACGCTTGGTACGCATCAACAACTGATGACAACGTCGAAAAGTGAAGAAAATTATTAAATTATGGACAATTGATGAATTACTATGTTGCTGTTGATGTTGGCATATCATTTGGTTCATACCAAGAAATGTTGATGATGGCAGTAAAATTTATTCCGAAATAGTCGAATATTGGTTAAACGCAGTGCCATTTTATGAATTTTCATCAATATATCATAAACTTTTAGGTCAAATTGTGGAGTAATAAGTTCCACCTGTTGGGCACCATGTGCCACTTACTATATCTCAAAACTATATGCGTAAGAAAAAATAAAAATGTGGAATCTAGTTCGTTGTTATCGTTAGTTATTCATAACTTTAAAAATAATCATAAAGATTCAACACAAACGGGCATTCTAATTTAATATGATAGTTTGTCTAGCTTAATTTTAGTTGCATCACTTTAAAATGTTATTTTTATATTTAGTTTTTGGAAAAACCTTTGTAGCCGCATTGCAATTCAGATTGTTATTAATATTTAAATAGGTAGCTAAAACCTTTAGTCTGTTTTATCTGCCTTATATCTGCCACCGCTCGAACGGTACGAGAAAATGTCTTTAGGTAGAACACAATGATAACAACAAATTTTGTTAGAGTGTTCACTAAGAAAATAAGAATTTTTTTGTTACTTTTCGCCAAATAAATGGCCCTATAACACGTGCGCTCTTATCTAATGCCTGGCAGCGATTGGCTATGTGGCGAATATCAGCCCACGCCTAGCGAATTCTTTGCATGTACGCTTTTGTTTTATTACCCTTTTATTACACAAGGTATTAAGGGTGGCACTTCTTACCCACGGCACTTTAAGCCCCGCTCTACCCTACTCCGAATGGACATTACTTACGAGAGTTGCTGAATGAACTCAACGATGTAATTGTCCAGAACTGTTCAAACGGGTCATAGCCTAGTGTGATGAATCATGGTTGTATGGATCGGACATTGAAGCTAATGCCCAATAATCGTTTCAATGGACGACGATTTGCCAACATTGAGGAGATAAAGCCATAAAATTGAACTCCAGAGGTGCTGCGAAGATTGGTACAAGTGAATTATTTCTACATAATACAAACACTACTTTGAATGGGAAAAAATAAATATTTTGATGAATTAATAAGGATTTTTTGAGAAAAACGAAACTTTTTGACCAAACCTCGTATTTTGGATATTTGTGTGAAAAAAAAATATAATAAAATTAAAACGGCACTTTTCAAAAGAAACCCGAGGCTGTTCTTAAAAAAACTCAGCGACTTGCTTATCTATGAATAATTGGTGCCATGAGTACCCGTCCTACAGCAGATATGGGAAGCCTTATTAAACCATTCACTCCTGCATTTGCAGGTGAAACAGGAAGCGATCTCCAGTGGTGCTATTAGACTGCAAAAGGAGAAACAGTACAAGCCAGGTGATCGGGTTTGTCATTTAAATGAAGACAATATCTGATATAATCACACCAAAGGTGGATTTTGTAAGACCCTTCGACGTGTTTGAGATACCGATAACAAACGTGTTCCACTAAACTATCCTTCCAACAAGGATCGATGGTGTGGTATATAGTTGGTTCAAAAACGAGCAGTGGAGTCGGACTGGAAGTATATGGCCCGAAATGCCATATATCTCAAAGCCCCTGGGCTCTACCTCTACCGTATTCCAAGCTGAGGTATTAGCCATAGATGAATGTGTCAATATCGACATTAAAAGAGTCGTGAATGAACAATCAATATCCTCTAGATGGTCACGCCGCCCTCAAGGCCTTAAAGTCCTTCACTATTAAAAATCAAGCATAGTCTGGAAGTGTCTGAAAACCCTTAAAAATTTATTGAGGAGAAACAAAATTATCCTCATGTTGATTGATACCTGGTCATTAGGGTCATAAAGGCAATAAAATTGCTGACGACTTAGCCAATAGAGGAGCGGAAACTCATTTTGTCGGACCAAAGCCATTTTGTGGCACTTCAAATTGTTACCACAAGAAGCCACCCTTTATTGCGAAAGCCTACAAGGACCTCGTCAACCAACAATGCTTATCGACACCTCTGGCGGAAAAACAAAGCAACTCCTATTCGTTAAGAGAACAAAGCTCTAAAATGATTACAGAGTTCTTCTCAGTCTACTGCTCCTTGCGGTACCACCTAAACAAGATGGGCTTGGCTGAGACTTTATCCTACCGCTTCTGTCAGGATACTCATGAAACCTCAAATCGCAAGCACTGGCAAGGCGGAGATTACTCCACCTTGAACATGCTTTTCCTCAATCCTAGACGAGGACTCACAGTAGATCTTTCAGGTCGCAGTGAATGCGAGGCTTACCCACTAACTCACTCCTCCACAAATCTACTCGAAAGCCCTTTTAGGTTGAGATACATGAATATCGAGGAACCAAAAAGATGTAATTTCAGAAGCTACATACATGGTCAAGCTTGGGTATAGAGCAAAAATAAATCTATAATGCAATCATTGAAGGCGATTTCAATTTACGACTACGTATGTATGCTGTCAAGCTTAAGAAATTTAAAGCTATACTGTGAACGTTTAAATGTGAGAAGTAAAAGACCGGGAAAATTGCCGAAGTAGATAATAAATTTCACTTATAACCCAGTTGCATTAACATGATCACAGAACTTTTCATATTGGAATTGATAAATATTTCTAGATTTCTAGCTCTCATCAAAAAGAAAATTAAAGAATATAGTTTCGTTGAGCTCAGCAGCTAGGAGGAGTCCATTCGTATAAAAATAACTGGTTGTAGAGAATCATACATATACGTATGTTGTGATTTCAACGCATTTAGCTTTGAAAATTAGAAAATAAAAATATAATAAACTAAAATTTCTTCAACACATTCAAGTGTACTTAATTCTACTCCTCCGCAACAGTAATCTTATTCCTAATAAACCTAATAAAAGTTTTCACTTGAGTGCGCATTGAGTGAATTAGGTATATACACACGTATGTAAATGTAGGTTGAGCATAGCAGTTAAGGATCAAAGTTACTACAACATGGAAGGATAGCAGAAATATAATATATTGCCAAGAGCAGTGTTGGAATCAATGACGTGTACCCATTTAAATTTAAGAAAGATTTGAGAGATATCAAAAAATAAAATAAAAAAATATAAGAGAAAAGCTTAAAGTTTTTCATACGACCAGCAATAAATTTCTGTTGTTTTTCTATTATGTGCTCATTTTATAAAAAATCTTTTTACTCAAAATCATTTTTATCGGTATACCAGAGGATAGTCGAGGAACCACCGCCTTATTTTCTTACAAAAAAAGAAAAAAATTGCTTTTACTTTGGTGCCTATGTCTTATATTTCCCTTCACTGCTCCTTCCTTGCTCTGGGATACTTATTTCCACTACAGTATTCACGATATAATTTCTCACCATACTTTAGAATGGAAGATCTACCATCCAAAATATACAAAATTATGTTAACATAGCTAAGCCCGGCTATAAATCCTTCCTAAATCACACCATAAAGGTGTGAAAATGGTGAAAATGAGTATACGCAGTGTGTCAACCTGTTTCTGATGCTGACGGTGCTGTTGTAGACACTACAGACAATGCTAGAAATTTTTTGGTGGAAATTAAAGGAAGGAGAATGAAGTAGAAACAATTAGTTATATATATGTATACAGATTGTGTGTACCTACTGTGTTTTACTTGAAATGCTTAGACAAACCTATAAATTATGCTTTAATAAACCATGCCAATGCCCGTCACTACTGTGTTCCCAAAGAAATAGGGAAATCCCTTTAAAAATTGTCTGGTTTCAGCCCCCCGTCTAAAATCTTTTCTCTTTCATTGATTTTGCAATAGATGTAAATTATTGAAATAATGAAAACTTGCGCGACGAAACAAATGATTTTGAATGGAATGTGAACACATATATTATCCGTAATGATATTACTACTCCATTGGCAAGCAATTCGACCTTGTTTTCATCTCAAATTTATTCCTCTCTGTGAGGGCCTATTTTACGGATTTGTCACGGTCTTTAATCCTGTTTTGCCGCATGTCTGATGTTGGTACTTAATTTAAGAGAATCATCTAGCGCCCATCCTCTTGTTGAATCCCTATACATACATACATAAATATATGTATGACTTTTTCTTGGTATTAAAATTCTCTACTGGCTCCCATTTTACCCACTATTGTAGTAGGTCCTTGGTGCATATCGCTATTATTTCATACATATCTACGTACAAGTATGTAAATATACGTATAGAGTTGAAAGCCAACAACGCGAGCCCCCTATTTTTTTAAATAGGTTTCCGCGTCAGGAGAACACCACCACTAGCCTACCAACACATACCCTGTACCATGGCGGGCGTATTTAGCAACAACTTTTATAATATGTCTATTGTCCTTATAAATTAAAAGTTGGTCCCCCATAAAGAAGATAATTAAAAGTTGCAAACGACTTAGCGCGAGCTTTTTTGTAAGCTTTTAAGCAAACTCTAAAAGGAATCTTCAAATAAGTGGCTTAGCTCAGGTCGTCATCAGAAACTTTTCTACCGTCGTCGTCGTCGTCGTCGACGATGTCGCCACCCGCACCCCATAAAAACTATCCCTGTATATGCGAAATCATCTCCGCCCTACTACCCCCTTACAACAACTAGGTACTAGAGCAAAAACAAACATAAAGTTCTAATGAAATTACTAGGTATATTGCCTTATGGCTACAGTCCTGTAAAACACGGGAAAAGGACTATTCCAAAGAAAGTTGGCAGATGATGTTGATATTTAGGTAGTTAAAAGGAACAATTATTGTGGGCGACATGATTTTTTCCCAATCATCGTGGGCGGAAAAATATAGGATGAGAGAGAGTATCTATGAAAATAGATTTGAGACTAAATAAAAAGTAAAATTATGTAGCTCGTCAGTCAGAGTCAGAAGTGAAAAGTTATTGAAGTTTCTCGTATTAAAAAAAAAAATAAAAAAATAAGGAAACCTTGAACAAAATCGGATAAAGGTTGAAAGCCTAAGTGGTCTAAACTTACAAGGATAAAGTTTTTTTTTTTGTTTTTTTTTTGGGACTTTCTCCGGTGGGGACAGATATATGCTCTTCACGTTGATGTTCATAAATAGAAATATGGATATGAAAAGTGTATTTATGTATGTACGTCCATACATTAAAATATTAGGTGAAATCATGTGGGGTGGGGGTACGATTTCGTGGTTAGCCATGGCGAAAATGTGACACCAGACAAAATATCGGTGAATACTACGATAAAACCGCCATTAAATTTTCGAATATTAAAATTTTAGATTAGATTAAGCAAAGAATTAGCGCACATAGTTAGCACATAAATCCTAAGTGAATCAAAACTATTTTAATAGCAATTTAATGAGAGCCGGGTGGAGAGCAACACCTCGTGCTGCACCCCCATTTTGGTTAAAAAAAAATATTTATTAAAGTGGAATATAAGATGACGTTGCTCTGCACCCTCTGCACATTTTGATTAAAAGCTAGCATTAAATTTTTGAGTCAAAAATTTTTAGATATGGCAAAAAATTAGCACAGCACATAATCAAAATTTGTTTTGGTAGCATTTTTACTAGGGCAATGTGGCGGATGAAGTCGTCATACATTAATTACCCCCATTAATTTTTCGAGCATAACATTAGGCAGGAAATTAGCACATAAATTCTGAGTGAATTAAAATTATTTTGACAGTATTTTTTTCACTATGGCGGACGGTGGAGGGCGACGTCATATGTTTTGTTGTTCTCGGACGTGTCGTGGGCAGGAAAGTGGGGGTGGCTAAATGGAGCCAGAGAGCACAGTCACTGAATTTTGAGTATTACAAAATATTTCGGTAATAAGTGGACAACCTTTTGTGTCCTAGAACAACTTCCTACATAGTGTTTTCTATAAAACTAAAGATATTTTATAAGATTTTATGAACCTTATATACCTTCTAATTCAATGGTAAGTTGTGATAATGTTGAAACTCTAGCTAGATTTTTTCTCTAGATGTGTAAATATATTTTTACGTCCTAAAACTCAAGCTCTGTTCGATTGATAAAATACATTAATTTTTTTTAAAACTATATATATGATATTGCATTCCATATATTCTATGTAAATAACTATGTATATATGTGCCAGATCCATATTACATCGTATATTCAAGGACATTTTCATAACATTTTTATATTGAGAGCATTGAAAAGTCTTTGGATTAATATAATTAACAACTTTTGGAACACTCCTTATCGTAATCTTATGCCAGCATGACTGACAGCTGTGTAAGATTTCCAACTAACCAAACTTAATCGTGCCCCCCCCCCCCCAAATTTAAACTGCACTGTAAATTACTGTTTTTACTCAAAATATATTATGAAACCATTTCAAAAGCTTACATCCGACTTCTCAAGCTCAGTTGTTAAAAGTGTGCTTGCACAACTACCATTCACAAGGAGTAGTCCGTCGGTTCGAATTCCACCTGGATACTTTCCTGCGCCTAGTTTCCTGTAGACTTTTATAGCCTAATAACTTCTCCCCTACTTAGGATCTTTCGAACCCCTGCCACAAAAAATAAATAAAAATAAATAAAAATAAATAAAAATATAAAAATATTAAAATTTATTTGAATTTTTGTAATAGTATCTAAATGGATTTTTTCTTATTTTTTTTATTGATTTTTTTCAGTTTATGACAACAAATCTTACTGTAATGAAACTCCGCCGAAAATATAGCAATCTTAGAAGATCCTTATGGCTGATTAGGCTCTTGTACTGAATGACCACCCTCAGTGAGTATTTATAATGAAATATTAGTTTTTACTTTGTAGATTGCTTACATTTTTTTTTACCTAGTTATAGAATAAAATAATCTTCAACAGGCGAAGCCATAATTCAAAACTAAATACGACCAAAATTATCGAAATATTGCGTCTGAAGTTGTCAGCTTCTTATCTACCTTATTTTAACAATATTCTACATTATATTTAATAAAAACAACGACGATTTGCATCTGAGGAGCCTGGCCTGCCTAAGAAATTCAATAGAAGTTTATAGAAAACTAAGCCTATCTAATCGCGTTTAAAAAATACCGCGTAAGTCGAGTGACGCGGGGGTGTATAAATATTTATATGCCGCGCTACAGATCACAACTTGGGGAGCACTCTATTTTGTTCAAGTCCTCGTAAATGGAACTCATTACCATCAAAAGTTAAGGGCGTAGGCTCCAGCAGGATTTTTCTTAAATTGTTAAAATCAACTAGTTTTACTTGATTGCACATTCTACCCCCTTATCTTGATTAACTAATTGTATAAATATTTTTTTTTCTCTCTTTTTTTGTGAATTCTCCTTAACATTTTTAAATATTCATTTATTTTATTTGGTTATGTTACTGATTAGATGTTATTTTTTATTAGTTAGTTATTAGCTATTGGCACTCATTGATCTAATTAAAAATTTCGAACTAGTTTGCTGTATATCAATAAGATTTTAAAATCTTTGTACAGTTGCCAAATAAATATTACTTTTATTATTATTATTATTATTATTAAATGCAAAATGTAGCTTAATCCCTTTTATTTTTCATAAAAAAATACAGAAACACCGCAATGAATTTTTTTTTTTTTGTTAATAATAATACTTATGAGACAAAGTATGTTCCGTTTTTTTTTTTTGTAAAAGTAAATCTTTATGCTCAATCGAAAGCTACGACGTTTGTGCATCTTGCGGGCAACCCATCCTTAAAGAATTGCTCGTCCTTCGAGGCGATCCAACTATTGAGCCAAATTCGAATACTTTCAAAAGAATAAAAGTAGAGATTACTATTTAAGATTTTTTACCGAGGCAAACTTATATTTGTTCAAGAAAGCATTTTTTTGGATTCTCCGGTATATAGCAAAAGCTAAAAAAAAAATTTATTTGTTATTCCATCACACAACCCATTATATTTTTGGTGGCAAGTTTCAAGTTTTGGTGTGACTCATCAACAGATCCCCAAATACCGAAATTGAGTGACTTGAAAAACAAATGAAAAAATTGAAAAAATGAAGAAGATTGAGAAAAATAGAAAAAAAATTTAAAAAATTTTTAAATTTTTTTAACAAAATTTTTTTTTCTATTTTTCTCAAAAAATTGAATGTAAGTTTTTAAAAAAATTTGAAAAAATTAATTTTTTTTTAATTTTTTTAATAAACATTTTTTTTTTCTATTTTTCTCAATCTTTTTCATTTTTTCATTTCTTTTCTTTATTCAATTTTTTCATTTGTTTTTCAAGTCACTCAATTTCGCTATTTGGGGATCTATTGATGAGTCACACCAAGACTTGAAACTTGCCACCAAAAATATAGTGGGTTGTGTGATGGAATAACAAATTAAAAACATTTTTAGCTTTTGCTAATATATCGGAGAATCTAAAAAAAAATGTTTGTTCAAAAGAATGAAGCCGTTCTCCACTAAGGAATGACTGCATCGACTGGAACAAATAGTAATCGGAAGGTGCTGAGTACGCTGAGTACTGCGGGTGCTGTAACACTTCTCAGTTCAGCCCTTTTAAGTAGTTTTTCACTAGTTGAGCTATATGAGGACTGGCATTGTCATGTAAAAGTATTATCCTTTTGGTCGATTTTCTTCAATAACTCTCTTTAAACGCACTAGTTTCCACCTGTAGACAGCACCAGTAACGGTTTCAGACAGTATCCGCAACTCATTATAAATAACACCTTTCATATCCCACCATATACAGAGCATCATTTTGTCACTATGAATATCCCGCTCTGGCGGCTGTGACGGACCAGGTTCACCAGACTTAACCCGAAGATTTGTTACGTTTAGGATTATCATAGTAAATCCACTTTTCATACCCAGTAACAATCCAGTGTAAAAAAAACCCTTTCTTGATTACCTTTGCAGCAGCATTTCAGAAATAGTTTTTCGGTTTTCTTCTTGCCTTTTGGTTACAGCTCATGAGGTACCCAATTTCCATGTTACTGGATGAGTCATATTGCTTCCAAACGCTTTTCCACAGTTGATCGGTCAACCGTTAATATGCTGGTAATTCATATTGAGTTTGGCATGGATCTTCGTCGAGTAATTTTCCAGTTGTTCATCAGTAAACTTTTTCGGTCTACCTTCACGTTCAGCGTCGTCAACTTCGAAAACGCCATCTTTAAACTGTCTAAACCATCTTCTGCACATACTATCCGAAAAAGCATGTTCACCGTATGCTTCTACTACTAGCAAACGATGACATTCAGCAACGGATTGATTTAAATTATAAAAGTATAACAATACTTCCCGGAAATGTCGATGAATTGTTACAAAACTCCCCATGTATATCTCTCCAATCGCAAAAAAAAATCTTTTGTAAACACTTTAACTGATCAAGATACAATGCATTCTGACACTGACATTAGACTTGTCAAATACATGTCAAACAAGCTCAGACGTACATACAATAAGAGCTACGCCATCTATTAGAAAACGGAACTTACTATTTCTCATGCCGTTTTTTTTTTTTTTTTTTTAAAAGTTTTATTTACTATTGAGAACCTCTAGCACGTTTTTATTTGTGTTTTTTATTTATTTTGAAGCTAAAACGCCTTAGGTATCTATCTATGTACATAAAATAATTAAAACGTTGTTAAAACGGATCTTGAGGCAATGTCTGAAAGAATCATCTGTTTTTGAATCTTAAATATTTAAATGAAAATATTTCTCTTCAGTATATCAAAGCTAAATACCTATCCGTTTACATCTCATCTGTTTTGCGATTTTACAAAAAAAAAAAAATCTTGTATAATAAGACAAGCCAACATCTTTTACACGTCATCAGCTTGTAAAAGGTTCTCAGTTTTAATCTTGTTTTCTTTGCAAATATAAAAGGTACAAAAAAAAAAGAAGAAAGAAACGAGTAGAAATTAAACTTTCACAGAATGTTATTAGACTTTCTTTCACCCTTCTGTTTACTAAAATGTTGGCAGAGAGTGTAATTAACACAGTAACAAAACCGGAAAAACAATTCCACCCTGAGAATATTGTTTTGAATTTACCTTAAGGCGAAAGTTAACCCTGAACATTTGAGAGGGGGTTTGCGTTGAAAACAGTCAAGGTAAGTTGTAAAAGAAAAGATGTTTTAAAACGTTAACACATCTTTCAAGAAGTTCTTTTAAGTTCTCGAAGAAAACCACGTTGTCTTTTACTTTGCATATACAACACAAGATGGATACGACGACGACGAGCAGATGAGAAAACTCATTTTAAGTGTGGCAGCCGCACTCTTACCGGAGATGAAATTCTTTTGAGCTGCTACATAGTGGAAGCTGCTGCTGCCACTGCTTTTCACTTTCCGATGTTGTTTCGAAAGAGGAAAACTTCTGGTGCAGAAAGAAAGCCGCTAAGGAGAAACATAAAAACATCTGCTCATCCACCCATAAGTATCATGGCTTTTCTCGTATAGCCAGAAGATGTACGTAAATATTCCCTTTTCTTGCATTCATTGATTTATTTCTCTCATAGTTACATATAATATTTGAAAATACCTGAACAGTTAAGAATAGCATCGAATGGATTTTGTTAAGCATTTTGTTGGCCTGAAGCCTTTCGTATTGTATGTCGCCTTAGCAACTAAACTGAACTGTCTGTGAGATGTGTATCTTGGCAGTTTTAAGACTTCTTTGCCACACTCTCTTGTACTATACTCATCTCATAGCAGCTTTAGTGTAGTATAATGTATAACCATCAGCCGGAAGGGAACGAGCTTAAGGAGTAGAAACCACTCGAAATTGGTTGCCATTTCAAGTGGCTTTTCTTTAGTTCAATTACTTCGGGGAAACCTTTTAGAATTGTTTTTCTTATCTATAGATAAGAGAAAATAGCTTTCTCCACTTTCAGATTTACAAAAAAAAAAAAAAAATGCATATTGAGTGATTCTGAGATGCAGTTTTATTATAACTTACAGATGGTTCTTGTATTTGGCTTCCTCCCGTAGTATTTTAGTGTTAGTAGAATCATGTTGGCTCATTCATTGTTTAGTTTTCTCAATTATTGCAAAATCAATTTTATAGGTACTAGTCAAAAGTGGACACTGGAAAGCAATACAACAGAGATATGCACGAGACTGGTGCTGTTAAGTCAAGCACTGAAGTTTAAAGGAAAACCTAGGTACAAACTAGGTAAAATTATCCAACAATCTGGTATGCTATACACCACGAAATATTTCATATAGGTTTTTCCACCATGAACAAGAATTCTCCACCAAATACCTACTCTCCTATATTTTATGAAACTCCTCTCAAAATTGTTTTGTACTTCATGTGGTTTTTGATTTCCCCCTGGATCAGCTTGTATGTAAAAATTGATGTCTGTTCTACCCCAGACTACTTTCTGCTAAAAGTTTTCTTTCATCATGTGTATGTCAAGTGTCGGTGGATCACCAATTTGTAGATGTGATCAATATAAAACTATAACTCAATGAGGATAGTTATTCAATGCGCCCCCCCCCTCACTTGATATAATGCGTAAGACATTGCTGTGATATCATTCGCAAGATTGTTGCGAAAAATTCTGTGTAGCATTTTTACATGATACAAACATTTTTCATCAACCCGAAACAGTTAATCTTCCATAATGACGTATAATTTTCAATTAATTGGAGTCAAATGTTCACAGTGTGTCATATAAAATAAATCCAAAGACCAATCTGCAACATTTCACTTCAATTTCAATTGTAGCAAATTTTACTGTATTTCGTGAAAATGCAGTAAGAGTGCCACCTACCGTCATTAAAATGAAATAATTTTATTGAATGTTGGAAGGAAAGTCAGCAGTGACAGTCATCAGCTGATCAAAACAAAAAAATGTCTTCTGTCTAAATGCTTTGCTGCAATTTTCTTGATAACATTTAATTAAACTATTGAACTCTGCCATGTCACCGTGACAATGACATTTCAATTGAAATAATTATCGTCCGCAGTTTGTCACTTCTTCATTTCCTTGAAATAACTGAATTTAAAATTAAGTCATTATGGAGACAGTCTATCTAGAGGGTATAAGATTGCACGTTCTTGATAATGGCGGCTTAATGCTGCAACTGGGTCTCTGGTGGGATGCCAGTCCCTATTGGGGGAACTACGACCACAATTGTATGTCTTCCACAAAGACGAGTCTTAAATGCCTGCCCGATGTAGACAACTGCTGTCTTAAAAGCTAGCTACGACGTCCTCTTAAGAAGACCTCTTAACAACGACACCTGGAAGGTCTGCTTAACACAGGGAACTGATACTTCGACCGCTAGCTGCGATATCTTGAGAGGCTGCTTATAGCAAAGAGTTGGTGGCTCGAAGATTCGCTGCAGCGTAGATAATGATGTGTGGCGTTTGATACACAACCAGATTAATGGGATCAGTTTCTGGATCTGAAATTATATTAGAGGTCCCGAGTCTGCCTGATGGAGACTGAGAGCTGGCGGAAATGTAATCTGCTGAACAAGTGTGCCAGAAGCCGCGAATTTACCTGATAATACTGGGAGCTGACACGGGTATAACATGTTGGACAAGTCTGCCTCTTCGGCCCAGACTCTCCCTATATGACAACTTGAACGTGTGCTGTGATCCGACCCTATGTCGTCTTCATGACTGCGTCCGGAGGAGCTGCAACGCTGGTGATGCTTGCATGCTAGCAACTGGTAGATCGGATCAAGTCGATCCTATATCGTCTTCATGATTGCGACCTCAGGTGTTGCTTGTAGGCTAATAATTGTCGCCGGGGTGGACGCAGAAACAGCAGCCGTGATGTTCGACAGCGGAAAGATTCCAATGTTTCTACGGCAGATCTTCAATGGGTTTTTGATAGCCTTAAACAACGCGGATGGATCCTACAAAGAAACTTATTTTGGGGAAGCGTTAGCAAGACATAGGCTCATCGATTTCAGGTCCTGGGATTTACCCTTTAGTTAATATCCTGTTGTGGTTGAATCTGATAATTATTTTTTTTTACTTAATTCTTTCTTAAAATTTCTATTTGGTTGTATCGCCGATTGATATCAGAAGAAAAATGTTATTTTCTCAAATTACATTAAAATGACAGCGTAGCTAAACCCTCCTACGTTCAGCAAAGTATTACTAGGCGCAATTTTCGAAATAAACTTTGCAACGTTTACAAATTGGTTGGTCGGAGTTCGGCACAGATGCATCGCCATAAGTCCATTTTTATGTGGGTGTTTTGATTTTTGGCACAGCTGCTATTATCAACACCTGAGGAGGATGAGGTGCGTTTATAATAGTACCCCCCCCCCCTACATTCAGTCACCTCTTGACTAAATTCTAAAACACTGGCTCGAACAATTGTATCTGATGTTTAGATTAGATTAGATTTAGAATTGAGCGGGGCGAGTGGCCTTTGCACTGCAGACATTTATTGACTTACTGTGTACCGCTTTCTTTATAGTTCATCCAACAATCCCACTCTTCCTAGGAAAAGTAGTATTTTTTTTTAATGAGATTTCTTCAAAGTCGGCAAGCTTCAGGAAATATGAGCTAAAGGCCTGAAATCTACATTGTGCAATGGCGTCGCATTCGCATAGGATGTGCTGCGATGTTTCATCCTCTTCGAGACACAACCTACAGGCATCATTGGATGATATGCCTATCGAATGCATGTGTTTGCTTAGTTTGCACTGTTCAGTTAGGACTCCTGTGACGATTCTGAGTTGATTCCTAGACAGCTTGAAAAGATCCAGGCTCTTCTTTGCTGAAAATCCTTTGATGAATCTTTTGGCTTGTCTGGAGCCTATCATTGAAGTCCATCGTTGGTCCATTTGGTTCTGGATCCAAGTTTTGGAAGGTAAGCTTCACGGTGTTGTAAGAAATACCGCAAAATTGTTCCGGTCCTATGAGAGATATGGAAACTCCGTTTTTGGCCAGTAAGTCTAGCTTATCATTCCCATCAATCTCCGAGTGTCCTGGCAACAACAGATGTGTTAGGTGGTTCTTTGCGCGAAGGATTGTTAGTTCTTGAATGCATTCCCACATTAACTTCGTTTTTACTTCAGCCTGATGAGATAGCTTTCGATGCCGCTTGGCCATCTGTATAGATATACATATATATTTTTGTTGGTATTGAATCGTCTAAGGTTTCCGTATGCAGATCCAGATGGCATATACTTCTGCCTGGAATATTGAGGCGTATAAATATAAATATAAGCTCGTAGTTTTACACCATATATTCCTGCTCCTATACTCCTTTCTCGATTTTAGACCCGTCCGTGTACCAGACTATGGCTTCAATTTCCTCCCTATTTGGTATGTTTAGTTTTAGGGGCAGACAGAGATTGTGTTTAACGACCATTCTATGATGTAATCATATCCAGTATTGGATTTGGCTCTATTCTTTCGGTATCCAATAATAACAGATGAACACTTCCTCCAGACTTTGCTAACTACAAGGAAAAAATTCCGTCTTAAGCCCCGAATTGGAGATAAGTACTCGAGTGGGAACTTTATTCGAAGATTGGTGTGGATATCCTCTTTAAAAAAAAAACTATGTCCCAGACTTTCAAGCTAAAGTGAAGGCTATCCTCCTAGGTGAGATAAAATATAGAAAAAAGAGGAGATTGCTATCTGCTCGGATAATCGAGCTTCTGTAAAAGATGAGCCGCCCCCTATTATAGTACAAAGAGGTATTCATTCAGGTCTAAATAATACCAGCGTAAAACTAAACGGTGAATAAGCTCACAAGTATTGAATAAACTTGTTCAGGTGTTTTCAATTCGAATATTATAGCTTGGCACGATTGCTATCACAGTCGACTTGTTAACAAGAACTTTATTGCCAGAGTAGTAACAATCTTAATATTAAAGTTAAAGAGATACAATATTGGGAGTTAAATGTTTTTTACGTGCAGTTAGTGCGTTTACCAAAAGACTATAATTTGATTTTAATTGTGGGGAAGTTTGGTTTGTAAGGGTACTTAGCGTTAAAGATTAATTAGCAAATTCTATAAAAAGGCGGAAAAATAGATTTGGTAAGTTAGGGTTGAGTGGAGATATGATAAACTAGAGTGATAATTTATTTATATTTAGGGGGTACTTGGGGTATTTGTGTATAAAATCTTAAGTCAGTTTTAACATTGACAGTTTTTATATTATTTTATTGGAATGGCTTACATTGTAATGGAAATAAGGTAGTTATTAAAGTTATGATAGCAGCGATCCGGGGTGAGTTGCTTGGTATGTTGTGATGTGAGGGGGATTTGAAATTATTGGTATTGAGGTACCATATATATTTGGGTTGTAGGCTTAATCTTGCATAATGTATTGAGCAGTATTGTAGACTAATTGATTACAGTTTCGGGAGGCCTTGTGGTAGTAATAGAGAAGATCACTCGGAGGGACTAAGTCATGTGCGATCAGCCACTTGAGGTGGAGGAGAGGGTGATACTTGATATTAGTAAATGGGTCGTATAGTCTATTAATATCCTGGAGAAGTGTGTTGTCAATATACTCAAGTTTGCTGATAAATTTAGTTTTAGTAGCAAGTTTTATTAGGAAGCGGTCTATTCTTTCAATTTTAGTTTTGCTATAAAGTTTTTTATTACTAATCCATTTGTATGATGAGCCAGGTTTACGTTTGAAATTAATACTGTCTCTAAGAATTTTACGCTCAAGGACTCTTAGTTTTTCCATTTGGCAGGAGCTAATGCTGTGGAAAATTGGAAATGCATAGCTCATGATTGGTCTGATCATTTGATTATATAAGACAAGTTTTAACTTGGTGGAGAGTTGAGAGCTGGGTTTAAAGGCTCTTTTTAGCGCCCAGTAACAATTAGTGGCTTTTTTTTTTTATATATTCGACATGTTTATAGAAGAATAGGTTGTCTGTAAATATAATGCCCAGGTACTTAATTTGATTCTTAATTGGGGATGTTGTGATTTTCTAGTTTAAGGTGAAAGTTCTGGAGACCAGACCAGGCATTAGGTGGGGAATTTTTTTTTTCTTCCCCCTTTAAAGAGAATTGCCTCGCATTTAAGCTTATTGATTTTAATTTTCCAGGTATTAAATATTTGAGGAGGGTCTTCAAATGATTGTTGATTTGAGTTTTTAATTTGTGTTTTTTTTAGGCCAGAGGCAAACAATAGGATATCATCTGCATAGCATATCATATTAACCTTGCTATCGTTCCTATCAGGTAGTAAGTCAGCCGTATATATATTGTAGAGTATTGGGCCAAGAAGAGATCCCTGGGGTATTCCTGCCTTTATGTCAAATGCTTGTGAGAGCGCACTTTGGATTTTAACTGTGTATGAACGATTGGTTAGGTAGTTGTATATGATTTTACAGATATGATCATGGAACCCAAAGAGTCTCCTCATTTTGTAGACAAGGCCCTCCGATCCACACTGTATCAAAGGCCTTTTCCACATCCAGGGAACAAGCTAGTGTAGGTTTTTTATTGTTGAGGTTATGTCTTTCACTTTCTCCATTAGGATCGTTAGAGCATGTATAGTTGAGTGTTGTGGCATGAAACCGAATTGGAACTGGGGTATTATTTTATTGTCGTCGCAATGGGATCTAATTTTTTCAAGGAGAAATGCTTCATATATTTTACTGATAGAAGATAGTAGCGAGATTGGTCTATAACCAGCGATAAGGTTAGATGGTTTGTTAATTTTTAAGATGGGTATGATAATAGCCTGCTTCCATTTAGTAGGATAATATCCGATGTTGAAAAGATGGTTAAACAGTAATGCTAGGAAAGCAAAACACAGTCGACTTTGTCGACTAAGATCATATGGGCAGAATAGCGAATTTCTTAATTTCGTAAGAGCGTGCAGTTGAAATCTGATAAATTATTACTGCTATTTTTATTTTATCCATCAAAAAGATTGGAATACGAGCAAAGCAAAAGGAATAGCGGAGAATGGAAATTCAATCACATAATGGGAAATTTTTAGCAATTAATGACTGATCTCATGCCGGACAAGCTTTCTAAATGCCAGTAAACTAGTACCAAGAATATCAAGTATTATTGAATTTAGTGTTGTAAGACTTTTGAATTCTAAAGCAGGGCGATTTTTCTTTCAAATTAGTTCTGCATATCGAAAGTCTGAAGAGTGGCTGATATCTTGAATTGCGAGAAGGAACATTAAAGTTTATACTAGAAAGTATAGTGAGTTGCAAGTTATATTACTATTCAGTATTTTATGTAAGAAGGTCATGTCCAAAAAGATTCTGCGTTTTTCCAGCGATAACAAGTTGAATTTTCTAATTTAAATAATAATGTTCTGGTAAATCTGCGCTGAACAGTTTCTATTTGCAAACTATAGGAAGGATAAAATGGATTCCAGACTTGACTAGCATATTCAAAGGTGCTTCTAACTAGCGAATTGTAGAGAGTAATATAGAAAGATGGTGATTTGAATGATTGACACGTACGGAGTATGAAACCTATAAGACGAAAGGACCTAGAGATGTTGTAATTTATGTGTGCAGATAAAAGGAGCTTGCGATCAAATATTACTCCCAAATCTTGGATCTCCTCCACCCTAGGGATAGATGTATTGTGAATTTTGGTAGTCAAAGCTATTAATATCGTGTTTACGATGAAAAGAGATACATTGGCATTTTCGAACATTTATTTCAATGCAATTATCGCGACACCATTTCTCAATTTGGAGTAAGTCTTTTTGTAGGGAGACACAGTCAGTAACGTTATTGATAATTCTGAAGATCTTCGTATCGTCTGCAAATATTCAGCAGCTGGATGAAACTAAGGATGGTAGGTCATTTATTTAGATTAAAAATATCAGGGGTCCAAGTATTGTACCCTGGGGGACACCTGATATTTGTTTGAAAGGAGAAGATTGTTGACCGTTAAAGACAACGATACTATCCCTGTTTTGCAAGTACGATGAAAATAGCGAAAGAGTGTTCGGGTGAAAACCGATCTGAGTCCGTTTCAAAAGACCTAGTTTTCGAGTAATTTTATCAAAAGCCTTGCTAAAATCAGTGTGAATGGAATCAATCTGCTTGTTATCATCAAGGGATGAGACTATAAAGTCAGTAAAGAGGGCCAGGTGAGTTACTATAGAACGTCCTGGTAAGAAACCATGCTGCTGTTCTGATATGAAAGGTTTAATCTGTTGTAGCCAGCTGATTGTAGAGCACCCTTTCAAATATAAGCGCAAGCGCGTTGGAGATTGATATAGGACGATAGTTAATGACTAGTTTTCGGTCACCGGATTTAAATGTAGTCAAAACATAACATTTTTTCAACATTTCTGGATATGTATTCCTATTAATAGCAAGTTCGAATAGTTTGCTAAGTGGACCGGAAAGGCTGGATCCGCATTTTTTGTACACATTACTAGGAATATCATCAGGTCCAGGACTTTTTTTGCAGTCAAATGAGTTTAAGATACTTTTAAGACAGATTCAGATGAGATAGCTGTTAATTTAATATTAGAATAGTGAGAATTCCGAAGAGGAGTGAAAGTGTCGGGTTGTGTGGTAGAAAAAAACGGAAGTGAAATGATTGGAAAACATATCACATATACGCAAAGGACAAGACAAGGTTTCATCATTAAACGCTATTTCTTTAGGGTATATATTAGATCCTTTCAAATTCTTGCTGAAAGACCAGAAAATCTTTAGGTTTTCATTGAGTGAACGCTCAGTATTTTCGACGTAGTATGTATCTCTTTTAACATTCCGATGTAAGAGATTTAGATATTCTTCTAAAGTAGGAGAAAGTTTTGTAAAATTCGGAGTGTGGATTAGATTTGTATAGGCGTCTAAACTTCTCTTTTTCCTGCAGGGCTTTAATAAGTTGAGGACTATATCAATTTGGGAAGTGATTACGTTTGCGAAATGACGGTATGTGCAAGTGTATCCCTTGTTTAATAATGTCATGGAATTTCTCAAAAGACTTGTTAGGGTCACATCTAAAATGATTTGGGAAAAGTCAAAACCACTGAGGAATTCATTAAAATTATCATAGTTACCTTTTTGCAAAATTTATTGTTTTGACAGATATATCTCGAGCATATTTAAGATTCGCGAGATGCAGGTTTATATCTAGAGGAGGATGGTGTTAATGTCAATCACAGAGAGAGGGCTAAAGGATGATTAGAACAATAAATTTTGTCCAAATAAGATCAAAAAGCCAGTCATTAGAATTGAATATCTGTTAAATTGTTTCATATTACACAATTCCATATTGTTTAATTGAGACTGAGAAGTATTACTAAATGAGTCAAGGGGGCGCATACAATCATTAGTCGTATCTGGAATCCAATTTAAGTATGGTAAATTAAAGTCTTCTAAGAAAATAACCTTAGAATTAACAGGCAACTGCAAAATTTGTTCACTCACACTGGTGAAGATAGCGTTGAATGTCTCATATGTAGATTGGGGAGGGATGTAAACACAGCATATATAGAGACTACAAGTCTTCTCTTTTAAAACCACCCATAGTACTTCATGGTCAGTCTCAAAAGATTCAATCCTATGAGAGTTAAAATCACTTCAAACTGCTATGAGACACCCACCGCCATCCTTTTTCCCGGAGAGTTCCAAGTTCCTATCTCTTCTAAAAATTACGTACATCATCCATCAAGTAATTCACCACTATATATACCAGCATGCAGAAATTTTTCAGTAAAACATATTATATCATAATTATTAGAAATCGTAGTCAAACGAACTTGTTCTAGCTTAGTACGTAGTCCCCTGACATTTTGATAGTATATATTTATGAACATTAGCTACAAAAGAAAGAATGGACTTGTTAAGCAGCTTCTAGGCTGCTTTTGACGAGATCGAGACTTTTGTCATTTACTATAGCAAAGGTTCATCCACTTTCATCCTTAAATTGCTTTGCCTTGAAGATTCGTATAATAGCGAAATGCTTAAGCGACAAGTATCAATTCAACTGGTTTGATATGCGTGAATACATTTAATATTTAAAAGTGCAGCTAAAATCATATAAATGTTAAGGCGACTACTTTTCGAGTGCAACGCCACTCGGGATTTTGTGATTTTGAAACAAGTGTAGAAAGCCTTGTATCACCAGAGCAAGACAAAAATTACAATATATTTTGTAGCCTGCATATCGGAAACGCAACTAAATATCGTTTTCCATGTAATGTGGTGGTATCTAAAATAAATATGTAAGAGCCATGATGACTTACAGAGCACCATCTGTCTTTTTCCGATCTATTGGACTATAACTAGTTGAAACTTTTTAAAATTGAATATTAAAAAAAAGCAACAATGCTTTTAAAGGATTGCCAACTAATTACTTATAACAAGATGCAACAAGAATGCTGCATTCCTTGCCTGGTTCGGGATCAATCGGTTTAAATCAGGGACCGAAAATAACTGGTATTTTGAAAACTTTAAACAAAAAAAGCTAGGATAAATCACGATCGTGAAATTTTGTGGAATATACCAAAAGATGTCTCGTGAAACCCGTTTCGATTCCTGTAAAGCTTCTGAAAACTTAACTTTTTATAAAAAAAAAGCTAAAAAAAACTAAGCTGGAAATGCTGTTTATTTTTCTGCAAAAAATAAAAAGGCCAATTTTTATTTTTTCGGGCTGAAAATAACAGGTTTCGAAGCCGGAAGTATAAAAAGCCAAGCTGGTTTCTTAATTTCAGGGTCCGGACCAGTTATGAATTTTTTTTTATCCGGTATTCGGTAATAAATGTGTAGTTAAGTATTATCAATAATAATAACTAAAGGAAGGTATGATTTACGATGTGTTCTGCTTCTGACTTATTTTAGGATGTCGTCATTAACTTACCGAAAAGCTGGAGTTCTTAAAACTTTAACAACTGCACGAGCGCGGCTTATTGTTGTCGGCTGCTTCCTATCTTCTTGAGGCCAGCCCGTCCCTTTAACTGGCATCATTACTTTCTCTCCGACATTGGTGAAAACTGGCAGAAAAAATCGAGGAAAATTCATGTAAAACGCTTTCCGGAGTTTTCCAACCAAGGAAGCGTTTGAGCGTTTTGCAACCTAAGACAAAGTTGTAGAGCGAAATGAGTTGCATAAAGTTGCTTTTGTGGAAACCTCCATTGAAAACCCGGAAAAGCGGGAAAATTATCGGAAAAATTTTCATCGATATGATTAGTGATAAATGTGTTTCAGGAAAAATGCAGAACTTTCCTATTTTTCTGGAAAATTTTCCGAAAATTTCCGGATTTTTCCGACTTTTCCGGAAAATTTTCCGACAAAAAAGTTTTATAAGCTATGCGGAATCATTTTTTTTCCGTCCTACTGGCATCAATACTTTCTCTTCAACAATCATGAAAACGTGCATGAAAAATCGAGGAAAATTCATGTAAATTTTTTAAAAAAAAATCATAGTAATAGGAAAAGTCTGCGGAAAACATGGCAAATCAAGAAAATTCAGTAAATCAGTGTCTTTTCAGTCGTCATAAAATTGTTTTAAAATATCTCCATGCAGCACGTAATAACAATTTAGTTAACGTGAAAAAGGCAGAAAATAAAATAAATAAAAAACGAGTTTTCAAACAAAACTGAGGCCAAGCCGCATGAAAAAGTAGAAAATAAACTTTTCTTCACACACAGAGGTGGACTCAGATTTTATTCGCTGACAATCGCCGATATATTTCAGTATGATCAATCAGAGGTAATAAGTGATTTGATTCATGAAGAGAAAGAATATTCAAGAGAAATGTCCCAATCAAAAAATCTGAGTCCACCTCTGTGTGTGAAGAAAAGTTTATTTTCTACTTTTTCATGCGGCTTGGCCTCAGTTTTGTTTGAAAACTCGCTTTTTTACTTATTTTTTAAAATTGAATATTAAAAAAAGAGCAACAATGCCTTTAAAGGATTGCCAACTACTTATAACAAGATGCAATAAAAATGCTGCATTCCTTGCCTTGTTCAGGATCAATCTGTTTAAATCCATGTCGTTCTTTTTCTTGCGCCGAACGATTTAGTTTCAATCTGTCGTCGCTTTTTTCGGACTCCGAATGGTTCTGAATGCACCTGAATTTTTCTCGGATTAAAACGGAACGATTTTCATTTGTATTCGTGAATGTGTTGTTTACCTTTTGATCGAGGTAATAAGTAGTTGGGGTTAAGCTCTCTTTGTTGGAAAATTACTTTTGTTTTTGATAAACATAAATTTATACGAATTTATATTTGCTTTTGTCAAATCGAAGAAATGGCAAACACTTGAAATGGTTCTCATTTCTTTGCTATGTGCACAGAACTAAATTATAACATCGTTCTGTCGATTCGCACAGATTCATTCAAAATGAGAAAATGAAGCAAACTCAGCTTTACTGGTTAATCAAGTTAGTCCTCCAGATAACTTCTACCACGATTTCATCTTCTTGACTTACAGTTTTCAAGTTGATACTATTTCGCGTTTTAGTACGTACTCATATCGTTACTATTATAACATAAATTATGATAACCTATTTTCTGAATGCTCGACTATGCCTTGGGCAAATGTTTTTATTTGTAGTACTGTCGATGATAAAGTAAGATGCCTAACTGAATACGTTTATTATTTATTTAATAATTTGGTCCCTATTAGAGTTTGTCGCAAGCGAAATGTGGGATATGCTTGGTTTACTAATGAAATCCGAAACTAAATTGCGGAAACGGACTAGTTATACCACCGTTATAGGTTATCACGATCACCTGGCCTGTCGATTTAAGACGTTATAAAATCGTACGTAATAAAGTCAACACTACGAAACATGCAGCCAAAAGAAGATATTTTAATTCGAAACTTGACCCTATGGTTCTCCCTAAAAATCTTTGGGCTAACCTCCGCAAATTAGGAGTATGTGGTAAGGATTCACAACAATGTAATTTCGACCCCTACAGCTTAAATTCATTCTTCACATCTGCTCAATCCTCCGCGAATGGTTGTCCAGAATTAATATCTAACTTTGACAGAGAGTCTAAGTCGTATATTGGCGATGGATTCTCATTTAGGTGTGCCGATGTGTCTGAGGTATCTAAGGCTATAAATAAAATTAAATCATCTGCTACAGGTCCTGATAATATCCCACAAAAATTGGTCAAAATTATTCTGCCGTTTATTCTACAAGCCTTGACACATGTCTTTAATGCATGTTTAACTACATCACAATTTCCAATGCACTGGAAAGGGCTGTTATCCTACCGATTCCCAAGTCCCACAAGTGTACTGAATACCAAGATTTTCGCCCGATCAATCTACTTTGTTTTTTTCAGCACGGCTCTCGAAAAATTAATGAACGATCAAATTACCACATATGTTAACCAGCGAAATTTGGCAAACCGGTTTTCGACCAAGTCGTAGCTGTGAATCTGCGTTACTCAAAGTAATATCTGATATTTCTGAGGCACTAGACAAAGATCATATGGCCATATTAGTTCTCCTTGACTTTAGTAAGGCATTTGATTCCATCAATCATGGCCTGCGCCAACACTTCAATTTCTCGATCACAGCTATCAAATTGATAAAAAGTTTCCCTTTCTCCAGAACCCAGTCTGTCAAAGTTTCTGACATTCTTTCATCATCCCTAACTCTCAGCTGTGGCGTGCCTCAAGGTTCCGTTCTCGGACCACTTCTCTTTTCGCTATACATTAATGAACTATACCCACGCAACTTCTTGATGCATCAGTTCATCTGTATGCTGATGATGTTCAGATATATTTAGATAGGCCAATTAAGCTATTGAGGACTGTGTTGAGCGGTTAAATGACGACCTGGTTAGAATTGGTGAAAGGGCCAAACGTAATCAGCTTATACTCAACCCCAAGAAGACCATACTTGTATGCCAGTGTATCGAAGAAGCTACGACGTTTCAGACTTATCTCCAATCAAGGTAAACAACACCATCGTACCTTATGTCGATTCTGTTAAGAATCTTGGCGTTGAGTTAAGTAGCTCCCTCACTTGCTGTAATCATGTCTCTAATACGATTAGAAAAATTTATTCCTGTCTGAGAATGTTGAGATTTTTTGTGCCAACATGTTGTCCCGTCAAATGCGCATGGTACTCTCAAAAGCTCTTATATTACCACATTTCAATTTTGGAAGTTTAATTTTTCCGAAACTCGATTCACAATGTCAACGCAAGCTGACAATAGCTATTAAAGACACTGTTCGATTTGTTCCCCGTTTTCCCAAAACATCTCATGTGTCACTTTACACTAACTCATACCTAGGTTGACGCTGGATGTGTATCTAATGGAAAGAAGATTACAATTTTTATATAATTTGGTATATTCTAAGGCGCCTGAATATCTGTATGATGGTATTCAGTTCCTAGGTTCATCACGGAACCGCAACCTTTTATTGCCTCACTTTCGAACTCAAATTGGCGAGCGATCTTTCTTTTTGCAGGTTATACGCAAATGGAATAGTCAGCGTTCAAAGAGCTAGTTCCGCTGATATATTCGGCAGGCTTTTGACTTCGATCCGCTTACCTTGATTTCTATATTTTTCTTGATAGTATAAGTGGACGCGCGTTTTTGCTTTGTTACTCTACGTCTCGGTCTTTCTTTAATTTAGCTTTCTCAGTCTATTATTTTTATTTTTCATTTGTTCTTTTTTTTTTCACTGTATTTTGATATACAGGGTGTTTCATAATTGGTGCACCAAACTCAAGGGTTTGATAGCTGAGGTTGAGACAAGCAAAAAATTATAAGGTGAAGGAGGGGGGGGTGGGGGTAAGACGCGTCGTTTCGGCGGTAGGGGGGTTTAAGATTTTTAGTACTTCTTCCACTTTACACCTTGTAACTTTCTTGATATACACCCTATCAAGGTGGGATTCATCTCAGATGATAGCAAACCGTCTAAGCTCTCCAGTAAATGCCCAATCAGCCTTCCTGTCACCTTCCGTCGGAAGTAGTAGGACGTCAAATTCAAAAAATTGGAAAAAAAAAATCCTAATTTTTTCAAATTTTAACGATTTTCCCGCCAAAATGCATGATAACTTTACAGTTTTATTACAAGATTTAGAAACCCCGGAATGTTACTTTTAATTTGACCTTTAATTTGACCTTTAATGTACCTGCCTAAATGCAACCGTTTTTGAGATATTCCCGTTTTTATGATGCATAATTTCATTAATTTTGCTAATAACAATAGAAATTGCGCCTAATTTTATGCACTTCCACACAAATTAGATAAATTCATGAAATTATGCATCATAAAAAAGGGAGTATCTCAAAAACGGTTGCATTTAGGCAGGTACATGTGCTTAATCAAATTAAAGGTAACATTCCGGGGTTTCTAAATCTTGTAATAAAACTGTATAGTTATCATGCATTTTGGCGGGAAAATCGTTAAAATTTGAAAAAATTAGGAATTTTTTTTCCAATTTTTTGACTTTGACGTCCTACTACTTCCGACCGAAGATGACAGGACGGCTGATTGGGCATTCACTGGAAAGCTTAGACGGTTTGCTATCATCTGAGATGAATCTTACCTTGATAGGGTGTATATCAAGAAAGTTACAGGGTGGGTGTAAAGTGGAAGAAGTACTAAAAATCTTAAACCCCCCCATCCCTACCACCGAAACGACGCGTCTTACTAACCCTTCAATTTATAATTTTTGGCTTCTCTCCACCTCAGCTATCAAACCCTTGAGTTTGGTGCACCAATTATGAAACACCCTGTATATATTTAATGTATACTACTTCTTGTATTTCTTTCCTTATAATTTGCATTGCTTATTTATTTATGCATTATTAGAGTTAGTTAAATATTCCGACATTCTTAGCCTGAGTGTATGTGCTACTATAAGATCTTAAAATCTTTTGTACAAAAATAGTAAATAAAGTTAAAGTTAAAATGAACGCAGCAGATGTTCTAACTTTTCCTATAATTTGAAATAAGAATGTTTAACAATTCCCCTCTCAATCCCAGACGCAATTTATGATACTTCTCAATTAAAAACGTAGAAATCGGAGCATAATAATTATGTTTGCATCCGATAAATAATATCAGTAAGTCAGATTCTATATAGCTTCTTTTTCAAACAACTCTCACCTTCATATACCTACTCCCTACTTCAAAATTAACGAAAAATTGATCTACATATATATTTTAAGCTATTCCTGTTTGAATATTGCGGGGGTTGAATATATTTTCCATCTCATCTCATCCCATTTTGTGAAAGCTATTATTTATGTTACTGAGAGATTGTAACAACCTTATTAGAATTTTGTTGTTTATTAGTTCCACGTACCTACTACTAGCAAGTGGAGCCGAGCAGCTTATGTTTTTTTTTTTTTTTTTCTTATTTGGTGCTTTTCGACTACGTGAAACTCGCATGGGTAAACATTTGAAATGTGTACACTATGCGGCAAAAATAAGCTTAACACCTGCCTGTACAAGAAATAGGTGGCTGAAGTGAATTTATTTTCTACCCTTCCGGTTCCCAAAACTCCCACCCATACCACATCATTCCGGGAATTCTATCTTCTTATACTTACAGAAAAGCCACCTTTTATGAAGTGGGGGTCGTGTACGTGGTGGATTCTACAAAATCCAGAAAGAGCGAACAACTCATACACATATACGTACCTAACGAGTTTGGAATTGTGGGTGGTTTGGTTAGTGCTTGCAGAACAGAGACCAGAGACTCGACAAAGAGCTCAAGTCAAATTCAAAGAGAAAAAAGAGAAGAAAAAAAAAACAAATGGAGCTCAGCACTCACTTTTACTATACGTACCATAAAGAGACTGTCGTCGTCGTACGTATTTAACTCGTACACGACGGATCACGAAGAGTCAGCATTTCAAGTTCACCACACCACTCAACTCACTTCGTCGAGTGTTATAATATGACGAATATGGCGCATTTCTGGTCTCTTTTCATATACATTCCACATACATTTTAATGAGAACCCAACAAGATCCAAAAGCATTTCGTGAGATTGAGCAATTAATGAGGAAAACATGTTGTTTTGGTGCTGTTGGGATTTCCATTTCGCGCTTTCACTTTGCTTTCGGAAACAGGAAAAGTTATGAATTATGAAGCGTGTATAGAACGACAAACATCCATATACATTCATATTATCATGTATATATGTATGTATATTTACACAAATTTCATTCACAGTATTGGTACGGTGGTGGTACGCATACATTACAAGCAATGTATTGTCGAACTTGAAGAGCACAACAATGAGAATATGGGGCCGGGTGGTTATTGTTCTGAGGTTTGGGTAAATACAAACTGGTTAAACACTGCTGATAGAAGCAATTCCCTGGGGTTGAATGAGCCACACAAAAAGCCCTGTTATAGAGACATTTTGTAATTTGCTTAAGCAGTTATGTTTACAAAAGTCGAAGCACAATCTGTACAAAAATGTAAACATCGCACATTTTTAATATTTCTTTACTTGACAAGGAATATCTTAATGTTGCTCTTCCTTAGAAAGGGCTGTAAGGATTATATTTGAAGGAGTTAAGACATTCTTAATAATACACGATTTCAATTGGTCGAATTTTATTTGTGGTAGTGGTGGTGGTAGCACTGACCAGGAAAGTAACCGCTTCGTGGTCGTGGCCGGGCATTCACATGAAGACATGTAAAGCACGCCCATCATCATCCAGACAGAGTCTGTAGATAGGATCACAGAGCTCACGTGAACAGTGCAACGTGCTTAAAAGACTTACGTCCGTTCTACTGTAGTACCCCATAGACGGAATCCCCATAAATTGCTTGGTATAGCCCTGTCCAACAATACTCCTCCAATACATGCTGTGGCCCTCTGATACGAGTTTGCGAATGGCCTGGCCTCCTTTGCCCTGCACACGAGCAAGCCGCACATCTACTCTGGGCCAATCAAAAGTGTAGTTGCACCTTGTCTAGCAAGTTCATAAGTTTTCTCGTTGCCAACAAAGCCTTGATGTCCCAGGGATGCACAGATCACGCTGACCCACCCGGTAGGATCCACTCAGTTTGTCAAGGCCGCTTTGACATTCCCATCGTGGAAAATTAAATTGCTTTAATTGCTGCCTGACTGTCAGAGAATATAAAAATGTTTTTATTGCTAAACTCTCTCTGGTGATTCTCGTAAGCACGCAGGTCAGTATGGCATAAGTCACGGCCTATAACACTGTAGTGTTGCCCCCATACTCAGTGATACCTTAAACTTAGGTGCTCCACATCCCAGTCCTGACACCAATAACAGTTTTGGACCGTATAACGGACGAATCCCCCGCTGAGGATAATTGGAAATTCCCAGGGTTCTTGGTCGTTCACCACAATATTGGGTGCCAAAACTCCTCACTTGTTACTTGGATTAGTTATATCTATATTCAAATCTATTGTAAACATAGATCGTCAGGCAAGCTTACCAGTTGGAATTGTATTTATAACGGTTGTCCCGTGGCAGATTTCGAATTCGAAACGTAAATATTTGAAAAACTTTTAAATGGAAGGGTGTAAGGGTGATCTCATTTGGTTCGTCGAGCGTGGGATTTGTCAGTCATGATGTTACAGCGTGCGAACCAAGTGTTTTTCGCACTGTGAAGACGGTTGTTTGGCGGGTGATGAAGCCCAATTCCACTAAAAAACGGCTGTGTTAACAAGCAAAACTGCCGCTACTGGTCACCACGATAGCAACATTTAAAACTTCTTTGAAAGCTCTAGAAGTCAGACCATTGCTATTGACAGTCATATGTTTATCAACGCATGATAACAGATTATTTTATGACGAAATTGCGGGAACATCCCTCCTTTACTTCTCACACATGGTTTCAACAAGATGACGCGGGAAAAATAATACATCCAAAGTACCTACAGAAAATATTTCCTTAAAAGTGTCTGGCATAGTACTATCGCCATCTTGTAGCCACCATCTTTATTTTATATTACGAGTACATAAAAGTGCAAAAATATATTGTTTATGGAAGATTTATAAGCGTGCCAAATTTCATCTCAATCGTTCAACGGGAACGGGGTACCAATGGTGTGCGTTACAAAGACAGGTCCGAAGTTTTGTAGCCTCGTCGAATACGTGTAAGGATATTCAGCAACAAATTTTGATAAATTTTTCAATTAAACTTGACGAAACAAAAAGATCTCACAGAACCTGAATTGTTCAAAATATTGGACGAATCTTATGCGAGTCAAATATACTGTGAAAAAATTGGAAGGAAGTATTTCTAAGGAAAAATCTGCACAATGCATAATTCCCGACATGTTCTCCCTGCAAAGGAAATTTATTTCTAACCTATTCACATTGATTTAACAACAGCTGTAGTCGTGGTAAATTTTCTAACGGCATATAACTCTTTAACTGTTGCTCTTTGGGCATTGAGTATCCTAGATCTAATGAAAGCAGAGACTTGCGAAGTTTGAATTTGTGACAACAAACTACTTATACATATTTTATTTCTTAAATCTAGATCTAGATTTGTCAAATTCTATACGAAAATATCGCCTTAATAATATTTTTGTGGACTCTCTTTATCTCGACACCAATCATCATAGAAAGCAAGATTCTTTAAATCTTCAGAATACAAGTATCTACCTATGTTGTACGTAATTAACAATAGATCTACGATTCTGTAGACTTTTTTTTTATTTCGAGTAACGTAAACTTTTTTATTAGACCGTTAAGAATCTCGAAAGTAATCACCGTGACAAGTAATAGAGCCATCATGAATTAAAAAAAAAAAAAATCTTCTCTTCGGCCAGAAACTACATCTCATCAGTGAATCGATAATGAAGAAAACATTTTGTAGACGGAGAAAAGGTAAAGTTAACTTACTTGTGACTTTTGATTAATTGGCAAAAAATTGTAACAATAGTGATGATGCCGAGTTTACTATAGATCGCATGAAGACATGAACTGCAAAGAAAGTAAAAAAGAAGTGTTTAATTTGTTTTTTTTTTTTTTGAGTTCCTATAGGGGCGGAACGATGTTACCTAAAAGTTCAACAAAAAAAAAAAAACTAACTTTGATTCTCAGGCCTAATTAAAACTAGGTGGAAAAAAAAATTAACCGCGAGACGAGGAACTTATTTAACGATGCTTCTAGAAATGAATGGCGAGCATGGCTACAATATTTATGTATTGTGTTTGTGGGACATGATTGAAGAGGGTGAAATTTCTTGTTACGGTGTGATTACAAACCTCTCTTCACTAGACGTTAAAGCAGAAAACATTCAGTAATGTTTTGAAAAGTTCTTCAGAATATAAACTCCTCTGAAATTACTCATAAGGTCTCTAAGTCTGCAGAATTTGGGAGAATCTGCTTCAATTTTATACTACTTACCTGAAGATCCATCAAAAATTTGCCTTTTATAAAATCATCCAGCTGAGACAAGAGGCCGTCGGGAGTTCATGCTGTACTTCAATCAGTATTATCTCCCTTAATTCTTTACTGACGTATACCTCAGGGTTCTATTCTCGGTTCTGTTCTCTTCTGTCTATGCGTAAATGATCTACCCACGATTTTGCAAGATTTTTCCGTCGGTCGGATGGCTTCATTCGGCTTAACGGTGACCTTGGAAGGATTTGTGACTGAGCTAATCGCAATTATCTAATTCTAAATCGAAACAAGTCAAATTGTCTATTTGTGAGACGGCGGAAAGGGAGTCTGTGACGCACAGTGCTGCCATGGGTGAAATATATGTAAGAGGAGATCATGCATACATAACGACAAAGATTCTTGTACTGGTGCAACATTGTTGAAACTGAAAAACGCTTTGAAACTCCTAAAATACAAGGCACTGTATACCTATGATGTGGTGAAGATGCAACACACACGGATGTTATGTGCTCGTATACGTGATCCCCTGAGAGTCATTTAGTGGGATTTACGATGACAAAAAGGTCATGTATTAGGAATTTAAGTGCTCACAAGAATCGAATATAAATAAGATCTCAAACAAATGCCCTAAGACAAGGGGAAGGTTTCTTGAAGATGTTTTAAGAAGTTAGGTATGCATGATAGTAGTTTTTATATGTCTAGTAATAATGGCAAACTATAAGATTACGGCCTGAAATCTCAAGCCTCTCTTAGACTAGAAGGTCGTATCTTAACCTTCACGGGGATCACATCTCGTTATAGACAATGCTAATAAGATCTTAAGTCCGAATAGAGTTATCAGTCCCATTTCATATCTGCTTGAAGAATCCACTGGGAGTAGTCATGGCCCTATGACCTGGATTACGAAGTCATACCAATTAGGTAGTCATGTATGTCAAATTTGGTGCCACGGAATCCGGGGTCCGTGGAAAACTTAGGTTTTCCACCCCACATTTTGAGGTCTCTAGATAGGAGGAGCAACGTGGTGGCTGTTGGTGGCCCATATCGCGTGCAGAGAGAGTTTATTTTTGAATCTGGCCTGTATGCATGCTCAGATATTCGGCTCTCGGCGTGGAGTTGCGCTCATACAACCGGTCACCATGACCGAAAGATAAATCTGCATTTAATCCATAATCTTATCCAAGTGAATACATAAGCATCGTACCAAAAGTACTCCAAAGCGCAAAGTCTCCTCCTTTCCAAGACATAACCGCCTGAAATGTAATTACACGGTCAGAGATGTTAGATAGGCTTTGCTTCTACCAGTACGAAAGCCAAACATGTATTGACCCACTGGGACTCATAGATACAGAAATGTCGGATGAGGGCGCTGATTGTCGCATTATAATTAATCCGTGCAGGTGCACGAAGAATGTCATGTGATTAAGTCATACTTGGCAGGTACACACGTTAAGCCACATAGACTATATGTCTATTTGTGAATAGGAGGAATTATGAACTAAATGAACTACGATCAACGGCGTCGTCATACCATATTCTAAGTCGGTTAAAAATCTGGGTCTTGAAATAAATAATACCAAGTTTACTTATCTAATACAGTTGGAAAGGTGTATTCTTCCCTGCGGATGTTGATAATGTCTGCGAATATGTTGTCACAATGCATGCGCACGAAGCTTAAATTATTTCGTCTTGTACCACTCCTTTCTTGGATGCTCTCTCGAAATATTCCTCATCAATAGAAGGCTGAAATTCTTATACAACCTGATCTATGCGTAGGAGCCAGCTTATCTTTGGGACAGTGTTCAATTTCTGAGTTCCACTCGACATCATCATCTTCTATTGCCTAGCTTCCTTATTCAAATTGATGAGCGATCTTAATTTGTACAGGTCATTCATAAATAGAATTGCGCTTACCTATTAGCCTTCCGCGGTCTGGCTACATTGGGACATTCGGCCGGCTTGTGGTTTCGACCCGCGTACCTTAATAGGTACTGTTTGATGCTGTGCACTATATTGCAGCTGCACCTCTTCGATTTCTCGACTAAATTTTTGGCATGCATTTATTGTTATTCTTAATATCTGTTTTTTTTTTCCTTAAATCTTTTTTAACTTTTTTCTTCTACTCTAACGTTATATTAAATTTTATATTTCATTTACTAGTTTTTCTAAGCATTTGTAAACTTTTGTCATTTATTTTACACACACATTGTTAATATTTAGAATCTTTCCTACGTTTTACTGTACACTATTAAGATTTTCAAAATCTTTTATACATTTGCCAGCAAAAGTTTATTGTTATTATTATTATTATGAAAAAAAGATATAGGCTAATTATTCTAGAAATTACTTGATAATACCTTATCAATATCTTGGCAAGGGTGTTTTCGAAAAAGTATATTGAGCTCAATCGGGTAGGGTGACTTAAAAGTACCTTCCCATTTACACCAAGGCAAATCTTGCCCTCAAAAATATCTCTTCTTGTTTAGAAATAAAAATAACATTTTATCTTAAAAATGAGAAACTTTGAAGGTCATTCGCCGTCACCAAAGAATGTCCTCCTTACTCTTCTAGAATTTCGGAAAAAAACTTTTTACATTGATAACCCTCGGCAGCTTATTTAACCCGCATAATTATATTATAATTATCTAACTACTATATACAAATTTGAATATCTTGAAATATGTTTTCACTTGTTCTCTTTTTTTACTTCCAGATGGCAATGTACAATCAATGCCCACATTTCGATGAGGGTATTTTACCCATGTGCAGGAAAAAACATAGAACATCGTTATTATTAGTGATTTCATTGCTAGTCATCATACTGCCAAGAACATCTATAGGAGCTGGTAAGATATGCGTATATGTAAATTGTTAACTTTCAAATTAAACATGACACTTTGATTGTGTCTATTTGAAAAAATATCAAATATCTACATAGGCAGTGGCGTAGCTATGGTAGGGTAGGGTGGTGCAGTGCACCAGGGCCCCCTAAGCTTTAAAAAGAGAGGAGCAGCGAGCTCCTGAAGCTAGAAAACCTCGGGCCAGTTCACAATTTTTGCTTAGAAAATTACTGGACATTTTTTCTTATAATTTATACGCATTTTTGGAGGCTGATAACGGGTGCTTGGCTTGGGCTACTAACAATTTTTATGAGAGTAGATGAGATAACTATAAGGATTCATTTCATCTTAGAAATTTACAAAAAATGTTTCAGCAGAATTCGTTCACTGTGGTGCCCGACTGGAGTTATTTTCAGATCCAATAATACAACGTTTGCCGTTGTCGGCTTTCAAAAGCGCGTATAAATTCTAAGAAAAATTTTAAGAAAAAATTGTGTCCTATGCTTTTTTGTTGGACTCGCTGAAATTTTTACTGAACATTGTCAAACAATGTTGGAAAATGTAAGTAAGTATTCTGAGTTTCTAAAACTTCGATATAGTTAAAAAATTTAAAATTATGGATAGAAAAAAAGGAACGTAGCGGTGCTTCGAAGCGGAAAAAACGTCAGGAAAGAGAAGAAAGTAAAAAAATATTTCCCAAGCTAGACAGTATTTTTGCAAAACCTCTTTCAGCCAGTTCAACAGTTCCTTCCGAGGCAGATATATCTGTCAAAAGTGACAAGTGTGAGGAGTGTTTATCGTCACCGCTGTATCAGTTAATAAAGCGA
Organism: Dioctria linearis; assembly: GCA_963930735.1. Classification (NCBI taxonomy): domain Eukaryota; kingdom Metazoa; phylum Arthropoda; class Insecta; order Diptera; family Asilidae; genus Dioctria; species Dioctria linearis. The sequence goes on from OZ005741.1 coordinate 20,983,671, forward strand.
CTCAAGAAGATCAGGATCCAATAACTCTCACCCTGTCGACGCTTCCGCGCAACCTACAGTAGAGGAATCATCCATCTGTACATTTTTCAAAGTACTTGAAATTTCAAATGGCTTGGCAAAGTTCATAAACAAGAAATTTAATGACAACGAAAAATGGCTGATTCTTGACATGGGGACCACTGAAAACTCCAGGACCTTTTCCGAAGTACCCACACCAAGACAACACGACCTTTTCAGAAGCGTATTATGTTTCTACGTCAAAATACGGACCAGTTGATTGTTTTTCGATATGCTACTCAAAGATATTGGATGCTGGCTATACTGTCGTTAATCCTGTTGGTTGTTTTCTTCGCAGAGAAATGTATGGTGCACAGGCATTCGGGAAACAAGATGGTTCAGCCAGCAGGATTAATACAATAACTGCAGTCAAACTTCGTTTTTCGATATTATCAAAGCATTGTCCGAAATAGCGCTGAAGAGTTCCAGTAAAGACGAACGTAGTGAAACAGAAATTATAGAAAATCAAAAATGCTCAATTTTGAGTTTGTATTTCTTTGTGAATTCATGCACAGTGTATTAAACAAGATCAATTATGTTTCCAAGATCTTGCGAAAACGTAATATCGTTTTGGACGAGGCGAGTAAGGCTTTGGACAAAACAACTGATAAATTAAAAAAATTACAAAAATGACTGTGAGTCATTTAAATGCAAGGCCACCGAAACCGCGAAAAAATACGATATCGATCCCACACCTTTCCAGAAAAGCGACGAAGAAAAACTAAAAAGCATTTCTGATCACCGGTTCCAAAACCAGGAATCCACTAGACATAGTAATCAATCAGTTAGATGCGTGTTTTAATGGTTTGAGTTCAGTTTGTAATACGTTCGACTTTTTAATTCCAAAACATATACTCAGCGTGGATGAAACGACTTTATTCACAAAATGTGATCAGTTTCGATGAAATATTGATTCCGATATAATTGGACCCAAAAGTTGAAACATTGAACTCCCGCCCCTCCCAGAGCCACACATCATCCACCCCATTTAATGGGAAAATTTATTAGTACCGTACTAAAGTACCACGGTGGATAAACTAACGTACTTACAACGGTGGATAATGGTGCACTGCTTGTTGTACAACGTTTCGTCTGTCTGCCCTGAGTATACCTCTCAGTAGCAATTGACACATTTCTGGCACTTGCACTTTTTTTTGCATTTTTTTGCATTTTTTACTTTAATTGTGATATTTACGGCATCAACAATTTTTAACGCCACCTCTGGCACCTCGACAAAACAAGAACAAGAACGATAGTTGCTACACTTTTTTCGTCACATGGCGCCTCCTTTAGTTCCCTCCTCGAAGAGTGAGAGCGATACAACAGGCGATTTAGTTGGCGACAATGTCACATTTAAAACACAGTGCCCGCCCAAGGTATATAGAGAAACAAGGTATGCCCATTAAAATTTTGACACATCACAACTGATAGTCTGTGACGTACTTCAGTGAATGAATTTAAAAAGGAAAAGGAAATCTGACAGTGACAGTACAGAGTATTCTCTATTAAAGTTCTTCTAAAAAATTATTTCTTTTAAATCTGATCGTACTTTTTGTGGGTGTGTAAAATTAAATTGTAATTTTATCATTCTGGAAATCAACAACTCAGCTTGAACGACCAATATTCTTCCCCTAATTCTATTCTTTTGAGCGTATTATGTGCAACATTAATCACATCACGGATTTTTACTGGATTGTCCTTTATTTTAGAAGCCCAATATAGCGCAGAGGAAGCGATTAGTTGAAAATATTTAATTATAGTTAGTAATCGGTAAAAATTGACACTTGCTGTACGCAAATTCATCATAATTGGAACTGTCCAGTTGCTTGTAAAATTTATTAGAAATACCAGGTGCAGAAGTCAATGCTTTTAAGTTAGCTTTATGACACATTCAAATAGAACCGGTCAGTAATTCCTTTACCAGTCTTTTTCCTCATACAATTGAAGCAAGTTGATTATACTAAAAGAAATAAAAGTTTAAGTCAATCAAGCTTAACAAACCAAAATAAACCTATCAAAACAACGGTAGTACAAGCGCAAAGAATTTTGACACATTACAGCTGATGCCGTGTGACGTATTCAGTGAATGAAGCAAAAAGGAAGGAAAAATTTAACAAAAATGGCGGAACGTTGTTCGAGTTGGGAATAGCTTGTCTTTCTATATACCTTGGTGCGCACCATATAGCGAGTGTGTTTGACAGTGACCGGTTTTATTTATTGCGAAAGAAATGGCAAAAAGGAAAAAATTAAGAAAAATCTTTTAAGCTTATATGGCATGCTTGACATTGCAAATCATAAAGGAAAAACAAGTGAGAACAAAAAAGAAGAAGAAGAGATTCCCATACATGAGATGCCGCTTATCGTACAGCATAACTTTTTCCCTCTTTTTCTCTATTAATTCGTCCTTAAATTATGGACGATTTCTCAAACTGCAATTATTAAAGAAATTAATTTTGTTAAAGTTGTTTGCCTTTTAATTTGCTATTCTTCACATAAATAATCAAATCCACATAACACGAATGTCAGTTATTCAATGTCCATACAGAACAGAAATCTCGATTATGGTAGCCAATAATTTAGAGATTTTCCCAAACTTTTTGTTGGCGGCAACTTGTCGCGTCGCCCTCATTGTGTTAAGTATGGCGACTACCATATATGAGAATGGTGGACAGCAACCAATTTTACGGCGAAATTGACAGTGTCGCCCGCACTGTGTTTTGCCCTTTACACTGACAACAAGGTATGAAAAGAGCTCATCAAAAACCTCAAAATTTCTCGTGAGCTCGTCTAAAACGCTCATTAAGACAAACCGAAACATGTAAACCTAATAAGCTAAAAAAAACCAATCAAATCTCTAGACCAATGGTAAATAATGGATTAGACGTACTTTTGTAAGCTAGAAATTCATTTCTCATCAAAGCGGATGTTCGCATGTAGCATCGACAGTGATGGAGGAACCTGAGTACTTTTATAGGTGTACAAAATATTTTCTTGATGGGCCTAATATCAATTTCTCTGACCTTCTCTTGGGGGATCGGAAGAAAGCAATGCAGAGCTATGGTTGGCATTATCACCGGTCATAGCTCGTATCATGCTCATCCAACAAAGATGGGAGTTATTGACAGCATTGAGTATCTGTTCTGCCTGCTGAAAGGAGAGCCTGAGACAAACAGCACTTTCTGTACGGTAGTCTGGTATTTACCCGGAACAAGCTGAGGATTTTCCCTCCTATCTGTAGATGAGCTCAAAAGCTTGCCTCACCTAGGCCAGATGCGCTTCATTAAGAGGAAAGGATGGTTTTGGTGAGAGCTCTTTTCTTATTATTAACCATAGTAAGCAAACGCACAGTCATTTGTTCACACGAAAGACTCATGAGTAACTTTCGACTCATGTACGTGTTCAGTTCCTAAAAACTCATGTACGCATTCGTGAGTTGTTGTCATTGTTATTAACGCATGCGCCCATGAGTGAGTATTTCAAAAGAAGAAAACGCACGCGACATTGAATTTTTAATGAAATTTTGTATTTTTAACCGGGGGAATTAGCAGACAAAAAGTTGAGGGATGTGGTGCGCTTCATTAACTCTTGTGGCTGGTTTCAGTTAATGTTCCTTAAAGCCCGCGTTTTCGAATACCCGGGTCTTATCCGGTTACCCGATTTTCACGATTTAGAAGTCGAGCAACCCAGATCCCCAATTTTTTGATTTTTTGGAATCGGGTAGTGAGGAATCAATTCCTTGGAATCTGGTATTGAAAAATTAATTTTGGTTAATTATTGTGGAAAATCAAGCAAAGTGCAATTCGGGTAGCAGAATTAAATTCTTTTATTATGGTTGAATTTAGTAATGTACCGGAGTATTAAAAAATTAAAAACTGATTGTACCAGGATATTCAGAATCGAGAATCGATTATATCCGGGTAATTTGGAATGGTACCGGGTAACCGAGTAAACTTGGAATCTAAAAATTTTGGCAAGATCCTATTAAAGTGGCATCACAACGGACCATAGATGGTTCAAGTGTGGCTCGTCGTACATGCTTTTACGATGGCGGCCACTTTAACCTAACCCCTAATTATTGCCTAGAAATACATCCTACTAAAATTGTTCGTAATTTTCTTTTTTTGGTTTTTATTTTCAAAATGATGGAAGCTTCCAAAAGAAGAGTTTTCAAGATATCCGTCTCAAATTTGGTCACATCCTTCTTCACATTCTTCCTTAGAACTGTATGGAAGCATTTTTGATAATTGAAAATCTCATATTTGTCTGGACGAAATACTGTTGAAAAAAACAAAGCTGAACTTTCGACCCACGTTTCTGAAATAGCCGCCATTTTGTTATTTTCATCAAAATAGAAAAAAAAAACTCCATATTGCTCGGGAGTTTTGTATCGGGATGATTAATAATTGTTTTTTTTTTTTTGCTTCACACAATTTTCAAAGAAATAGGACCTTTCACTATTTTTTTGAGTATCGTCGTGTAGTGACAAGAAAACATTAAAAAATTGTGAAAAAGATGAAATTTTTTTTCAAACCGATTATCGAATCTTGTTAATTGACAAAAACAAAACTATAAGATAAATGAATATAAGCAATTTTCAAGGCTGTCACACTATAGGTTGGTCCCTTAAATAATTTTTCCTTTTTTACAATTTTTTTATGTGATTTAATCTAACTGCGATTAATGAAAATTTGTCTTTTCACTGTCATTTTCTTACCTCATGGCAAAGAAACTCAACTGCCGCCCCCTATCATTTTTCACTCGTTTTAAGCAATATCTTATGTTATTTTTCACACAAAAAAAAACACATCAAAGGACCATTTTTAACTTGAGCAAATAATATGTTTCATGAGAACCTACAGCAAGCGAATTTCAATGAAACGACCTAGTTGTTGAAATTTCAGATATACTATACTACATACATACATACATACATACCTCCATCGCCCCCCTAATGACTTTCAACCATTTCCCATTTCACTTGCCTTATTTTCACCTCGAATAACTTTTCACATTATTTACCTTCAAGGCAAGGATTTATGTGAGTATACAAAGTGAAGTTAGCACGCAAATATGAACATTATTTAGTTCTATCAGCACCATCATTTTCATTCCAGGAAAATTATATAAAATGAAGCAACAATTATTATTAAATGAAGGAAAAACGTTAGCTCCACTTTCTTTTAAAGCCATAGTTATTTTTGGTATTGTCAATTTTATTGACAAATTTTATATTCAGGGCTTACTATACCACCGATTTTTGTAATAGCTAAGTATAAAGTTTTTTTTGGATAAATTAGGAGCTATACATAAGACTATGAATCGTGTAGCGTGATGTCACGCGCAAAAGGTATATGAATTGAATTCATACGAATATTATTTAAATAATATAAAATATAATAAAAAAATAAAAGAGAGGGGAATAAGCACACCTTTGCAGCACCTTGGGGAACGCTTATTATGAATTATAGGCGTCAGATTATATCTGATCACAATGCAAAATGTTGGTTGAATATCTCAAATGAAAGGAACGTATTCAAAGCTATTGGCTTAGATGTTTTATTCACATAGAGATGATCCTCACTACCATATTAAAAGCCATATAAGCAATGGTATAACAGTAACATGGTTCTATGACTGAGATAATCTCTATCGTTGGATGTATGAATGGATTGAAAGAGATTCAGCAACCTAAGGACGCTCTAGAATTCAGGCCACAATAAGACCCATTGTTCACTCTCTAGATTTATGAGCTATTGTATATAAATTCCAGCCGGTTGCTCTTACTACATTTACGATTGACGCCCCCAACCATCCTATAATCCTTACATATTCCATTCAATTCATGCGGGAGGTGTGAGTTAAAGAACGTCTGTAACGTCTACCCGAAGAAGGCTTAACAGTGACAGAGAAAGTTAGCTACGGTTTCGGATTACTGCATTCTCTGCATACAAGGTTGTAAATAAGTCTTATGCCCATCCTGCATAGTGATCCTTCAGAAATGAGTGTTCGGTAAGAGTTGACACGAAAGTTTTCAGCGTTGAGTCCTAGTAGGTTTTTCGTTAAATTTGGTTTAGGTTTCACTCCACAGTTCCTTTGGAGTTCTACCCGACAAAGACATCTTATTATATATTGTATTGGCAGTCGGTCCACGCTGAAATATTAGAAGTAAAATGTTTTGGTGCAATCCTGATTGTGGAGGGGGAAGCCACCGAGAAATTTTTTCGCTAAGTGATTATTCACCAGGGTGTCAGGGTGTCCCGTATGTTAGTCTTATACCAGGGCTATGGGTAGGTCATGCTTTGAAAACAGTAAAAATAATGGGACTTAAAGATATTTAGGTATGTTTTTGTAGATCACCCTGTAACTTCTGAACGTTAAACCCTATGATGATGGTGATATAAAATATAAGCCTTGCCGGTAGAACGTTTTGAAGGCAATAGGCACACAGGACATGTTCAGCGGTTTAATCAGTTAATAGGCCCGTTATGAGCCTTAACTCCTTTCTACTGAGTGTGGGGAATGTTTTTGTTTTCTGTTGCCTTTTTAATTCTGTACTCCCAAAGCCTGATCTGAGCTGCGAGCTGACTTTTTGGCTGTCCAAAGATGGGCTCAGGGCCTATAAACAGAGATCTGACTCCTTCCTCTGCAAAGCTGTCCGCAATCTCATTTCCCTTAATGCCTTTATATCCTGGCATTCAAATCAGCGTTCCCAGTTGCTTCAAGAGAGTAAAACAGTCCCAAGCCAGCTTAGACTCAAAGGTAAACGAGTTTAACTCTTTAAGTGCTTGGCTGTCTCATATTATGCATATGTATTTTAGCTCCATGCATATTCTTGTGAATAATTTCCGGAGCGCAGAGTTATATGGCGTATATTTTTGCCTCCTGGAAAATGGTTTATGAGTGCCTTTGAGAGATGGCACTTCGGCCCGTATATTCCTATGCCTGCTCTAGCCTCGATTTTCGACCCATCCGTGTACCATTTAAGAGGTTATTTTCAAAGGGTCGGTCCCCAGTGTGCCACTATTAACGGTCCCCTAAGATCACCTTCAAAGTTAAGGCGTTCCGGCATAACGTCTTTAATTGCGGTGGCCATCGGGTCCTCTAGGAATTCTTGGAGGATTTTCAGGTGCCCAACAGAATTGTTTGTGCTCAGAAGATTTGACCTCTGCAGTTTAATTGCACTGAGGATGGCCTTCTTGTAATGGGAATAGGTCCACCATAGCTTCTAAGGATTCAGTTTGGCAGGTACGTATGGCACCAGTTATTCCTAGACATGCAAGTCGTTGAATTTTTATAAACTTGAGTTGTCTTTTGTTTTGTTTTTGGCCAACAAACATGTGAAGCGTAAGTGACCATGTATCTTATAATAGATGTATACGACCATAGAGTCATTTTTCGTTTAAGAACTCAAGTTCTACCAAAAAACCTGCGACATTTCAATGTTGCCACTGTGCTCTTCTCCAGGACTCTTTTTAAGAGGGTATTTCAGGTGGTTAGCCTGCTATCTAAGGTAATGCATAGATACTTGATCTCCTTCGAGAGAATTACACTACTGTTCCCTCAAGAGATATGGTGCTTGTAAATAAAACTTCCTTTTTTGTCGTGAAAGGAACAATTATTATCTTACCAGGATTGGCTCGGAATCCCATTCTAGTCGCGAACTATGTTAAGGGCATTCTGCATAAGATCAGAGCTTATCCGATCATGTTTGCCCGTGATTGTAATGACCAGGTCATCTGCATAATCCTGATTATCATAGCCGGAGTTGATTAGCTTCTGTAGGAGATCATTGACAACCAGCGACCATAATAGAGTGGACAGAACCCCAGCTTGGGGACATCCTTTGGCGGCCACTACTGTAATCAAGTACCCGCCCCCCAGTTAGCTATGATGCTCCAGCTTCCAAGTATAGCTTTTATCCATTTACAAAAGAGGGTTCGATTCCTTTTTGTGTTTTTAGCTGCAATGTGAATAGCTTCAAAGGAGGTATTAACTAATGCTCCTTCAATTATTGGGAATGCGCATTGGGCTGTATATTTTTACAATGATTACTTCGGCAGAACTTGATTTTCAATATGCTACCTCCGTGACAATTTCTGGAAAAAATACATGCCATCATAATCTAAAGCCTCCTTAATTGTGTCATTGCACTTACCCTTGTTTAGTGCACGGCTTATTAGTTAGGATCTCCTGACAGTTTTAGCACCTCACGTTAAACCTGGCAAATCTATTATTGACAGCAATAATCTGATAGAGATGTTCATATATGGATGTCCACATATACACATACTATAAATGCGTATGAAACTGTAATGCAGGTATGAGCAAATAATAAACAAAAGTATTTTGCTTGTTTAATTTATGAGCCAGTAAAACAATTCACAGGAATATTATCCACTAATTATATGGAGTGAAGCCTGATAATTGCAAGGTCGTCAATTCATTGAAAGATGCAAACCGAAAGCAAACTCTAAAATTTTTTCCATATGTGTCGTGCACTAGCACGTCATTCGTTGATTATATGTACATAGGTATGGTAGGTATGTATGTATATACGTAAATATATGTCATCATTAAATATGCAACATTTGGTTTCCTTTGTACGCATAATTAAAATAATTCCGGCAACGGATCACAGTAAAAAAATATGTAAAATTAATCATTAATTCAAAATTTGTTATGACCACAAGAGAAACATTTCCATAGATTTATAAGAAGATATTCATACATACCAATACATAGTAGAAATATGAGTGGCACAAAATTTTTACTTACACTCCAAGCAGCTTATAGCATATTTTGCATACCTATATACCTACATACATTTCATATCCCTCATTTTATTGCCGACAGGCAGGCAATTTAAATTTTTTGGGGTTAAAAATTTGAAGCCGTTTTCCTCCACACATACATACATATATGTACTCTGTGTGCATATGCCGTATTTCAGGGAAGGGCATTAATTACCATGATACATACCAATTACGTAATTAAATAAATTCGACTGATTTAGCATTAGCAACATAAATAACTATGAGTAAATCTAGAGAATTTTTCTGTGGCCATATTATTATTTCAAAATTTACTGGTGGACGATCAGGGGGGGGGGGGGGGGGGGTAGTATCAATGAAATTTAAGAGAAAAAAAAAAACAAATCAAAATAAATAAATTGCCGCGGCAGAATAAATTCGTGCTGCAGAATAAATATTTTGCTATTATCTGTTCAACTATTCAAATAAAGGAACTAATTGTGTGAATATTTTTTGCAATTATATATTCAAATAGTACTAAGCCTATGCCGTCGGCGATACTTTTAATTCATGAATGATAAGTGATGGAATTGAGTGCATTTTGGTATTAAAATTAAAACAAAACAAAACCAAAATCGAGACCATACGTAGTTTTTCACAACTAAAAAAAAAAAAATTATATTAACATTTGATGCTTTGTGTGAACTGTACAGATTGTAGAGTTTGCTGGAGTACAGGTGTTTGGAGTTTTCCGATTGCTGTAGTCCGTAACCTCTGTATAGGAGACAAAGCAGCAAAGTCGAGTATGGGGTATTTTCCCTTTCCAACTATTTCCGCCATACCTTTCTACTACGCCCCTGGCTTATATTATTTTGCATTAGAGTTGAACACAAGGTGCGAAACTGAACCAAAGTTTAAGCCGCAATTAAATTATACATTTTTATTTAACACACACAATCTGTATTTACAATAAAAAATAATCAAACAAAACAAGTATTTTACAGTGACAATTCAAGGTTAACGTTTGACTCGGTAGTGCACCACCAGAAATGACAAAAAGAAAATACTTCATTAAAACAAAATATAAATATTTAGCCCTTTTGCATCTCTATAATAGCCAGTTTCACATTCCAGGCTTAAGCCGTAGCTATGACTTAAGCCAAGTTTAATTTAAGCCCTGCATTTTGGGGGCCTTACCCATATATTCCCAATGTTCCATTATTGGATCGGTAACATTTTAATTTTTCATTATTTTTACGCGAACGCATCTTTTTGCATTCTGGTAACACTAAAGTTATTGGGTGTCAGATTCGACTCTCATTATTTGACATTCGTAGCAAATTTTCACTTTAAGCAGTCTTGTTTTAGGAAGATTTCTATGAAAAAATGCCTCGTGGTACAATGTAAGTATTTTTTATTTATCATACGATATCGTCCACTGTTTTATGTTATTTTATGCATCGTAGCTTGAATTATACTTTATTGTTAGAATATATCGAAAACAAAGTTATTTTGATATTTGTTTTTCCTTTTATTTATACTGTTCCATTATTGGAACAGTAGGATTATATACCTATGTAAAATCTTATAAGGAGGGTATTATTTCATTTCTTTTATTCGGATTTACGGTAAATGATATTATTACGCATTTAGAAGAAGATGACGATGTAGGTACTAGCGGGGGACATATACATAATACCTCCGGATAATAACAATAATAGTGATGAAGATAGTGGTGATGAAGAATCTGGTAATATAAATAATTTTGCAAGGCACCAGCTCTTAGCAGAGGCTGAATTTCGTGCCAAGGTATCAACTAAACAAGGACTAGTAGTAGTAGATGACTTTCCAGATCATTCCTTTGTATATGAACCTGATGAACCAATTTCTAGAACGTCATCAGTGAATCCTCCTTTCCGCAAGAAAAGGTGTATCGTCACAAGAAAGTGGAGACCTGTAAATATTCCTGAAAAACCGGAAAAAGAATCTGATCCCCATAGTTTTCTAGAAGATCTCAATAATCCTGTTAAATTTTTTGAACTCTTTTTCGATGAAGAAGTGTTTTTGAATTTTTGCGTTCAGAACCTGAAAAAAACGCAATTCAGAAGGGCAATCATAACTTTAGAAATCAAGCGTTTTATCGGTATCCTATTGTTGTCAGGATACAATTCTGTAGCAAGATACCGGATGTACTGGGAGCAAAGTGTTGACTGTAATTTTTTCAGGGAGTGGCATCTGCTATGACCAGAAATAGATTTGAACAATTATTGCGATATTTCCACGTTGCTGATAACAATAATCTTGCTCCAAATGATAAATTCGCCAAAGTTCGTCCTCTTTGGAATCTTCTCAACAAAAGATGGCTAAAATATTATCCCGGCGATAGAAACTTGAGCATAGACGAGTCTTTGATATCATATTATGGAAAACATAGCACTAAACAACACATCCATGGAAAACCGATTAGATTTGCCTATAAAAACTAGTCTATTTGTAATCGTCTCGGCTACTTGATTTATGGAGAGCTCTATCAAGGAGCAAGTACCGGAAACACCCATCCAGAACTCGGTGTCGGTGCTTCTGTCATATTAGATCTTATGTATATCAAAACTGGCACCAGTCACTTACAGTTTTTACATGGATAATTTTTTTAGTTCGTTGCCGCTTTTTAGATGAAATAAAGAAATTAGGCCACGATGCCACAGAGACGATTAGAGCGAATAGAGTAGAAAATGCACCTTTGAAAAATCAGAAAGAATTGAAGAAGACTAGGAGAGGATCCTACAATCAATGTGCAGATTACAGATACTTTGTCGGATATTACTCTCGTGTGATACAACGACAACAACATTGTTACTGTTGCGTCAACTTAATATGGTGTGAAAAGTAAAGCGATTCTGCGATAAACAGAAGAAGGATGTCGACCAACCTCGTTGCATCGTTAATTACAACCGATACATGGGCGGGGTGGATCGCTTGGATCAAAATGTTGGATGCTACCCAATTTCGATTCGCCTGAAAAGATGATACTGGCAATTACTTATGTTTCCCATCAATGTTTGTGTTAACAACACATTCCAGCTGTACAAATTATCCCCAGTTTCAAGAGAAAAAAACTCGCATGATTTATTATCATTCACAAGATACATTGTGACAACATATCTTCTGATGGCAGGTTTACCTACAAGTTCTAGCTCGGTAACGAAAGCTCTGCTACCTAGATCTCCTCTGGCGGTCATAAAACGTGTTCCTGATGATAGTATTAGGTTAGACGGCAAGGTACATCACATAATCAAATAAAATAAACAAAACCGCTGTGGATTATGTCACAAAAACACTACAATGAAATGTGGAAGTTGCAACGTTGCCTTGCATCAGAAATGTTTTGTCGATATTTATTCTAACTAAAAAAAAACATCTAAAAGTTACTATAAGTTCATTTAATAATAAATGTTGTGGAATAGATATGTTTTTTTTTTCATTATCTCATTGTACAAGTAAGTAAATACAGAGGCATGCTTTCCCACTGTTCCATTTATGGAACGGTTTTGAAACTCTAAAACGACTACCTGATTTTTTTTTCGATACATCCCTTTGTGTGTAGGAATCCCAATATGAACTGACATGAGTTTCACACAAATCGAACGAGATTATACATGTTTGGGAATATATGGGTTCAGACGCGTATCCAGATCGTCAGTCTAAGGGGGGTCATAACTAAAATGTTCAAAGGGGAGGAAAAAGTCCGAAGAAGTCGCTCCTAAAATTGTTTTTTAATCATATTTACGTTATATCATAAAATCTAATTTTCGGTTTGATTTGGAAAACCTATCGATAATATTATGCACATCAATGTCGATCGCAGGGTGGACATTAAGGACTCATAACCGATACGTCTTTTCATGGAGATATAGTAGAAATAGTTGCTTTCGCAAGCGATTCTATCACGGGTGAAGTAATTGACTGAGAGCAAGCTTGCACCTTGATTCACATCGAAAGGAATGGAGCAGAAGTACATGATATTTTACTGACTATTTCATCTGATGGAAACTTAAGTGATCTTGCGTTCTTCTGAAAAAAGTTGTCAATAGTCTTATCAGTCTTCCGCTTTACACTTTCGCTATTATTTCTACCTCCATCGCTAACTAATATAGCAAGTTTATCCTTCTCCTACAAATGAAAAGTAAACGTGAAGTTAAATTAAACAACACTATTTGAATTAATACGAAAGTACAAGACAAGTAACGCCAACTATATCAGAGGAAAGCGAATGGATTTTATTTTTATCGTTTTGTAAAAATTCTAACGTAAAATGATAGAATCAATTTTGGCGGCACTCGAATCAATCCAACTGATGGTTTTGAGTCACAAATAGTGTATAAAAGTTCGAAAGAAAAATTTTCAAGTAAACTTCTAAGACCAAATGTATGATTGCCAATACTCATAAATATCTTTAGCTACCTGAATCAATATAACTCTTTGGAACCATGGTCGACCACCGGTAGTGCATGAAAAATCTAAAGAAAAAATGTCAAATATTTCTAAGAAAACTGAATGCCTGTGCCATTGTCCGAAAGAGTGAACCACCAGAATCAATCTACCAATTCTTAAGAACAATTTGCAATTTTTCTACGAACGTAAAAATTTTGAGCGACTCACGCTTTAATCAGTGTTGCTATGAAAAATCAACGGGTGGCTATACTTTGATGACTGCATGAAACTAGGGTTCTACTGGAAGAACTCTAAATCAAGATTCATTAAGTCAGTTTGAGTGCTTCTGTTACGAGTTCCACACCAAGTATCCTGTCATCGATTTTATGTCGGAAAATGAGATAGGTAAAAATAAATTTATGATCGCTGACCAATTTCTTAGAAACAATAACACTTTCAAATCTCGAAATTGTGTCCTTTTTCATCTATAGGAGTAATCGGTGCAAAAAAATATAAAAGCATCTTCATAACCGGGCTGCTAAGCATTGCGTGCCTTTCTCTAAACAATCAAGCACTAAAATAAATATTTAGTATTCCTAAATTATTTACCATTTTGGGATATGTGTGATAGATGACTTTTCGACACTATATAAAACGCAAGAAAATTCTAAAAAAATCGTACACGTTTCAAAGACAAAGAGCTATGAGCGAATGACTATTATTATCCACCCACTATTACTACTCAAAAGAAGACAAACAAACGCCCAACACAGCGCTAGCTGTTGCCGCAAATTGCAAAAGTGTGTTGCAGCACCAGCATCAATCGCCGGCGTCAGCTACACATTGTGTCCATACCATACGAAAATGGTCCTGTTAAACTTTTACAACTCACTACAGATCAACGTCCCATTCAATTCCCTCCAAAGGTGAGCTAGTGCTTTGGGAGGGGTCATGACCCACATGACCCTCCCCCTGTATACGCGCCTGTATGGGTTAAGCTTCAGTTATCTAATTATCGGTTGTTGACATTAAACAATTTCAATTATTGCCAACTGCCAAGTGAAAAAATTTTGTTTGGAGACAGACTTGCAATATCGCAATATTTGCTATTTGCGCTAAACCTCAAGTCTGTCTCTATATACTGAGAAACAGCTCGGTATACGCTTGATGTACACTCAGTATCTAGTACATTCGAACTGATTATTTATTTTTCTGATATTTAGTATTTGACACTTGTCAAGTTGAAGTCTCTATTTCGTTTTTATTTTCTTAAGTCAAATGACAAATTAAATGACAAATCAAGTGATACATAAATCATATGTGAGTTCTCGGAAATTTTATATTGCAATATCAATATTGAAATTGCAAGTCTGTCTCCGGTATAAAATACAAACACAAGTTAATCACCATCGACGAAATTCCAAAAACTTGAGACGTCGGAATTTAATCCATTGCATTCCACTCGGTGTTCACATCTACTCCACTACCAAATTAATAAAACCAGTCTAGACTATTCCATTCCAGTTGGTGTGCACAAGGCGCGGATTAAATCATTCCGGAGTTCGATAATTCACTCCAGTCCGCTTTATGTGAACAAAGTATAACTGTCACAATTGAAAACTTTTCATTACACCAAGCACAAAAGAAAAAATCAAAACTATACAGGAACCTACTCTTACTTCAGCAGCACCTCTACATAAAGTGCAGGTTAAATGTGACAATTTTATTTCATTAACTTCATTTCCTTCATTGATTTTAAATTGCAATCAAAAGAGCGAAGATCATAAACAGCATCCATTGATTCGAACAGCGATTATATCCTTGTTTAGATGAGATGTCGGTGCATTTGCAGCATCTGCCTGCCAACCAGGAAATTGTAAAAATCTCATCTCAATCAACGGCATTCTGTTCTAGATATCATGGAATGAGAGATGCTTGATTTGTTTTTGTTTTGGTAAAGTGCTCGTAACGTAAGCATGCATTACTCTTGCGGTAAATTTGTTTTTTTTAAGCGGGAAAAGCCTTGAGATGTCACCCACAAAATAATATTATTATATTATACATATGCGGCGCCCCGTCTAAAAGAATCCTTTTTATACCCTAAATGAAATCATAGCTCATTGCGTTTGTAACGCATAGAAATAATGATGCTGGTAGAGCAAAATGGATTGGACACACACGTAAAATATTGAAAGTAATATAATTTTTGCATTTCGCACTGTTCGTTCGTCCGTCCGTCTGTTTGTCTGTCCGTCTGTCCATCATATCGATAACTCGAGAGCGCATGCACTTACGGGCAGTTTCACAGTCAGGCTTAAGCCATGAGTGTGGCTTAATCCCCGAGCTTAGGTCTACTCTGTTTCACAGTACTCTGTAAGCTGAGGCTTAGTTAAGTCGCAGATGACAAATTTTAAATTGTCAGCGCTGTGGTAATTGTGAATTTTTTTTAAATGAAAATTGCCATTGTGGATTAAAAACCAAGCGAAAAGAAGAAGAACTTTTTAATTACCTGTTTGATGTAGTTCTTATCTGAGAGGATATCAAATCATTGTTCCAAAAAGTTTCGACAATATAAACCATCATAGCCGACAGTCGGAACCAAGAATAAAAGTCAACGTGATCCCATTTCTCGAAATGTTCCGGGCCACGTCTCACACTTTTCTTTATCGTTTATATCCTCTGCATTAGATGAATAATTCGATTTTATGTCAGACTGTTCGCTTTCCTCTTATAAATGTCAAATATGCTGACACTAGCTATCTGACAGCACTGAAAACTGATAACTAGATAACTATAACTTTTAAAATAATAACGGAAATTGTAATATTTAGGCAAAATGTATATTTACCAATAATTTCCATATGTGTTTCACAGCAACATCTGAGGCGTATGCCTTCGAAATGACTGGCTTAAGTTAAGGTTAGCTTAAGCCAGTGATGTGCCTTGACTGTGAAATGGAATATTTATTAAGCCTTGGCTTAAACCATCGCTGTGGCTTATGCCTTGGCTTAAACCATCGCTGTGGCTTATGCCTTGGCTTAAACCATCGCTGTGGTTTATGCCTTGGCTTAAACCATCGCTGTTGCTTATGCCTTGGCTTAAACCATCGCTGTGGCTTAAGCCTGGACTGTGATACCGGTTATTATAGAGCTGAAATTTTGTACACGGTCTTTTTAAAAAATTGTAAATTTAAATTCGAAAATGGAACAAATCGGGTAATTCCTTGCCATATAAGAATTTCATTTTCACCTATATATTTTGACACTTTCTGAGAACGCGTTGACGTAGAGGGCTAAATTTTGTACAAGGTGTTTTTTTTTATAAAAATAGCAAGTAAAATTTCAAAAATGGATAAAGTCGGGCAACCGCATACTATGAAAACGATCATTCATAGACGTTTTTATTATAAGTACTAAAAGTACTAAAGTTTTCCAGAATATAAGATCCTATGAAATTGTTTATAATTTTTACTGCCCGGACAAACCGTTAAGTAGATAAAAACCACTTCAAAATTCACAGATGGGTTAACTATCATACCAAATTACATACAGGCATTCATCTAGGGAATCGTAAGAACTGGTCTTATAGACCAATTTAGCTTATTTATTTGTTTTATAATTAAATATAATAAATTTATTAAATGTTATGTTTACGTTGTTTTTTTTTTTCAGCCCCAAAATATGAAACAGCATACGCATGTGAAGGTAAAACATTAACAATCGAATGTGATTCAACTGACATAATCAGCCTTATAAGAGCAAATTATGGAAGATTTTCGATAACAATATGCAATGACCATGGAAACGTCGAATGGAGTGTGAATTGTATGTCACCGAAGAGCTTGAGAGTTTTACATTCAAAGTGAGTATTCAACTACATACATATACAATATTAAGATAAACTTAAAATTTGTCGAACAAAAAACAACAAAAACAAATTTTATTATACAGGTGTGCTCACAAACAAAACTGTAGTGTATTGGCTAGCACAAATATGTTTGGTGATCCTTGTCCTGGTACCCATAAATACCTTGAAGCTCACTATCAGTGCATTTCGGCAGCACAAACATCGACAACAACAAATCGTCCAAGTCCGCCATGGCTGATAACTAGCCAACCAAATATCTGGAGTACATCAACTGTTAGAAGTATAACAACAACAAAAATTGGAAGCATCCATGATATGGTTTTACCTCAAACAATTCCAAAACCATCTATCGGGGAAGGGAGTAGTAGTAGTGGCAGTAGCAGTAGCAGTAGCATCAACGGCAGCGGAACTGGTAGCGGTAGTAGCAGTAGTACAGAAATTCATTTAGCTGGACGACCTCCGTCAATGGATCACAATCATAGGACAACAACCTGGAGCATTATGGAGAATGGCAGTGGTGGTATCGGAGGTAATGGACATAATTTTGGTGGAAAAGTTTATCGACCAACAACCCCATCCTCTGGCCGTTTAGGTGTTTTACAGTCGACAAAAGTAAATGCGAGCATTGATGTCGTCGACATTAAGGATAGCAATCGAGATTTTGAAAATAATAATGGAACTATTTTCGATTCAGGTAAGGGGAAAAATTCTGTTATGATTAATGAATAAATAAGATCGGGATTGAATTTTGTATACATAGATGAACATTTGTAAAGTTTTAATATGAGTCTTGTATAAATATAACAGATCAAGGTGTATTCTGGTGAACTAAAAATAATATGAGTAGCGGACGTGTGTTGATTACGTAGTTTTCTATACCTACAGGTTCTTTCATAAAAACATAATTTTTTTGAGGTTATTAGAATCGGTAAGATATTAAGAAGGAAGTGTGAGCTATTTAAAATCGAACCTTGCTGCAAAGATGTTTGAAATTCTACCTGCCTGGGCTCGTGTAGCAAAAGAAATATACTTAGGATAAGTAAAATTTGAATGAACTTGGAAAAGCAAAACGGGTTCAGACACTACTTGAACTATATACCGTAAAATACTTAAATTTTTATTGGGAGAGTCCAGGTATAACCATAAGCTTGCGAAAAGCCGGCCTGAGAATTCGATCTTTTAATTTCTCCTTTTTTAGTATGTCGACCTCAGATATTTAAACGTGAAACACAGTGCTATCTTTTCGAACCTTGACCTCAGAATAACTTTAAAAGGCAAAACCTGATGAGCCTTGCAAACTTTAACAACTTCTGTATGATAGCAGTTAATTGAGCTGTTGGCTTGAAAATTCAAATTATCTTGTAATAATTTACTACAGCAGAACTAAATTTTTATCGTCAAGATGTCTCCTAAATTATTTTCAAAAAATTTCGTATAACTTTTTTCCGTAACAATGCTGGCATCAAATGATAACAAAAATTAGTTGACAAAGTATCAACAAAGTAGAAAGTTGACCTACTCGACTTCAACTTTAAACTGGCCGGCCTCACATACTTTGCCATTGGGAGAGCTATAGATAACCTGATTTCATATATTCTACAGAACTGTTATAATTAGTGAGGTCCAATATATTATTCTTGTTTGTAACCCTCAAATTAATTAAGTATTGTTACGAGCGTGGTCTTAGTTCGTTATTTAAAACAAAAAGTTCTTTATTTATTTAACTTTACCGTTTACTCTCACAAATTCACAAATAATTATCAAATCAACTCTTTATAGTTATCGCTAGTCTGAAATAAGACTCGGCTCCTGGATGTGAGTAGCGCCGTATTTATACTCTACAAATTATCCTAGAATCTTCCTGAATATTCCGTTCTCCGAACCCATAGTTTACTAGGATGTCACTAACCTAAAGTTGTTTCCATTTCCAATAGATGTCGTTTGTATCACTTTGTGGCGCGTAACAGTATATAGCCCCCTGATCTAGAAATATCTTCGGGACATTATCAATCCGTCATTTAACTTGAAAAATAAATACTTTACTACGCGGAAAACTCTTCGTCTATTCAAAGGACTGGACAGTGGTCTCAAACTGGACTGGCGGACCGTATCTAGCCCCCAAAGCAATTTTACATGACCCGCAAATTGTTCAATTCCAGTTATGTATTTGTTGTAAATACGGTGCTTACCCATTAAGCATTTCACATTAGATTCTGTTCATGTTTAATGGTCATTTTTGTTTGATTGGATTGGTAGTTGGAATTGAACATGAAAATACAACCGATTTCCATCTTTCATCTGGGCTATTTTCGTACGAAAATTCATTCTAAGCCACTTTCCCTTACTATGGAAATCTGTGGTATTTCCAAGACTTTTCCTTTAAATTTATGTATGGATTTCCAGTAATTTCAATTTCCATTTCCATAATTAAAAATCATTTATTCAAAAAATTTATTGCTGGTATTTTGTCGGTAATAAGGAACTAAGTACAGCAATATCTAGGCTCTTTCGACAGGCTAGGGACAAGAGCACTGACGAAAGTCGAAAATCGACGAAAGTTTGCCGATGCATTAGGATCGAAAAAAAACAAATACCTCATTGAAACACTTTCGTATCAACAACGGCACACTTAGATAGCAAGTTTTGTTATAATTCTCTATTTTAATTTTATTTATTAATAATATATTTATATTTTATTGTAATCGTTTTCCATTTTGTTTATATGTTATTTTTAGATCTGTTTAATGTTTAGTTTTTTTTTTTTTTGTAAGGCAGAGGGACGAGAGATCTTTCCAAGCAAGGAGGCCAGAGCGGCCCAATGTGCTTCATGGTGCTGTCCTGCTAGAAGTCTACCACCAAAACTTTCTTGTCCTCTTAATAAAGCGCATCAGGTCTTGATGAGGAAGGTTCTTCAACTCCTCTACTGATAGGAGGGCAGAACTTAGAGTATCGAGCCTACTCCGGGCGAAGCACTCAAAAATTGGTCGATTGTCTCAGGCCCTTCTTTCAGGCAAGACAGAGACTCAGAGCAAAAATATTTAGGTTACTCTAGAGCAAAAAAGAGCAGAAAACTGCATTTAATGAATTCAGAACACTGCCCTAAGGTGAATTGAACTGTGTTTAATGAGCCTTCTCTAAAGTAATCTAGAGCAAGATTTTCTGCTCTAACTTTTTCGAAGGAGGAGCTTAGAGCAGACATTTGACAACTGTAAATTGTGTTGGCAGTTCTGATACAATTCAAATAATTGTGTTTTTGTGTGCGAAAAAGGGGTTTCTTCACATTAATCTTGCATTAATTTAAACAATTGTGTTTTTTGGTGACATATCTCAGAAAATTTCACAAAAGTGTGGAGTTAGTTGTGATGGTTGCTACTGTTAAAAAAATGAGAGTATGGACGTTTGCCACATTAATGTTTCTTTTTTTTCCATAAGAAATTCTCTGTAACACTAGCTCACTATCGAAATTGGGATTAACCCTTTTGCAATGTGCCATCGCGTTCTCTATTTTCGCGATTCCGGCTTTTCGTTCAGTTCTGTGGTAGTGCATTTTAGGTAAGCAGCTCATCTTTGTTGTTCCATTACCAGGAAACTCTCATCATCCAATGGATGATCATGAAACTCAATCAGTTCTTTAACATCGTCTGCCTCTATGTTTACTTCTAACTGCTGAACCATTTCCACCATACTTGAAGGGAGATGACCTCCACTATTCCTGCAAACCCTTCAAATTTTCCATCAGGGTGGGAATCAAATTTTTACAAACCCCATTCAAATTAGATTCTTTAAGGGCATGTATCTGACAGTTTTGATGTTATCCAGAATATTAAATTTTTTAAAAAGGCTTTTAATTTATTTTGTTTAGGTCTCTTATTAGCGTCAGAACCTAGTGCAGCTATAGCGCTGGCAAATAATAATAAATGATGAAATAACTCCTTGGTTCTATAGGCTGTAGCTGTAGCAAGGACATGGTGTTTAAATGCAAAAATCCAACTTTGATTTCTTTATCACAATCTTTGGGTGACTTGGAGCATTGTCCACGAGGATTAGTAGGATTAAATGGAATATTCTTTTGTTTGCAATAATGCTCAAATGCATGTTTGAAATTATCAGTGAACTATTTCTACATAAATAAAAATCAAATGCTATTCGTTGATAATCGCATCACTTGAGAACGGCTGGACCGATTTAGCTAATTTTCTATTTTCGTATTAATCCGAATAGGGTTTTTAGGATAAGAAAAATTGGAATCGGCAACCACTTCTTGGTGTCGCCATACAAAACTTTGGTTTTTCACTATATATATTTGGAAATTGTCTGAGAAGGTTTCAACGTGGAGAGCTCAAATTTAGTACAGGCGTTTTCATGAAAATTGCAAATATAAATTCAAAACTGTACTAAATCGGGCGACCAGTATTTTTCGTGTTTCCATACAAAACTTTAGTTTTTCACTATATATTTGTGCACTGCCTCACGCGTCGACGTAGATAGCTGAAATTTTGTACACGGACTTTTTTTTTTAAAAAAAAAAGGAAATTTAAGTTCTACAATGAAACCAATCGGGCAACTCCTTCGTAGGATTGCCATACTACAAAACTTTCGTTTTTTACTATACAGGGTGTCCCCCAGACTAATAATTTCCAAATGATTCCTTTCGTCCAGACAAGTGAAAAATTGTATGGCAGGAGGGGGGCAAAATTTTACCCTACCGAGTTACAGGGTGACAAGTAAAATATGCTCTTTTTCCTTAAATACCCTATATCTTCAAAAGTACAGCATACACGGTCTATTTTAAGACGGCATTGTATGCAGAACCCAATCAGCCTTAAGAAAAAGTGCAAAAAATGCAGAAAGAGTTACCTTTTGGGTAAAACGTAGGATAGATATTAAAGCGAAACTTTACCTTCAATATGAAAATTGGTATTGATGATGTGGTTTTTTATTAAAATAATAGTTAAATAAAAAAAATCGAGTTAAAATTCCGAAATTTTAATTTTGTTGAGTTATAAAACTTCAATACGGAGGAGGGTAGGAGAAAAATCACAGAAACGACAAATTTATGATTTTAACGAAAATTTACGACTAATTCACGACTAATAAACGACAAATTTCAAAATGTAAGATTTTCCAATCAGATATGGTTTGGCCGAGTTCTAGTGAGTCGATTTGACGGTCATAACGAGAGCAGCTGCAATGCGGGTGCTGCCTGTAGGATTGGTCTCTTCGGAACCAGGTAACTAGTCCGTTTATGACAAGCGACCTAAGACTCTGGGAGTGCAAAGCTTACCTAATGCATGAAAACGAAACATTAATCCATTGGTTGTGGTTGTCCCTTTGGGAAATTATTCTTTTATTTCCTTTCGCTTATTCTGAACTTGTTGATTTAAATTTTAATTTATCCCTTTTTGATGTTGATAAATTGCAAGTTGACATCAGATTGATTGCATTTTTTGTTTTTTATATTTTTACAAGAGCAAAAGTCTACCTAGCTGAGCCTGTCTACGTGTTTTTGCTTTTTTTTTTGTATAGGCAGGATATGTGAGATCCAAGCACGGAGGCTAGGGCAAATTATTACTAGACGCGAATGTCGAAATTAATTTTGCTATGCTTACAAAGTGGTTGGTCAAGTGTTCGGATACGTACGACCCGGTATAGACGCGTCATCACAAATAGTCATTTTAGAATGGTAAAATATAGAAATTTCCACATTTTACCATGACCTTTACAAATTACAATTTTTTTTTTTTAATAAAAATAGAATAATTTACATTTTTGCTTAAATTAGGCTAATGTTCAATATACAGCCATTAAAAAGTAATTCGCGGTATATTCCTATGAAGGAACACAGCTAGATTTCTGCAAAACAAATTCACTTTTATCCACATAACCCTAATTAATTAATTTACTTGAATGCAAGTAATTATAAGTAAAAATAAGAAAATTGATGCCGTTTCTAAAATTGACTTTACTCCACACCTGTGATATCCTGTGAGTAGTTGAACATAGAACTTTATTAGACTACGCCATAAATTGTATCCCTTCGACCCATTTATAGCTTATTCGCTGAGTGAGTGGAATTATATATGTGCAAGATCTATTCAAATATATATATATAGATAATATAACTGTACGTAGGTACATACATGTATTAAAGCATGTACAGAAATGTATAAATTTACTAACAAAAATATTGCAACATTTTCTGTGTTTAAAGGGGTTAGGTCTCCGATGGGGACATTCATTTCAATCCTTTCACAGTATAATAATGTTGGATCAACTGCAGTTGTATGTTTTGTTCTTGTAGTTTTGTGGAGCAATGTTAGACAACGAAAGCGAGAAAATGTATTTGAGCATATACAGGGTATATGTAATAAATTTCAAATTTTACGAAAAATATCGTAAATAATTTGAATTTAGAATTTAGTTATTAAAGCTGTTCGTTCTTCATTTATCATTTCGATTAACCAAAAAAACCGCCAGAAACACCATACCTGGAACAGTCGTAAATAATTTAATGGATGAAATTTTCTGCTTCCGTCAACGAAACTTATTTACTTGAATAAATATGTAGAATCCGCAGAGTCAGCCCTGTAAGCACTACGATCTAATAGATCCTTTGTAGTTACTATTCCCCTGCTGTGTTATGTCCAATCCACGTTTGTCCTTTTCAGAAAGGTTATTAGATACCTCATTATAGTCAGTTTTTCGGACGTCTGATGGTGTCACACAACCCTTGCCTAGACATTGGAGTCTTTGGCAAGCAAATCATTCGTAATAGTACGTACTCTGCAGATTCTACCTCTTCGTTTTACCACAGCTAATGACTTTTTTAAAGACTTTGTATGATGGTAAGTTAATGAACTTATTCGCTTGCTTTGATCCACAAAGGTTATGCCATTGTATCTGATGAGCCTTTTTTATTATGAACATTATTATTTCTCTTGCTAGGTGCTTTTTCGTAAGGCCGCAAAAGGGTTTGGGTCCTTTGGTCCTTTTCTGGCTAAGTAGTCAGTCCTGGTACCAATCCAAGGGTTACTTTATTATCCTTTGATAGCAAATCCAAGACACATCCCTACAGTCCCAAACCAGCTTTGAAGTGAAGGTATTGGAGTTTAATGCTTTTATCGCGACTTGGCTGTCGGACTTTATATGTATACATATATGTTTGCGTGACGATAGTATTTTTACATTGATTCCAATGTATGTTCCTATGGCATGGATTATTTCTGCTTGAAAAGCAGTTACATCTCGGTACATAGACTCTCATAACCACTATGCCTTTTTTAAGAACCTTCTTTGTACCAGACGAGTGATACGGTGGGAAATTCGGTTTGCTATTCTTCCAGCATTGGCAGTCTTCTACAATTACTTCCAACCGACCGACGTCCAAATCTAGAGACTTGGACATGGTGGCTCTGAACTTGAAAGCTTCAGTCATTTTGAAATTCTACAAGAATTTTTTTAATGACCGACTAAGTCTCCACATTTAATATCTTAGCACTAAGAGTATAGAGACCTTTTTAATAAAAAACTTTAGAGATGGTAAGCCCAACATCAGTTCTAAGGCTGATGGTGCGGATAGGTCCTTATAGCATCTGTTATTGCAAGGGATGCAATTCTTTGTTGTTCTTGTAACTTGCACTGTTCTTTCTTCTGTTTTGGTCCACTATACGAGGGCGCAATTGGTAATATATATTGAACCATGGATTTGCAATTTTTATAATAACTGATATATTAGTTAGTTATTAAAATTTAAATTTAAGCTTGATAGATTAACGAGTCTACGGGTTACCTTGATGACAGCAGACGGAGAAATAATTTTAATAGCAGGAAAGGAAAAAAACTATGTAATAAAATTAATAGAGATAACTTCTGTGATTCAAACAATTTTTTTCTACATATCCTTTGCAACCCACATATCAAATCTGTTAAAAATTACACGATTACTTACTTTAATAATTTATGGTTTGAAATAAATTTAAATGCCTTCCAACTTAATCTTAATTATAGCTTCCCCTTTGTATTGCATATAAAAGTCATAACAAATAAACTAATGCAATCAAGTTTTCGATACGTCATATCGCAATAAAATTAAGAATAATTTCAAAACTGCAGCTAGAATCTATGTACCTATCGTAAGCCAAATAATACGTATATAAATTTTTAAACTAAAACGTGGATAAATTACAACCATATTTTGGCGAAACACAGGCATTACAGAGGCCTGTAGAAGCTACTCTCTAAAACCAATGAATTAGTCCCTCAATTCCTACAGACTTCTTCGTGTTGATTGTTTTCAAAATCAATTTTCGAAAGTAGGGGAGATGTAGGTAATGAGGATCACTTAAGCGAGATTTAAAATAAAACCAAATCTATTAATCATCTATTTATTGCTTTGCTCTTATAAAAAACTTTACTTATTTAACTATCAATTGAGATCAACTTTAATCACTTTGGCTTACTAATTTCGGAGCAATAAAGATTAAAAAAAAAGTCAGGTTCGATCACCATTGTCAACATCGGTTGGCAATGCTGATCAACACATATCGCACACATAATTACGAGCAGAGTCCCACCCAGTACAGTCAGCATGGGCCCAAAGCCCACAAGAAGTGCACCGATACCATATTTCGCCGTCTCGTCCGAATTCGCCACATACAAGACACCAGTTACCTGCGTCTTCTGCATCGTCGTCTTCGTTATCCTGGCATAACTCGTCCGTGTTCACGTCTGACTTCGAAGTATCATTCGATTCCTGCAGATTTTTTTTTCTTCTTAACCTTCTCAAGACTGACCTTCTGTGGCTTGCTTTTCTTTCCCACTCTTTTTCCCTTGCTTTTCACAGCTTTAGCCTTCCTTTTGTTTTCTTTTTCGACCTGGGCGTCTTTGATCGGTGTTGAAGTCAAAATCGTTGCATGCTGTTTTTTTTTCTTCCTTGTCTTGTCTTGAGAACAGGTGCTTTCTTAGGCATCTGGATGACATTTTAGATTCTTGGCAGGTTCCCAGATGTTGATGGTATTTCGAATTGAGACGATGATGCAGTCGCTGGTTCAGGAATTGTAGGACAAAATGTGGATCTACTTGGAATAGGATTATTTTGATCTAATTCAACAGTAGCTGTTGGTACTGAGACGAAATCAACAGCTCCAGCAGCAGTACATTCTGAAATAGAGTCAGCAGGATCTTGCACTACAATGGGCTCTGATTGTAGGACTTCAGCTGCCATAAAATCTTCATCTGAAAAGACATTGGGATTTATAGGAAATATGCCCGTTGCTTAAAATCCCGATTCGCCCTTGCTCATGGAGGCAACACTTGAGAATGCTTTTTTGACCAAGCAAGCCACATCATAAGGTGTTATTCTTTCTGAAAGTTGACTCTTCATGAAAAATTCGCATTCTCTTCTATATGCAGCTTTGAATGGTCCAAAAAAGGACACATCCAATGGCTGTATGCGGTGAGAAGTATGAGGTGGTAGGGACAGCATATGGATATAGTTTTTCTTACAATGCTCATGAACAGCCAGAGAAATGTGGCTCTCATGATTATCCAATCAATATTAATAGAACTGGTTCTTCTACAGAAGGTTTAGCATGCTGGGTGAAGTGCTTGAGCCATTCAAGGAAAAGTTCTTCATTAATCCATCCATTGTCTGAGCATTTATAAATAGCTCCTGTTGGGCCATCCTTTTCAAGGGTAGGGGTCATCCTCTTTCTGGGGAAAATAAACATTGGGGAAATGTATCCACCTGCAGCACTCATGGTACAGAGCAGAGTGATATTCTTTCCCCTTTCCCAGCTTATTATAGATCCTACCCTCTTCTGTCCCTTAGCAGCTAATACTTTACCAGGATCTTGGACGGTAGGAATACCGGTTTCATCGCAGTTGTAGATGTTTTTTTGGCAGAAATTTGTATTTTTCCATTAGTTTTTCTAGCAGCTTGTAGAATCGCTGTAATCCTGTTGATGCTAGTAGCTTCGGGCTTCCGCACAGAAATATTATTCCTGGTAATAAATCCATCAAACCAAACTCGACCAGCCAATCTTGAAGTCGTGTTAAAATTGTGTTTCAGCTTCCGCGAATTCGAATGCCGCTCTTTTTATTTGGCTTGGGGTGCACCGGTAGAAAACATTTTCCATTTTCTTGATTATGTCCGCCAATTCTTTTTCCATCTCAGGTGTGAAGACAGTATTACGGCCGAGATGAGGTTCCTTAGTTGTTTTTATTGTGTACCTCTTCTGAAGACTGGAAAATGGAATGTTCATGGTCTTCGCTGCTTTCCTCATTGAATAATCCTGTTCGTCAATGAGCTTTACAGCGTTTTCTAGCTGGTCCATAGACCAACTAGCATTATTTGTCTTTCTAGGACGAACTTTCGGCATCTACAAACAAAAACTACATTATTTCATCGAAGTTAGGTAATGTGGGCAATGGGGGTCACTATGTAGGTAATTGGAGTCACCTGACTCCGATTGCCTACATCTCCCCTATATATTGCATTAATGCTTAATATCAAAACCATATTTTGTCTCAATTTTTTACATTGTATCTATTTGCATATACATAATAGCAGTGTTAAAAGGTTTCTCAATAGCTGCCGCCTTAAGTACTATTAAAAGCTCTCTACCTTCCAAGAGATTTCCATTTTAGACAAATTTCAGTTTAAAATGGAAAATTTTTCTGTAACTGCATTTGCATCACATCGCGGGATAATTATTTTTATCCTTTTGTGAAACGAAAATTTCACACAACTTTTCCTTAGTGTATTTTTACCTAAATCGATTTTAGGTTGAATTTTTCATTTCTGTCAATTTAATTCTACGTCAAAGGCCATCCATTATATATTGCAAATTAACATATATTTCGTTCAGACAGGATATTTTAACGGCTCTCAGTTGTTTTTCTCTGATAACAGTATCCACTTTAAGTAGAATTTAAAATAAATATAATTTAAAATTTGAGTTGCATCCTAGTTAGTAGGATTTACATTTCATAATCTCAAATGAAATGCTATCACACAAAATAAGATCTCTAGTGCTCTGCTAACCACTAGAGATCTTATTTTGTGTGATAAAGTGGATAGAAAATTATCAAATCTAATTAGAAAAATGTTGACGTGGTTAGTTATTGCCGTTACAGTTCATTAGTAGATTGATTTTGAAGTATAATTCTATAATTTAAAACGTAAAATCTATACAAAACATGAACTATACAATATAAAACAAACATTTTCAAATTTTATATTCACAGCGGACAAACAAATACCATTGAATAAAGGAAATCAAGGAAATCTAACAACATTGAGTCCATTATTAAATACTCACACAAATACCATACAAGCAATTGCTAAATCCTCGGATAACCAATTTGGCGATAGTAATTCAGTAAATAGTCACCAAGGCAATCCTATCCAGACAACACAATCAACAGTTAACAACAACTATAATAATTATGATGTGGGTGACAGCAGCTATTACTGTGGACCAACAACAGCCCGGAACCTTTTTTGGAATATCACTAGAGTAGGTGAAGTGAATGCTCAACCCTGTCCAGGTAAGTGAAATAACAAAGGAATTATTATAGAAGTCCTTCGCCATATAAAAAAAATACTACTATCAACATCCGTCCGAAACAGAGAGAGCATGTTGAAAAGAAAATGGCCACTATGATGAGATGTGGAGTTTGGTCTACATAGTTGCTGGAATTGAATTGAAATTTGTATGCCATTGGAAAGATGTCTTGAAGAACAATAACTTTTATTAAGGACCCCCCATCTCCAATTCGAGAGATGGAGGAAAAATACAAATAAAGTGGTGGGGGGGGGGGGGACAAAATGACTTTTACTAAAAACTAAGAATTTAATTACGATGCACACGCACTAAATAATTAATTAATTAATTAATTGGCAACTTATAGAAAGAGAAGTAATCGCTCTCATTGTTATTGCACTCAAAATCAAATTTATTTATACTTCGCGAATTATTTTGATAAAGAATTTTTGTTTTTTTCTTCCATAACTTTTTTATTTCATCGAATAAGAGAGGCAAAAGCTATTTTTTCCAAGACGCCAATATTATTGATAGAGTTAAGGTCGCCTTACTGTATACCACCTTATACAGAATGTGCTACAAATAATACATAGATGACCAGCTAGAGATTAGGACCCTGACTGAATCGGGTAATTGAGTATCTGGCTGTTTACTCCTCCAAGCAGGGGTATTCAAGAGTCCTCTCGTTGTAGACTGAACAGAGTTTAAGTAAACGAGATTTGAGTGTTGGAGTACTCGCGTAAGGGCGAATATGCAGGGTCCGAATCAGTTATGACTATTTACGAAAAAAAGCCAACTTTACTTGTTAAATCCTGACCGATAACAATTTGAAGCTAAAAAATACTAAGCTGGAAAGGCTTTTTATTTTGTCTGGCAAAAATAAAAAGTCAGCTTGGCTAGAAAAAATGTAAAGCCGGGGTCGCTTTTTATATTATTTACCGAAAAAAAGTATCAAGTCGTTGCGCTTGCTTTTCCAGCTGACAAGTAAATTAAGCTTTTTTCGTAAAAATTCATAACTGATTCGGTCCCTGAAAATAAGAAACTAACTTGGCTTTTTATACTTCCGGCTTCAAAACCTGTTACCTACTTCCAGCTCGAAAAAATAAAAAGTCAAGCTGGCTTTCTATTTTTGCCAGATAAAATAAAAAGCCTTTCCAGCTTAGTTTTTTTTAGTTTTTTTTTATAAAAAGTTAAGTTTTCAAAAGCTTTACAGGAATCGAAACGGGTTTCACGAGACATCTTTTGGTATATTCCACTAAATTCCACGATCATGATTTGGCCTAGCTCTTTTTTTGTTTAAAATTTTCAAAATACCAGTTATTTTCGGTCCCTGGGAATATGTTGTCAATTATTGAGCGTCAGAGTCTTCGAATACTCGAGTATTTGAGTCGTTTAGAATTAACGCACTGAAAAAAAAACTTAATGTAATTGCTATGACACACAGCTAGAATGGTTCGGATACAAATATATTCTCTTTACCATGCTAGATGACAGATTGCATAATAGTTTCTTGGCATTTTATGCCAATTCTTGATGGGAGAGATACGCACACAGATCTGTGTCTGCAACAGAAGCGATATTGAACTCCTGCCTGATGTAGACAACTGTTGCTCTAGAGCTAGCTATGATGTGCTGAAGGACCGCTAAACAGCGGGGAATCTGCTTAACGCAGGGAATTGGTGGCTTGAGGAGCTGCAGTGAGCGTCTTGATCTCCTTGCTTCTAGTCGATCAGAAATTCGCTGGTCGACCAGATTAAGGCGGCCAAATCCTGTACCTGAAAAGGGGCTTAGATGCCCCGAGTGTACCTGTTGTGAGACTGGGGTTGAGTGCAAGTTTAGCACGTCGAACCAGTAAGTTCTGCTGCCCAGACTGTCCTTATGACAGCTTGAACGTGTGTCA
Source organism: Dioctria linearis (assembly GCA_963930735.1). Taxonomy (NCBI): domain Eukaryota; kingdom Metazoa; phylum Arthropoda; class Insecta; order Diptera; family Asilidae; genus Dioctria; species Dioctria linearis. The sequence goes on from OZ005741.1 coordinate 21,014,222, forward strand.
GGATCAAGATGACCCTATGTCCTCTTTACGTCTGCGGCCCGAGGAGCTGCAAGCAGAGGTGTCACCTATGTCGACGTAACAGAAGTATGAATAGCAGTTGTGATGCTGGACTACTGAAGAAAAGTCACGCTTCTGCAGTAGGTCCCAGTTACGTTCTTGCAATATCTAAATAACGGAAACTCTGAAAGTATTTTTAATTTTGGGAAAAAGCATGAAAGAAAACAGCTGGTCATCAATTGTCAGGTCTTCTTTTGCTTTATTCAATATTTCTGTCCTCATTGGACGTTGGACTTGGATAATTATTTTCGTTTTATCTTCGAATTATTGTTATAAGAAATTTTGGCTAGCTTAATGTTGGTTGAAGGAAATAATAATATCTTTGTTGTTTTAAGAAGAAAACAATGCAGAACTGTGGTTGGCATCATCACCGGATACAGCTCGATTCACGCTCATCTAACAAGGATGGGAGTTGTTGACGGCCCTGAGCTTGTGACAACCGAACTTTCTATGTGCTTCTCCGGGCTTTTTCCAGCATGCTGGATACTCCTGGATCTGCCCGCCTATCTGCGGATGAGGTGATAAACTTACCTCACCTAGACAGACCTTAATGAAAAGTGGAAAGGAAGACTTCGGAGAGTGTTTTTTTTTTACCACAATGGGGATCTTTGGGCTCCGTGCTTGAATCCCTCGCATTATGAGTATTATACTAAATTAGCATTCAATAGTGGGTTGTTGTTTTTTAAATCTTTATTATAATAATTTCATGGCAGTCTAATAATCTCTTCTCTGGATAAATTATGCAATAATTTAATGGATTATGTTTGTGCCCAGTTAAGTTAAGAATTTGGGCGTTATAATATGGTCCTTCTTGTTCTTATAGATGGTTATGGTTTGCCCAATGTAAATGGCATCACAATCGGCACAATTTAGCTTATAAACATATTGAATTTGTCACTTTAATTGATTTTACGTTTCAATTTGTTGTTGACTAAAATGGTTTTCTAGAGTTCTATGTATTGTTAAAGAAGGCTGACTTTATATTTTTTTTTCTTTGATATCTTCCCAAAGTAGGGAATCCTTCTCCATTTCTAGGAAATTAATGGATTTGATGTCTAATTTTACAGTAAATTTATTGTTGTCAAGTCTATTTAAAACATTGTTAAGGAAATTATTTATTTGTCTATTTGTTCCTGTCCAAATACAAAATACGTCATCGACGTATCGTATCCAAAAAAGTAAAACATATTTTTTTTGCAAGGGGACTCACTCTGAGTTTTCTTTAAACAGTTCATAAAAAATTCAGCTAGAAATGGGAAAAGGTCAGATGCCATTTTTTTATAGATAAATTTTATTGTCAAACATGAAAGAATTTTAATTCTAGACAGATATTTAATGAATTTATTTATTGTGTGGATTGTGATGTGTCAGTTAGTTTCCTATGGATTGTCTCAGTTAGAAATTCTTTTAATTTGTCGACATGGTCCGAAGGGAAAAGGCTGCAAACGTTCTTCTTTGATGTCATAACTTATCATTAAGTGCTAGAAGGAAACTAGCGCGGTAGAAGGTAGCCAAAGGTCATGATGACATTTGAAGGAAGTCATAGTGTCCGTTCCTGGATACTAAAAACGGTTGTATGCATATCACCTTCATTGATCTCGATTGATTTGATGGAAGCTCTTTGCTAGATCTAGCGTCATGAAATATTAGCATGCTTCCAGTTTTCCCTATAGCGTTACCACTGGTGTCCATCTTATTTGTAAAATATCCTTTATCTGCTCTTCTACCTCGTCTTTGTGAATTTTGGGGATATCTATTAGACCTGACATAAATAGGAAATTCGTTCGTAATGCGAATTTTGTATTTTTATTACATTAGTTAACGACAAATTTGAGTTTTCATTATAAAATATTTTTACGTGCAATAGCAAAGTACAAGCATAGGAAAAGTTTGTAGATTTTAAAAATAAGACTTTTCAGTGCCAGGGATTGCGGTAATTTGAAGTACAGTACTAGCGACAATTACAGTAGAGTTGATTGGTGATTGTTTGTGATTATGTAAAGCAAATAGTATAGTGGAATAAAATATTGTGTCTTGACTAACGAACTAAGAGCTCTTGCGAATTTGTTCTATGAGTAGATTATGCTCTTGACTTTCGATTAGACTAAGATCTTCTTCGTTCACGATTTGCGTTTGGAGGAGTACAAAGCTCATAATTTTATCACCCCTATTTCTTACTTGTACCTTTGCATTGATTTTATGAACCTTCTACGATATATAAATGCCTAAATGGATAATTGCTTTCCTCTTTTTGCATATATAAATTAAAAGAGAAACTATGTTTAGTTATAGAACAGTTAAATTGTTATTTGTGAATGCTTAAGTTGTTGCCTTAAAACTAGCTTATTTTTATAAATATTTATATTATTTCGCATTTTACAAGCAATCAATTTCAAAATGCAAAATATAATTTTAAGAAATACATATTTGTTAAATATCCTTTTGCTAAATTTTTGGTAAATGAAAATTGTCGAAGTGATTTTTTTGTGTAAGGAAATTAGATAAAAAGTCTTTTTATTATATGGACTTAGTCCAACTATCGTAGATTCTCTAGAGGTTTGTAATACCATTAATTCGATCAGTTCGAATGCTAACGGACCGGATAACATCCCTCCGCTTTTCGTGAAATTACTTTTGCGTGCTATACTATTACCTGTTGTCCAAGCATATCTTTAATACTACTTTAACTACCAAAATTTTCAGCATAGAGGAAAAAGGCAGTTATTTTAACCATTGCTAAAAATAATCCCCAAGTAACATGTCGGACTTCCAACCTATAATCAGCGTATTATGTTTTTTTGAACGAAAGCCCTGGAAAAGCGCCCTTCAACTCAGATGTATTGTCTGCTTGTCAATCTGGCTTTCGTCGCAACCACTGTAGTTTACAGAAAGTTACCTTCGATATTTGTGATGCGCTTGTTTTCTAAGGCTTTTGACAGTATCAATCACAGTAAATTATTGCAAAAATTACTTTTGAGTTTTAACTTCACTTCATCTGCACTTTCAGTTATTAATAGATTTTTATCTTAACGAACACAGCAAGTGAAAACTAATAATTGCCTATCTAATGCAATAAATTTCCTTTGTCGATTCCCTCAAGGATCTATTCTAGGGCCGCTATTATTCAGCTTTTATATTACTTGCACGGATGTTATACGTTATGCTAATATACAATATTTAAATGCAAACGACGTGCAAATTTTTATGTGCTGTCCAATTGGCTTGTCTGATGATAGCATTTTCATTAGAAATACCCGACTGTCCAATTGGAGCGTATAAGGAGACTTACATACTTAGTATAATACTAAACTCTCGGATGAGCTGCTGTGATTATGTAAAAAACATTTTGGGAAAAGTGTATGGCGACTTCGTCGCCTTTGGCTTGCAGCACATTTACTTTCGTAAGTCTGAAAATTAAAATCGTCAGAGCACATTTAGTACTTTTTTTTTTACTTATGGAAGCTTAGTCTAGGGCAGGATTCTAACTGTTCGCGAAAATTAAAGATCGCATTTAAATAATTGCATAAGATTCGTATATAGACTTCGAAGTCTTAATCGCATACGCCAATATGAAAATGTTAGTCTTAACTGTTCCCTTAAAACATATATTTTGCATAAGGCAATAGTTTTACTTCATAGGCTTATTTACAACAATCAGCCTCCATGTCTTTCCAGTGGTATAAGATTCTTGCATTCAGTTTGAGTAGTGTTTGTTTGGTCAGTATAACAGTAACCTTAATATATGTTAATATTAATATTTTATTTTGTTTACATAATGCTTCCATTTCTTAATTTTTAATATTATCATTATCATTTGATTTAAGTTTTTTCTTTTTTCTTTTATATTTTACTTTGTGTGTTTTTCTTTCTTTCTTCTCAGTAGCATTTTCGGTAACAATTTCTAGATATGCGTATATCCTGTTGTGCATTATGCGCCGAATAAATTGAATTGTTTGATTGAATTAATTGTAATAGGAGTGGGAATTTTTTAAATACATATTCTCAGCAGAATTTTCCCTGCATTTAGTTACAGCCATGCTTGCTACACTTGATTTCATGCAATTCACGCATCATAAGCTGGTAAAAAATATTCACAGAGTTGTAAAACAAATTTATGATGTTTGCCTCTATCGAAATTTGTACACGTTGCCATTATATTTTCATCTTTTCATCTCACTTTCTTCTGTATTATCAGTCCTTCGTTTAGTAAGAACTGTGGCGACATGAAGGCATTTTTGTATGAACCTGTACTTTACCTATTTTGGGCGCTATATAGAAAAGATTCCAAATTCTCTAATATTCTCAAAATTCTACTTTGTGTTAGTTAAGTTTTAATCAGTTGCAATAACAAGTAAAAAAACTAGAATTGGTCTAAGACCAATTCTTATGATACCCTAGATGAATACCCGTATGTAATTTCGTATGGCCATCAATCAGAGCAAATTTGATCATTCAAGTAGCTTTTCGCTTATATTTCTAGAACGGTTCGTCGGACAGTAAAAATGGTTATAACCAATTTCATAGGATTTCATATTCAGAAGGTACTTTTCAGTACAATAAGAACATCTAGGATTAATCACTTTCATAACATACGTAAAAATCCTAATTTTTTATATGGCAACACGAAGAAGGGGATGCCAGATTTAGTCCACTTTCTAGATGTTATTTACTATTACTATGAAAACACCATGTATCAAATTTCAGCTCTCTACGTTGACACGTTCCAACAGTCGACGAGTCTATTAGCGGTACACCTGTGCAGTGGAGGCTGACATTTCAATAAACAGTATAATATTTGTCATTATTTGTTTTTTGAAAAAATTTCCTAATAGCATCTGCGGTTACAATAATATGGATAAGCAAGTGAGCTTTCATTTCATCGATTGCGAGTACCTCCTCGAGACTATACTGAAAAGCAATTTTTAGTCTAGAAATCCATCCAGGGCAGATTGGGAATCAAGTTCTGTGCTTCAGCCATTTACAAATCCTATAACTATCCACACTAATGGCTTCAAATCCGAAGATAACATCAGCGTTTTCTCCGAGGAACCTCACATGGAAATTGTCATACACCGCTTTCCAAGTAGAAGTCAAGGCTATCTTTGAAGCGGAAAAGTATCCCCATAACTCAGACACTGAGAACAAGGAGATTGCCGTCTGCTCAGACAGCCAAGCAGCTGGCAAGGTTTTATCTAAACCCTTTATAACCTCCAAACTAGTACTGGAGTTTGAAACCACCCTGAATTCCCTCTCTCGGAATAACAGGGTACTTGTTCTGTAGGTGCCAGGGCACAGCAATATCAGCGTGAACGAAAGGGCGGATGAGTTTGCTCGTGATGCAGCCTTGGAGGAATCTTCCTCTATAATCCGGATTGCACCGAAACACCTTGCCTCTATTGTTTCTGTTTCATCCCTTTTGGTTAGATTAACCTTCGGGTAGGACTGTAAAGTAACTGTGGAATAAACCTAACCCAAACGTAACGCATAAGCTCTTGGGACTAAACAATCCAGCCTTGAGAGCTCTAGTGTCAATTCTCACTGCGCTCTGGGTTGCGAAGAGGAATCCAAAACGATAACTCACTTTCTTTGTCACTGTCCGGCTGTCTTAGGAAAGCGTTACAGATTCCTTGGATCACACCTGCTGGATGAGCTGATGATGAAGTCGGCAAGGAGAACTGGAGGCCCTATAAGCAATTGCTCATAAGTTTTCACAAGCTCCCTTCGGAGCATGCAGTAAGTGAATCTTAAGCCTTATCCATAGGGGATAGGTCTAATAACTCACAGAACTAATATTATTACTCCTTTTGGTTTCATCCATGTAAGCGAATCAGAAAAGTTTGCCGCAGTCCTGTTTGATATGGTAGTTATATTCTAACACTGCTAATTAAAAGTGTACAATTGTAGTGTGGATTAGTTAGTTTAAACAGAAATTTAAGTTAAGCTTCTCTTTTACGGGTGATGGTATGTATGTATGTATGTATGTTCCTCACGGAGCATCATTCTTTTTTATTTTTTTTACCACTGCCCACTTATCATTTAGACAATATTTCCAGGACGACCTAGATAATTCATAGATACTATAAGCACTATAGATATAAAGAATACTCAATTATTGCCCTACTACAATTCTAATTTATATTTATATTTCCAGGGGGTGCAACTGGTATAGCGAAATGGCGGTGTATTTTGATTCAACGAAACCATAATCAGGATGAAAACAATGTTGACAGCAGCAGTACCAGAGGAGATTGTGATAAATATTGTGATATAAACCGAAAGGATAACGACGGTGCAGGCAATGGACTACAGCCCACATGGCATCCCACTACACCAGATTTAACTCAATGCCGCAGTCTGTGGCTAAATAATTTGGAAATTCGGGTGAACCAGAGAGATTCATCCTTGATATCTATAGCAAATGACTTATCACAGGTATACACATAGATACACAGTTGTTATGTTGTTATCATAAATGTATGAATGTTTCTTGTTTCCTTTATCCGTATATATGAATATTCCGTAAATTCGCAAAAGCCTCGCCTCAATAGAAGTGCCTTTAATTAAGCACCTCATATGACCATATATTCTCTCTATTTGCAGGTGACGAGCAGTAAAACACTGTACGGTGGTGATATGCTAGTCACGACTAAAATCATTCAAACCATGTCAGAGAAGATGACATACGATATTGTTACATTTCCAGATCAACGTCAGCGAGAGGCGATCATTTATGAACTTTTACATGGGGTGGTGAAAACTGGCTCCAATTTACTGGACTTCTCCCAACAAGTTTCCTGGTTAGATTTAAGTTTTGAGGATCAAATGAGGGTTGCTACATCTCTATTAACTGGCCTCGAGGACAATGCATTTCTGCTAGCGGATACAATCATACGAGAACGAAATGTTGTACAGAAGGTTAAAAATATCTGTAAGTACCTACATACATTCATATATATATGCATATTGATGTTCAAAGGTAATCCCTTCTCCCCTTCCTCTATACCGTGTGTTCAGATAGAAATGATTCCTACATCGAAATATCTCCTACATGAGTTGATTCCAATAGCTCACATCCATGGGAGTAGTAGGGGGTGTGGATTGAATTGATAAAACCCACAAACAGATTTAAAACTTACCCTCTTACCTTACCAACAGGAAAAGGATATTATGTGGGGATTAAAATTCTGTTTGTATGATACCACAAGTCATAGAAGCAGACAAAGATCTTAAAAGGGAAGTATCTAGTATGGCCAGACAAAAGAATGTATGATTTAGTGAACAGGTCTTGTCCTTTACCACAAGGATATTAAAATTAAACCTTTATAACGAGAGGTTTTTATAGTTCCATTATCATGTTACATTTGTGTGTACAGGGAATTGGGGAAAAACAGAGATAAGAGTTTCTGAGTAATTCTAAAAATTTCACCATCGTTGAGGTAACTTTAATTTACATGTATTGAATTAGAATATTGGTTTGTATGCCTAATCAAAAGCCTTGCCATATGCATATGTATACAATTCCTTCATATTGTGAAGATATAAAGGATCCGATTACAGAAACAGGATTCTCTTATTTGCATATCGTCATCACATCACACAAAGATGACAGAACTATACACAATTCACCCACCAATTCTCTGCGGCCATTCTTGATATAGGAATACTACCCTACTTGAGTTATCAGGGGAGTATTTGTGGGTTGTTTCGAATTAGCTTAAAACAAGTATACCTACTTACTTTACTATATGTACGTGCATTTACAGAATATTTCCATATAAAGGACTGATAGTGGGGGCTTACTTTTACAAACGTGTATCAAGGAATATTTAAAGTGGCTTGTGTCCAATTAGGAACGCATTACCTATTTTCCAGAGACTCTCAAGTATTCCAGTATGACAATAGCTCTTGACATTATGATCAAGGAGAAATAACATCACTATTCCATAGGTATTCCAAGTTCTTCTAATGATTTTGAGTGGCTGCTGGATAAATTTCAAATCTTAAGAGCACTGCAGGAAATAATTGAACAGGCTCAGACTTTATTCATATCATTTAATTTTTTTTTTAGTACAAAATATGTATATATTTCTATTTGTACTCATGATTGAGCTTAAGCTGTTGTTAAATGACTAAACCAGTATTATGTATAAAAGGTCTTATAAGACGGCTGTATATTGTAATAAACCTAATGAATTCACTAAGTAGGATGGGAAATTGATAATGAATCAATAATTAATGCATGACAACTAATGCCGATTAACGTCGACATAAATATTTGTCAAAAGGAAACAAATGTACCTTTTTAAAAAAAATCTTCAAAACTTTGTAAACTATAAAACTGAAGATAATGCAATCGTCAAAAGCTTGATTAAGCTTACACCGGTATTATAAATATACAGTTACAGTACTACAGTAAATAAAATGTGTAAAGATAGCTGCGTGCTTAATTCATTAATGATTCCGGTTCCCAAAACCAAGGAACAGATCCCCGATCTTACCTCTTAATTGAATGGCAGTCAAATTTTCGTCTTTGGCCATGATCAGGGTCATCGCTCCATAACAGAAAAATCTACAATTTAGTTCTACTTGATTTTTCGAAAGCATTTGACAGCGTTTCACATAAAAAAATTGCTGAGAAAACTTCATAACAATTTTAATTTTTGAAATAAGGCGACTCTTTTCATTAATAACTTAATAAGCTTATCACCAATAGATTACAATGTATATACCTGACTGAGGGCACTTTTTCTCATCTTTTTCTTATAACCTATGTAGTTCCACAGAGATACATTCTTGGACCTCTAGTCTTTACCCTATATCATATTTATGCCGATGACATTCAAATTTTTATTAGTCGCCCCATAGATCTGATGGAAACTTGCTTCTTCGGAAATACCACTGTGGATGGTGTTGTGTCTCCGTACGTTAACAAGGTCCGCGATTTTAGTGTTACACTTAATTCGGATATTAATTGCTGCGACCAAATTCAGGTTTTAGGCCTTTCCAAAATTCACGCAACACTTCGCCTTCAGTTAGTTTTTTTGTCGCCCTAATTGCGTTCTCGTCATTTAATAACGAGCTTATAATAGTCCTTCAACATTTTCCGTATGGCTGCTTTAAATGTCGAATTCAATGACTGAGTACGAAGACTTGGCCATGTGTCTCATCCGGCCTCTTAACTTTGCCAGAGGACGTAAGTTTTTATTTTCTAGATTGCAAACATTCGTCTTTGAGGTTTGTTACATTATTCAAGCAATTCGTTTTTGGAACAAGCTGCTTAAGTAACATTCAGCATGCAAATTCATTTGAAACATTCAGACGGTGTCTTGTTAGGTTCCTAGGGTAGCGTTTTTTTTTAATCTGCGACACATACGCATTTGTTGTCATTTATTGTTTTTCTTTTTTCTCTTTTCTTCTTTTTAATTTTTATTTTAGCTTTAATTTTGGTTTTTATTTTTATCTTAATTTTGTTTTTAATTTTGATTTTGGTTTTTTTGAATTTAATCCTAATTTTCTTTTAAGTTTTGTCGATCTGTACAATAGACGCTAATGGAAAAGATTGTCAATCTTATAGTGTCATTCACCAAGAAATTTAAATATTATTATTATTCAATTTAGTATTGCAGCATGTTTTATTTAGAATTTATTATTAAAATTTAAGATAAACTGATCGAAAAAATCATTTAAATCTGTTCTAAACGTTTCTAAAAGCACCTCCTGTAATATGTAGGTCAAAACTCTTTTAGCTATGCCATTTGAATGAAGCTTGCCAGTGAATGTTTAAACTTTAAAGGAAAACCCTTTTAAGATATTTTTCTTGATCAGAATGAGAATTTTTCACTTAGTTGAGTCTAGAGCATTCTTACACTTGTTGGCATTCAGCTTAATAGTTGTACTTGGCATACTCTGAGATACTATTTATCTTCAGAAGACGTCAGAAACTCATACTGACTTCAGTCGTTACTTAAGGGAGAGATATTAATAAATAAACTTAAATAAAGTGGATCTATAAGATACGTATACCATGTAGGTTAAGAATTGCCATATATTACTATTACTGTTCAAAAATTTCATGGAAAACCACATTTCTTGTAAAGATTCTCCCATCATTCAGCAGTCTTGTTGTTGGTTTTTTTTTCTTTTTAACTGATGAAAAAACGGCAGTGTTTACACCTGACATTGTTGTCGTCGTAGGATGAATTGCAAAGTAATGTCTGCTGGAGCCAAATCGATTAGTGGGATAAAAACTGTTTTACCTCGATTACATTTAGAGATAATCTTTGCCCTGACTGAATTTCGGTGAAGTCCTCTGACAATCATATAAATGTTCATTGCATAATCCTTTCTTTGAGTTCAAGCTTGTCAACAGCAATATTATAATGCCTTCCTTTAACAGGAACACATGTGGTATACCCGATGGCGTTTTCTTATTAAAAACTTCTGCTGGAAAGTTCAATGCATCGCTGGAATCTTTTGAGGCGACAGAACCTTCGCTATAGTACTTGGTCGGATTTCCTAACATCATAGGAATGATTATCCTGTTCATTTATTGGAGCTCGTTTCGCTAACTCCTGACCAAAATTGTTTGTTGAATGTAGTCTTTGTAGATCGATGCAACAAGGTTACCGAATTGACTATTTCTTGAGGTATTTCGATTATGTCGTCACAGTTTAATTCGGGAATTAGTGAATTGTTTCCTTTTCCAACATCTAAGAGCCAATTGTTGTGCTCATTTTGTCTTTCGCTACCTATGTCTGTTGTAAATGATAACATCATGAAATGCTGCCATAATCTACTTGATTTAATGATACTTTCGATAATGTCCATTCGCATTCCTCAGGCAACAACTGGTAGACTTTGTCGAAAATCGGCTCCCACAACTACAACTTTGCCTCCAAAAGGCAGCTCATTTGCGGAAATTTCTTGCAGAAGCAAGTGTTGCATCTGAATCTGTGCTTTCAAATTATTGGTATCTCATCTATGATGATAACGGCTGCCTGAATGCCTTAAATCTTCAACTTTAGGGGAATTAACACACATCGATAAAACGGAAGTATCGCTGTGTACTGTTTGTCCACTTTTGATCAGAGTTGCGGCTATTCCGGTTATACAAAAACCTACTTAGATCTATATTTTTTTACTTCTGCCTGTTGCCCTTCGCCCTTTGCCTTTTACCTGTTGTCTTTTGGCTTTTACCTTTTGCTTTATGCTTTTCGATTTTTAGTTTTAGCTTTTTGCGTTTTGTCTTGTACCTTTTGCCTGTTGCCTTCTACCTTTTACTTTTTGTCGGTTGCTTTTTACCTGTTGCCCTCTACCTTTTATCTCTTGTCTTTTGACTTTTACTTTTCGCCTTTTGCCTTCTAATAGTTATACTTAAATTTATAAAAAAAACCTGCTAAATTTTTATATTTATTTAGTGATTATACTTAAGTTTAAAAAAAAATACTTGGTAGGACCCGTCCGCGTTGCAGGCAGAGATTCCGGGCTTTTCTTACAATTATGGTTTACATCTATGAACAGCTCGGAGGTCAACGCATCAATTCCAGACCACTTTTTGGTTCCGTTCTTAGAAGCTATTATATGTAGTTCCTTGATAAGACTTTTCTTTCAAAACTGTTTCAAGTCTCCTTTCACAGAACTAAAAACATATCAATTGTGAGCTGTGTGTGATCGCTGTAATTTTTGAATAGCATAGCTTTTCATAGGTCCCACTAGATGCTGATAGAAAGGCTATAAAGATGCAGTGTTAGAGTATTAGGGTCTGACAGACAGCATTATATTTTACATAAAATTTAGAGAGCTTGCAAACGTTATTCAAGACGACGATCAGGAAATTAATATTTTATTTTATATTGCTTAGTTTACTATTTAAACAATTTCAATCAATTTTATTTCATTTTCGTAATACTAAAAATTCTGTATTTCATATTCTTTTTAGTACTGTCCGTACGAGTCTTAGAAACACGTAATATTATTACGAATGAAGTATTCCCAGATGCTAAATTAGAACACTGGCAAGTTAGTGATGATCAAATAGAATTGCCACGTGGTGCTTTAATTGAAAATAGTGAGGGCGGTCTTGTACGAATTGTGTTTGTAGCATTCGATCGCCTTGAGTTAATATTAAAGCCATCTTATGATAATCTAGATGTAAAATTTTCTACAAATTATAGTAAGTATATATTATTTTCTTCTCGATTCTTTTGTACATATGTGTTTGCCATTAATAAACTTTTATGTACTCCACTTTATTCATTTTCTATCACCTGTTTATATTTTTAAATAATATCGTTTTTATTTTTTCAGTACAAAAACCAATTTTAAATCAAACAAATCCACAACAACGTATTCGAATTTTAAATAGCAAGGTGATATCTGCAAGTTTAGGAAAGGGCCGTCATATTCAGCTTTCTCAACCAATACGGCTGATTTTAAGGCATCTTAAAACAGAAAATGTAACAAATCCAACATGTGTCTTCTGGAATTACATTGATCAGTAAGTTGAAGTTATTTTTTTTTATTTACTTCATTTGAGTTATTACTATTATTGCTACACAGTGTTGTATTTTTAGGATTCCGTACAATGCAATAACAGGGTTCGGTCCCTATGAATTTTAAGTAATTTCGTTTGAAATCACGTTATTCTACCAGATCCTATTGTACATATATTTCGTCGTATGAGATATAAGACTTCAAGCCTTCATCTCACTCTAAATTTAACATCTGATTTAGATTCATTCCTTGATGAAAGGTCCACTTATCTGCATTTCAGAAGAATTGTCCTCTTTCACATTTGCAACGTGTTGAAAGGAAGACTAATTGTACGGTTGTACAACATTTAGCCATCATAAGTAAAAGATATGAAATATCATTATTATTTAATAGAGGGGCCCCTGAAAAAATGTTTTTTTTTATCGTGTGGGGTTTGGTTTGAAACTGCTACTTTCAAGGATGACTGACGATGAAAAGTGGATACAGTACGATAACCCGAAGCGTAGAAAATCATGGGATCCCGGCCATGCATCAATATCGACGGGAAAGCCGAATATTCAGAGTTCCAAGCTCATGCTTTGTATTTGGTGGGATCAGCTGGGTGAAGTGTATTATGAGCTGCTCAAACCCAACGAAGCCATTACGCAAGAAAGCTACTGACCACAATTGATGCGTTTTGAGCTGAAAATTAAAGAAAAAATGGCCGCAATACGAGGGGAGGCACGAGAAAGGGATTTCGCTGCATTGAAAAGCTCGGCCACATATTCACAGATATTGCTCTTTTCGATTACTTGTTCAGATCGATGACTTTTGACCTGGCCGAGAAGCAGTTATATTCATATGAAGATGCGAAAAATCGGGTCGATTCTTGGATAGCCTCAAAAGACACGTCGGTTTTCCGACATAGAATTCATATGCTGCCAGAAAGTTGGGAGAAAGTAGTGGCTAGCGATGGAAAATACTTTCAATAAATTTGCTCTGTACTAAATTTTTACAATCAAGCTAATTTTCACGAAAAAAACAACGAGAACTTATTGAAATCCCCATTATTATAGGTATTGAGTCATAGAGAACAGGAAAACTGGCGCTTTGTTTGTCAGTCTCATGACAATTCTCTCCGACTCTTAATAAAGTTCTGTTACGCAACTGTGCAAATTGGAACCCTTACCATTTTTTTTTCTTTTTTTCTTTCATTACGTATGGGCTAAGCAAATGACATAGAGCTTGGAATACAAAACGACGTGATATCCCGAATAACTACATTTTAACGCTAATCCAGAATCGCAATTTGACGGTAGGATCCTGTGAAATGAAAAAGTTCCTAGCGCCAATTTTTTTCTATAAAGACAGCAAAGCCAACAGCAATTGATATAGAAATTATAGAGAGTTTAATATTTGTATTACGTCTTTTCTCCTTCTATTATTATTCAAAATTCAAATGCAATGCATTTCCTTATTATTTATGTTAGTTAAAAATTATATAATATGACTTTTTTCCTTTCAACAGCGCTTGGTCCGAGGATGGATGTTACTTAGAATCAACAAATCGTACACATACAATTTGCATGTGTAATCATTTAACAAATTTCGCCATACTAATGGATATTGTGGATGAGCATAGCAGTTCACTGCTATCAATGTTTGATAGCAATAAGCGAATATTGATATATATCAGCGTTGCCATATGTATAATATTTATAATAATTGCAATTTTAACACTAAAACTATTTAATGGAGTATTTGTAAAGGTAAGAGCAAATAATCGGAATGACAACAGTTCAACATCAACACCCAATAATAGTTTAGATAATAATGGAAGTAATATTGGCCAAAATCCGGCTAGTGTTCTACAAATGGTTGCTACACAGAATATTTTGTCTATAAGACATCAAAATATTAGTAATTGTCCAAATAGTAACTTTGTTAATTTTAAAAATACGAATATAAATTCAATTGTTTTTGCAACATCATCGGTTGATGCAATAACACATGGTGGCTCACAAGTTGCAACAATAAAACCGAATATGGCCTATGATTAATAAATAATAAAAAAAATATGAACAATAAAGGAGAGGAGAAGAGTAAATATTTGTGAATGTTAAGTATGATTTTTGTTTGATTTTATTAATTATATTATTATTTATTTTACTTCGTAAAGTGAATATTTTTGTTAGTGAGTGATGGAATGTTTAATGATATGCTTTTAATTAAAAAAAAAACACTCACACACAAACTTCCGGGATATTGAGAGTAATATAGTGTAAAAAAAAAATAGCTAAGGCAGTCTATTTTTACTTTAACTAATTTTTATTTTATTTTTGGTAAATTTTTGTACCTTTAAGTATTTTTAGGATGTTTAAAAATCACCATTCATTATACTCTCCAAAATCCAGTTTGCGCTGGAAAACTCTATAATAATTCCTATAATGTTAGATTATAGCTATGCTATATCTGTTCTAGAACACCTGTATGTATATATTAAAGATACCATTTTTTTTTCTAGTTGTTATATTCGCTTCATCTAAATCTTCTATGAAAACCTTAGAACGCTCTGATCGGAATGAGTAAAAATTTCGCAGATTGTTTTGTTTATGAGAATCAATTACGATGTGAAAATAAAATGTATAGTGTCAACAAGAATATAGAAATTGTTGTTTTAACAATTACGATGAGTTCAAAATTATTCCTGTTTTAACTAAAACTTAATATTTGTCCCCTCTCTTTTCTTCGAATTTAAATTAAGATAATTTAATCCAGTAAACCCTTTTCGTATATGCTCTGAATTTGTTGCTGGGGTACTTTCAATTTAATCCACATAGCTTGGATAATAACAGTTCCCTTGACTTCGCTTAGTTTTCTGACATCCTTACTACAGATTATAAAAGACCCCGCTGTAGGTATGAAACGATATTACATTTGCAGATCATTGAAATAACATAATACTTAGATTTTTTAGATTTTTCATTGGAGTAGGGTAATTTTTGCCATATTCTATAGAACCAGGGAACATACAACCACCTCTCCATCTGCCCAATTGCGGACTTATAATGCTTCGAATATATAAAATTTGAATTTTCATCTTATATATCAAAATTGGTTGTTAGTTTTTTTACCATCATTCTAGAGATTAAATCTTTAACTCCACTCACTACGAGTATGAATGTACTCATTTACATAATTTACCAATTTAATTCAATATTTACTTGAACCATTAATAATAATTAAAGATGAAGAAAAAAAGATTTTAATCTGGAAAATGGGAAATCAGTCGTAAACTACGGCCATAAATTTATGTCACGTTTCCATCATGACTTCGAGTAGCGAAATAAAATAAGAGATGTTTGGCACACTCAGTTTTAGTACCAAAAGAAAAGAAATTTGGCTTAAACGATTAAAACAAGGGTTAATTTGGAAAAAAAATATTTAAAAGCGATCTAAGTCATGGTCGTTTAAGGGTGGTGTTTTTTTAAAACCTATGGAAAAGGCAAATGATATATCAAAGATAGTGGTTGACTAGTAAACTGTATTGTAGTATGAAACTGCTAAAATTAATTTTTACCTCTGTTTCTTTGAAACTAACATCTTGTCAATATTTATCAAAATCATACAACTCCGAATCTGCTTCTATATCTTATGCGTACTTTGAATCTGCCACAATAAAGCATATATAATAATATAATATACATATATACATTGTCTCATTTCATTTCACATCTGATTGAAAACCTTTTTAAGTTTACATTCCGGGTGTCAAATTTTTTTGGTATTCCAAATATCTATCTATTTTACTGAAATCAATAATCAGTTCAAAGACACAATCTGTAAAGTGGAGAATCTAGTATATGTCAATTACAAAAAAACCATCTTCTTTAATTAATCCATCTTGTACTTATCCTTCCACTAATCGGTTATTTTCAAACCATGGATGATTTTCCTGTGAGACTTCTTATCTATGGGAGAACATTAATTTTCTTAGATAATACTACTCAATGCATAGATTTATTGTTTTTTATTGCTCATCCCTTTCATTGATACTTATAATTTATTTGAGTCCTAAGACTTTAATTAGTTCTATGTTTTTTGAAAACATCGGAGCTTTAAATAAAGTGTGATTCAAATAAATAGCGATGTGCCTTTTTCAATATTCCAACGAAGTTTGATCTTTTTTTTTTAATAAATTTAAAGAAGTCAACAAAGAATTTAGAAGAGTACTATTGATTTTAATATTACATTCAGTTCTTAAACTAAATTGGTTAATTTAATTAAAAGCAAATCATTACTTGATTAATTATTATGATTTTTCTTAATTTGATTAAATACGAAATATGATTATAACTTAAATTGTATGAGCTAGCTTGATTGTATTCAATTAATTTATCGTTTTAATAAAAAAAATGTGATATAAAGACTAGGAAATATTATATTATATTATACGTTTGTGTATACATAAATGTTTAAGACCATAATATTTACGTCAATTTTCTAAGTTAATTGAAAACAAATGCATTATTAATCTCTTGTTAAATATTTTTTATAGTTAATTCTGCAACGGTACGATCTACAAATATATCCCCCAGTAAAATATCAGAAAATAATAAGTTTTATAAAAAACTGTATGTATTTATCTCAACACATTAGCAGAGAATTAATCAATGCACAGATAAACTAAAATCAAGGTGTAAAGGATATATAAGGTATATCCCTTCCCTTAATATATAACAAATATGTAATTATAACCATTAAGTAAGCATAAATATTAAATATGTAGATAGGCTTGACGGTATGAAAGTTTAGTTTGAGGTCCGAATATCTACGTTCTCCGATTTCTATGCAATTTTGAAAATCGATACTTTAGGAATCATCATATAGAAAAAAAGTAATTGATTTTTTTTTCTCGATACAACTGTTGAATCCACACACGTTTTCGCATACATTTCTGATTCTTTTACAGTCTTGCTGTTTTGTTTCTTTGTTCATTGGATCTTACCTGCTGGTAATTCTTTTACTGGAATTTTGTCCGAATATTTGGCTCAAAGGGATAACTGTTTGAGGTCACTTAGGAAAACTTCATTATTACTGCGGGGAATTCCAAACAAAAAGCAAAATTCAGGAACAAAAGCGCTTTTTGTGGTAATAACTAATTATTAATAAAATTTCGTAACGAGTATTTTTACAATTTAATCTTATAACCACATAAAGGTCCCTAGATAAGGCATCATACAACTTCTTGATAATTAATATTCGATGGGATCGGATCTGCCGTCACATTGCTTTGATTGGTTTTTTTAATTTTTTTTTTATTACTTGACTACCTTGATAAACTTTTCTAGTAAGCCATCCCCAGAAGTTTTCAATGATGCTTAAACACTGACAGCCAATTCAATACGCTCCGATAGTAACTAAGTTACAACACGTTCTGTGTGAATAGGGTGTATGGTCGTGTTGGAATATTCAATCCTGACTCTCCATAACTTCGTCAAATCGACCTTTTTGCATTTCATCCTTTCAATAATGATGACACAGTCAATTGATCCGCTCTAAGAAATGGCACCCCAAACCATAACATACCGACGTTCTTCCTTACGAATATGATGAAAGTAATATTGTAATCCATGAGGTCCATCCAGACGGAATCGTTTGAGCATATTGTGGCGCTCGGTGAGAAGGGCTTTTTCTTCAATCTTCTTCAATCGACGACGCCTTAATGTTGGAATAATAATTTTTAAATAAACACAAAAATATTTTCTAATTCGATTTACTTTAATTCACATCTCCATCAAAAAATTGCCGTGAATTGACAAAAAACACATTTTCACGTATGTAATTCGAAAATCTCCTGTATTTCGGATGACAGTTTTCTATTTAGAAGGCGAACGTTTGCCCTAGATTGACTGCTTTATATAAAAGATATAAAGTATTAAGTACATACTTCATATATTCATTTCCATCTACAGTAAAACTATTACTTACATCTTTTATATTATTATCATTTTAGCTAGCTGGAAAATGTTCTGTATATATAAATACTGGCTTTGCCACTTTTAATAGTTTTGGAACCGCTTGTACTGTGATTAAACTTTCGATAATCACTCATTAACTAGATTTCATAAAACTAGAGATTTCGGCGATTTTTTTTTCTTATCATTTTGTGAATAATAAAGCTAGTTCTTGTTTTCACTTATAAGATTTCGATAACTCTTACATAATCCGAAGTTATCTGGAAGATAAGTCTAGGAGATTTGTTAACCATAGCGTTCTTTTGAATGATGCCTACCTAAGACCTTTGTAAAAATCGATTTTTGAATTATTACACTTAAAGTGCTGCAAGCACCTCAAGTTCTTTTTTTCAAAATTTGGAATTGATCAGACCAAAATTGATAAAGCTATACCACTTCGAAATATATACCTTGATTGAAAGCTGAGAACAGGTATCGCGCGGTAGCTACGTTACGAATAAAGACAGTTCCGTTTTACTGATCTATGATAGTTATACATATTTCGTTTGCTAATTACTCCAATGTCAGACCCGAATAATTTAATAATTTCATTGGTTGTACACAATTCCATAGCAGTGGTCGATTAGACGCGTCGGCTGTTTAATTTTTGATCAAGGTGACATTTTCAATGTCGTTGATCCAAATATCTCGTGAATCACTGCACTAAATTAGTTCAACATTTTTTCCAGACTTTTTCGATGTACTCTTCATCTAATCCTAATCATAGGGTTTTATTTTTCATTGCATAGTTTTCAGATTTAGTCAAAAATATATACCATAACTTTGAACAGCAGTCATTTTGTTCAAAATTAATTTTTCGGAATATCGAACGATCAACGACTAGATAATCTAATATATTGAATAAATTTCATTTAGTTTTCAAGCTCCGATTAACACTGAACACCGCCGAAAAAAAGCGAACCTTCAGATGCTCTGTTGTATTTTTACTAAAAAAATTAAAATAATAACTATAAAATTTACTCTTTCAAGTACAAAAAACTTTTGTTTAAAAATGGATTCACATTTTTTAATAATAAATTCACACAAATAAACGCTGTTTTGTGTTTACAGGAAGAGCATAACTCCTTGTTAAAAACTTTCATCTAAACTCCACTAGAAAAGAGAGACAGGGTACATAATTTCAGGATTTAATTTGGCATTCTAAAAGGGGATATTCATTCTATACTATATCATTACTACTTCTTCAATTCAGCCTGCCATTCCCATAGGTATCATAACTCTTCCAAGTTCGAAATGGCCTTGTACTAATTTTGGTATAGACCCTTGTCGTTCCTTAGAAAATTATGTCAATTATGAAGCCCAGTGTTTCTGGCGTATAAATTAAAAGACTAAGGCTTTAGTGTTAGAAATTGTAGTGCTATTTGGTTAGTTGTATAACAATAAAAATTTGTGATCAGTCTACAACCAAAAATCATAATAATAACCATGAACAAGATGTATTGAACGTTACTGGATTTTTTTGATTTTCATACCGCTCATATTCATCAGCCAATCTTTGTATTTTTCTTTATCATTTTTTGTTACTAATAGCATTTGATTGAGAACAGTGAAATTGTATAGCGCATAAAATTTTGAATTTTTATTATGATCTTTTCTAGAAGATTATCACAGACAATATAATTCTAGTCCAACTACTACTTAATCATAATAATAATAATAATTTGGTTAAAAAAATAAAAGCATAATTAAGAGAAACAAATAAAGGAATGATAATGCATTATGGAATTGTATAAAAAAAAAAGCTAATCATCCTTAAAAGATCATAAGGCAGGCAACTAATAATATTATTAGAGATAAAATTAAAGAAAACATGAGAGCAAAAGACCAATAACTAAGAAATAATTTTGTTTTTAATATTAACATTAATTTTTCTCATTTTATTACTTATTTAAAGCAAGAATAACACTATTCTGGGGGGTAAAAACGAGGGCAATAATTTTTTTTTCACGAAAAAATTGGTTTTTACAAAATATTATTGTTTTACACATTCCTTTTTTTTGTACTTTTTTATTTATTCAAAATGTTTTGTTTAAGATTCTTCTTAATATTTGGAATAAAATGATGTTTTTTAGTAAAAGAAATTCAAGATATTTGTTTTATTAATGTAATTGCGTGTTGCTTTTTTTTATTGTTGCCTGTTAGTTGCTTTTCACCTTCCGATTTCATTTTATAATTTTTTTGCCTTATAATCTAATGCATATACACATACATAACTACAACTATACTTTTAAGCTTTTTATGAAAAAATGGAAATACATGCTCAACATTTTAGACCACAGTTTTGGTTATTTTGGAATTTTTTGATCGAATTAAAGTTGTAAAAAAAAAACTATGAAATATTACAAACAAAATTTTATTTCCAAATATTTTTATTTTTTCCGATAAAAGTTTTAAAATTCTTTTGCTTTCATGCTTATTTTTTTTTTAATTTATTTATTTATTTATTCTAATTAAAAAGTAATCTTCTTTAATGGCTATAAAATCTAACACAAGATTGTTGTTAACTTTAAAAGTACATATCTGAGTAGCAACCACTACAGCTTTACATAGATAAATACATATAAATACTCCAATTTGTAGTCCTCTGCGATTTTAATGAATATACATACATATATATATATAATAATAATTCATTGTTAATTTTAGCATTTAACTTAAATTTCTGTTTTCTACTACATAATATATACAAATATGTATGTGTGAGTCTCATTAGAATTGGGGAGGGGTAACAGTAATGTAATATTCCCCTTGTTAAGAAAATCGGAATTGGTTCGAATAAGAAGAACCACCATTTCTAATTAATTTTTCAAAATCCAATACACTATGGTGATTCTAGATTAAATTCCAAGTTCGAATTATTTTTTCCCTTCTTTTCAGAATTCATATTCTTATTTATTGCAGTCAACTCGAACATCTATTTATAAAAATATCTACGTGTGTCTTTTTATAATCGAAATTCTGTTCTTACTTGGAATTGAGCAAAGTGAAATGAGCTTGCTTTGTGGTTTTACAACAGCATTCCTACATTGTTTTATTCTATCAGCGATTGCATGGTTGTTTTTGGAAGGTGAGTTTTTTTTTTATATTTAAATATATATTTTCTAGGATAATTTTAGGTTTATCAAAATGATCTATTTGAGATATTTTATTAAGGCTTTATTAAAAGCTAACTCAGCATTCATATTGCATTGAGCTCTAATTATCATCTCAGATTACCAATACGAAATATGACGTTTCTTCAACAAGTAAATATTTCATAATTTTAACTCGGCTGTCGAGCTCCGTCCATTAAAATTGACTTCAAGTAGAAGTTTAATATTCTGATTTTGGTATTGTTCGTAAGATGAGGAGATTTCCAAACTACCCAAAGTCTTCCGAAAGCCATTCTTGCTTGTCTTGACCTTTCATTCAACTTATAGTAAATGATACTGCCGAGATAGCTGAATTCCAACACTTTCTTTATTACAACGTTGTTGATGGTTATCTGTATGGTATTTGCCGTGTTGATTCATATATATATTGTTTTCCGTGTATTTATTCTTAAGCCAATTTCTCGAACTTATGCTTCTAGAATGATAATTTTCTTTGCATGACATAAATGAATGGGCTAGTAACGCGTTGTCATCGGCTTGTTAGTGTTCATCTAATTCCTTTTGGCGTTATTGGTGGTTCTCATTACTTCGTGTAATGTGGCTATGAATTAGGGAGCGACAACATCCTTGTTTTACACCAGATTTTAATATTATCGGATCAGTAAGATGTCCATTGGTCCATTGTAGAGACTCGGCATCGTTATCATGTGTTTTTTTAGGTTTCCTTTACAATCTTAGTATGTTCCACTATTCTCTGCAATTATGGCGTCGAATACCCTTTCGACGGTAACGAATGTAATTTATAGGAAGATTTTCATTCTGCTGATTATTACACGATTGAATACATTACAAATTTCTGACGGATCGGTTCTTACTCCTTGCAATGAAACTACGTGCCCAATTATTCAACTTCATTCTTGAATAGAGCACATTTACTAGCACTAAGCTTCAGTTTCGCATCTCTCAATCTATGAAGTGCATCAGTAAGTTGTTTTTATGTTCCTCGAATATCCTTCTGATCATTATTTTGTCATTTAAGTAGACAAGGCATGTTTTCCAGATTAATCCACGTAGAGCACATTTCATTAATCATTCGAATGTAAGTGGAGCGTTACATACTCCAAATAGCATAACTTTGAATTGCCATAAGCCACTGCCAACTGAGAAAGCAGTTTTCTCTTGGTCCTCGGAATATATTTTAAGCTAGACGTTAGATTTATCTGAGCGTTTTTATGTTACAATTCCCAAGCCGTATTCTACTAGCTCGTATGTCTATAATGTTACCGTTCTATCAGTCCGTCTCCGAAACACTATTTTGTTTCTTGAATCATTTTTGTTCACTATGATAGTTGATTAGCTTGCAGTAGATAACCAAATGGTGGAGCTCCCATTTCTCTGGCGTACGTATTTTGGTTGTGCTTATGGAAGCGGGGAATTTGCGATAGATAAGATCCCGGGAGATTCTTCATATGGATCAAATCGATTTTGTGAGACAGAAATTCTCTGTAAGAGTGACATTCATCATTCAAGAAAAAGACATATTCCTCTCACTAGTTTGAGTACTCCATGTGTCTTATGCTTAGTGTCGAAAAATTATCGTCTTTAACAAATTCTGTGTACTCCAGATATGTCATCTATCAATTAGTAAAATATGTGTGCTTGCTGGGGAGACTCCGCATATTATTATAGAGCTTCGAGGTTTTGATCATAATTTTAACATATTTTTGTATCTATAATATTTATATCGATACTTTAATTATTAATATTATTATTCCGTAGGTTTTCAACTGTATGTAACCTTAACAACAGACGATATGCTATTAGAAGTAGAAAATTCTTCAAAAATCATCTGGTACTATCTTTTATCCTATGGATTATCATTAACTATTGTGGCAATTTCGTTAGCGGTAGACCCTAGTTCATATACACAGAGCGACTTTTGTATTTTAATGGAATCGAATGTACTCTTCTACACAACATTTGTGACTCCAATGATTCTTTTTGTGGTGGTAATTAAAATTTATAATTAATATAATATTATAATTCTATTAATGAAAACTCTACAATACTTTTCAGGGTGATATTGGATATACAATTCTAGCGTTCTATATTCTATGCAAGAAAAACAAAACAACTCTTAAGAATAAAGAGCACAGTAGACTGACAAGTGTTAGGTAAAATTTGCTCTATCATCATACTTTGCATATATATCCGGAAAATGCATTCATTCTCCTTTATATGTTTTCTTCCAGATTTGAGTTAAGATGCTCGCTTATCTTTTTAATAATACTTTCGGCTGACTGGATATTTGCGTATTTCTACTTGCGTAAAACTAAGCACGATGAGGATGTGTCTAATACGTACGGATATTTATTTATTTCGTTTAACTCTCTACTTGGACTGTACATCTTCATATTTCATTGCATACAAAATGAAAAGGTAATATAAAAACAAGAAAATATTATGAAATATTTTATATATTTCTTGATACTATATTTTCAGATACGCCGAGAATATCGAAAATACGTACGCCAAAATTCCTGGCTCCCAAAATGCTTACGTTGCTCCAAAACAGCATCGATTACATCATCAGCTTCACATAACCAAAATCAACACTACGGTACTGCAGCTAGTAAAAAGAGTCCCATAGCATTGCCCGTAGATACTACAGTTGAAGGCATAGTTTCAAGAACACCAAAATTATCTGCACCTTCATATCTAGAAACAAGTGGAACATGTACTGGTACTTTGCAACAACATTTACAAACTCCAGGAATTGGATCAGTATCAAGAGGTCATAGACACAATATCATACTCGAAAGGGCATCTGGAGCTACACTAAGGACGACACCAAGTGGTGGTCATACATCACCGACATCATCGGCTGGTTCAACACATCTGATCTTTAATTCAGCTCAAAATGAACAAGCACAAGTAAAATGAAAATACATTTTTTTTGATAATTAAAATTATTATTGATCAAAATTTCGATATTGCAGGACTGGAATTACCAGCAATCCGAAAAATACTTCCCATCAAATCAAACTGCCACCTCGGGAAATGATATTACTAGTAAAAACCTCAATACATACGATGATAAATTTCTCTACTATGATTGCAAATCAAAACGATTAAAACAGCATCCTACAAATTTAAGGAATTTACCACAAGCACCCCACCAACAGCATGAATATTTTTATTGGACAGAGAAAAATAATCGTAAAAAGAACAATGGCGATATTAAAAATATTAAAACCGACACAGTTCATGCATTTTATCCATCGTATAAAAAGACTATGGTAAAACATTTTCCATCTGCCGGTGTCGGCGATGATGATAAATTGAGTGATAGTGATTTTCCGGAAATTGAAAATGAACGGAAATATTTACGATATCAACCAACAAAGCATCAACATCAACAACATTCATCAGATGAGGATCATGCAGATTCCCATTTAATTCATTCAGGAACTTCATCATCTCATCCAAGTGATTGCTTTCCACAAGATTTACCATCATATCGGCAACATTATAGGCATAGACATCCCAGCTGTGATTTATCTAATGAATTTGCAAGCTCTATGCCATCTGCGATATCATACTACAATCAGAGTTCTGGGCCAGATGAACCAGTATATGAAGAAATTCTTAATAGTCAAATGCCACCCGAAATGTGCGAACAAGATAACGACGATGATGATGATGATAACGATATAATCATGGAAGAAGAACGATATAATAGATTAAGAAGAATGATTGCGTGTAAAGAAGATGCTATTAGAAAACCTTTCAGGTAAATTATGTACCAGATATGGAACGTTCACAGAACTATGTAGATACATATGACTTAGAAAGAGAATATATTATGATTTCGAGATGGATGATTAAAGGCTACACACCATAATCAACACTGATTTAAATATCACTCAGGATCTTAGTCGTCCTGGCTGGCCATATTGTCCGTATTCTCTTAGTCATCAACAATATATACAGCAACCGAAGATTTGTTACTATAATATTATGTATCCAGTCCCCGACCCTCAAATCTGGGTAGGTGCAGGATGCTTTGTTTGCTGCTTAAAACAGAGTCTACATTGAGACGACCAATTGTGTCAAGCGAAATTATTTTTCTATGCTCTAAAGCACAACTATATTGATAGTTTTCTTTAACTTTTTATCGTTATTTGTTACTTGCGCTTCGAAATATATATCTAGATTTTTCCGCTAACCGTGAAATATCACGACTTTCTATTTAACCCAAACTGTAGAGATTTGACCAGTGAATCGTGAAAAATATCAAACCAAGAAGAATTAACGAATATTAAGGGTATGGCTGAAATCTTACTACCTATTATATGTAATACTTCACGCACTGCAGATGTCAAGCTATGACTTATTCTGATTTGTGCACTTATTGAATATGAGCTTTCGACCACACTTTGTTAACCATAGCGTATTCTAAATAAGAACAAACGCTGCTCTTTCAACAGTTTCGTTGATCATTTTACATAACTGGGCTTCCCAACAAAAAACCTGTCAAACTATGTTGCAGTTATCAACCTAGCCAAGGACCTACTTGCATTTATTATATAAAATAGTACACGACGACAGTTTTGGGGCTGAGATTTAGAGTGCATGCCTTACATTCAGAAAAAAATTAGTCAAATCTAATCCATTCTGTTGGCTACGTGCGTAGGTAAAATTAATTAATTAATTATTTGTACCCCAAGGCATTATTGCCAATTACAAGGCAGACGAAGGGCTCCGTTAGCTTTTTTGAATTATGTGTGGACCACCTACGCCCGTGTTTGATAAGGTCATAATGAATCAAGCTTTTCAACGAAACTTCGCGTATTGTAGAAACAACATAGGCTTCTGACTAAAGCTAAGAACTTAATTGTTGTTTTGCATTAGAAAAAGTACTAAGAAACTTTTAAGATAAAAGTAGGTACTATGAAGTGTCAGAAGCATCTAATAGAAGCGGCAGAATGAATTCACAGTAAAGCCCATTTTGTTTGGGTGATACCGCGAGGAACAGTGACTCGAGAAGAGCTCTGTGATCATTTTAAGCTCTGTTCTCCCAAGTAGTAGGAGTTCTTTTGTTTTTCCGCCAGAGGTGTCGATAAACTTTTTTACCTTGTAGGCTTTCCCAATAAAGTGTTCTCCCAGCTATTTGCGATAGCTTTGAAGTAACATTTTGAAATACCATAAAATGGCTCTGGTCCGCTCCTTTTTTGGCGCAGTCAGCAATTTCATTGCCTTTATGGCCCTCATATCCAGATATCCACCTAAGAGTAACTTCGTTTCTTCTCGATAATTTTTAACGATTTGCAGACACTCCCAGACGTTAAGGCCTTAAGAGCGGATTGACTATCCGAAAGGATATTGACGGTTGAACCATTTATGGCTCTGGCGAAGTGACTTACCCGGGAGTTACACGTAATAATACAGCTTGCATGCAAGCTGCACTGCCATACTTCTTGCACGTGTAACCTCTACTGCCATGCTGGCAGCTCAGCTTTCTGCGAACTTGCATGATGAAAAACCATGGCAGCTGAGGTGATAGTAATTTGACATTATACAGTTTTCATGGAAAAGAAATGCTTGAGAGAATTTTATAAAATTATTCTGGGAAAATGAGATTTTCTGTGATCATTTGCATTACATTATTTACCAACATCTTCCTCTTCATTTTTTCATTCTGCTACTTCCTTTATTGCTATAATTTTCCAATATACGCAAGAATTTCGCCCCAATGCCATTTTTTAAATGAACTTGCATGCAAGATGATAAGACATCAACCGAACTGCCTTCTGCTGTCAAGTTAAAAATCGTGTTGGAAGGGAGGCTTGCATGCAAGCTGTACTATCTCGTGTAATCCCCGGGCTATTCACCGAATATGCCGTGAAATGAATATATATGCGGTTTTGTCCCTCTTGATACTATGGTTTTGGTTGGTATAAGTCTCCAAGAGTTTCCTTTGTTTTTCGCATACCCTACTTGTAGGGAATTCGTGCCAACTATCCAGAATTCCAGAATTTAGCGATACTACTTTAGATAATTCTTTGAAAATTTTATTTCTACTTGCAATAGACGACTCTTGTTGCATTATTTTGTGATACTGCAATCCAAACTGCAAGACTCATTTCTTTATACGTCAAGTGTACTATATATTTTCCGTATTTGCTTCCCATGAAGGATTATTGTATTTCATTCTCAAAAAATTGTTCAACCTTTTCATTAGTCTAAGTAAGAAACAGTAAGTTAGACTCGATGAGTAGGAATGCCTTCGAAGAGTATTTGTAATGTAATGCTGTCCATAGTTATTCAGGCCCAATAATAAATCAATTGACCCTGATTGTTTAGATGATGATTTTAATTCCTTATAATCCCCATTAAATTTATGGGGGATAAAGTTTCAACTCGTCGATTAGGGAGCGCAATGAAAATCTAATGAAAAATTTTATTAAATTATTGAAATCAATACATAGATGCCTACCACGTTGGATGTACGACAGTTTTTTTCTTGACGTTTTTCTTGCGGCAACTTGGATATAAGAATTTGTGTACAATTTCTAAATTCTCCAGTGGTCGGCCACCACATTACTCTCCTCCTAGTGTAAACGTATTAGAGTTGCTCTTGTCGTCTTTTCTGGTGCTGTGAGGGGTGAACTGCCATGAATTCTGTAGCTGACAATTTTTTATTTGGCGCCGCCACAAATTCGCCGGGTAACCTTAATGTGCTACCACATACCATTCTTTGACTATCCTTCGCATACCTAAAAGAATGATAGGTAGAACTTCACTCCAGTTAGCTGCCTTTTGGCACATAAATGCTGACTTTAACGTTCGATGCCACCTTTCTATCATCCCATTAAGGCGTTGTATGGAGGTGTGTTATACTGAGCGCTTTGGTGAGTTTGCTGAACCGTTCAGACCCGAATTGACGTCCCAAGTCTGTAGACATCCATGTGGGAATACGAAATCGAGATATCCACCCTTCGAGGAGAGCTTTTGCCACTGTAGTTGCTTTCATGTCTGGAAGCGGTAAGGCCAACGCGTGAATCGGTCGATACAAGACAAGCAGTAGTTGAAGTTTCCCGATGGAGGTAACGGTCCTATTAGATCGATGTTGATACATGCAAATCGGTCACTGGGTACTAAGTATGTTGAAATAGCTGTCTTGGTATGTCTGTGCACTTTAACCCGGTGGCAGTGAATGCACGTCTTCACCAGACGAGAGCAGTCCTGTCGTAAAGATGGCCAAACAAATCTCTCGGCGATCAGCTTGGTCGTAGCTCTTGCTCCGGGATGCGACAGCCCGTAGAGTTTGTGGAAAATATCGTTTCGGTATGCCTTGGGGACAACCGGTCATATATGATTCTGGGACGTGTCGCAATAAATATTTTCTTCTATCTCTGGTGATTTCAATTCCTTAATTACCAACAACAATTTTTACGGATTCTTCACAAGTTCTTGAAAGCTTGAATCGTTCTTTTGTTCCATTGCTAACCTCTTAAAGTTGATTGCAGTTGCGTTTACCGAAATAACATCCACTCTGCACAGAGTATCGGCTACTGTGTTGTCACGACCAGCGATGGAATGGATGTCAGTAGTGAACTGACCTATAAGTTCAGATATTGAGTCTGCCGGGGAAAAGTTTTATCTGCTTTTTGTTGAAAGACAAATGTTAATGGCTTATGATCCGTTAGTCCGTGAAATACTCCTCCCTTCAACTGATTGCGGAAGTACTTTATGGCTTTGTACATGGCACACAATTCTCTGTCGTAGGTACTGTATCTTTGTTCTGCAGGAGTGCTGTCATTCCATCGATTTTCTGATGGAGAGCGGCACCCGCTGCCTTATCCGATGCGTTCACAAATAAACAAAGAGGTGCATTCGGTGCTGGCTATGTCAACAGCGTTGAATTAGACAATTCCGTCTTACAAGCTTTGAACGCAACTATAGTATCTTGAGTTTACTTCAAAGTAGTCGTATCGTTCTTCTTGTTGGTTGTGATCAGAGAACGAAATATCACCTGGTTATTCACGGCACGTGGAATAAATCTTTGATAAAACGAAATCATGGCTAGAAATCGCTTCAGTTCCTTCGCCGCCTTGGTACGTACCGAATTGACACTTCGATGCGTCGATAGTGAGGCCATGCTGGCGTAAAACTTGCATAATCATCCGCAAATGTTTGCGATGTTGTTCGATGTTCTCCGACGCTAAAAAAACGTCTTCGAAAGGGAAAACGAAGTCATGTCCTCGAAGAATCTCTTGCATAAAACGCTGTATCGTTTGGCCGGCGTGACATAACTCAAATGTCATATATCGAAACTCAAAAAGTCCGAAAGGCTTACTAATAGCAGTTTTTGGCACATCCGATGATTCGATAGGTATCTGATGATAAGTTGTAAGCCCAGTTTGGAGACAATTTTCTTGCCACGGCAAATGTGCGTTAAGTCCTGAATAAACGGAATGGGATATCGATCCGCCACAGTTATAGCGTTGAGGCGGCGATAATTACCACACTGGCTCCATCCACCATCAGACTTTTGTACCATGTGCAAAGAGCTTGCCCAATTACTCTTGGAAAGTTGACAAATCCCATGCTGTAATAAAAACTCAAATTGTGCCCGAGCTGCCTTTAGTCTGACGGGAGGTAACGGGCGTGTATGCGCGAACACTAGAGGTCCTTTAGTTTCGATATGATGAGTAACATTTGTAATAGTCGGAAAGTTAGTTGGCAAAATTGTTACATCTGCAAATTCCTTCAAAATGTCAGCGAAAGTATTTACATCAATCGTCGGAATTGTTTGATGTCGAATCTTCTTGAGAGAGATAGGAATATTAATATTGGTTATACTGTCAATTAATTTACCTCCTTTCACGTTGACTAGCCATCCAAATTTACTGAGGAAATCTGCGCCCAAGATCGCGTGTTTTGTTTTAATAGTAATAAGATTCAAGATCCAACGTCGTTCACCAAATGTAGGGATCAAACTGCCATTAGCTACATATAAACATAATTTAGATGGTGCATTCAGAACGTTTTAGTTGAAGGAGGAACAATCGAAACGTCAGCCCCAGTGTCGATTAAAAATTGTTGGGAGTTCGTGTCTCGTATAAATAGGCAATGACTAGCTAGACTGCTCAAGCTCGCCTCATCTACCGAACAGTCCTCTAGTTTCCCGCTTGATTTTTGTTTATAAAATTGCAGGGTGGTCTACGATTTCTTGCTAGAAGTCCGAATTGACGATGACAATGACAGGTGAGTGGCCCTGCTTCTTTCCGAATATTGGAACTAGATATTTCTTTACTGCGAGATTTCGTTCGTGACTGAATTAGGGCGGCAACCAAGCGTGTCAAGGATCGTACTTGTGTCTCTAAGCTATGAAGTCTTGATGATAAATCATAAATCTGACCTATTTACGGAGGTGACACTGGACACTGCTGAACTCACTTACTTCCAATATTTTGTCAGCCATTTCTGCTAACGTCCGAATATTAATACGTACTTTTTGTGGCAATCGATTTAGACAGAGAGATCGTAAGAGTGCCTCAGTTATAGTAGTACCTGCGAGGTGTTCCATCTCGTTTAGCAATTGCGTAAGACGCTTGTCGCCTAATGCGATTTCGTTCAAAAGGCGAGTGATTTTTTTCTCCGCTGAATCGGAATATCGTCTAATTAAGCCTCTTTTATGTTCGAATATTTATTAACAGGAGGAGGATTAAGAACGACATCACGAACCTGGGCTAACACATTGCTGTCAATCGCGCAATGAAGATTCCTGTCTCCATAGTTTATGACCGCAGTGATATTTCTTCCGGGTTGGTTTCCGTTTTATATTGCTCATGTCGTCGTCTTTTTATTATTTCGAGACTATAAAACTCATTTCCTTTTGCTACACGATTTAAATTGCTCAATGGATGTTATTGTTATCAAGTTTCTTGGAATTCATCTTTTAATCTTTTCAATAAACGAGCAGTATGAACTGGAGACTCGCACTTCGATTGTGCATTTTTCAAGGCAACAAGCCATATAATATCTTTATTCGACAAGATCAGTGAAGAAACCAAACCAAATACCTTTTTGCAAATAAGTTATCAAACATGTTCTTGTTTTTCAAAATAAAACAAAACAATAAAACGTATTTATTCCAATTTATTTAGTTATTTAGTTCTATATACCATACTTTCTCTATAATATAATAAAATGTACATTTATATAAACTTTTGTAATTCTTTTCTTTCGCAGTCGACAAATTAATAAAGGTAATTTCGATTTTATTTCATCGAAATGTTATAGAAAATCACCAACGTCACATTCAAGTTCAACAATAGATGAAAATACACCATCACATCGGCCACAACAGCAGCAGCAGCAAATTGTTGGAAGAAATATTTCAGCCATGTTAGATGAGAACAATGCAGTCGTTTGTTATTTAGAGCCTTTACCAAAATAAATGCTACAAAAAGGAAGGAAAAATATTTGGAAGGGGCGTAAACGAAATATCCTTACGCCCCCACAACCCCTCATCCCCATACTACCAATAAGTATTTAATAATATATATTCGTAAAATGTGACAATTACTAGAAATATTCTGTATATTATTAATTAAGTGGATAATGAATGGATGAAAATATTATAAATGTATAAGAAATTATCAGGAAAAAATAAGTCATAAATGTTTTTTTTAGAGCAAAAAAACAAGAGATGAACAAGAATAAGTAAGAACATGTGTTTTCAGACTGTTACCAGAGTCACCTATTTCCTAAATCCGTCCATGACGCCTAACAACTATATTCCTGACTTAAAATACCATACACACACATACACAAAGCCACAACCACACACATATTCGCATACCTTCAAACACAAACAAACATTTTCTAGGCTGACGCCACTTTAAAGGTATATAGTATTGTCCCCATAACAAAATACGAAACAACTATTTTTAACCACATACAGTTACAGTAAACTTAATTATTTTAAAAAATTACACACACTTTGATGAATATATATTTATATAAAAGTTACAAATGATAAAAAAGAAAAATCAGCCTTGAGTTTAGGAGTAAAGGAAGGTATCAACCAGAATTAGTCAATTTTGTCCGCTGAATTGTTTTTGTTCTTTCTATGTGTTATGAAAGAAGAGATTTCTTTTGTGTTTAGTTTTTGTTGTAATTTATTGAACTAACATTGATATTAAGAAGTTATACAATTCCCAGCCCTCCATATAGTTAAGTGCTACAATAGAGACAGTACCAGCGTTGACATTTTCTTCCAAAAATCCCCTCATTTACTTCTAATTAGTATATATAACAGACACATAGTTCATCTAATTATTTTACTATCGCACTATAAATAATTTATAAGTTCCAACTACATCTACATATATACCAAAAGATTTTGGATATGATCGAAATGCTTAACAGCTCTTTTGAGCGAAGCTTTTAAAACGATGGAATTTCACCACATTTTCGTTTACTATTACTATGACATTACTTCGTGTATGGCATTATGCTGGATTAACAATTTCGTTTTGAATAATAGCCAGGAAGAAAGACGAAAGAGCAAGGAAAATATAACAAGCGCTTGCAAATGGAAGTGTTTCAATACCATAGCCAGAAAATATCTTTTTCGAAGCGCTCTTTTAAAAAAGGAATCTTTCCGAAAGCAGACCACTTCACTGGTTTTAGACTTATTCATGAAAAGATCACTCATATGCATCTGAAAGAAGAAGATGCAGAAGAGTTTTCATTCTTGAGTAGTCAGGTTTCGTTGAATACATTGCTGACAATATTGTTTTTCTCTTTATACCTTTGCAACTCGTTTAAAATCAAACAGAGTGCATTCGGAATACACACAAAAACTGAATTCTACACAAAAAAAATGAATTCTTGAATAAAGCCTTCTTGATTTCGTAGAATCTCCAAATGAGCGCTGCCCTCTGCGGACATGCAAACTAGAGCTGAAAGTATCCGGATAATTTGCTATCCGGATTATCCGGGATAATTAGGATTCGATTCCTCAAATTGGGATATCCGGATAATCTGGATCCGAGCTATCCGGATCCAGACTAAGCAAAAAAGGTTCAAAATTTTCTCCAGATTACATTGTTTCATTGGGAAAATGGAAATTTATATTTTCCCAATGAAGCAATGTAATTTGAGTGAAATTTTGAACCTTTTACTTAGTCCGGATCGGGATAGTTCGGATCCAGATCCGGATAGTTCGGATCCAGATCCGGATAGTTCAGATCCGGATCCGGATTTCAGTATTCGGATAGTATACAGATCCGGATCCAGTTTTCAGCTGCAATGCTAACGTTAAAAAGATATGAATGAGAGTACGGTAGGGAAGCGCTCAGAGCTTCCGAAGAAGCCCTCTTGCATTGATCTTTATTTCTGGAAAACCCAATGATCGTGCAATAGTTTCAATTAGTTGTTATGTTTTTTGGTTATGTATTCCGCAGTTTAAATATACGTCAATATAATATAGAGACGGTTTTTTCGAATCTATATAGTTAATATGATTTATATACCTGTGCTTGTTATATACCTACTAGCGTATGTTTTGTGAAAATCAACAAATATGTTATATGTATGGGAATATTGAAACTGAATAAGAAATCAATGAAGAAATATGCAAGCACAAAATGTTTCCAATACGTCCACTGGTCGAATCACGTTATCAATAGCGTCAATATCGTGCGTCCTAATAACGCTACCGCCATACTTGAGAAAAATTATTAAATAAATTTACACCCAGTAGTATTGTGAGCAAGATGACACCACCACCATTAGTGGATCTCTAACTAATACAACCAATAGAAAGATAAGGCTATGTTATTCATTAAACAGATGATATTTGCACACTTCCTTCATGAAATACCTGAAAGAAGATAATAAACTAAAACTAATAAATATCAATCTTTACCGGATATATACAGCCAACGACGTCGTCCTTAGACTTGTGTTATATTGTATCGATAAAGATCTTTCTTCATACTTATGAAGCCTAAATTTTTCCAATTTTATTCAAAACAGAATAATGTACACACCATAAAATATGAAAAATATAAATTTCCGACATGAGGGCATGAGGTTCACTTCTGAATCTTAAGGCATTTGCATATCGAACACCGAAAATCGAAAAGTTCTACACCGGAAATTCCCGGTTTGTTTACACATCAAAAACCGAAAACTTTTCCGGATAAATAGCAGTGACATTTAATTTTCATAAAAGTTGTATGATGTTTTAATGTTAACCCTTAAAGTGGTGGTCGTTTTTCCGGCAAATTTAAGAATATTTTTGTAAACAGTCTAAAAGTGATATTAATTAAGGCCGAACAAATGCCCCCCCCCCCAAACGTTCTACAGTGTGGAAACCGAAAATAAATTTACGGATGCAACCGAAATTTCGTTTTTCGGCAAATAAAACATAAAATCTGTGTTTTTCTTAAAAATCTGAGATAAATATACTATTTTCTTAGTAAAATTATTCGTTTATCCTATTTTCCTTGATTGTATTAATCATTTCAGCAAAAATCTTCCTTTAAATGGGAATAAATAGAGTTTTTCGGTTTACCTTTTTCCGTTTTGTTTTTGATGTGAAAGTCTCTTAAATAGCGGTAATTTTTTCACTGCTTTGTTTTCCTTGAACGAACAAAAATAGCTAACAATGACGTAAGTGTGCTTCTTCTATATTGGTGGCCTTTACATCTTTCTCCCTTGGTAGAAAAAATCAAATTTTACAAAAAAATACGTTTATAACGTTTTTAACAACGTATATACCAAAAATAAATATCATTCCCGAATACCTATCTTTTCTCAGCCGGAGTCAAATTTAATTATATTTTTGAGCCTGTATTCTTTTGATTAAACCCAAAGTGTAATATACTGCAACCACATAAATCTTAATAGTTTCTTCTCTACATTTTGGTGCATAGTTAAATAGTTCAATGGCTCACTTCTCTATAGAAATTGCAATGAAAACAGGTAAGTTGTCCTTAGTTCATATTCATATTTCAGCTTATTATAGCCCATCCACGTTTTAAGTAAGCTTGTTTTTGTTGCTGAACTTGGTAATATTTTATTTTACAAGAAATTCATGTATTGAAGTAGGTTAACGAGGTAAAGTTAGCTTATCTACGGGAATGTTACTTCAATCAAAAACAGAGTAATGCTAAATTTCCTTCCTCTTCCTGAGTTAAATCAAGGCGAAATGATATTTTGAGCTATATTATTTCAAGAATACAGAATATAATTTTCTTTAAAAACACACACAAACACTCAAACAAAAATCTCATCAATGTACTTGGACCTAATCATTTTAAATCGTCTATAGTATAAATGTATGCATTCTTAACAATACCTGAATATAATGAAAATGGTAAAAATAAATAGCATAACTCAAAATAAAAAAAAAAACAATCGATTTCAATAGTTGTTTAGGATTAAAGAAGAAATTCAAAAGAGATAAAAAAAAGGAGAGAGATTTGCTTTTGTGTACTGTTTAACAAGTGTTTAAGTGAAATAGATGTCTT
The DNA here is from genome assembly GCA_963930735.1 of Dioctria linearis. Classification (NCBI taxonomy): domain Eukaryota; kingdom Metazoa; phylum Arthropoda; class Insecta; order Diptera; family Asilidae; genus Dioctria; species Dioctria linearis. Next base: position 21,050,435 of record OZ005741.1, read on the forward strand.
TATTCAAGAAAAAACCAAATCAACATATAAATAAATGTGTAAAGTAAAGTTGGCAAAATTATTCGTTTTACTAATATTATATGAAAGCAAACAATTTTTGTTTTTAGTTTTTATAATATACATAATGGAAATAAAGTAAATTATTATTTATTTGAAACATAACCAAGAGAGATTATAATGTACACACACATTATTGACATGAAATAAATTATTTTTATAAGCTTCAATTCGAAAAACAAAAATTTTCTTCAAAAAGAAAAACACTTTTTTAAAGAGCGATAGCGAGAAAGAGAGAAAGAAAAAAGAAGGAAGGGAATAAAATAAATTCAAGCAAGCGAGAAGGAAAGAGAATATAAATATAATAAAAACTATTTGTTGTTCACTATCTATTTAATCACTTTCGTCTATTATTTGCATAACTACTTAATGTATACCAAAGTCGAATTGAAAATACATGTAATGTGGTAATAATAAATTAAATGTGCGCATATAATATATAGAACGAAAGTCGATTCTGAACTAGAAGAAGGGGAAGAAGATAAAGAAGGAAAAATAAAACTGAATACTTAAAATGAAAGTGAAGAAAAAAGTTTCGTGAATTAGATAAAAATAAAACAAATTTTTTAGGAAATTTTTGACTTTATTTTTATTATTATTTTTATTTCAGCACACAGGAAATCTATAATTTTCTAAATTTATTATTATTGATGATTACAGACTGAGCAGCCAAAGCAATTTGAAGTAAAAGTGATGTTTAGACGGATTTTTATTTTTTTTACTTACTTTTGTTGTTGTATAGATGCATAACACATACACTAGTTTGAATTCTTATTATATTATTCTTTTTATTTTACGTTAACAATTATATTTTGATGAGATTGCCTGGAATAAATGTACACTTAAGTTTTTATAAATTATTTTGAAATGTATATAAGCAGTGTATATACAATCCAAATAAAAATCTACTTTTAAAAATATGTTTGGCTTCGTATCTTATTTCAAGTTAATTTTTTATATATGTTTTCCCTCATATATATTATTAAGCCATAGTTTTCCATAAATGACACTCAAAATTGTGTCTGCACTAAAAAACTGATTTCGTTTTCGAATTCGACAATATCGTTAGGTTGAGTTTAGACGTAATCCCCGGAATATAATACAACCCATGAAGTCCCCGAAGGCACCCACACATAAAGAGGCCTTAGCGTGCCGGGTCAAAACCCTCGAGAATACTTCCCAAGCCATGAAACAGAAATCTATATTTATACGTTGTGAGTCCGTTTTCTAAAATGTTCTATATTGATACTTAAGGAAAACTGCCAATCATTGACTTTATATATGCTATAGTAGTCTTCTAGTAATTTAAAGCTTGGGTAAGGAACCAGGGGCTACACTTCCTATATACCTTACTTAACAAAATAATAAAATGGTTTTGATTACAAAGCAATCTTACCATTTTACGCTCAATACCTCTCAGCTGAGTGATAATTGCATGTGTGTATGTGCAACTGGAGTCCGAATCTGTAGGCAGCTACATTCGATATCACCAGCCCACGGCATTCAATGACGGCACAGCGACATTACAATGATTACTCAGTCATTTGGTTAAGATAAATTTTTTTAAATAATTTTGTTAGAAAAGGTATGAAAATTTTATTGCAATTCGGAAGATAAGAAAGCAAGCTTAAGATTATCAGAACACCATTTTTCTTTATGAATAGTAGTTTAGGGCGGAGGAGCTATTCAAATAAAACTTTTGTCAGTTTTACATAAGAACACGGCAAATATTTTAGAATGTAAGGACTCCATTGGGCCTCGCATGTGGTAGGGAGAGAGTCTGTTTCGTGGCTTGTGAAGTATTTTCGAGGGCTTTGGCCGGGTACAGTATGCAGTAAGAGCTCACTCTCACTGCTTTTTATATACTCGTCATGGAGGAAAACCTAAAATATCATCTTAAACAGGTCCTTAAGCCAAAAACTGTCGCTCCCATAGCAAAATGAAGTTAAAACAAATTGCAGCCAAATATGTTTTCTTTTTAATAGTTTTAAAAAAAATTGCATATAGAACAAATTTATGGAAATTATAGCGTTTGATCAAAATACAAGCGAGTTTTATATGAAAAACTCCTGCAGTAAGACAAGGCAAGAATACTGTGGATGCCTCCTGCTGACCGGCCCGCTGCTCTCTTTTTTGACTTTATTCATGGCTTGTATATTCCGGGGGCTACGGCTTAGAGCGTCTCTTTAGAATACATATAGAGAGAGAGGAAGTGTGATAAGCTAAATTTAGCGTAGTCATATTCTGGTTGTGTTAAAATCTGTTGCCGCTATAGTGAGAGCTCAGCACAGGCGTGTGGTAGAATCAACATAGAGAGCGGGGCAACAAGATATATGGTTGCAAATATTGCGCTTGTTCCCACCAAAAATGTTCTTAATCGCTGTCACTACGCCAAGGTACCCAGGAGTTTCTCAGCTGTTTCAAATGTAGGCAGTTGAACATACATTTCTCCAATTACCCCTACTCAAGGACCCCAATTCAAAACCACGCTCTTGTACACGAATTTTATATGTATCAGGTTCATGTTCTCTCTATACTATTCAAAGAACGTCCCCGATCAGACAATCTGTCAATCTTACAAAGATTATGTAATGATGCGTTCTGATATCAAATCCGTGGGACCCTATGGACCACGTGAAACCAGTATAACATTTGAAAGCATCCTGGTTGCAGTGAGGTAAAGTCAGTGGACATTTTTTGAAATGTAACATGTTCATTAGTTTCTTTACCTACGACTTCTTCCAGTTTTCGGAGGAAGGGTTTATCTAATACGTAGGGGTGCGAGTTAAATAGCATTCCTGTTGAAAAATTCGGTGAAATTCAAGAAGTCAACAGTTTTTTTTTTAAGGAATAATTCCGAGACCATAACTGCTTTCCTTGCTATTACTCACGTTGTTATATTACTCTATCTGTAATAACCTTAATAATAGTAACAAAATTAGAGATTACTTCTTAGATTTTTTACCGGGTCAAACTTCAACAAAGCATTTTTTTTGGATTCTCCGGTATATAGCAAAAGCTAAAAAAAATGTTATTTGTTATTTCATCACACAACCCATTTAATTTTGGATGACATGTTTCAAGTCTTCAAGGTTTTGACTCATCAACTGGTCCCAACAGGTCCCCTATGTCTTATACGAACTGATAAGCGATGTACCATGCTTCTATGTCTCCGGGTGTTCAATAATATTCAACGAGAATTATAATAGAGAATAATATCTCAAAAGCTTTTCTTATTAAAATCGTCCCGAATGCTCAATGCGGTGGATTAAAAGTGCTGATCTAGTCTTTTTACTTTCTTGGGAGCGGAGTTAAGGTAGTGTAGGTAGTGTCGCGATTTTTGCGACTTGTAAAGTCACATGTTATCTTTCAAGTCCTCAGAGCAATGGATAAAAAATGTTGGTCAATAGCTGGGAGTACCCATGAGCTGGTATAGTACCAAAGTGAAAAAGTGTTGAAAAAAAAGTACGACAAAATATGTCTAAAAACACGCCTAAATAGTATGACAAAAGATCAGAATCACCCTCCTGGTTGGCTAAACTATGTGCTATATAATTATTAGTTTCTGTTTTTTTGCATCTTCTCAGGAACCAATGGGCTCTTTTCCAAAATTTCATATTTAAGACCCTTGAATCTGTTCGCATCGTTTGGGCCATCCCCTTTCAAGATCCGTTGCAAATTTTAAAATTTGGGAAAAGTGGGCAATTTTTAGGTAGGTGGATTTTTGGCCGGCCCTAAATTTAGGCCACTTCAAAAAAATGGTCAAACTGGTATAAATCCAATAATTACACGCGCTTAAAAATTGCATACCTTCGGGCGCCAAGTTAAAAATTATCGAAATTAATAGCAATTCACCCTTCGAGCAGGAAACTAAATGGAGTTGACATGAACTGTGATAAAGCATAACCACTTTTAAGTTGTGTGGGTACCCCATTGAAGTCGACAACATTACTATGTTTCCATGCTGAGTTCAATTCGAATTAAATTCGAATTAATGCTCATGAAAACGAGAATTGAGTTGAGCTTCGTTCAATCCATATTAACTCCACAAAACCAGTCGGATTGAGTTGGTTTTTGTATAAGTATTGGTTAGAATAGTGCGGATGGGTGTTTTATCCAACACAAATCCGACTACTTTGTATGAAATATATCACCTGTCAACTCAACTCAAATCGTTCATGGAAACAGCATCGAATTAACTAAGCCAGCAAAACTTAACGCTAACTTAATCCTAACTCATGGAAACATATGCATATGGCATACGGCATATGGAGTCGTCATGCTATAATTAATGGCCGGAAATTTTAAATATTATTTAAATGAAAGTGTGATACAAGGCGAAATCTATTAGATATTCGCCTAGTTACAAATATATCTACATAACACATATATTCTCATTGAACAAATTCATTGGAAATTTTGTTTGGGCGGAAACTGATGGAAAAAATAAATATTTAATCTGAAAAACATAAAAATCCAAGTAAATTGGGCAATTTTCATTTTTCTTGTATCTTAACTACGTCTATGCGTCAGGTTCCAAACAAGAAAAACAAAAGTACCAGAGTTCCAAGCTCCCGCCACAGTAATTCGGACTCCAGCTGCACATCCCCACATGCAATTATCACTCAGCCGAGAGGTATAGAGCGTAAAATGGTAAGGTTACTTTGTAATCAAAACCATTTTATTATTTAGTTAAGTAAGGTATATAGGAAGTGTAGCCCTTGTGAAGGTAAGGAACCAAGCTTTAAATTACTAGAAGACTATTTTCCTGTATGGGTAGTCGTTTAGGCTCTGGAGCATATATAAAGTCAATGATTGGACTTTTCCATAAGTATCAGTATAGAACATTTTAGAAAACGGACTCACAACGCATACATATAGATCTGTTTCATGGCTTGGGAAGTATTCTCGAGGGTTTTGGTACGTGATATTTTGTAATTTTCATCTCCTTAAGCCGGAGTTACAATGTGATGCTGTCGCGTGAAGCGGTCGCGAATGATGTTGCTGATGCTGACACGGACGCAGTGCCTGTTGCTTATGCTGTTCCAATGATGACGCTCTAAAATGTGTTGAATATTCCATTATCAAATAAAATCATAAAACTTACAATTTTCATTCAAAATTTAATTAACTGCAGCTGTGAAGGTGTTGCGCGTCTCAAGTTGAAATTATTTCAACTTTACGCAACGCGACCAACGTCAATAACACCCTAGCGACACACTGTACCTGCGCTTGATTACTTTCAGACATTTTAACTTTTGACAGCTTTAGCAACAGCGTCCGCGACTCGCGACTGCGTCACATTGTAACTCAGACCAGTTCTTACCTCGTTGGCTTAACCTATCTAATTTATACCTGAATTGCTTTGGACGTTAACATTTTGTTTTTCTCGCATGAACCTCTTTGACACTTTTAAAAGCAAGGACGCCAACAATGAAATACACATCACTTTTCGTATTGTCGTTGACGAACGGTGTGACGTGACATTTGTCTTTGAAGCCTTATTATCGTTGTCACTTAAAGTGACACATAGCGTCAGGGCAAGGTATGTAGAAGGCAAAGAATTCCCATTAAAATTTTGAGACATTGCAGCTGATAGCCTGTGTCGTGCATCTATGGCTACTGTAAATACATTTTTATAGGAAATACAGAGAGCAGAGAGAGCATACCGTACTTTCCTATACATTTCACAATATTACGTCACCTGATAGGGGAACATGGTTCGTAATATGATTCTATATACCTTGGGGTTGAAGCTATCGGAAGATAGTCCAGTGATATTTCCAGTGTTATCCGTAATAACTGTTGGCAATTCTTCGATTTATTTTGGCGGGAATATTTGTGTTCTATATACCTTGGATAGGGGAGAGCAAGGTATTCCCATTACCAACCACGTTCCGTTATTAGTGACGTAATATTGGGAAATGTATAGGAAAGTACGGTACAGAGAACACAATACTCTCTCTCCTCTATCTGTCTTTCCTACAAAAATGTATATACAGTAGTCACAGATGTACGACACAGGCTATCAGCTGCATTGTATCAAAATTTTAATGGGAATACTTGTCTTCTATAGCCTTTTACGATATTACGACACCTAATGTGGAAAATGGTTCGTAATGGGAATACTATGTATCTTGGCGTCAGGGTGTGAATTACATTTGTAGACAAAAGTGAGGTTTGTCTTATTTCGTCGTATTGCTGTTATGTTTGAAAATGTTTAAAAGAACGCAATGTATTCTGCGTATTTCAGCCCTTTAGCAATAAAAGGATGCTTCACGATAAAATCTATCATGACTTCAAATTGTTTTTTTTTGTTGTAATTTTTACATTAAAAATGCAAAATAAAATTTATTTAATTTATAAAAAACTATTGAATTTTATGTTTTAATGAACAACTTAAAAAGCCACCATAAAATTTATCTCTTTCAGCTTGAATTTTCCTTTTCCTTACACACATCTAACATCTGTCACTTACAAAAACCAAGTAAGTGAAATTTTCACTTACATCACATATGCCTACATAATACGACAACAGTAATACGTCCAAAGTCGTATGTTTTCGACAAATGTAAACGACAATCATAATACTATTTTTGTGTCGTAACGCCATTTCTCAACGATAATAAGGGTGACAGATTTTAGCTCTCTTTATATTGGCAGTATTGAGCTGAAGCAGAATTTTTTAGATTTGGCTCTGCTTCTACTGTTGCCGCTGCCTCTGCTTTCAATTTGTTTCGAAAACGTAAACCATCATAGCCGAATGTTTCGACAGTCAGAACCGAGAATAAAAATGAAAGTCTCCCATTTCTCAAAATGTTGCGGGTGCCTTAAAATTTATATGAAAAGCTCCTGCAGTAAAACAAGGCAAGAAGACTGTGGATGTCGCCTGCTGACCGGCCCACTACTCTCTTTTTTCGACTTTGTTCATGGCTTGTATATTCCGGGGTTACGGCCGGTTACAGGATGCAGTAAGAGCTCACTCCCACTGCTTTTTGTATACTCGGGATGGAGGAAAAACTAAAATTTCATTTTAAACAGGTCCTAAAGCTCCAAACTGTGATCCAGTCGTACAAAAACTTGAGGAATATAATACACTCTCTTACCTCTCACGATGCGCGAGGATAATTATAATGATAATAGCATAGAAATCGAAAATTTGTATCACAATTATCAACAGAAACGGATATGAATGAAAGCTCAAAACGATTAACAGCAATATATATAGCGCAAAGTGCCACAGATATAATATTTACGAAAAATAAAAATAGTATAGACATAAAAACAAAAGGACATTATCCCTACATGAGCACAGCTTAGAATATATGACAAACAGAAATAGGTACTGAGAATCATTCTAAATAACTGAATCCGGAGCAATATTTGTGTTGAGCGGCAGTTTCTAGTGAGAGAGAGCGCATTGCAGGTGCGCGTGTGAACAGCTAGCAGAATTCAAGAAAGAGTAATCAAGTTATTCTAATAAGAGTGCAAATTTGTTGTTATTTCTACACGCTGCCTATTGATTGATTTATCATCGATGGTCCTATTTATTGTTTGTTATTTTTGTGCTTGAATCTCCGTGTTCTGCATCTGACGTCCTTCGTTATCACTTACCCTTCGATATTTTACGGGGGAGGGGTTTTTGGATTCACTCGTGTACACGAATTCTATACGATACATGCAATCCTATCATATTTCCTGTACATATCTTCTAAGATGCGGAGGCAAACTAACATTAGATCTTGCGATTTTCGCTAATGGTAGAACATGAAGGAAATACCATTAATTACCCTCTTTCTTCCTCTGATTAATTTTAATCAAATTCTAGTGAAAAGGGCCAATTACCAAATCATCAAATAAAATAACTTCAGAAATTTTTAACATTTAGTATCATTTCAATAAACAGCAAAACGCACATGATTTTGAACTGGTTTAATAAACATTTTTCTGTTGTAAATTTTTTTTATTTATTTTCATAAAATAGTTTTGTTGTCTTTCCCTTTTGTTTGTATATTTTCCGTTTATAGTGAATATCTGTGTTTTCTTTTGTCTTTTTTTTTCTATATTTTTTCAAAAACTTCATTTTAAAATTGTAGAGAAATTGGTATTGTTGTAAATTTGTTTTTTTTTTTTAATTCTAAGATTTTGTTTTAATTCTTTTCTTTTATTACATTACATTTTTCCAAGATAATTATTTACTCAGAAAATAAACTCAATTTTTTTCATACATCTAAAAACAATCATAAATAATATAAAATGTGTAAGAAATACAAAAACAGCTATAATTAATATTTATTTAATGCTAAGTCAAAAATAATATAGGTAAAACAATTAGAAGAAAATACCTTTAATGTAATAATTAACATAGAGAGCTTTTTCTATTTTCATGAATACAAATTCATTTTATATAAATTAGAAAGTTTTTATATTTCATTTATTTAAGCAAAAACAATTAGTTTTCCATGTACAGATTATTTAAAATTTACACTTAACAGAGAAAGAAACTACAGTTTTGTCTTTATTCTTATAATTTTAAATAAGTGTATTTAATTTAATGTTCATGTTTTTCTCATTGTGATAACATTTAAAGTAGAGTAGTAAATAGAAAGAGATTGTTTTTCTAGATAATAATTTGTTAAACTTGGAATTTTGATCTTTCTCTGATCAACGATTTTACTTCGTTGTAAAATATAATACACACGATCATAAAAGTGCATTCTACGATTAGTTTACAACCGGCATATGGAAAAAAAATATTATAGAATGGATACAACAATGTATAGTAGATGTTAATATCAAAAGTTTGCTTAACTTATTGCGTAACGAAAAGAGATTTTTGGATGATGACAATTTTAATTACAATTACAAAATTATTATTTACTTAATCATAACTCAACCATCTCTTCGCCTCTTCGCCAAAATTATGGCAGCTCAAAATCAAGGTTTTAAAATTAATCTGGAATATTATCGAGTATTCATAATTTAAATATTAAACAAAAGCATAATAATAATAATAGCGAAATTTTCATTTTGTAGAGCTAACTTTGGAAGAGAAGCGGCTAGATAAACGAATTATGCATTTTGAGTGTATCATTTAGAAGCTATTACCACCTACATATCATATCTATCCATAGACGGCCGATTAATGAACTTAGAACGCCCACATTTAATATCTTAACTAATAAATTTGGTTAAATAGTATTTTTATATAAGGAATTCTCTTAAATTTTTGCTTTTTAATTTGATTAAAAGTAAATACATATCATATAATTCAGGTCTTTTATGTTTTTTTCATTAAATATAGCTTCATTTTCAAAAATAGCTCCATTTTATAATTTTATCTATTTTTAAATAAATCTCAATTTTGAATACTTTACTCTTGAATGCTTTACTTATATATATATAATATTCTAGAAACACAGTTCTGTTAACACACTGTTGTTTAGACAGCCGATACTTGGGCATCTTCATCATCTGGAAAAAAGGTATCCATAAAAGATTCTTTCGAGAATAAAAACACATATTTTTGGCGAAATTGGGGATTCGATATCCAATTAAAAACAATAAAACCTTGTAAAGGATAAATGATTACAGATTAGATACAAAAGTCAAATTTTCCCAGTTTTCGGGCTACCATTTTTTCACAGTAGTCGGGGCACAATAAAAGAAAAATCCGACAACTGATTTTACAGGAATCCATAAAAAAAATAATTAAATTGTGTAATATACACATAAAAGCCTCTGTCGATTGTCATAGCCCAGTGGGAGAAATTCCAAGTGCTTCGGAAAAAAACAGATTCGAAGCGACCATGGTTATAATGATATACTTCTGTGGAAGCAATCTGAAGAAATTTCGAAGTTATTTCTTAAATCCCAGAAAATTGAATGCGAGCGTGATAGTGCATTCGATCTCGAGTTTACGTGGTTCGCAATTGTTTCAAAAAAGAGAAGTGTTTTGCTTTTTTTAGTTCAGTGAAAAATTTGTTTATCATAGTCTGTTTGTTTATGAGTCTACAAATAAAAGTACGTTACGTTCCAACCTATGCTTCATTGTGTGCTATTGTAAAGCGAAACTGTTTCGTTAAACTTTAATTTTCTGTAATTAGCAGTGCGGTCGACACTGTAGCTTCAACCATCGTACAGATCCTTAAATCTATTTCCCAGAATGTGATTTATAACGAAGCTAAAATAAAGCACTTACTTCTGCGGGCAGGCAATGTTAAAATATATATGAACTGAAGCTCAAACGAAGCTCTTGGAAAGAACTTTTAAAGCGTTTATTTCCCAATGGGATTGCTTTGAAGGAGATCAGATTTGTCACATTCGAAATTATTTTATTCGTTTGTATGTATGTAAATATAAAAGCGCTCTCTAAGCCATCTTGAAACTGATTTTTATTTATGTCTATACCTACATAGTATATGTAGAGCATCTTATTCTCTAAAATCTATTTACCATATAGTTTTTACTGGTTTTCAGTTATTATTAATCAATCCCTAGCTCTTGCAATCTTGAGTTTCAAGACGGCATTATCCTAGGATAACTAAAGTTAACGTAAACCACGGCATCTGACGTCCAATCGGGATTAACAAAAATAATGTGTGCCTTAAATATACATACAGATTGTTTCAGGGAAATATACAAAAACTCTACCTTTTCTCAAAATGTCCAATATCAGGAAAAAACACATTTTAGAAATTATATGTACAGGAAAAGAGCGGTAAAATCTTGAAGACTGTACTGGTTTATGATTGCTGATTACATTAGAATAACTTGACTCTGCTCCTTCGTAAAATCTGCTAGCCCCGTTTATACATGGAATGTGCTATCAGAAAATTTAAGCTAAACAGAAATATTGTTCCACAGCTTCACTTAATTTAGCTTATCAAGCATTCTTGCTTGTTAGTGTATTATAAGGTTAGCAGCATATGTAAGGACAATTTCAATGTAAATCTCGTTTTAGCTGAAAGTTTCTGAGATAATTACAAATGAATATCTTAGTGAGAGTTGAAACCACCTGTATGGCTACATAGATTACATCAGATTAAGTTTTAGTGGGGGCGAGTGGCCTTTGCACTGAAACCATTCATTGGCTTATTGTGCTCCGCTTTCCGTTCATCCAACAATCCCACTCACTGTTACTAGGACAAGCCTTATTTTTTTGGATAAAATTTCCTTGAAGTTGACAAGCTATTTAAGAAGTATGAGCCAAAGGCAGTGGAAGATGTTTCATCCTTTTCGAGAAATAAACTACATACATACATACATCAAGTGGGTACCTAATAGACATGTTTTATTTCAGTGAAGTGGTTTTTCATAGTGGTGATCAAGATTTTATTAATGAACAAAGAAGAAAAAATAAATTTACAGAAGGGTGCGCAGCGCCTATGTCAAAAACTTGTTCGCTTTTTACAGGCTTATCGCATAAAAATTACAGGTTTAAAGTCGACATTTCTTAAAGAATGCATTCAAATCCCTAGAGCTGGCTTATTCTACCTACGTTTCTTCTCCATCCTTGTTTGATCAATATTTTAGATAATAGCAATAATATGTATTGTACCTATGAACAAAATCAGGATGAAATACAATTGCATTGGTGTCTTTGATCACTCTAAGCATTCAGAATATATGTAGTATATGCAGAGAAGTCATCTCGAACAAAAATGTATTAAATAAATTGTAAGTCTTCAGCTTCAATGCTGAGGCTCCTCTCTTCCACGCAAGGAGGAGTACGTTATTCAAGAAGAAGACATACAAACAAAATTCTTTTTCCAGATAACTTCTCTATTTACTGTGTGCTTAGGTACTTTGATATGCCCCATATTTTATATACTATTATGAAAATCTGACTTACGTTCTTTGAAATATTTTATTGCATTGACGAAATAGTGTCCGAAATCGAAACCTTAAATATCGCCGGTTCAATCATTTTAAGTGGGCGAAAAATCTGTTTTACTTATTTACTAACCATCGTCATCACCAGGCTCTGGATGATAGTAACCACTGGCCACTGATGATGTAACACCTTCATGACTATGCGCCCGCCCCAAGCGATGCAAGCGCGCCATTTGTGCAGCAACACTATAAGCTGGTGGGTGTCGGGGTCCCTTGGGTGGTGGTGGCGCCATTAATCCATGAGCTAGTGATTATAATAAAAAAAACCACAATTTAAATGCATGGAATTCATTTTATATTTAATTTTAGAACATAAGTTGAAACTGGTATACGCATGCAATGTTTCATGATTTTTTTTGGGGTTTACTAGTGTTAGTAGAGTTTTTAGTGTGTTATAATATTTCGTGCACAAAACTATTAAAAATCATTAAGTCTATTACCAACAACAAATAAATAAATATATAAACAAAAAAAAGTTATGGGTAAGGATACGGCAACTATATATATATATATATATAAACTGTATAGTACAAATAACATGCGTTTCTATTACTACTAGTTATACATATATAATTTAGGACATATAGAATTCATAAAACTCTGGGTGTTGTTTAAAAGAAAAGAAAAGAAAAAAAGAGCAATACTTCCTTCTAAATTAAATGTGGATTTCTCTTTAGTACGTACCAGTATTTCGAGCTGTGTGATATTGTACCGCTGTCTGATTATGTTGTGCATAACCGCTGGCTGTTTGGGGTGGCAGTGGCGTTGGAATTTGTGGACATGTCTGAATATTAATTGATTGTTGAATATGTTGGTATGGCGAATTGCGTTGTGTGCCTCCACCGCTAGTAGAGGAACTGCCACCAATGCCACAACTACTATTGCCACCGCATGCGCCATTACCACCAACAATTGTTGAATTACAATTTATTTGAACATTGTGATTTATGCTGGAACTACCACCAACACCAATATTTATACCACCAACAGGACTATAAGATCCACTTATAAGTGTATTCTGTGATAAAATTGTTGTTGGACTATTGTTGGTGGTGGTATGGTTTAAAGGTGGCGGAAGCGGTGGAGCTTGCTGAGATTGTTGTTGTTGTTGTAGTTGTTGACAGCTATCAATTGGTGTATGCATTGGATGATGTGGTGGTAGTGGTGGGGGTGTGGTCGTTGATGTTGAAGTTGACGATGATTGCGATGCTGAGCACATGTATAAACCCGATGCTAGATATATATATATATATATATATATACATATTTATATATACGCACACAAACGCATATATATATATAGATGTATATAAAATATTTTTAATTTTTTTCGGGAGTTTTTATGCACAAATAATTTTATGTAAAAGAAAAATTGTTAAAATTTAATCAGGAGCTCATCATTTTCCATAATACATTCATGCAACAAGTACATTTTTTTTTATTTGAACTAAATTTATTTTTCATCATTGCGGAAGATATGTTTATTGTTTACATATTTAATCAAATAGTTAGATGAACATATAGATAAAAAAAAAGAGAACATAAAAGCTTTACATGCCATTTGAATGTTGAGGACGACATTATAGTTGTTGTAAGTTTGTAGTAAGAAGATACATTATAAATTTTTAATCAAAATAAGTGAAGAAATGAATAAATAAAATCACCGAAATATAATTATTAATCCCCAGACCTGTAAAATTCCAAGTACAAGTACCAGGACCTGGACCTGGATAATTGAAGTACAAGTACTTATATGTACTACATATCAGCTGTTAAGTATCTTATAAGTACGCACATAATCCTGCCATACCGCCAAATACCTTGGTACCACTTTTGAAATAGTCTTTTCTTTTTTACTAGCGAGACAAATCTTAAGCAAGCGATGCTTATAGATTTTCTAACCAATAACCCTTCCAATAATAGTCGAATATGCAGTTAAAAATGTATATTTCAGGATATACGAAAGGAAATATGAAGATCCTGTTTGCGGCCCAAGGTACAACATGCAGCTGTAAAGTATTGTAACTTGGACATTTGAAATTTACTAATAAGAAATGATGGTAAATCATCATAACAGTCTTTATTCAACCATAAATATGAATATTCACAAAGCAGGTTACTAAACAAAAAATTCCTATAGCTATACATATTTAATTTATTATTTATGTAAAGTTTGGCTATGGATTTTTTGGACATGTCCGTGCTAAAAATGTTTAAAGTCTGCAAGATACATACAAAAGAAATAAAACTGTGAAATATTTAAGACGCACAATTCACCACATAATGCACGATTTATAACATCAAATATAAACAAGTTTTATCTAAGGTGAAGTCCAAAGATATAGGAAGTATAAAACTCCCAACACTTTCAATTCTTTATCATCGGAAAATGTTTACTTTTTTCACGACTATTCTGTAAAGGGCAATAACTGCACATTTGTTCGACAAACTAATTCCCAGAATAACTTTAATGAGATCTGTTGACTAGTAAAATAGTTATGAAACTGCGTTGTATACACATGGCCAAGGAACGGCATCTTTCTCTACTTAAGTTCTTGTTAATTATTATTTAAGTAAGCCTTCTAATACTGTCACTCATATATATGTATGTATATATAAAACAGATTAACTAATTCAATTTATTGAAGAACTTAAAAATAAAAATCACTGCACAACGACTATAACTTAATTTTTTTGAGTAAAAATCATGACCGTTACTGCCCCTGCTACTAAGCCTCTATTATTAGAAAGCGTATTTAAATAATTTACAAGAGCTGCAGTACTTCGCGTTAAGGCGGTATGTGTGGTAAGTGCGTACTTTGGTGCTTATAGGATACTTAAGCTTATATATGATACCAATAACAGTACCTGAACTTGTACTTGAAATTTTTTAAGTATGTACTTGAACATTTTTTAAGTACCAGTAAAGGGACTTGTACTTAAAAAATTTTAAGTCCAGATCCTGGTACTGGCACTAATAGTTAAGTATCAATGTACTTAAGTACTTTACAGGTTTGGTGCAAATACAGTGCAAATACCTGTTGAGCAAGAAATGCAATTTACAGAAAAATATATATATAAATAATTACAATTTTACAGAGCTTGCGAATTGTATAAGAAACTTTTTGACGGATTTTTTAAGTTTACTGTTTAAAACACAAGTATCGAACATTTTGGATGAGACAAATTTATTCTAGACGCAAGCTCTATATGTTCTATATGTCCTTTGATAATATTTATAAATTTCGAACTTACTTACAAAAAAAAAAAAAAAAATCTGAGCATGAATCTTCTTACTTTTGAGAACAAACACAAAATAACAAATATTACAGAAGTTATAATTAGAAATTTTGTACAGAAGAAGAAGAAGAAGAAGAAGAAGAAGTTAGAAATGAGAAGAGTGATATTAAAAATATGATAAATGAAGAATTCATATGTAAATGAAAATAATTAAATTATAATAATAATATGTAATTAGATATTTTTTCGCTTACCATGTATAGCTGAATGTCGCCTTTGTTGCAGGGTTGGTGAAGGAGAATTATGAACAATAGATGATGCTACATGATAAAGACCACTACTACCTTCAGAACAATTTGAATGTGTATCAGCTTGTACACATGAACCATGTCCACTATCGCTGGATGTGACCGATCCTGTGATTTTTTATCGTGTCGATTTTTATTTATTCATTGAATTTTTGACTTGTGTTTTTTTTTCTATTATTATTTATTTATAAGAATTTCCGCTTTCAAATGAAGTCATTGAAATTATTTTTGTTGTGGTTTAAGGGACTTAGGAGAGAGTTCTTTTTTGTAGCATTCAAATCGTAAAATAGAAAAATAAATGTTAAAATGAGGCATACCATACACAACAAACTTCAAACACACAAACGTATTATATGAATATTAAAGTGCAATGTATATTGTTGTGAGGTTTTTGGAAACGTTAAAAAAATGTTGAACAATTTTTGAATATTTGAGATTAGGAATGTAGAGATAACACAGTTTGTATATATGTATATAGAATTTTCAATGAAACTCATGGAAGTGAAATACAGGTGACGTGACGCACGGCAGAAATTAAAATATTGAATCATTTTGGATATGAAATTTCCGAAACTCTAAATAATTTCGAAATTTTGTACTTTGTATATTTTGTACTAACATCAATTTCTCTCAGTCGACGCCATCAATTTCAATTAAATGCTTAACAATAATATTATAATTATCCTAGCTTCTATGCTTGTTCAGCTGCTCAGTCTCTGTACTGTTGCGTCTAATAAAAAATATCGGAAGATTAAATGAATATACAAAAACAGGCAAAATTTGTGCCAGTATTTTTCCCCGGATTTAAAAATTCACTGCCTTTTTCTTCATAAATAAAAGGTCTAGCATACATTTTACAGTTTCATCTCATGATGGGTGGGAGGCAGAAACTAGATAATTAACATATTATCAATTGAAGACTGATTTTCAATTAAATGTATCAAATTATCAAGAAGCAGGTCAAATCAGATATAAGAAGAAATCCTGTGCAGCATTCACTTTGGGATATCCAGTTTTTTTTTTTTTTTTTTTTTTTTGTAACGAAAGTTCCCTAGCACGGAGGTCAAGACGGCCCTCTAACCTCTAACCTTCCTGTTCTCTTAATGAAACTCATTAGGTCTAGGAGAGGTAAATGTTTCAGCTCACTCACGATAGGAGGGCAGACCCCAGCGTATTCAGCCTGCTCCGGACAAAGGCCGGTTAAGCATACAGAGAATTTTCGGTTGTCTCAGGCTCTTCTTCCAGGCAGGACAGACATTCATAACTGTCAACAACTCCCATCCTTGTTAGATGAGCGTGCAATGAGATGTGGCCAGTTATGATGCCAACCAGTTCTCCATTGATTCCTTCCGAGCTCCAAGAGAAACTCAGAAAAATTTTTATTCTTACTTTAAAGCATGTCCGAAAATATATCCAATTTAACTTTTTAATAAACTATACTTATTTTTATTTATTTTTATTTTATATACTTTAGATGAGCTGCGCACTCTTCTATACAAATTGAACGACATCCAGATAACTTTCATTTCCAAAACTACTTGAAATGATCGACATTAATTATGATATGTAAACTGAGGCGACATACAGATTAATCGTATGGCAGCAGGATCATAGACTGGTTACAAGGTGACCCTTTCTTAACTTTAGACATTCTGGTACTGACTGGCTCCACGTTCTCCAGTTCAGAATCAATTCCTAGCCTCGTTTGAACTACTTGACCATGCTAATGGAAATAACAGAACAGTCCGAACTGACTGGTAACTTAGACCTCACCCCATCCTTGTTATTGGATAATAAATTCCTCTTCACAATCATTAAAAAATATCGACGAATAAGGGAGATAAAGCTTTTTGGCACCAACATCAGACTCATTTACTTAATTCTACCATGAAGAACATCGAAGTATTCCATAACCTCTATACTGAGACATACTCGGAACCAACTCCGTCTTATGATATGAATCATCTGGAAGATGATGCAATGATATAAACAATTTCATAAATTCTTGTTTCGAAAAATGAGCATGTAAGTATTTCATAAATTAGTAAATATAGTCAGAGTTTAATTATAGTAGAAGTGAAAACGAACTTTTCAACCCTGCAGAGACTGTTTTTTTGTTTTGTATTTCTTTTATATTTTACCTCCATGAGTTGCATTTAAAGGTCAACTATACTAAAAGTGGTTTTTCAAAATTTATGACCAAAATGGAAAAATTAGATTTAGATTTACATTACAGTAGTTTAATACTTTACTCGGCAATTTTAGTAAAGTAGTTAAGGAATTGTTTTCAACCATCTTTTAATCATTTAATTACACCAATTTTCTTTAATTATTATTTTTTGAACTGCTTTTATCTAGCACAAAGTATTACAGAAGGATTGATATTTTAGTTTTCTACGCATTAATCCATAGCATAGAGAATATTGGTAAAAAAAAATTACTTTAATAAATCCAACATGTTTTTTGTGCATATTTTTAACGATTCCATTAGAAAGGCTATATCTGGAGAAGTGCATATATTTATTATTTTTAAAACAAAACTTGTATCAGTTACTGCGAATACAATCAATATACACATGGGACTGAGATAATTAGAAAATGTTTTAAATCAAGACAATTTTAGTCCTCAAAAACTCACTGGCAGTAAGGGCAAAAGAGGAAAAAGAGATAGGTAAGAAAAAAAGTAATAGTTCTGAGAAAGGGCTTGCATGCACTTTCTTTTCATAACTTACCTGAAGTTATTGTTTTTCGTAAGGGCAGGTTGCTCAAAGATGTTACACTGCTGCTTTCTACTGAAAGGTCAACAGATGGCAGAGGTGTCGGTGTATCGGAATGTGATCGTTCGTGTACAGCTCTACCTGTCCCGCCTAAATATCATTGAAAATGGTTTAGTTGGAATATGAAGAAAGTATAGTTGTGTAAATCGATAATAATTTAGGGTAAAGATATTTTGTTTTGTCAAATAAAGCTAACCTCCATTATTGTTGGAACCCATTCGCCTGTTTGCACCTGGTGATGGTGAAGGGCTCACAGATGAATGCAATGGATGATGTAAACTATGCGGATGTCCTACTAATGGTAATGGTATTGCAGCATGCCGTGGTTGATGTGGCCGCATTTTTGTTTGTTCAGCTAAAGAAAGAATTTTCTTTACTGCTTGAGGTGAAGCTGTCCCAAATTTTGGGCCCGCTATACCGCCCTTCTTCCCTTCACTTGTTGAACTTGTACTACTTGTTGTTGAAAGCGTTGGTGATGGGTGACGCTTTCGAATTGTCACCGAACTCGGAGCTGAACCACCGCCACTAGCACCCCCTCCACCACCACCCCCACCACCACCACTTCCACCGGTACCACTTGGCTCGCATTCTAACGAAAGGGAATGCAATACATCTTCATCGGTTATCACCTGTTAAATGCAAATATATTAAATGAAATACTTCTATTCAATTCCAAAATATGTTTTATCTAATTACTTTCATATTATTCAAATAGGCCTTCACTCTTCGCACCATCTGAGCTTCTTCGAACATTTTCTTTGGATTTGGAGCTGCTGTAGACTTTTTCCGCCTTTTTACTGTTGCTTGGCCGTGTAAATTATAAGGACCAGAAGACACTGACATTTGATTGAGGGCAACCATTGCTGAACTAGGTGGTTGGCCTTTGAACTCGAGCATTGTCAAAAGATCATATGTAGAACTGCACATATGCGTAAGTATTCGAACTTCTTTCGCGATCATTCGCAGCTTTTCGAAATTTATTAGACTTTCAACGCGAGTATCGTTACCCAAATGTATAAATGTGAGGTCTTTTTTCACGACTGGATAAAATGGAATAATGGGATGTTGCGCAAGCAATTCTGCTGACACCAGCTGACGGTATTTGGACATATTTCTTGACGGATCCATGAGATCCTGCAGATCTGCAAACAGTTTTTGGTATTTTGTTGGAAGTTTCTCCCATGTTTGTCTCAGTCTTGACACGGCCGCGTGCCCTAGACCTGATACTATAGCAAACATTGAATTGAAGTTGCGACATTCCTTACAGTGTCCTACAAGTTAGAAATAATGATATAAGGGTTAAGATCGAAATTTTGATGGCGGAAGTAAAATCTAATTGGATTTCAATATTTAAATTGTATATACATTTTTAGAAACTATATCTACATACGTATCTCATTATAATAACTATGAATTCCAGGAAATTATCTCAATACTCACTTGCGATTTTAATGAATTGTTTGACTATTTTCATTCGTCGCACCATATTATGCTCACTGCAAACCTCCATAACAACCCAAAACATTTCTCTATTTACAAGCTCCGCAAATTGCCTCAGCATAGGTATTCCATATTTTGATTTAAGTTCGAAGAGGTCGTCAACGTATTCTGTACTTTCTATTTGTCTGAATATTGCAAAATCCTGAAAAGTTAGCTGAATAGCAACTTCGTTTGCATTCAGTTGCAGAAAATGTACAGTGGATTCACGCACTAATTCTGGTGCGAGCTCATCAGTTACCAACGTTTCTGTAATCCCATTGGTTTTTAAGTAATATCGGGAACATAAACCAATGCGTTCGGCCAAGTTTTGTAATTGTTCAGGTAAACGTTTCTGTTTTATCATCCCACCTTCACCCACTGAAACTTCACACAGTGAGAAATTTGAACTGGTTTCGTGTATACCGAATTCTTGTAAAGCTAACATAACCACCTCATGAGCTGTTGTTTCTTTATTTATAAGCAGGTACTTGCACGTTTGATCTGATTTGTACACTTTAAGAACATGTTCTGGATAATCAGTAGCCCTGGTGTCTTCATAAAATAATGTAGTAAGATCAGGATTACTGTGAGAATGATAAAGTTGACTCGGCTGCTGAATATTGCTTATAACCGTTGCATTATTATTGTTATTACTACTAATGTTATTGTTATTATTTAAGCTATTATTTGTACAACTAGCAGTCGATCCTAAGCCTACTGTTGCACTCGATGTAGTAAAGTGATTATTAGCAGTTGACCCACCACTCGAGGACGATGGATCCTCATCATTGGGATCTACGGCTGAATTCTTTGGTAATAAGTTCATTTTTATGAGAGCCTTTTGAATGCGGCGTTTTGGTCCAAGTGTCATAAAACCGCCCTTATGTGATGAAGATGATGAGGAGGAATTATTTGATGAGATAGATTTTTTACCAGAATTAGCTACATTTGTTCCACTTAGGTCTTTATATGGTGAGTGGCAACAGTCTACTTGATCCTGAGCTAACAGATCAACAGTAGAGAAACGTACAGTTGTTCGATGATCTGCAACTGAGGTAGCTTGCAATTTAACAATATCACTAGCACAGAGGCGTCGTCTATTTTGTCGTGGGCGAGGTGAATTATTGTCGGGGGCTTGTAACATCTCCTTGAA
Organism: Dioctria linearis; assembly: GCA_963930735.1. NCBI lineage: Eukaryota > Metazoa > Arthropoda > Insecta > Diptera > Asilidae > Dioctria > Dioctria linearis. The sequence continues at coordinate 21,071,344 of OZ005741.1, forward strand.
TGTCAGCAAATTGCTTTTCACTGTTATACTTAGATGAGTGGAACTAGTTAGAATTTCCATAGCACGATTTAAAGTAACATGCTCAAAACTTTGTCCATTCACTTCTAAAATTTGATCACCACGTTTCAGACCAACATCTTCTGGCTTCGTTTTTTTATCAACTTTTGATATGAAAATTCCATAACCGCCTCTCTCATATCCTCCAATTATTGTAAAATGAAGATCTTCATCACGAGACGATCGTGCCAAAGTTACATTTCTCGTTCGCGCTTTAGCCGCACAAGCAATATGTAGAAGACGAAGTTGCCCCAACATACATTTCTTCTCTAAACCACTTTCGAATGTTTCTAGGAACTCCATCATTTCGGTATCAGTTTCAAAATCTGTAAAATGATTGTTAACCCACAACAAAATTACTCTTGTGACACGATCACGAATTTCAGATGATGTTGCAGTTGTGTGAAGTGGAGATGTATCCCCATTTTCAAACCACTGTAACAATTGTTTAGCCACTTCTTTTGGATTGTCTATGAATGTTCGATGAGTTAATAAAAAGTCCTCGACATAGGTTGGATCTGTCATTGAATTTTCTTCTATTAATTGCAACAAGAGGCGATCAGATGTGCCTCGAATAATAACATGCCCTCGCCTTAATGTAGCACCAGTTTCTGTGCCAATATGACGTAGTTCAGTTACCATAACAACTCGTCCATCCTCTTCATGTCGTTTTGTATTTTCCTCACCTTGATGTTGTATTCTGTAATAATCTGTCTGAGTTATACATACGAATTGACAATCATCACATTTTGTTCGCATAACCCCACGATGATATAATTTATCCATTGTTGGCAATATACCAAAACTATCGCCAACTTGAAGCTCTTCCTTTTCACCATTACTGTGATCGATTTCGACATGGCCATTGATAAGAACACTCCATGAATCTAACTCTTCACCATCACTCATTACCATGGTTCCAGCTTTTTCAACTACAGCAAATACCATCACAGAACAAAGAGCACGCCTTACAGCTAAGGTCATATTTGTGAAAGCCTTAAGTGTTTGAGTAAAATCCAGTAAAGTTTCAATATCATCTTCAGTTCGATCTGATGGATCCTTTTCAAGGCATTCTCGGACAGCATCGCGAATATTTAAGCTCTAAAATGATAATCATAATCATAGGCATAAAAAACTAAATAAAATTACAATAAAAAATAAGCTATAACTTACATCCATACTTTCGGCAAGGTCCTCTTCATCCGAATCGACTACCGATTCCACTAACCCACTGAGATCTACTTCATCAGCATCCAGTGAGGAACTATGAACTGATGTCATGGTATCACTTCCACTGTAGGCCGAACTAGTATCACTAGAATGGGAGCCTCTATTGCACTTTTGACATAGTTCCGGTCGATTGCCAGGAAACTGTTGCGATAATTGCAATATTCAATAATAATTTCTATTGATTAATATATTAATATTAAAGACTTACCCCTGTGGCATGCCGTAAATGATGCGGATCCATGGCAAATCCACTACTTGCTGGACCTCTATAATTCAAGATTTGACCAGCACTACCTACAGTCGGTGTACTATTTCTATGTTGATGATAGTGAAAATTACTACTATTTATGGAATGCGACAGATGTCCTGCAGCATTGATTGGTGTAGTTGTTGTACTTGATGGTGATGAATTGATTTTGATGCAGGCTGCTACCAATGATGTTGATGATGTTGCAGAAATTACACCTGGAGATATTGTACCACTGCTACTATTACTTACTACTGATGAATTTGTACAGTTTGGTGCTGGAGGTAAACCAGCTGTGCTTGCATTACAGCTACCCCCACCACTTGGGCAATTTGTGCTAGCTAATGGCGGTGGGGTGTGATAATGGTGTGGATTAACAAGATTTGATGATTGTGAGACTTCCGGGTAATCAATCTGAAAATAAAAAAATAAAAAATGTGTGTGTGAGAAAATTTATAGTGGTTAGTCAAAGAAATTAAATAAATAGTAAATATAAAATACCTGAACTGGATATATGTAATGAAACTGTAAATTTTTTTCTTCATTAAATAGAAAAAAAAACAAAACAAAAACAAAGTGAAGGAAAACTACGGTAACGATATTACTTGTCCATACATCCATCCCCAATAGCATTATTTTCACCTTCAGCTTCATAGGTCTCTCAACCGCTGGTTGTTAATAGATGGAAGTGAAAACGAAGTTGATTTCACACCTGTTGCGATACATCGCGTCAAAAATTCATAGATTTTTCCATTAATTCAAATGTGAAATTGAATTAAGAAAAATGTTTACGAAACAATCATCAGATTAGTAGGTAACTCAAATGCACTTGAGAAAATGAAATTAATGCACCACGGTTCACGATAAAATGACAGCAGATGAAAGTTTATCCGAAAGATCAAAGAACCCAATAGAAAGCGTACCAAGAGAAAGGGGAAGAACTATAGGAGAGACCTGAATAATATGCTTTAGGTTTACGTCTAGAAAGAGCATAGGAAATACAATATAAATACTAAAATATTTCCTGAAAACACCTTGAGTATTTTGAGCATACATATAGAACCTATTAGCAAATGCTACCGCCCCGTTAGTTTTCCAATTGCAAATTCAAAATACCAATCTACATGAGAAGATGTAGAAATAACAAAATAGAACGTACAGGACTACGTTGATTTGATCCAGGAGATCACCAAGCTCAACGGTTCAGATGGATCGGGATTGAACTAGCAGTTAAGTACCGAGGTTTAACTATAGCCAGATACTTTTGTGAATTTAAGTGTTTATGTAGGTTCGCATTTAATAACCGTTTGAGTGCTGAACAATTTTCTTCGACTTATGTTAAAAATGCGGAGTATTTCATATCTCCGATTTGGATGAAACCTTCACATTTTGTATGGAATACAAAAATTGTATTTTGTTGTTTCCCCGTACCATTATATTTTTTACATAATTAAGCCGAGCACAGTCGCACAGCTCGGCATAAAAAAGCATCACGGAATTTTACTGTACGGTCGAAAGAATTTTGAATGATGAAATAATGAGTGCGGCTTGCAGCGTGAGAGATTAATTTACAAAGGATCAAAACTGGCACTACTTCAGACCATTGACTATTGCATGTAGCGATAAAGGAGTGAAAGGCATTCGACTTTACGGTAGTGCTCGTGCGAGTCGATATAACCAGTTATTGCCACCTCGCTAATGGGGTTGAAGACTGTTTTGAACAATTTCTAATAAAGCTAAGGTTGTGCGCCAAGCCCTGGCTTAGAGGTGGGAATTGTATTCCATTATACATAGATCTGATATAGAAGTAGAAGAGTGCTTCTTTGGCAACACAGAAAATGTGGAATGTGGATGTTACTGGAAATATTAATGCCAAGAATACATAAAGACAGTGTATCGGAAGTCAGTGCTCCATCAAAGGAACGGGAGTGGTCAAATTATGATTTTGTTTTAAAGAGAATGTTTACAAGATCGTTACTCAATGATCCAATTGGCAATCCCTCTGAAGTCTGCAAGAGTACCAAAGGAGTACGCGAAATCAAGGGTACTGTCATCAGCGAAGCTATCTATGAATAGGGATTGAAAATAACGAAAATTAAAAAGGCAAACGGAGAGATAACAGATCCCTGAGATACGCCGGATTTAAAGAATGAGGTCGTATTGGGCGACCAAATATAAAGCGTTCAATCAAAATGCTTTAAGTTTGGCTAAAATAGCAGGATACGCGGACGAAAAATCTATAGGTCACCGAATTTGCACTCATCAAAATTATGAAGTCTCCAGATGAGTGTCCAATCCCGAAGACAAATTGGCGATCGTTGATGAGTTGCATGGTTTCTAGAAACTTCATCAATTTGGAATTAATGATAGACTCAAAAGCCTTCGAAAGAATCGTCGTGAGTGCAGTTGGTCGATAATTTGAGTGATGGCTGCCCCTACTTTTTTTGGGAATAGACTAAATGTGGACTAATTTCCAAGCATTAGGAAAATTACCAGTCGAAGAAGACAAGTAGAATATTGCCTTACTTTGTGCATACGGTCACTTTAAAAAATCATATCTTCAAAACGAGGCCGAACACCACCATAATCTTAAGATAAATGATCTAAGACTAAAAATGATGACTTAATTGAATTTTGACAGCGAAAGAGGCCGACGGGCGACGACGGCAACTGCAGATTCCTATTAATACAAGTTTCATAAAACGTTCCTGTAGAAAATTGTTCCTATTGCTGCAATAGTCTGCCTTTTGCCGTCGCCGTTGCAATTGTGCTAAGGCCTAAAGTTTGTTGAATAAGTGAATCAACAAAGTCTTTTTGACAGAGAGAGCTGCATAATTAAAGTAGGTTACTGACCCAGTGTTATACTCGTATTGTCTGTATTCGTCGTTTTTATGTAATCCTTAAGATAAAAGTCTCCCAAAATTGTGGACAACAGAGTTTATAAGAATCCAGCTGGAAATGGAACAGTCCAAAAACTAAAGAGCGCTGCTATGGAAGCTCGCTTTTCGTACCTATAGTATCTGCATATATTTTTTACCATTACGAGTCCGCTGAGGATAGCACAGCCTTCCATTTGATTTCTTATAGGCCTGGCCCACACGCTTCAACATTCAAGTGTTTTCGTAAATGAATGGGTAGGGGGGGGGGGCTACTCCCTTGAGTGCCTCTCATCAAAGAAAAGACTTGAATGTTGAAGGGTGTGGGCCAGCGCACAGGAGTGCTCCTGAAAGTATTTTGGAGTGACAATTCGAAGCATAGGAGAGCTTTTCAGAATACATATCTACAATACAGAAAAATTAGTCTTGCTGAATAAATTCTGGCAAGGCATTAGAGGAGATTTTTATACCCTAGATGAAATCTATAGGGTATGATGGTAGGGCAAAATGGATTGGACACCCGTGCATAACATTAAAAGTTATTTTGCTTTTTGCATGTCCGTCTGTCCTTCAGTCAGTCAGTCCGTCCGTCTGTCTGTCTGTCTGTCTATCTATCTGTGCGCACGATAACTCGAAAGCGCGTGCAATTAGAGAGCTGAATTTTTGTACACGGACTTTAAGAGAAAAAAGTAAAATTAGGATCGAAAATGAGACATATCGGGCAACTCTTTCGTGGGGTTGCCATACAAAGATTTCGTTTTCCACTATATATTTGGACCCTGAAAACGCGTCAACATAGAGAGCTGAAATTTTGTGCATGGTGTTTTCATGGTAATAGCAAGAAAAAATCAAATCGGGCAACGCCTTCTTGGTGTTGCCATATACGTTACGTATACTGTGAAAACGATCAGTACCTACTAGACATTTTTATTGTACTAAAACCTTTTTCAGAATACGAAATGCTCTAGAAATAAATTCGTTATAGTCATTTTTTCTGTCCGACGAACAGTTCTAGAAATATATGCGAAAAACCACTTCAAAAATCAAGCTTGCACAAATGGGTGACCATTCATATGGGCATTCATCTAGGGTATCAAAAGAATTGGTCTTAGACCAATTCTAGCTTTTTTACTTGTTCAGAATATGTATCTGCAGTCCACGAAATCTGCCCCGACTTGCTGACATAAACAAAGGGTATAGGTACTCCACTGACTTATAAAATGTACTGAGCACATTGTATAAAGAGTAACAAGGTAGGTTCCACTCAGTATGAGCGGAACATTTCTTCTTTTTCCATTGCTTGAAATAATTTTGACAGCCGTGAGGATATCGTAAGCAAATAAATTGAGTTGAATTTTTAATTGCACATTTAATAGAAAGTTAAGCTAACGAAATATTTTACATTGCTTAATTGTGCATAAAAGTTGCCATACAGTCTTGAAAATGTTTCACGTAGTGACGTTTTGCCACAGATGGAACCTACCTTGTTACTTTTTATACCAATGGCATAAGTTTTATAGTTTTCTCTTTCGCACGGCAGAGTTGGAGCTAACAACAAAAAATATCGCTTTTTGAACGTGTTCTTAGCCATTTGTTTTTTTTTGTGTTGGCAATCACCGCAGGAAGAATTAGGTAAATATAAGGTTTCTTCGATGAAAACGCCGTGTAAATTTCCCCTACCCCCAAATTTACCCGGGGTTTTGTGCCTTCATCAAACAAGTTTTTAAAACACCGGGTAAATCTAGTGTAATGACATTTCTCTGAGAGTTCTCCTGAGTATAACTATTTGTAAAAAGTTATTTATACAATGGGTGAAGACAAATAAAATGTGCTCTAGCTATTTATCCATTTCTTTTCTTCTAATTTTTGCTTATTTTTGCTCAAGAAGTAATTTATATACCCCAATCAGCAACAAATTGCAAGTGACAGTTCTCAAGTGACAAATGTCAATCCATTACCCCAAGACATTTTTAGTGTAAGCTCCGGGTAGCCCAGGTTTTTCAAAAAACAAGAGTCTAGCCCGGTGTAGCCCTTGGTTTACCCGGGGTTTTCATCAAACAGATCTATAGTGTTTACCCAAGGTATATATGTAGAATACAAGTATTCTCACTAAATTTTTGACATATTACAGCTGATGTGTCGTGACGTCACGTCGTTCTAGGAAAAAATTGAGGCTTCCCTCATCACTGACTTATAACAATGGATTGAGCGATTTGCTATTTCATGTGCTACAAAAAATATTGTGTTATATCACCGTTAGAGCACCCTTTGAAACGATTACATAAAAAACATGTAAAAATCAACCAATCAGATGAAATTTTACACCCGTAAATCGAATTTAATTAAGAAAATGTATTTTCTTGTGCCCAAGTGATATTTTAATCGCTTATAAGGAATTAAACTCATTCCGACTTTAATTTTCATAAGTTATTCTTAAATGAATCCTGCTTATGGGCAAGAGAGACGGAGCATGTAAACACTATCTTTACCTTATTCCTTCTGAGGTGATTGCATCTATAGCCAACATAAAAACATCAAATGGCATAAGCAAACGTTCCAGAATGCAATGTTTTGTGTTGGTAGTTCCAACTCTGCCATAGGGCGAAAGAGAGAACTATAAAACTTGTGCCATGCTTTCGTATAGGAAAATGACAATACGCTCGGTCCATTGTTATAAGTCAGTGAGGCTGACACAACGCCAGAAGAAATGAATGAAAACTGAATCGGCCACCATTAAAGTGAATAAAAATTCTACCGAAACATTTTCTGTAAACTTCTAAAAAAAAAAATCTTATTGCATATTTACGTGTCTATGCTCATAAAAGTTGTCTCCAAAAATGCGTATAAATTCTAAGAAAAAAATTCCAGTAAATTTCTAAGAAAAAATTGAGGGCTTCCTAGATCAGGGGTCGGATTCACTAACTCTCCGATTAAAAATGCCCAATTGTCCATTCCCCATTCACGAACATAGTTTGATTTGAGAATAAAGGCCGAAATACAATGATGCCGACATGGCAATTACGACGACACTGTCGACGTAAATGTCGCCGAAATTAACCCAATGACACCAACAAATCAAGATGTGCAGGTGGTAAAATTTTTTGTTGAAATTTATTAACAAAATGGGAAAGTTATAAAGAAAAAGTTGCAACAATGATGATCGAAAGAAGTTTTTTGCTCATTACTCTCAGCTATCAATCAAAATCAAATTACGACGACAACGACAACAAAAGTTGAATTATTCCCAACTCTGGTTACGGCGACTAATTCGGTCGGCACCATTGGGTAGAGTACAGCAACATGGTATTGCCATCAGGTCAACATTACATTTGTCGTCGTAAATGTCGTGTCGGCATCATTGTATTTCGGCCTTTAAGGCCAATTCAGAATCGGCGCAGCATGCAGCAGCTATGATGCAAGATTTGATATCATGGGATCATATGGCGCAATTCCCAATCGACGCATACTGCGACAGTTCTGCCAACATACTGAGGCAAAAAAGAAATTTCAAATCTTATTTATCTCTCATATTTTCTCCGGTACTATTTTTTTAAAGAAAAACGACTAAATTAAAATTATGCACAAAAGAAAAACTCAGAGTTAAGGTGTTATGTTTGTAAATAAATGTGAATTATAAAAAAAGTTATCATTAAATAGTTTCCTATACTGCTTGCTGCGCCGATTGTTAATCTTTGCAGCATGCATCATGATGCATGCTGCGGTGATGTATGCTGCGTCGATTCTGAGTGAAAAAAGATTGCAATTCCGACCGGCAAGGCAAGAACGCTGTTTTCAGTAAATTCCAAATTATTTCACATTTTACGGGTGACAGCTCGGAATTCAATAATTTTTTAATTTTATGTTATTAAAAGTGTTGTACATAATAAAAATGAGGAAAAAAAAATGCCTATATTTTTAAACTTTTATAATTAGTTGATTTTAATTACTTACTTTGGTGAATTTAATTTGAAAATTCCTAGGTGCAAAATACAACAAAAACAGATAATTTTCTCAGTTGAGAATTCTTCTTCTTACATTTCCGGAGAATTTGAGAAAAGGAGTAGAGAATTCAGCAATTCTCAAATCAAATTCGCCGAGCTACAGAATTCCAAGTGAAGAATTAAATGTGAAAGCAACTCTCATTTCCCAAATTTCCCAATTCTCCGTGTTACAGAATCCGACCCCAGGCCGACGTATCGTTGATTTTATATTGTACAAACGCATTGCATTGGTAAAAGATAGAAACTTGGATGTGAGCCTGAACATTAGGAACATTTTCTGTTAATAACATTTCTTAGCTACAATTTCCGTCGTAGCTAACTAACTTGGTTACCAGAAATATGGATTAGACTCTAATAGATAAAATCTAAAGGATATACTAAGTTTGTCATTTCGTTTATAACGCACAGAAATAATGATGGTGGAGCAAAATAGATTGGACCCCACGCCTTATATTAAAAGTTATTTTGATTTTTGCATGTCCGTCTGTCCATCCGTGTCGGGGGGGGCAATATCAATCGTTTAGGAGTTACAGGGTGATTCATAAAAAAAGCTAGGTTTTCACAAAACACCCTGTATATTAAAAACTACAGGGCGTATGGTCACAGTTAAGGGCTTACTGTATGCAGAACTTCATGGCCTTTCCAACGACAGCTCAATTAGTCCCATACCCCTCTCCCCTCAGAAGTTATGAGGGTCTAAACTAAAAATTTCGGATTTTCTTTCCTTTTTTTTACTTTGACCTCTATTATTTTTGCAAAATGGTCGTTAACATAACTTTTTTTTATAAAAACTGTAAACTGAAGACTCTCCTCTTTAAGTTGACCTATTACACCCAATGTGCTATCTGCAGCCCTTTAAGAGTTATTAGCTCTAAACCTATTCTCAAACCTATTTTCAAAACTATTCTCAACGATAATTTGTTCCCTTAGCACGTCATTTTGAAAAATATCGTCTTTTTTCGGTGTGACCTGAATACGTTATGAGTTAATAACTGTTTAACGGCTACAGTTAACACATAGGTTGTACTAGGTCAACATAAAGAGGAGAGTCTGCAGCTTACAGTTTTTATAAAAAAAAGTTATGTTAACGACCTTTTTGCAAAAATAATAGAGGTCAAAGTAAAAAAAAAAGGAAAGAAAATCCGAAATTTTTAGTTTAGACCTTTAGACCTAAACGGTTGATATTGCCCCCCCCCCCCTGCCATACAATTTTTGGTTCGTCTAGGTGAGTACTATCACCTCCCGCTCTATGGACCTGCTAAGGGGAAACACCCTGTATATTTGGACACTGTCGGAAAACGCGTTAACATAGAGTGCTGAAATTTCGTACACAGCGTTTTCATATAAATAGTAAATATAATTCCAAAATTGGGCTAAATCGGGTAACTGCTTCTTGGTGTTGCCATATAAAAATTTGGTATATTCACACGGTTAAAAATTTAGGTATAAAAGATAAAAAAAATCGATAAATTTCAGGTTATAAAATCTCTGGAAAGAATAAAAGTAATAAAGGGCCACTATATTCGCAGCTTTTATAACAGTAAAGGCCCACATTCATACTAAGATATTATTAAAATCCCAAAATATAAGACTTTTTTCTTAAATTCATATTATTATTTATAGCTTGTAAAAAGAAACCTTGAATTAAAATAATACGCAAAATTATAGTTGCGGTGCATACACTAAAATTATAAATTTCGTATGTCAAATTTATACAGCTGGTGTAAGAATTATTCAGTTTTTTTCTTTTTAATGAATTGCACCTCCACTGAATTGATCCAGTGTCATTTCTTGGAATTTTCGCTCACTGGCTAACTGTACTTGATAGTTTGAATTATCCAATTCTGGTATAAAGTTGGATTATGGATTATTAATTTAATAAAATTATGTTATTATTTTTAAAAAAATATTTCAGTATAATGGGAAAATCGTCAAATTAATCTCATTCGATGTACGGTTCGCTTCAAGTACAGATCAATATAAAAATTGAAATAGGTACAAGTAAAGTGAGTGTATACGAAAATTCAAAGTGGTTTCCTCATAATAATTTGCTGCGGATCATCACCTGGAATTGTAGAGGTTGTTAAATATCCAAACTCAAGTGAAAATTCAGAGTTAAATTACGATGACTTCGTTTACTCAGGTGTGATGTAGATATTTGAAATTGTTCTAGAATAAAACTGTATTAATGACTTGCACTCTATTGATTCAACGTAATAAAATCTGTCATAAAATACTGTAATTTTTGCGTATTATTACATGTGTATAGTTAAGTTAAAACCAGTTTTTCGAAGCAAAAAATAACCTTAACTTTATTTCCACAAACTAAACTCTGCAGTATTACTTGACTCGGGCATCGCTTTCGACGAAATTGATGGTTTCAGTAATTTTAAGGGTGCACCGGTCCCAGAAAACATATTCATCAAAAATATGTTAAGCAATATTATATGCACCCAGACTTTTATCTCAACATTAAACAATTTTTACTTTTTAAAAAGTTTCGTTTAGTTAAAAAAAAATTATAGATTTTTCTACAAATGTCCGTGAGTCTGAGGTAAGCAAAGTAGATGAAATTTCGACCCCTGGAGTGCATATAGCAACCACGGTTAAGAGAACATACGCTTGTGTTGGACCATCATTAATCTGAACTTCCGAAAAAAGCTTTTATTATAGTATTTTTATGCTTTATCTGCTATGTGTGTGTTTGTTATTTCTGAAAATTTTAGGGACTTAAGGCATTCATTTTAAAGAAAGCTTGTGGAGCAGAAATAACTTCGGGACACGAAGCGACTGGAGTACTTCCAATAAGGCAAGAAGGACTATAATTTCGACCAAAACATGCTATATTGAGGAGTCATTTGGAGACAAACCTACACATGAAGTACAGGCAGCAGCCGCTAAGGCTTGTGTTGCACTTTTTCCATGCCTAAAATCAGCCGATATAAATGAACTGGTAATGCTTGAATTTTTTTATTTAGGAACTGGAATGGCTTAAGTCTGTTATTTTTTAATTCTATTGCAGGAGCTTCTAGCAAACAACAAAAACTGCAGTTTTCTACAAATAAAGCTGAAGAATAATCGGGTTAAGTGTCGAAAACTGGAAAATGAATTTGGCAAATCTAATGCGAGTCTCGATGTTAATTTAAATGAATCCGATAATCAAGTGTATTTGCTAGTTTCGATTATTTTCACAATGCATATGGAATAGAATATTCGTTTAATGACAAAATGCAGCTTGTAAATCTATCTAGTATTAAAATTAATTAAACTTTTTGTAAGGCAGCATCATCAAGAAAAACTAACAAAACTTATACCATAAAGAAAACAGTAAAAAAAAACCCAAGTTTTGTGTTATGTTAAAAATGAAAGGCTGACCTAAAAAATCATATTTTCACCAAAGTTTTGGGAAGTGAATTTTTATTTATCCATTTACTGTTTCTCATTGTATTATCGTAAAAAATCAGTAAAAATTAAAATCGCACAAGGTCTTTTATTGGTTCTTATTTGTTTTAGATGCTACGTACTCGTATACAGGTTGATTCATATGGAGATGCTAATTTTCACAGGGTGATAGCAGGGCGCGAGATAAACCAAAAAGGCAGGTGGCGGGGGAAGGTAAATTGTGTCGCTTGGGAAATAGGAGGGGCTTTTTGATTTTAGGATTTGCTTATAATAATAATATTGCGGTGTATTAAGGTAAACAAATAAGGAAATCTAAAATCACACAAACCTTCCTATCATCTAAACGACGCATTTTGTCCCCCACCTCCTCTCTTCCACCTATCTATATCTAGAACAATTTCTCGTTAATACAATCAACCTTATTTATTTATTAAATTTATCCCATTTTTTGATACAATTAATACCATAATTTTATTGATAAGTGCAATATGTTTTAATATGAACTTAATAAAAACATCTTTTAGAACGAATCAATATGTAATATGGAATAGATTTTATACCAATATATATATAAACTGACTTTATATATATTGAGATAAATATAATATTCGGTTTTATAAACCTTTATAAGCAAGCACTTTATTACATTAACATATAAGAATTCGTAGTGGATTTATATACATATATTTATATATTAATTTAATACCAACATTTTTAACCGTGTACGTATACTGTGAAAACGATCAGTCCTAGACGTTTCTATTGTACTGAAAAGTTTTTTAGAATATGAAATCCTATGAAATTGATTATAACAGTTTTTACAGTACGACAAATCGTTCTTGAAATAAATGCGAAAAACCATTTCAAAAATCAAACTTGCACAGACCATAAGAATTGGTCTTAGACCAATTTTTACTTGTTCTGATATGCGTTCTTCATCTGTATTTTTACATTATTTGTGCTATTAACGTTTGTATTTAGTTCAATAATTGATTTTTATTAGTTTTAAAGTACACAATATACAAATAGATTAATATCGAAATCTTTCTAGTCAAAATCACTTTAAACTTATACTTACATATATACAATTTTAGCAAAAAGTGAGTGATAACCCATAATAAAAAAAAAGCACAATCAATAGCAACAAAATACCAGAAAGCGATGCTATATTCAATCATTTTCCACTGAAATTAATTTACCTGCTCACTCATTCATAATGTTTCCAGCTTTTCGAAGCTACATATTTCCTACAATGGAACATACATATTTTATGATGTGAGCATGTTCATACCGAACGGAGAGAGAGCTAATTAATCATATTCAAAAACCCAACATAACATCACCATGTCAAAGGCAAAATTCATAAGTGAATCAAATTTCTATATTCTGTGATGTTCCCATATTACTCGCAACCCCAGTTCTCTTCCTCTTGTTTCATTTACGTATAGAATAACGAGATAGTTAGAAATGTTATTATAGTTAACGTAATTTTTGAATAATGAAGTTTCAGTAGAGCTTTTACCTATTACAAAGTTATGTCTATATAGAAACCTTAAACTAAACCAAAAATAGTTTTCAAAGCGATTGATATAACAATGCTCTATGTACTACATGATGTGTGTATTGTATAGATACGAAAAACATTGTTGAATACAAGGCCAACTACAAAATAAGTTATAAGTACCTACATAACAAAAATACAAAAATATTAGAAATTGTCTTCATAATAATACAACAGAAACGTATAGTACCTACTTATCTATGCAGGATGTCCAGTTTCAAGCAACCGACCGGGTGTCCAGTGATAATTCTGAAATACACGTTACGTTTTATCGTGGGTACATTTTACTTACGCCAATACACGAAAACTCTTCGAAAAAGTCCCGAAAAAACGAATCGATATCGAGTCGTAATCTCAATTCGAATTAAGGTTCCTTTTCCTTCGTTTTCAGCTCGCGATCGAGTCGAGAACGGCTTGGATTGAACAAATTGCTTTCGATTCGATCTTTTATCATAATGTTTGCTGGGTATAAGAACATGTTCATCCATATACTCGTAAATCACAGTATTTATAACAACACCATCTGAAAAATGATTGCACTTGCACTGTTGGATATGTTTAACTTGTCCCTGCAAACATTTTAGCGAAGAGCTCGCTTTCTCGAAGTAATCTCAAAATGGGAAATTCGAATTTCCCTCGAAATTCCTTCGTTTTTTTGATTCCCTGAATACCTATCTCGAGTTAATAAATCGAGAATTATAACCCTATTACAAGGCTAGTAATCTGTGTTGTCTATTATTATATTATTATTAGAGTTATAAATACGAAATTATTAAATTAATATATGATTATTTTTTAATCTTCCTATTATAATTTCCTTCAAAAGAAACTGAAACTGACCGTTAAAGCTAAGCTATACGGCGAGAGACCTTGACCTCCAGACAGAGACCAAGTTTTTGGAGATTTCCAGAGACTCACTTCGGAGACGCAAAAAATTCAAAAGAGAGAGAGAGAGAGATTTTGTTGGTCTTCGGCAGTGTTGGGCCTAATCTGATTGCAGTGTAATTTAATTAATAATTCCATTACAGTTTAGTCAAATTACAAAGTAATCTAATTAAATTGTATTCGATTACATATCAATCAGATTACTTATGAGAGAATATGTAATCTATCAAATGTGTAATCTGTTACAATATAATTAGATTATTTTGTAATCTAATTACATTGTAACAGATTACTTTGTAGATTACTTAAAAGTAATTAATAATATAATGAAATGAATTGAAAGAAAATAGTACTGTTCTCATACGAAATTAGTTTTAGGGAGTTTTATTAAATGTAATCACATTAATTAGATTAACATGGAGTGGGATTAACTTGTAATCGATTAATGTGTAATCAGATTAACTTGTAATCACATTACACGTTAATCGATTACATTATGTAATTATGGAAATGGATTACATTAGTAATCTGTTACAAAGTAATCTGATTACAGATTACATGGTTAATTGTAATTGTTAATCATTAATCAGATTACATTTTGCCCAACACTGGTCTTCGGTCTCCCGTCTAGTATTTTAAAACAAGCATGTTCCACCAGGTTCTGTCTCCGGTCTCTGAAGTTCTTCCAATTTCGTGTATACACTTCGGAGAATTATCTCAGGAGAATTTTTTCTTATGGGCTCCATAGACCTAATTTTATTTATCTCTCTGAGACCAGAGACTAAAAGTCTCTCACCGCTGTGCGTGATGGCAGTACGAATATTTTTTTGTAGGCTTTCATAAAAGATACTATATTAAATCTCGTGAACTAGCCAGGGTATCCGGTTTCAAGGGATCAACCGGGTGTCCAGTGATAGTCTCGATCGATGGGCTGAACAAAAAATGTGATTTGTGTAATACTGACCGTTTCCGCGTTGTGGCGCTGCATACGGTTTTCGGAAAGTAAAGCATTGGAAAGAGGATACACTGCTTCACCCATTGAAATTTGGATCGTCGCTCTGCTTCCAACCAGTGAGTAGAAATTAGCTGCCAAAGTCGAAACTTAAATCTTTACATTTTTTTTTAATTTAAAATGCTTGCATTTCCATAAAATGCGTTAAAAATTGTCTTACTACAAGTTGAAAAGTCCAGATTGTTTTCTAAAAAATTTTGAAAGCCATTAACAACCTACCTGCTTAAGGACATTTAAAATCATTCTAGGGTCAACTTCACCACACGCTACAATGCAGCCAATGGTCAGTGTTACTTACACCCCCTCCCCAAATATAATTTTTTATTCAGCTAATGGAGAATATCACTCGACACCCGGTTAGTCGCTTGAAACATACCACTCCGTATATGACCTTTAAAAAGTTTTTAGCAGGACACAAATGCTCTTGATGATACCTACGTGTTACGCTTTTTTCGAGAAAAGGGATTAGAGTTTTATTGCAATCGAGATACGTGTATCTAAGGATATTTACATATCCATAGAATCATATATATATATATATATATAGAACGTGCATATACTCGTAAAATACAGAAACAATAAATAAATAAAGGTTTTAATTCTAATCATTTTGTGCATATTTATTTTTGAATGATTTTTATGAAAACTTGATATCTAAACCCAATCGGTTTAAATTATATTCAAAAATTCGGCGAACTTAATTGGGTATCAATTTCATCAAACGTAAAAATATGTATCCCTCTTTTGATATGAGAAAAATCCCATTTTAGCTACATATGATCTATAAAAAAAACTTCAAAAAATCAATCCTGTGGCTTCAGTACTTCTTTTATTTTCTCCGAAACGAAATGTGAATGTACATCTACGCTCCATCCCTTTGTTATAAAGGTGTAAAAGTATTACAGATACAAGTCACCTCCTACCCTTCCGCACTGTTACTGTTAGCCACATTTATAATCCTCGCATCTAATGGGATTTCTAAGCTTTTTAAGAATGGAAAATCAATAAAAAAAATTTTAACAGAGCATTGATCTTTTTTCATTCCCCATCTGTTCAGAGTTTTGTATTGAAAAGCATAATTTATCTACGAGTAGAAGTAAATCTGCTACAATCTTTCAACTTAAAATTCATGTAAACTAATTTAATATTAAAGTTGAATCTTGTTATACAATCTTCCATAAACCTTATCCGATTACATCTATAAATCTGTAAGTGCATATATGAGCGCCGCAAGATCCTGAAGTATCTCTATTAAATTTATATAAAGAAAACAAAAACTTGTGGACCCAGAATAGAACCCTGTAAATATCCATCTCTAACTGGGAGGGGAAAAACAATGAATTGAGAACTTTTATTTTTGGCTTATTAAGTTTATATCGAGAAGTCGAATGAATAGCACAATAATAGAAGATTAACTCTCACATTCTGCAGAAAAATTTCGCAGCTGTGTTAAATTTACGTAAAATGTTAAACAAGTAAATTTGCTTAATAGTGCTGTTAAATTTTGTAAATTTTCTAACTAAAAATTTTATTAAAGCTGACATTAATTAAAATTTGTAGCATGGCATTATCAATCTATAGTGCGCATGAACAGTATTGCCAGACGTATGTACATACAGTTAAACGAACATGAAAAAACTAAATGGCTTTTATTGTTATATACAACAACAAGTAATCTGATACGCATTGATAGGTTATTCTGCGACAATCAAAAAATCATTAGAGTGACAAGGACGAATGTATTCTTCATATTTGATGCATTACCCTGTACCTTTTGATTGATACACGCGCTATGAAGATGATTTAAAATTTATTAGATAGATAATTGTTGAAGCTTTCTAGTACTTGTGTTTATGTAAATGAGATATTTAAAAAAAAAATCGTTTTCAACATTTGACTGGAGAGTGATGCTACAGTGACATCGTACAAAAAGTGCCGATAAGACAAAATTTTAATATAACCAAAAGTATGGATTAGATTTGATTAGATTTGTGAAGGGGTGTATAGGCGTTAGCCTCGCAATCATTGCGACCTGAAAGATTTATTGTGAGTCCCCGTTGAATTTGCTCCATTTATAGGTTTGGACTGTTAATAAAGTCTAGAACCATTCTGGGCTTGGGGTTCCATACGTAGCTTGGTGGAGGAAAAGCATGTTCAAGGTGGAGTAATCTTCGCAGTTGCAGAGCAAGTGCTCCGAGGTTTCGTGAGCATCCTGACAGAAGCGGCAGGATGAAGTCTCAGCCAAACCCAGCTTGTTTAGGTGATACCTCAAGGGGCAAGGGCCTGAGAAGAGCTTAGTGATCATTTTGAGCTCTGTTCTTCTAAGGAGTAGGAGTTCTATTGTTTTTCCGCCAGAGATGTCGATAAACTTTTTTGCCTGACGAAGTCCTTGTAGCCTTTCCCAATACAGGGATTTTTGTTTATTCTCCCAGTTATTTGGGGTAGCTTCGAGGTAACACTTTGAAGTGCCACAAAATGGCTCTGGTCCGACAAACTTAGTTTCCGCTCCTCTTTTGGCTAGGCCATCCGCAATTTCATTGCTTTTGTGGCCCTCATGTCCAGGTACCCACATGAGAATAACTTTGTTTCTCCTTGATAGATTTTTGAGGGTTTGTAGACATTCCCAGACTATCCCTGACTTGACAGTGTAGGACTTTAAGGCCTTGAGGGCAGCTTGACTGTCCGAGAGGATATTAATGGTTGAGCCATTTATGGCTCTTTTATTGCAGGTATTGGCGCATTCTTCTATGGACAATACCTCGGCTTGGAATACGGTAGGGGTAGAGCCTAGAGCCTTTGATATATGGCATCTGGGGCCGTATACACCCAATCCGACCCCGCTGTTTGTTTTCGAGCCGTCTGTATACCACACCATCGATCCTTGTTGGAAGGACGGTTTAGTGGAGCGCCATTGTTGTCGGTCTCCAAGAACCACTTGGAATGGTCTTACAAAATCTACTCTGGGTGTGATTATATCAGATATTGTCGTCACTTGCTCGAAGCATATCTGTTTTAAGATACTTAAATGACCAACCAGATCGCCTGGCTTTAACTGTTTCTCCGTTTGTACTCTAATAGCACTGGAGATCGCTTCCTTTTTCACCTGCAAATGAAGGGGTGCAAGGTTTAATAAGGCTTCCATGGCTGCTGTAGGACAGGTTCTAATGGCACCAGTTGTTCCTAGACAGGCAAGCCGCTGGGTTTTTTGAAGCAGAGCCTCAGCCGTCTTTTGATTAGTTTTTGGCCACCATGCGAGGGCCGCATAGGTGACCATGAGTCTAACAACCGTGGTGTATGTCCAGTACATCATTTTTGGGTTCAGACCCCATGTTCTGCCAATGAAGCGACGACACGTGTAGAGAGATCGCATCGCTCTATCCGTCACTCTGGACAGATGCGAATTCCAGGAAAGTTTCTTATCTAGGGTTATCCCCAGATATTTGACTTCGTCTGAAAATATCAATTCCGTATTATCAAGAAGAGGAGCCGTTAGTGAAAGCTTCGATCTTCTTGTGAACGGAACGATAACCGTTTTGTTGGGGTTTATGCTAAGGCCTTTGTTTAAACACCACGTGCGGACTTTGGAGAGGGCTATTTGCATGAGGCCGGATATGACTTGATCATTCTTGCCCCGTATTGTAACTACTAGGTCATCCGCGTAGCCTTGAACATTAAAACCTGAACTGGTCAACTTCTCTAGCAGATCATCAATCACGATCGACCATAAGAGTGGAGAGAGAACTCCTCCTTGTGGGCAGCCTTTTGCTGCGGTGATCGTGACTGAGCAGTTCCCTAGAGATGTGGTTATCCTCCTGCTTCTAAGCATGTAGTCTATCCAGTTTACCGTGGAGGGTTCAAAGCCTTTATCCTCGGCAGCTGATTTAATTGCATCGAAGGAGGTATTATCGAAGGATCCTTTTATGTCCGCAAATGCACATAAAGCCACCTCTTTTGCTTCGAGCGCTTTTTCGAGGTATGGATACTCACTCTCATGTGGAGTGCATCTATAATTTAAAAAAAAAGAGGATCTAACAATATGTTCTCAATTCTTGCTAATCCCTTTAAAATACAGAAAGTTCAACTAACTTTGAGCTACTGGATAGGTCTAGGTTCAAGAAAAAACAAATTACAGGTGGTATAGGGAGTAAACACTAGCGGTTTGAGAGCTTCGATGGATCATCGAGCTTTTCTTATCTGTTTTTTTTTTTTATGAATTACCCTATAGCACTTCAGCGATGCAACCCATAATGGTTTTTTGAAAATTATTTAATAGATAATCGTTGGAATTGAAACCTTGCAATGCTTCAAATTGATTGTCTCCTCTTCCCGATCGTTTGAAGTTAGTGCGAAAATGCTTTTGTCATATAGCTCCACTTGTATCATTTTGAACAGTTTTGCTCACTCTCCGTCGCTAAAAGTTCTGCAACTACTTCAGTACTTATATACAAGTACATATTTACAAGGAGTTCAAGGGATAAGAGCATAGACAAGCTAATACCATACAAAGGGAAGTAGAGCAACCAGTAATGCCTAGCTTAAATATAAAATCAACGATGCCTCGACCTTATGTAGGGTAGACTGCAATTTTCTTAGAAATTTACTGGAAATTTTGTGCTTGGGCCACTAACAATTTTTATGAGGATACACGCGTAGATGAGCAATAAAAACTCATTTCTTAGAAATTTCCACAAAATGTTTCGGCAGAATTTTTCGCCCTCCAAACATGAATATAAATTATAAAGAAATAAGTAAAAAAGCTAGAATTGGTCTAAAAGATCAACTCTTATGATACTCTAGACTATATGAATGCCCGTATGAAATTTCGTATGATCACCCATCTGTGCAAGTTTGATTTTTGAAATGGTTTTTCGTTTATATTTCTAGAACGGTTCGTCGGACAGAAAAATTATTATAACAAATTTTATAGGATTTCGTATTCTAAAGAAGTTTTTAGTACAATAAAAATGTCTAAGACTGATCGTTTTCACAGTATACGTAAAAACCCTAAATTTTTGTATGGCAACACCAAGAAGAAGGAGTTGCCCGATCTAGTCCATTTTTGAAATTTTATTTGCTATTACTATGAAAACACCATATACCAAATTTCAGATCTCTATGTCAACGCGTTCTCAGACAGTGTCCTAATATATAGTGGAAAACGAAATTTTTGTATGGCAACCCAACGAAGTAGTTATCTGATTTGTTTCATTTTCTAATTTAATTTTACTTTTTTTTTTAAGTCAGTGTGTACAAAATTTCAGATCTCTAAGTATACGCATTCTCGAGTTATCGTGTGCACAGACAGACAGACGGACGGACATGCAAAAATCCAAATAACTTTTAATATTATGCGTGGGTGTCCAATCCATTTTGCTCTATCATCATTATTTCTGTGCGTTACAAACGGAATGACAAACTTAGTATACCTTATAGATTTAATCTAGGGTATACAAATTTCAGTAAATTTCTAAGAAAAACTTGAAGTCTTCCCTACATCAGGGCGATGTACTGTTGATTTTATATGAGGGCGAGGCATTACTGCCTTACCCTTTGGTTACGTCTGCTGAAGTAGCGCTACTGCGTTGTATTGCAGCAACTAAGTCAAGCTTCGTTTCGCAGTCATTAGATAGTTCTATAAACAAGATTATAAGCAGTGTTGGGCGTAATCTGATTGCAGTGTAATTTAATTAATAATTCCATTACAATTAGTCAAATTACAAAGTAATCTAATTAAAATGTATTCGATTAC
This sequence comes from Dioctria linearis, assembly GCA_963930735.1. Taxonomy (NCBI): domain Eukaryota; kingdom Metazoa; phylum Arthropoda; class Insecta; order Diptera; family Asilidae; genus Dioctria; species Dioctria linearis. Next base: position 21,092,364 of record OZ005741.1, read on the forward strand.
ATATCAATCAGATTACTTATGAGAGAATATGTAATCTATCAAATGTGTAATCTGTTACAATATAATTAGATTATTTTGTAATCTAATTACATTGTAACAGATTACTTTGTAGATTACTTAAAAGTAATTAATAATATTATGAAATGAATTGAAAGAAAATAGTATTGTTCTCGTACGAAATTAGTTTTAGGGAGTTTTATGAAGAATTAGAATACAAATATCTTAAATATCTTAAATGTAATCACATTAATTAGATTAACATGGAGTGGGATTAACTTGTAATCGATTAATGTGTAATCAGATTAACTTGTAATCACATTACACGTTAATCGATTACATTATGTAATTATGGAAATGGATTACATTAGTAATCTGTTACAAAGTAATCTGATTACAGATTACATGGTTAATTGTAATTGTTAATCATTAATCAGATTACATTTTGCCCAACACTGATTATAAGTTACATTAGCTATCACTGCCGTAAGAAATAAACTACTACAACTAGCTACTTTACTGCAAGATTAGACATCCATTTGACAAAAGGCATTTCAACATCATAAGGTAAACTGGAGGAATTTTATAAATATTAAGAGATGAGTTGTAAAGGACTGTATACACTGTGACCTGTTATAGTGTTAAGACGAAGCTATCATTTACAACTAAATTGAAAAGAACTCAACAAATTCAGTACTAACCCTTGTTGGAATATCATGCACTGTGCAAGGGATAGGCAGGTGGGAATATTTGATGGACCACCGAAAAGTTTCTGGCGCGCAACTCGCTCCTGCATCTTGCTAGTTCGTAAGTTAATGTGTGTGTGCATTACGTGGCGCGGATTTGGTATTGTTCCCTCAAAGTATTTCTTAAGATTCCGATAAGCTTACGGTGGTGTTCCACTGAAGTAATGTGCAGCTTATGCGCTGTGTGCTCTGGTCAGGAAGAGCTTCGCTATGAATATACGTCTAGCGGTGGAGTCCATAGATCGTCCCCTAGAATCTGTGAAGAGGATTCCAGATGTACAGGCTTGTAAGCAGGCAAATCGCAGTTGGGGAGAACTGACCACATGCGCGATCTTCAGACTGCTGTGGCCCGAGATATGTCCTGGGAAAACTGAATATCTGCTGAGCAGAAAACGGAATGACGTGCGTAATTTTACTGTAGTTCTGACGGGACACTGCCTCTTTGGCAAACATGCAGAACCCATGCAAGCTCATCAAAATGACTTCTGCAGAAGCTGTATGGATGAAGAAGAGGTTGAAAGCTTTCAGCATCTGCTGTGCGAATGTTCCAACCTTGCTAAGCGTATGAGGAATACGCTTGGTTTGGGGGATCTGGAAAGGTTCATTAACTCTTGTGGCTGGTTTCCGAGAAATTTTTTCCAGGTAGGGTCTAAATAAGATGGCATACAGTGCATCATAGATGGTTTAAATGTGGCTGATCGCAGATGCTTTTAAGATGGCCGCCACTCTAACCTAATTTAACCTAACCTAACCTAGGCGTTGTGACATCTGACAAACAAATATGTGTATACATTTAAAAATTAATTAATAAAAAATTTTCTCATTGCACAGTTCTCTTTTCTTATTACAAAAATTATCGGAACCGGAATCAAAATGTTTTCGGGTTCCATTTTGAGACGTCACGTGAATAATGAAATTATGACAAAAGCTTTATGGAAATAAATTAATTTTAAATTAATAACGATTGTGACACTTTAAGTTAATGATGTGTCCTGTTTTGAATAAGATTGACATTAAGCGAGAAAATATATAACTTTCAATCTAGATTATTCTGAAATTTGCACACAGATTACGGCGATTCAGCTATTCTTTTGTGAATACCAGACAACCTCAAAGATGTGAGCCTCAAAATTCATAAGAGTTCTTGGTCACGGAAAATTTGATTGAAAAATAACTGCATCATCGATGATCACATTATACAGGGTATCCCGAATTAGGGCGGTAATATTGAAGGACGGATATTACGTGTGTATGATACTCTAATTAGTTTTAGGTTGGTAAAAAACATCGGTATAGGCGATCTATCTAACATGCCTTTTTTATCGTAAAATGTAATTTTGGAAATGGTATGCTCCTACTCTGATTTTTTACTGTAATGTCTGTCATGTTAGACTTAAAATAGTCAATGAATTAAATCAACCAACAACGAAAAAATAATTAAACAAAAAACAACAAAATATGAAGAGAAAAAAAACTAAGATGTTTATACCTACATAAGCAGTGAAAGTCTTCACGGAATGATGAATTTGCGTGTGGAGCATATTTTCCCCGAGAAAAATCTCATAGAAATTAACCTCTTATAATTATCTGTGCTGTTTTGTTTTTATTACCTTTCTGTAATTAACATGAAACGATTTTATAACAAGACATAATTGTTGTAACTGCTATTGTCATTGACAGATGCTCGACGCAAGTTTTTTATTATTATTCCAGAGAAAAATATTTAAACTAACTTTCTAACAGTCAGTTTTTAACGTAGTACAGTTAAAATCTCAAAAATATACCAGTAAGATTTTGCTAATATATTGTTGTGGAAGCAGGCAGTAATCTAATGTAAGTGAGCCCGGGGCTAAACTAAACTAAACTACATTTTTTTATAGTAGAGAGGCAGGCTACTGGATAAGAGCAGACCTTGGTCACAACAGAATACTGAAGATCTGTCTTGGGGACTGTATACGGGGAGCTACGGAATATATTTTCGCTATAGATTAGACTTTGAGGAAGCATTCTTAACTAGCATTCCTAGTAGAGACGAGTGGGATGATACTCGCAAGGTGTACTCAGCGTTCCGTCCAATGCAGGAATTATACCTACTGTAGTTTGCTCCAAGCGGAGGTTTGGCTATTAGCAAAGCAGAAAGGCTACTGGAAACAACTTATGATATACCTAGCGATCGAGTTATCAGAATTTGTATTGACAGCTAAGCGGCAATCAAAGCTCTAGAGGCGAGCACTATCAAATCGCGTCTAGCATACAACGGTGGCGCTGTGAGCTCGGGAAGCTGGGTGCTAGCCACAAAGTTATTATCTGCTAGGTGCCCGGTCACAGGAGCGTATCTGGAAGCGAAGCAAATGATGCTCTGACGAAAAGGGTACTGTTATGAATATATGTATAACGGAGGAAACCAGGGGTCGTCCCCTAGAATCAGTGAAGAGGATTCTAGATGTACAGGCCTCCCAGCTGGCAAATCGCATATATTGAGAACTGACCACATTTCAAGACAGCTGTGGCCCGAGATATGTCCTGGAAAGACTGAGTCTCTGCTGAAGAGGAACGGGAATGATGTTCATAATCTTATTGCAGTTATCACGGGACACTGCCTCTTTGGCATACATGTAGAAGGTATGCAAACTCCATGCAAATACTTCTGCAGAAACTATATGGATGAGGAAGAGGTAGAGAGTGGTCAGCAACTGCTGTGTGAATGCCCTAATTTTGGTAAGTGTAGCAGAAATACGCTTGGAAGTTATTTTTCTGCGAATTTGGGAGAATTAGCAGACAAGGCGTTGGGAAACCGAGTAAGGTTCATTAACTTTTGGCTGGTTTCAGCGCACTCCCTAAGTCTGAGCAATCTTTTCCAGGTAGGATCCCAACAAGATGGCATCACAATAGACCATAGATGGTCTAAGTGCCGCTGATCGTACATTCTTACACGATGGCCACCGCTCTAACTTAAACTAACCTTACCTATAGAGCTAAATAGTCGTTCTGTAACATTTATAACTAATGTACATAAAAAATTCTAACAAAAATATTTTTCTTAACAATCGTCTTAAGCTAATTTATATAAATACGGCTAAATGAATTGAAAAATGTACGAGCTTGCAAAAACTAATCCGTCAATTAAGAATGTTAGAATGTCTGTAGGTATAATATTTCACAATAAATATAGGCCAAAATTAGAGTTTCTAAAACAAACTAGATCTTCTACTGAGAGCCAGATGTAGTTATACGGTAGTGAATTTTAAATGAGTCAGTTTTTAGCAATCCACATCTAGCAAAGACGTTATGAATCAGCAAAACTATAAAACAAAAGGATTAGATCCTTGCTTATATCTTGCTTTATGGTTTTCGTTGGGATATTTGATATTATGTAAAATAACAGCAAAACAAAAAACTAAATAGAACAATTAATTTGAATTTCCAGTGCATGTATTCGTGTTTGTTGCAAATAAAAAAACTCAATCATTCTCTTCCTGGCTAAATTTTATAAAAGAAAAGGAAATCTGAGTTTGTTCTTGAATCACCTTCTCCCATTCAGTTCCTGCATGAAAGTACCAATATGGAGGGAGCTTCACCTATCGAAAAATATTGGGCCCATATTAAACAAAAACTTGAGAAGACCAAAAAGAAAACCGCTCAATGACTTGAAAAGGAAATATAAAACTTCCGATATAATCGCAAATGATCATGTACAAAAGCTAATGTCAGAGATTAACTTTAAAAATTTTTATTTATTTTTCCCACGAACTCACAATTTTTACAATTGGTCATAGATGGAGAATAGAAGAATTAAGAACTTTTATTTTAAATTAAACCATAAATACAAGAGGAAAAGGCTGAAACCGTGACCTTCCGCTTTCTCCTCTTGCATTTCTTAATTTTATCTTAGCCTATTAACTATAAAGTTCGAAAATTCTGCAAAAATGTATAGCTTCCATCACAATAACAATGAAATTTTATTAAAGCTAAATTTATCCTGTATTTATTTTCTACATTTTTTTGTGGTCGGTTTTTTTCTGAGACAGTAGCTATATCCCAAAATGTGCGAAAAATCACCCCTTCTAGGTGTCTAAAGCTAATAATTTGATATTGTCAAGGTTAGTAGGTGTCGAGCCATAGATAACAGGAAAGCTGCTGCTTTTTTTTGTCAGTCTCATATTTGTTAAATTAAATGTTATTTGAGTGGACAATGGCCCCGGGAAATAACACCAGACGAAGTAACGCCCAAAAGTGATAAGTGAAATAAGAGGTCTTATTTCATATGAAAATAAGACCAAAAAAAAAAAATGAAATAAAACCCAAAGTAGATGAAAAAAGGAAAAAAAAGTCAACCAAAGCCCACATTTCAAAACAAGAGGAGACAAGCAAATGAAATAAAGCCATCCGCCGCGAGATATTAATTTGAATTTCGAGTTCATGGATTGAATTCGTTTTTGTTGTAAGTAAAAAAAAAACTCAATCACTTTCTTTCTGGCTAAATTTTATAAAAGAAAAGGAAATCTGAGTTTGTTCTTAAATCACCTTTCCTCCATCAAAGTACCAATATGCGTAAATAATTCAAGTCTACAGATACATCTTTAATTCTTCTTTACGTGGGAGCTTCATCATCTTCTAGAACATTAAGTGAATTCGAAAATCGAAAAGATTTCACCATTTAGGAAAAGTTAGTAGAATTAAATCAGTACTAATAGAATTAATAGCATCCACAACAGCCAGCTAAAAGCAAACATATTAGTCAAATTAATAGGCTTATTTTGCACGAAATTGTAGTAATGGCAGTCCCCGGATTCCATTAAAATGGACCACTTTGTATTCAAGGCTACACCGTGAAAATATTTAATTTAGAGAGTGAGGGATACAGCAACATAGGCTTTTGCAAAGCATGAAATATTTTCAATATTCGTCGACAGTTATCACCCTTTTGGCAGGGCTCTGTACGTACTCTGAAGTCCACATAATAGGGATTTGCCAGAAGGCTATAATTGTGAGTTTTCAATTTCGTTTTCAATTTGCTCATATCTAGAATCATTATTGGTTTCAGTGGTGTATGATATTTCTCTACTTAAGTGATAAAATTAATGCCATCAAAGTTGCATATTATTATTATTATTTTTTTAACTAAGCAATTCATCCGGTAATAAACAGCTTTCATCAATTACTTACTACCGACTTAATTTGAAAAAATACATAGATCTACAAAAGAAATTTAATTAGAAGAAGACCAATTCTTATAATACCCTAGAATCTAGATGAATGCCCGTATGTAATTTCGTATGGTCACCCATCTGTGAAAGTTTGATTTTTGAAGTTGTTTTTCGCATATATTTCTAGAACAGTTCGTCGGGCAGAAAAAGTTATTATAACCAATTTTATGAGAATTCATATTCTGAAGAATTTTTCAATACACTAAAACCAACCATATATGACTTATTTCGTTTTGACAGTATACGTAAAAATCCTAAATTTTTGTATGGCAACACCAAGAAGGGGTTGCCCGATTTAGTCCATTTTTGAAACTATATTTACTATTTTTATGAAAACTCTATATACAAAATTTCAGCTCTCGATGTTGACGCGTTCTTAGGTAGTGTCCAAATATGAGTGAAAAACGAAATTTTTGTGTGGCAACACTACGAAGGAGCTACCCGATTTGTCCCATTTTCGAACTTAATTTTTTTTTTTTTTTTAAAGTTCAAGTTATCATGAGGACGGACAGACAGACGGACGGAGAGGAAGACGGATGGACATGCAAAAATCATTATTTCTAGGTGTTACAAACGGAATGACAAACTTAGTATACCCTTGAGATTTCATCTAGCTAGGGCAAAGGTCGGCAACCTGCGGCTCAGTAGAATCATACTTGTTGCTCTTGAGTAGTTTAATAGTATATTGTTGCGAGCGTGGCCTTTGGTTCGTTATTTGAAACACAATATTAAATAATTAATATATAAGTTCTTTATTACACTTAAATCATATAAAGTTCACAAACATTCATTTTATCAACTCAACTCTAATTATCGCTAACACTGTACTTTCAATTATCGCAATCTAATTACACTCTTTCGCTTCTTTATTACTTTCACTTGTTAACACTGCAACGTCTAAGACAAGACTCTTCTTTTGGCGGTGACAACTGTTATATTTATACCCTAGAAACTCTCCGGATTATTCTGGAGTGTTCTATTCCAAAAGCTTCTTGACTGTTCTATTCTCATTCTTATTCCTGAACCTTCCTGTCGATTCCATAATCGATTCTCCGAACCTGAGGTCGTTTACTTTCCATTGCCAGTAGATGTCACCAGTTGTCCCTTTCACATCAAAATGCGCGGCAGATCGCATGTATGTAAATCTAGCTTTAGCCAACCTAGTTCTCCACACTCACAGACGCAACACTAAAAATCAAAGCGAATAGAAACAGAAGCGTTACCAGGTCACTGGGAGAACAGTCGACACATTTCGAAAAAAAGGTGGATCACGACGTACTTTCGTTTCACTGCGTGATTTATCAGGAAGCACTTTGCGCACTGACGTTTCCAAAAGAGTTGGTATGTGTGACTTTAATCATCAAGATAGTAAACCAAATAATGGCAAAAGAACTTTCTCACAGAGAGTTTTCTGGGTTATTAGAGGAAGCAAATTGCCAATATTCTGATCTTCTTTTGCATAACAAAGTCCGTTGACTGTTCAGACGGTCAATGCTGAAACGTTTCGCTTCGTGCTTTAAGCATTAAGGTGGTCCTTATTCTTAAGACAAAAATTTTTTTTCATGGGGCACTACATAATTTGATTATGTACCTTCAGGAACTGTTTCAGTTTTTTTTTCAGAATTTTTAAGTAATATTTAAGGGTCGCTACCAAGGTTTGAATTTAAAAAAAAAACTCAAAATCACTACATTAATTGAAATTTCTTATTCATAAGTAAGAATATTAAAAATGCAAAATCATTGTTATTATTCGAAATTAAGAGACATTATTGAAATATGGAACTTATTTATTCTTAAGAAACAAGGGTTGATTTATTAGTATTAGGGTACTTTTTCTTATAATTGCATAGAATGAACCTTGATCAGATACCCAGGAAAAATCTTAAAGAGTTGCTAATCACGAATTCGTCAATGTTTTTTTCTTAGATGTGTTTGATATCAATCGTTTTCCTTTTTGGACAATCTTCCATGCCTCTGATTTTCAGTGCGTCTATCATTTTCTTCTTATCTTGAACTGAAAGTTCGTCGTCGAAAAATGCAAAGGACACCAGCTCTTCCGACAAACATCACAAATGGCCTAGAATTTTTTTCATGGCAATAGTAGCCAGTTTTTGGTTTATTCTTTCAAGTGATGTTAGGTCTTTCAATAATTGTAAGTCATTTATTGGTGCTGACCATCCGGTAGAGCCTTGAAACCAATATTTTATATATATCATCTCTGTGAAAATGAATATTTCTCTCACAGCTTTCTCTTCCTTTTGTGTCAGTTTAAACTGATGTTTAAACAGGAAAATTTTCAGGCAGTTCAAGGCTCTTGCCATCCATCTAGCTCGATATACACCAGCAGGTTTTCTAAATGAAATACCTTTCTCGGGAACTCCTCCTAAGGAAATGATCGTGAGATTCAACAATTCGCTGTAGTCATCTCGGGGTTGATAGTCTTTCAGTTGCTTTTCCGCAAAAGAAATCCTGTCTGCGGCAACTTCTACTAGGACGCATGACTCGGCGTCATCAATTATTGTTTTGTAGTCACTTTGGTCAATGTTGTCCCAGTTGTTCTTAAACCTTTTGAATAATTGTATATCAGGACAACTAGACCCATCGAGTGATTGATTCACTACAGCTGATAACATAATTTCCATTATGTGATGTTGACAAGCAAGCCAAAGCATATCTTTCTCCATTTTCCGTTCCGAAACAACACAAGCTCCATTTCTTAAACCGGTGTTTACAGAAGTCGTATCAAAACATAAACAAATTACTTTATCACTCAAATTCCTTGAATTGATTGTTTCGTAGACAGCTGACGCATACGCTTCACTTGCTCCACGTTCTAATTTTGGAACTGCTAGAAGTTGATCAACCCCATGTCCAGATACCAAATTTGGCAGCCGACCTAGAGTTTTAGGCCCAGTGATATGAGAGAGACTCTGCAATTGATTTTCGATTTTTTAAACGGTGCCGACGAATGGAAGATCTATTGACATTAAACTATGATGGACCAATCTCGCACTTTTCAAAGTAGATGTCACGACCATAGTTGCTTTTCTGTCACTCAATTTGGAGGCATCAAGAGTAGAAGCTAATTGGCTGTTAATAATACCTTTTCGAGCTCGTGTTTGCAGTGGTTGCGCTTTCGGATATTCTTGTGGGTCTTCGGAATCAGATGTAGGTGCTTCTTTTTGGCTGGTGGAGGTATGTTATCTTTGGAGCACGTGTAGGATAGTGGTAGAGGGAGAGAGGCGAGGTTTCCTGTGCCAGTCTCTGCACATATTACTTTAAAAATGCTAAATAAGCACTTGTCTAAATCAATTAGTGAGACTCATTGTAGAAGTTGCCACACAAAGTTTTTGTTAAAGTTTGACAACTGGTAGCGACCTTTAAATCTCATCCACAAATTAAAAAAAAAAATCCTCTTCATATTTTATAGTAGAGAATCGTATGAAAAAGTGCCGCGGTAATATTTTGAAAGTTGAAAAATAAGGACCACCCTATCTAAGCATATCAAGATATTCATACTTCAAAAACGAATTGAATATTCTGATTTAAGTAATAATAAAAGGCTGCAAAATTTTTATTTTTCAAAAATCTACAAGGGAGAGGTAATATTGCACACACTCTTTTAGAAGCGATACTTTCATTTGAACAACAATTAACATTACTTGTTCAAGACATGGTGAATGGACAGTTACTACAATTTGAAACTTCAGGTTGTAATATTAACAGTAGATTTTTTCCCAGAGCCATTGTAAAAATGCAAGAGTCTTTTAACACTCGTTTTAAAGTGGCGAAGGTGTGCGAGTTGAATTTTACACCATTCTCAACTATGATAGAGCTCAATTTTAGTTACAGTTGTTAGATTTGAAAAACAAAGATCTATTGACAGAAAAGTTCATAAATTTGCAGTTAAAACTAGAAAATTTAGCTAGAAAGAAAGGAAAATTGGCTATCAGACACCAGTGTACGGGGATCTTTCAAAATGTAGGAAGGAGGAAGAAATTATATTTCAAACATGGAACTGTCTTTCTGATTTTTATGATCAAGTGAAAACATATGCATTTGGTATCTTGACAATATTCGGATCTACTTACTACTCTTTTAGAATATGACGATTATTAAAAACAAAAATAAATAAGTTCGCTTAATGACGAAGGCCTCAAAAATTGCATGAAATTAAAAACTTCTGAATATTCACCAAATTTAGAACAACTTTATGCCTGTACTCAATCCCAAAAATCTCACTAATATTATGTATTTGCATTTATATTTTTTTTTTGCATTTAATTTGTATTTTAAGCAAGCAATATGACCTACTGAAATTAGGTTTTTACTATTAACTTTTTTTTTTCAAGTTATAAAAAAGTGTTTCCATTTTCTTTAATACATTAACTTATATGTTCTGTTACTACGCAAAATCGAATGTTTTGATTTCACAAAAAATACATGTTTCACAGCAGATAACGATTATATTATTTTTTCTAATACATATTACTGATTTATGTACTTATATTTGGCTCTTTAAAAAATATCATTTATCACATCGGGAAAAAATGGCTTTTAACTCCAGAAAGGTTGCTGACCCCTGAGCTGGGATATAAGAATTAAAAACTATTAATAATTAATAATCATATCAGGAAAAATAAAAGAATAAATAAATAAAGAAAAAGGAAGAAGAAAACAGCAGAAAAAAATAATAGGAAGAAGGAAATAAAAGTATAAAATTAAAAAAGAAAAATCTCCTTCTAAGAAAGCATTTTATCCATGGCATTCACGATAGAAGACTTAAAATCTTATATTTGTGCGATGTGATTCAGGATTAAATACAAATCGTTGCCATGTAGGACGAGATGAAGCATTTATTCAAATTTGAAAAATATAAACAGTCAGTTTCAGATTTAGGTGCCTTCCATACGACTCCTTGAGATGAGCTGATAAAAAACGTACCACATTCGTCTACATATGTGACCCAATCTTATTGCCCCTATAATCTTCAAGCCACAAATGTTTTCTTTCATCACGCAAAATCGTATCTCAATATATTTGCAATAGGTTCAACACAAAAGGTAAATTGGCTTACACAAGCCAGATCATAAAATTGCATACTACCTATCCACAAGGAGGTATGTTAGTTAGTCGACCTGCAATTGTTTCAATGAAAGAGGGTAATAATTTAGTATTTAAGCAACATATCGTCGGTGATACTGCATGACCGGGAGACTAGCAATATCCTAATCGCGTAACTGTATAGAGTAGCAAAATTTCAATTTCGAAGTTAATGGTAACGGAGCTAGAAATTACAACTTGTTTTGCCAATCTAAAATCCAAAAATTTGATATTTCTAGTCCCATCCTAGAGGTCAGTAGCAATAGCAACTTATTAATATTGATAAGTTAGAAAATTCAACACGTATGAATGCAACTTGCAGGGTTTAAACTACTTAAATTTAATTGAAGAACATATAACATAATTTAATATTAATATGTTATATGTTCTTCAATTAAATTTAGATTAAATTAGACTAGTAAAGCAATAGCAACAGACCCCACAGATTGAAACTTTGTAAAGTACTCAAAAATGTTCGCAGGATTACAGAGCATGAGTTTTAATATTGTCTTTGAATACATTAACTGAAGGCAGAAACTGGAAAAATTCAAAGGAGAAACTCTGACTCATTTGTTATTTAAAAAAATTCCAAAGAGCAAAATTTAAATTCCACACTTTAAGTAATTATCTAGAGAGCAATCGAGTAGGACACTACTACTATAAGGAGAGAAACATGGGTAAATCTTCTAAAGCCAAAATTAAAATGAATGCAATCATTGCAAGCTACCTATATTCTCCGAGGGCTTTCACAATCTATAATTTGGGAGAGATACGAGTTTCGAAAAGAAAAGTAGGGCATAAGTAATAAATGTTTTGACTAGCTTCAGTCGAATGGGAGTGTCCAAAATACTCGCCAAGAGCCATAACTTCCTTAAATCAGTATAAACTTTGCTAAGCATGACTCTCATATTATAGATGAGCAAACTAAATTGTTCTGCGATGAACAGTTTAGAAAAAGACTCGAGAAAATAAAACCAGGCCCACAGACCTTTGATAATATTAACAAAAACTGTTCTAGGAAGTCGAAACTCCCTAAAATCATAACCAGCAGCGAAGGAACTCTATTATTTCCACAGGAAAAGTGCGAGGTCTTTGCAATATTTTTCCAAAACACCTTCAAAGACAACTTAAGCCTCAGAGACCCAACCTTCTCTTTTGAAGTAGACAGATGTGTTAGCAGCACCTTTCTCAGTCCTAACGAATCCATACCACAAACATTTTTCGCTGTGGACAACCCAGCAATCTACCCAGAAGATCAAGACACCTTCACAAACCCCCTCCAACTCTATGTATGTCTTAACTAAGACAATAAATAGCAAAAAATCGAGCGTTCCTGATAAAATTTCAAATTCGATCATCAAAAAGCTACCTCCTATAGCACTCGATTTCCGCGCAACCATTTTTAACAACTGCATAAATAATTGTTACTTTCCGGAAAAATGAAAAATCTCACGAATTTTCCTCATCCCGAAAAAATCTTCGTCTAAAAACATAAAGGAATTTAGACCAATCTCCCTCATCTCAAATTTGGGAAAGCTTTTTGAAAAAGTTATCCAGCTACAAATAACAATTACCTGTGAAGAAAAACAGATCCACCAAAATTCTCAATTCGGCTTCAAGCCAAAACATTCTACATTCCACCCTTTACTAAAATTCCACACGGATGCAACAAGAGCTAGCTCTAAACAGAAACGAATGCACGGTCGGGTGCTTTCTCGACGTTGAAAAAGCCTTGGACTCAGTTTGGACGGCAAATTAAATCAATTCGGCTTTGCTCCACACCTAAACAGACTTATCCACAGTTTCCTAAGTTCTGGGAAATTCTATGTGGAAATTGATGACCATAAATCACCGCTCAAAACAATCGCAGCAGGAGTCCCCCAGGGCTCAATATTGGGCCCAATACTCTTCAACCTCTACACCTCAGACCAACCTCAAAATGAAAGCGACACAACGATACTCTTCGCCGATGACTCCCTCACTTACGCCCAATCTCGCTGCCCGCTCCTGGCGGTCAATAAAGTCAACCTACACCTCAGCAAGCTCGCCTCTTATCACAAATAGTGGGGGATCAAAATCAACGTCCAAAAGTCCGAACTTATCTGTATTCGGAAACCTAGAACCGGGCGAAACCTCCAAGTCGCTAAATCCAAAAGAATTACGGCCGTGTATAATATCTAGGAGTAAATTTCCATGAACTCCTACGGTTCAATAACCATGCTAAAGCAACCATTAGCAAAGCCAATTTCGCGTACAGCCTTATAAGCCCTACAATCAATGTCTGGGACGGACTCACAACCCAGACAAAACTACTCATGTACAAGCAACTAATAAGGCCTGTCATCACTTATTGCTTTCTCATATGGCACACAATCTCTCCCACTTATATGAACCGCCTTAGCAAGCTCGAAAGAAAGATTCTTAGAGCTTGCATAGGACTCCATAGAAGAGCTAACGGAAAATACTACCGCAACGAAGCCAGCCAATATATGTAACTCCTATCAAGGAATATCTGTTCGGTCAAACCGAAAAACAAGTAGAGAAAATCCCTATCCATTCAAACCCACTCATACACAACTTGCCGGATCTTCTAATACCGGCAAATTTCAAATATCTGTCACCCTTGCTCTTGGCTAAATCGGATGCTAGAAACATCTACCTCCACGAAGATAGAATAAGTTTCTATGACACCAAAGGAGATTACTACAGGGGGTAATTCCAAATAACCTCAAGAACCCGTGAATGTCTCTGATAAAACATGTCAGTATAAGAACTTTCCAGTCCTTAACTTCCTAAAGATCCCAAAACATATCCAATCCTCACTCCCTCCCAGTCCCTCCCAAATTTAACAACAAACTCTTGCGAGAAAGTCATTAACTACAGCTGATGTGGCGCAGCAGCTGTAAATAAAAGAACTAACAACAACACGAGAGATGATCAAAAACCAAACCAAGGATCAAAAAGAAGAAAAAAGCAAAACATCTAATCGAACTGAGGGCCAAAGATAAGCCCCCAACGCCCTAAAGAAGACAATCTGAAGGATGTGAAAAATCATCTAACAAAATCCAAATAAGGAAGACAATGAAGAAATTTGAAAGCGCAAAGGCACTTGACTTGACTTGACTTGTCTCATATTATATCACAGCATTTCATGTTGGATCTCAGAACAATTCCCAAGTTAGAGTGATTTTATTGTGCAGAGACAAAACTATTCAAACTTATAGCATAGAGGTAGGTAAATATCACATAGAAACAAATACAGTACGAATTTGCAGGGCGAAACATTCATCCTTCATGATCCCGATTAATACGCACGGTGTAGACCTCAATTAGGCCAATAGGGGTACTTAAGTAAAGTTGTACGTCATCAGCATGCAGGTGAATTCTGGCATTTTCGACAACATCAGGGAGATCATTAATAAACGAGCTAAGTATCAGGGGACCAAGTACAGAGTCGTGAGGTACACCATATGGGAAATTATTACCCACCCTGACTTGCTAATGGCGATCACAGAGAAAATTACTTTATCAAAGAAATTGTGTTTGCACTGAATCTGTATTCAGATGCAAGTTTAGATTGGAGAAATTCATCAGTGACAATATCAAATGCCTTAGAGGAGTCAAGGAAGACAAGCGTACTGAAATTATATATTATTATATTCGTCCCTATTATTATATCGATTAATATTGCAGTCTTACAACCGCCAAACGCGAACAGAAACTTGACTGCCTAGAGTCAGTATCTTATTACATTCCATCCACCTTACTTTTATCTTACCTTAATTACCTATAGGGTGACATACTTGAATTCAAAAAATGGGAATTCAAGTCATCTGGGTTTAAAATACAACATGCACTGTCAGCACCATACACAAATGGATATATAGTGTGTAAGTTCATAGTTTACCTTTCCTTACTACTTAGATTTCCATAGAGCACAATGTTTTTAGCCATGGTTGTCTAGCCGAATTTTTATATAAAGGTAATCCAATAGATGGAGTACATGTCGTTAACTGTTATTATAATGCAGTCGCCATGTGTTATCGATATGTATCAAGTATAAACTATGGAGTTGCCCTCCATTGCGGTTCGTTTTTTTTTAATCCGCTCGCTTCAGCTATTGGACCAAATTATTGTGTTTCCCTGAGACTTTTTTCCTAGTGATGCTTTCCATGGATCGCAGCATAGACGAAGTAATAAAATAAAAAGACACAGGCAAGTAGAACAAAGATCTGTAATGCCTCGCTCAAATATAAAATTGACGATGCCTCGACTTACTGACGTATAACCAAAGGAAGCGAGTAATGCCTCGCTCCAATATACTATCAACGATGCCTCGACCTGGGGCCGGATTCTGTAACTCGGAGAGTTTGGGAGATGAAAATTTTCGTTTTCCCCGATTAAAACTCCGCAACTCTCCATTCGAGATTCTCTAACATACTTGGCGAGCTAAAGAAAACGTGAGAAGTATCGAAATATTGAAAGACGGATAACCCTGTGTGGGAGGGTCGTAGAGCATTGCGGTTTTTTCCTACGAATTTAGGGTCTACAGTACTAAAATATAGGTCAACAATTACTGGGGGACGGGCTTTTGGGGATGGCGGGTCGTACCACCCCCATTGGGAGTTGTCCAAAATACGTCATGTTTGGTATCAAATTAAAGATTGAGAAACGGGTAATCGAGTGATGTAGTTTTTTTACACTTCATAACTGACTTTTTACCGCCGAAAGGCGGATTTTTTGCACGGGGGTCATATTTACCCCAGTTCCTATATTTTGCATATATTTCTTCCGTTCTTTGTTTCACATCCATTAGTTGTTGTGAACATTTTTCTCATGGAAAGCGAATTTCCACGACTTACCAGTTCTTCATAATGATGAGTTGAAAATATGTCCATTTTTGTACCAGACTTTCATCTTAAGAGGGACTGATTCACTTCTTTTGCAGTTATCTCCAAAACTATTTATTGGCTTGAAAAAAAATTATTACATACCTAATTAGGGAACAAAATGTAGATGCTATTTCATCCTACATACAAGCTTTAACGTGCATATTTAAAATTTTTATAGCATCTCTTCTGTACTGGAAGACGACCAAATTGACCATATTCGCGTGAATTACAATTTTTATTGGGTACCTTGAGACACAAAAATCCTTATTTCTCTGTAAGTATTGCAAGGATTTCCATAATTTGTTTTTGTAAACATATAGCCAGGATATGCAGTGAATACATAAATCCTAGGTACATTGGTACCTTCACAAAGGCAATAAAAGCAGCCAATACTGAAAGTTGAGAAATATTTTTCTTATTTCTCCACAACTAACGCAGCCGTGAGTTTTGCCGAGTGGAAAAGAGAGTTTGGTAAATCTCAATACAAATTCCACGAGTTACAGAATTCCGAGTGGAAAGTTAAGTGGCAAAAGAACTCTCATCTCCACAACTCCACAACTCTCCGAGTTAGTGAATACGACGGCCCTTGATGTAGGAAAGATATGAATTTTTTCTTAGAAATTTACTGGACATTTTTTCTTTCGAATTTTTATGCATTATTGGAGGAGCCCGACAATGGGTGTTTGGCCCGCTAACAGATTTTATGAGCGTAGACGCGGTGATAAGCATACATCTTTTTTTTTTTTTTTTTTTTTTTTACAGAAAATGTTTGGGCAGGATTTTTATTCACTTTAGTGGACGACTGGAGTTCTTTGCAAATGCAATATGTACTTCATGTGTGCTGTTGTCGGCCTCCAATGATGTATAAAAAGTTTAAAGAAAAAAATTCCAGTCAATTTCTAAGAAAAAACTGAGGGCTTCCTTAGGCCGGGCGCCCACTAGAGTGGTGTGTGAGTAATGTGGCGGTGGCGTGGTTTTGGCGTGCGATGTGGCAACAAAGTGGTGTGGCAGTGGAATGGTGGCGGATTGGTATTAAAATTATTAAGCGCCCATCAAAATGGCAAGCAGCGTATCGAGTAAGTAATTCAACATCATTTTTTATTCAAAAGGAGAAGTGGCAATCAAGTGGTGCCACGCCACTTGTCAAATGCCACGCCATCGCCACTCTACTTCAATGTGCGCTATTCTATTTGTTTTTACGGGACTACATTTTTTCACTTACCATTTAATCGCCACGCCACTGCCACATTGCTCACACACCACTCCAGTGGGCGCCCGGCCTTACATCACGTCGAAGCATCGTCGATTATATTCCAGCGAGGCGTTACAGATTTTTGTCCTACTTGTCGAGTTTTCGTATGCTATTAATTTGTCCATGCTTGCAATCTCTCGGATATATTTATCAGTTTTCTTACAAGTCTAAATTATAAATATCAAATTCTGCGCTTCACCCACATCTGTTGTCTTTGCGAGAGAGCCAGATCACATAAATGGACGGCAATACAGTTAATTCTAATAATAATAAATATAAAAATTTTGTTTTTTCGTCATTTGGAAAGAAGAAGAAGAAGTATAAACTATAGTTTACAACCAAGCAACGCGTAACAGTCATCCAAACTTAAATGGTTGTTCCTTTGCAGCAAAAAAAAAATGTGATTGCGACGATACGACAAGTTTTCTACTTTCGAATATAACAAAAAAAGCTTTACTCACCACTATCATCTCAGATGTTTCAAGAACGAAACATTCGCTCGGTCTTCTAACACTTCCTCCATTTCTCTTGCCAAAGCTGAAATAAAAGATAGAAAACATTATGAACTTGCATTTTATACAAAAAGTTTAAGTTTAAATAATTAGTCAGATATTAGTGTAATGTTTAGTGTCGCTTGTATTTATCTTAAGAGGCTCCTACAGATGACCAAAAAGAATCAAATGATCCTCTGAAAATCAAGTTTGTATAAAAATAATGTTAAACAATTACAGGCAGTAAATTGGGTATTTTTTTTATATGAAGTTATGATGAAACCGATTAACAATAAGAGAATTACGTACAGTGGTGTGGAAAAATAAAATAGGTGTGGGAAAAAATTATGACATAAATTCGTTTTTTCTCCACATCTCTTTATTTTCGAACTAGGTACCTTTTTCGTTAAGCAAGTTCAATATAATTAAATAATAAAAAAAAATACCATTTAAATGTTGTACGACTTAAATAATTTCAAATAACCATTTATAAAAAAAATGTGTGCTGTGCAAAAAATAGGTGCACAAGTTTTAACCTTTACTGTATATTTTCAAAAAATGTGTCAATGTGCAGCCGTTATTAAAAGTGGTGGCCACAAAGCAAAGTATTAGAAGAAAGGAAACAAATTACCTATAAGCAATTACATTAATTCTTATTAATTAAGTTTTTCCTTTTGTTTTATACTTCAGAATAATGAGCACACAAATTTTTGTTATGAACCAATACTTGAAAATGTTGAAAAGTTGTACAGCATTTGAATGTATAGTTTTTTAATCTACTATATTTTATTTATTAAAAAAAAAATAATAATTTGAAATAAAATTACGTGGAGAAAAAAACGAATTTATGTCATAGTTTCTTCCCACACCTATTTTTTTTTTTTGGAACATCATGCTGTACGTATGTCTCATTGCTAGTAATTAAGTTTAATTTCTGCATTTTAAAGAAAAATGTTTTTGTTATACAATTGCTTTCGCTCAGACTTGATCTCATCCTGCAGCATTGATAAAGAACGTTTTTGAGCTACAAGTTTACTACCAGGGGCGGCCTATTCTTTAATAACGAAGGCAGACTCCGTATTTGTTATACTGTCAAAATCATTCGGAATAGACACATGGTGGTATTCTTGAAATCCGAATGCGTTATACACTCGTACCGAACGCAAAACTCTGAACCACAATGGTCGTATAGTGTAAGTAAAGTTACTTACGTAAGGCAAACGCACTGTTTAAATTAAACAAACGTACCCAATATAACCATAAGCGTCGATAAGGAAATTTAAAATTTCCGTAAGTAAAGTGCGGTAAGAGTCGCTCCAATGATATTAATGAAATCTTTAACTCTCTTATTATTTTATTTTCTTATAGAAGACGAATGTGATAAGAGGTGGTCCCTTGTAAGATAAAGGTTTGGGAAGGAGCTAAGAAAGTAAGATATTGCTTCTGGAAGTGCTGCTGATTTTTATTCAGATTCTTCTTATATTTTTTATACAATGTTCATAAAAGGGATAAATCTTCAATTAAATCAACTTTCATTTGTTAATTTTTTTGGCTTTTACTACTTTTTAAAATTGAAAACATTAAATATCAAGATAATAATCCATACGGAATTGACATCTATTTAGGGTAAAATGTCAATCATCCGTACGTAAACTTCAGTCTCGCTCAAATTCGTAAAGTTCTTTACGTTCCATTGTGGGTTCAACCTGTATATCGAACGAATGCGTTCAACAATTGCCGTCTTTGTGCTCCAGGCCATGACATCAATTTCTTTGAATGTATTCGAGCAGTACGATTTCGTAACTTTTGAAAAGCAAAATCACTCTTTGAATGTATAAGAGTAATACGATTTCGTATATTTTTTTTTTTTTTTTTTTTAAGTAAAAAAAACAAAATCGCTTTGTGTCATGGCCTGGAACAAAAAGACGCCAATGGTTCAACCATTTGTTATGCTAAACGGAAAATGAATCAGCTAGTAATCTACGGTTGAAAAAGGGAGGAGAAAATATGTATGCGCAGTGACAAAAATGTCAGTGTAATTTGTGTAGGTAGATAAGGTATATGGCACTATGGATTTAGCTAGGACCATTGTATGAACTTGATTGTAAGGAATAATTGCTGCTCCGTTCGTCCGTCCGTCAGACAGACAGACATGTCTTTCCGTTCGTCCGCAGTGCTCCAATTTCGCACACGGGATTTTAAAAAAAAAGAAAAGTAAACTTAAGTTCGAAAATGAAACCAATCGGGCAACTCCTTCGTAGGGTGGCCATATAAAAAAATCGCTTTTCACTATATATTTGACACTGCCTGAGAACGCGTCGACGTAGAGAGCTTGTGTATACGGGGTGTTTTCATAGCAATAGTAAAAGAAAAATTCAAAAATGGACTAAAAAGTGCAACCATACCAGTGTTGCCATATAAAAATTTGTGGCTTTTACGTATACTTGGAAAAAACGATCAGTTCTAGACCATTTTATTGTACTGAAAATTTCTTCAGAATATGAAATCCTATGAAATTGGTTTTAATCATTTCTAATGTCCGACGAACCGTTCTAGAGATATATGTGAAAAGCCATTTCAAAAATCAAACTTGCACAGATGGGTGACCATACTCAATTACATACGGGCATTCATTATGATACGCTACATAAGAATTGGTCTTAGACCAATTCTAACTTTTTTACTTGTCGAAGGCTATGTTTTAACAACTGTGCATTTCGAGCTACCGAGAGACATAGTCTTTTTCTTCTCCTTATGGCAAATTCTATATTTTAATTTTTATATTTTTAATTTAGCTCCATTTTCTTTTTTCAAGCAATAGCCATTTTTTAAAGATGTAGGCCTGCCTACCTGCAAGGCTAAAAAAATGCGCATTTTCATGAATTTGTTTTTTTCATGAATTGAATAACATTTTTCAAACCTTTTTTTATTGGATTTATTGATTGTTGGATGGAATGCAAAAATCTAATTTATATATTGATATGTGCCTATGATACCAGTTCTTTGTAGACAATGCTGTAACAAACTGACTTATGGTGACAACTCCTGACGATGGAAAAATCATCTGATATAAAAAAATCCAAAAGGATATTATAATACCCAAGAGCAGTCTTTGATCGTGACTTTTGAAAAAAAAAACAATAATTAATAAAATGGCGACTTGAAGTGATTTGAAGTGATCTTTTTTCACCCAAAAATCGGTATTCGATCGGCTATCAAAAGTCGTATTTATGTACCTACGTATATCAAAACTGATAAAGCCACGATCAAGGACTGAAAATAGTTTAGAATATAATAAAACAAACGGTGCAACTTAATCGGACATTTCGTTATCGAATTATCACTGTCACCGAATTTGAAAACCTTGTTTCGAGATATTCTCGTGTAAAGTTTCAAGTTATTCGTAGATGCAGTATGTATAGTTCAAGGCGGGGTACTCTTTCCAAATCTCGTAATAACTTCGTCAATTTTTATCAGACCAACTTGCAATTTTTACACAATAACCTTGAATATTGTACTTTAAGATTATGCAAAAAGAAATCGATCTTAAAGTCTGTAGGTAGGCCTACCCCTTTAAAACAATAATATGCAAAATATACCTATCTTAAAGAAATATCATACAATTTTTATTAACCACAAGAAAATCTTTATTTAATAATTAACTGACACAGTTGACAGCATTTGTTTTGTAAATTAACAAATTTAGCCTTAGCATGCACTCGTTATGTTGAAAAACTGTTTCGCCACTTCGACTTTATAACGATGAGCTTCAAGAATACAGGCGGGGTATTCGAATCGCTATCAACCAATCATTATTTACCGAATTCGTAAACCATTTGTTATTCAGGAATAGGGCCCCTAGGCTCTATTTTTTTTTAAATTAATATCGAATCTAGTTTTACGAAGAAATCAATCGCGGATGAGTAAATATATCGTTATCAATATGTGAACAAATTTTATTGCCAAAAAGTGTGTGTTTTTAGTATAATAAGTTTGAGAAAGTACGGATAATAACACGGAAATTTTCATTTTATGTACGTACATCCTACATTTAGTCATTGGGCATTAGTAAATACGTTATCTATTATTGTGTGTTCCCTTTTAGTTATTTTTTTTTTTCTTAATTTTAAAACGGTACAGTATTGTTAAACTTCAATAATATTCAAACAGACGGACACAAGAGTGATCTTATAATAGTTGACGTAAGTGTTGTCTTAGACTCCGGGAAATAACGCCCAAAAGCGATAAGTGAAATAAAATCCAAAAATTCCATATAAATTCGAACGTGTCAAATGTGAAATAATGTTCAAAGATTTTTTTGGGTGTTATTTGACACTTTTTGGTTTTATTTTACTAATCGCTTTTGTGCGTTATTTCAGGAAGATATAAAGTCCAAAATTCGTAAATGAAGTATCCACAAGAAACAAAATTGATCCTGATGAAATTATGCCCATTTTTTGTGAGAAAATGATAAAGAAGGAAATATTAAGCGCCCCCAACCAACAACTACTTTTCTTCTTCTGTATATCATTAAAGAATTTCAAACAAAATAACTGAACAAAGGCAAATATGAAAAACATTTCGAAGTCCGTCACATAAAAGTAGAATACAAGAAAAAGGCGGCTCCTCTAAAGAGAGAGTCAAAAATATTATATTAGCCTTGATATACAGGGTGTTTCCCCATGGTGGTCGGTACAGTTAAAGAGTTGTTTGAAAGGCCATGAAGCTCTGCATACAACAAGCACTTAACTGCCACCGTACGTCCTGTACTTTTTAAGATACAGGGTGTTTTGTGAAAAACTAGCTTTTTTCCTTAATCACCTTGTAACTCCGAAACGTTTGATATGCCCTTCCCCTGCCATAATTTTTCTTGTTTTTAGCTGAGTACTATAACCTCCTGCTCTACTGACTACCACCATGGAGGAATCACCCTGTATATGTGAAAAGTTTTATTTTTATTTTTTCTCTTGATATTACATATTATTAATTATTAATTGTTTTTAATTTTATATTGATACTTTTTTTTTTTATTGGTTCTAGTATAATTTTTTATTTGCTTTATTGTTAAGTCTTCTAATGTTTATTTTTATTTCTTTTATTTTTTGTATTTCTTTTTATTCTTTTATTTTAATTTAGGTTTAGTTGTTTTTCTTCTAATTAAATTTCTTTTGTAGATCTATTTTTTCACATTAAGTCGGTAGTAAATAATTGATGTAAGCTGCTTATTATCGGATGAATTACTTAGTTAAAAAAAATATATAATAATAATATGCAACTGTGATGGCATTAATTTTATCTCTCCACTGAAGCCAATAATGATTCTAGATATGAGCAAATTGAAAACCAAATTGAAAACTCACAATTATTGACTTCAGGCAAATCCCTATTAGGTGGACTTCAGAGTACGGAGCCCTGCCAAAAGGGTGATAACTGTCGACGAATATTGAAAATATTTCATGCTTTGCAAAAGCCTATGTTGCTGTATCCCTCACTGTCGCTATTCAAAGGCTCTCTAAATTAAATATTTTCACGGTGTAGCCTTGAATACAAAGTGGTCCATTTTAATGGAATCCGGGGACTGCCATTACTACAATTTCATGCAAAATAAGCCTATTAATTTGACTAATATGTTTGCTTTTAGCTGGCTGTTGTGGATGATATTAATTCTATTAGTACTGATTTAATTCTACTAACTTTTCCTAATAGGTGAAATCTTTTCGATTTTCGAATTCACTTCATGTTCTAGAAGATGATGAAGCTCCCACGTAAAGAAGAATTATAGATGTATCTGTAGACTTGAATTATTTACGCATATTGGTACTTTCATGGAGGAAAGGTGATTTAAGAACAAACTCAGATTTCCTTTTCTTTTATAAAATTTAGCCAGAAAGAAAGTGATTGAGTTTTTTTTTTACTTACAACAAAAACGAATTCAATCCATGAACTCGAAATTCAAATTAATATCTCGCGGCGGATGGCTTTATTTCATTTGCTTGTCTCCTCTTGTTTTGAAATGTGGGCTTTGGTTGACTTTTTTTTCCTTTTTTCATCTACTTTGGGTTTTATTTCATTTTTTTTTGGTCTTATTTTAATATGAAATAAGACCTCTTATTTCACTTATCACTTTTGGGCGTTACTTCGTCTGGTGTTATTTCCCGGGGCCATTGTCAACTCAAATAATATTTAATTTAACAAATATGAGACTGACAAAAAAAAGCAGCAGCTTTCCTGTTATCTATGGCTCGACACCTACTAACCTTGACAATATCAAATTTTTAGCTTTAGACACCTAGAAGGGGACGGTGATTTTTCGCACATTTTGGGATATAGCTACTGTCTCAGAAAAAAACCGACCACAAAAAAATGTAGAAAATAAATACAGGATAAATTTAGCTTTAATAAAATTTCATTGTTATTGTGATGGAAGCTATACATTTTTGCAGAATTTTCGAACTTTATAGCTAATAGGCTGGATAAAATTAAGAAATGCAAGAGGAGAAAGCGAAAGGTCACGGTTTCAGCCTTTTCCTCTTGTATTTATGGTTTAATTTAAAATAAAAGTTCTTAATTCTTCTATTCTCCATCTATGACCAATATTGTAAAAATTGTGAGTTCGTGGGAAAAATAAATAAATTTTTTTTAAATTAATCTCTGACATTAGCTTTTGTACATGATCATTTGTAATCGAAGTTTTATATTTCCTTTTCAAGTCATTGATGTTAGGCGGTTTTCTTTTTGGTCTTCTCAAGTTTGTTTTTGTTTAATATGGGCCCAATATTTTTCGATAGGTCGAAGCTCCGGATGTGTTGGATTTGCTTCCTTCAGGACGACGTTGATGGAGTTTTCCGTATAAAATACGGTTTACTAAGGCGGAAAGTAGCGAAATGAGGTCAAAATAATACGGGATAATCGGTGTTTTAACAAAAGGAAGTAATCATTTTTCACACACTCATTCCAGTAAATTTCTGTTTTTATGGTCTCTGTTGTTACAAAAGCCTTAGATTTGAAACCAGAAGATCACATGGCCTTCCAAACTAAATATTTATTCGGAAATATGGTACACTGACGAGTTTCAAACTTCCAGCTATATAAAATTCTTGACCTGGTAGCTGACGAATTCGGCGTGGCAAAAATCTATTCACACAGTTTTCGAGATCTTATTTACGCTATTTTTTTCTACAGATCTGTCGGCAGGTTTCTGAACTTTAAAACTTCTCAATTCTCCTCTAATCTTCGATGTTCCTATTTTATCAGCCATATCCCTGACAGAAATGTTAGAATTCCTTTTGAAAGCAGCAGTGACTTTGTCCTGAACGTCCTTGTTTATTGCTGAGAAGAGTCCGCAAATTTAGACAAAACATTTTGAATGATTGTTTTCGGAATATATAACTTTATGTAAATTTCCACCACTATAGAGGCTTGGGCTGTACCTTAGTATACAAAAACAACACGTGTTCAATATATATATTCTACGCCTTTAAACATAATACTTCTCCTTCTTTTAAATGTTAAGTCAAAAATTCATTAAAGGGATGTTCTGTACCTTATAACTTAATAAAAGATGTATGTAAAGCTTTCTTGTAAATACTCTGTTAGTTAGACGTAAATATGCACTTACTGCGCTGATACCTGCCTCATTGTATGCTCAGTTTCGCCTAAAAGGCGTCGAATTACAAGATTGAAATTGAAAAGTTCTTTATTGGGTAACGTTTTATTACTAAGCCTACTACAATGAAGATATGTGGGCCCACGGTTCTTTTACCTTGAACACTAATAAGATACATATGTACATATATAAAATATATCTATAGGTATCTAAAAAGATATATACATACATATGTGTCTATATAAAGTACCTACTGAAAAATAAAGCGAGCGTGGGAACAAATTTCCTGTTTTTCCTGTTCCATTTTGTTTAAGCGTTCAAACGCATATGCAATGAAACTTATGAGTAATTTTATTTTATTTTACACTTTACATCTCACAACCTACATTTAAGAACATAATTAATGCTTTCAAAACAATGTCCTAAGTATATGGGTCAAATAAATTTTCTATACAATCCTGGAATAAGGTGATGCAAGGACAAAGGAAGAAGATTTCATAGACACGAGAAAAACATATAGTTATGATATTTATTAGAAAAACTAGCTAAAGTTGTCCATTCTTAAAACGGGAATATCTCTTAAGTTTGTAATTTTTCTTTTATTGTTTTTAATTATTTTTAATTTTTTTTTATTTATTTTTATTTTTTACTTTTTACTTTTTGATTTTTTTTCATTTTGTAAATATATTTTCCGTTAAAAAAAATTATTCTAGGATTCGAGCTAGTAACAGACAGTGTGGGCTTTTCTTAAGTTTTTTTTTTTAAATATTTTTGTCATTAAAAAAAAAAGCATGCTGAGATTCGTGTTCATGTTACAAACAGAATTTGGGCTTTTCTAATATATTTAATTATAATTGCACAAAATACCTTTTCAAAAAATGTAAGAAGAAGAATATTTTTTTGTACAATACATTTATCTCTTACCAATATGAATTTGTTGAATATATTTTCGATGAAACATCATCACCTAAAGACTTATCACGTCTCAATGTTCTATTTCTGTTTGGAATTTGATCCTCTTGAACAGAATGACGACCGTATTGTTGTCCTACAGGACTATTTGATAGTACAGAAATCTGTCGAAGTCTTCCAGGATCTATATTTGGAGAAGTTGATTTGCGATTTCGGCGAAAACGATTTGGATGACATTCACCACGTGTTGAATGAAATGAATTCCATCGTCTCATAACTTCACCTGTTGTATTATTAGTAGATGAGGTTGTTGATGAAGGACGGCGACGTGGTAAACGAAATGTTTGCTTAAGTTTTGATGCTGTTGCGGTTGCAATAGTAGCCACAGCACCATCATCATCATCACTCTGGTGTTGTTGTTTACCACTAGATAATATGGTCGATGACCACTTGTTGCCACCAAAACATCCAGCAAATGCATTTGAGGTTTGCGGATTAGATACAGATGATGATATAGAAGCCGGTGATGAAGGGAGCTGATTACGTTGTTTATTTGTAATTCCTTGAATTAATTCATCAAAGGAACTTTCAGATCCTTGTGAATGATGTCGCTGCTTAGGTGGTGTTACTCTGTGTTTAAGCATTTTTGTTGTTGCACAGCCAGAAAATTTTAAAATTCGCGAATTCACTTAAGTAAAACACTATAAGGTACTAATATACACTAATATATGAAAATATTTCTTTGACTTGTGTTAAAACAGATCAAAAAAAATTAATAAATAACTAAACGCCTGCGGTGGGCAATCTATAAACTTTGATTTACACAATTACCAGTTACAGTTTCACTCTCATTCTTTGATAACAAACAAATAACTTAATGCCAGACAATATCCTTGCTGACCCCAAAGGGAGAACTTTTATTGAAAACAAACATATAAGATGAGCTTAGTAGTATCACAGATAGAAAGACACAAAACGAAACTCTAAGAACAATTTTCTTTATACATTTTGTTTTTTTTTTTTTGTTTTTAGAAGATGGGCGCGAAATAGAATATTACTGGTCGATTACTTAGCGCGGCGGTGTATGATAATTGATAACACAGGACAAATATATCTATGCACGTACAAGGCTCGTAAAGTATTAAGCAATGCACCTGATCACCTAGATATGAAGCTCTTCATTAATTCACTATTTCAGCTTTACTGAAACTATGTAGGCGACAGGCATATATATCCCGTTCAGTGTGTATTTGGTTTTGAATATTCAAAGCTTTATGTTTTCGGGATGCTGTGTTAGAAGGACTACTGCCAAAGGAGATAAAGCTTTATGTGAACTTAAAAATAATATATATACATATATATGTATATATATATCCCCGTAAAACGTCTAAAACGATAAACATACGTACATTATGTATATATACATACATTTTACGGAAGGATTAAATACAAAACCAGCATTATCATTCGAAAGGATCCAAAAATATAGTGTTTTACTGCCAATCATTACATG
Organism: Dioctria linearis; assembly: GCA_963930735.1. Lineage (NCBI taxonomy): Eukaryota > Metazoa > Arthropoda > Insecta > Diptera > Asilidae > Dioctria > Dioctria linearis. The sequence goes on from OZ005741.1 coordinate 21,120,083, forward strand.
TATCCATCTGCTTAGATATGGTTTAAGGATACCTACTTAATTGCTTCTGTAGAGAGAGTATATTGAGGACACAAGAGAAAAAGCACAAACTGAGTGAAAAGAACAGTGTATAGATATGGCAATAGAGGAAATACTTTGTATCTAAGCGTCCCACTCACTGTATGTATATAAGGACTTATCAAAAGCTTCCCACAGACTCTTCCATTCTAAATCGTGTACCATTCTATACTATATGTAGGTATACACATAGTTGTTGTATATTAACTTTTCAGTCAGAAAAGCTTCTTCTTAAATGTTAGCGGAAGGAGCAAAATACGATGTAATTCTGCGATATGATGCTTGCGAACAGCGATATGAATCAAGCTAACAGAAAGTAGAAAATCAAAAGGAACCTAATATACATATGTGCGCATGTATGGTACATATATTATGCTAAAGTGACTACTGTCCTATATCCCCAGTCCATAACAACAGGACAAGAGGAAAGGTTAAACGAAATATGTATAATTTTTAAGGTTTAAAATATCGGCGAAATTATGATTGGTTTAAACAACATCTTGGGGATTAAATGTGAAGCTATGTAATGCTATTTTCTCATGAATTTTTCCATCCATGATTACATGGTACTAGTTGAGTGCCCTAATTGCCTTAGCGACGGGCAGCACATCACTGTAATGTTGATTATCTAGGTATGAAAGAATCAATAAAAATGAGACAACTGTAACGCCGTTGCTAAGAAGAGTGCGCAGTATTCTTTTATTCGTTCGGAGCGCAAGCGATCCTTCATGAAATGACCCCAGTAATTTATAGAACAAACACAAAATTTCTGATTTCAATATACTTGGAGCTCGTGATAATGATAAGAAGTTTAAAAAAAAAAAAAAAAAAAAAAAACATTCCTTTGAAAGAAAGAATTTTTTGGGATTCTCCGGTATATAGCAAAAGCTAAAAAATGTTTTAATTTGTTATTTCATCACACAACTCATTAATTTTTGGTGACAAGTTTCAAGTCTTGATTTGACTCATCAACAGGTCCCAAATAGCGAAATTGGCTGATTTGAAAAACAAATGAAAAAATGAAAAAAAGAAGAAAGAAATGAAAAGTTTGAGAAAAATAGAAAAAACAATTCGCTCGAATGAATCTGCTTCTTTAAAATTTTTTTACATTTTTTTAATAAATAAAAAAATTGTTTTTTTTCTATTTTTCTCAAACTTTTCATTTCTTTCTTCTTTTTTTCATTTTTTCATTTGTTTTTCAAATCACCCAATTTCGCTATTTGGGACCTGTTGATGAGTCAAATCAAGTGCTGTGAAGTAGTGTTTATTGCAAGTAGCTAGAATCAAATTAAAGGTAGGGCATCAGAGATTTGAAGTAGGGCGAAAATTTTCAGTGCATTTGGGATACATCGGTTCAGATTAAGGGACATCTTTTTGAACCCTCATTTTATTAAATTTTTTTTATAGGTGAACTAAAACAGGTATCTACAATAAAAAGAACATGGTAAAAATATTCACTATAATTGCAGTCTTCGATTTACCATATATTGTTGAATTTTCGTAGCACTTCGTCAATATCTATTTTATCTATTCTTTTCCCTTCACCTGCCAGTATCTCGTCAGCCATTGACTTTCTTTGAGGCTTATTGATAGAAATTAGTGTCGAAAAGGAAGATTTGTACGAAGCAGTACTACATACGATTGTTGCGACTAATGCAAACATTTCATACGTATCTCTTTGTCGGTATAAAACTTTTAATATTTTTTCGCTTTGATCTCCTCGACCATTCAACTCATTCAAGTATATTTTCACAATAGTATATTCTTCTTTCGAAGGAATTTCAATACCTGTAAAATAGTTATACGAAGAAGATTTCTCGTCTAACAGACTGAAATTTATTGAAAATAATTTCAAAACATGCATTTAACTGCCACCATATAATTCACACTTACTTTTAATAAAAACTATTTATATGGGCAATTGGTGTGATCTGTATCATTGAACTTCTATGGTAGGCGATCAGAGATAACCAACCATACTGATGAGACCTCTCTGATCGCTGAGTCGAAAAATAATTGCAATTACGGTCTTGTTTTTTTCTTATTAATTTCCTCACAATAATTATATATTTAAATATTGAACAGACTTATAAACTATTTGTCTAACTCATAAAGACACAAAATTGAGTCCAGTAGATCTTCATTGTCTGCAAATCTTCTTTTCTTCTCAGCTGTTATTATGTCTACAGTTTCATAATATTCCGCTTTAAATGGCGGAGGTTAAATTATGCCTGCAGTGTTTTGATCAGATGTCTTGCCTTTACTTGTCTCTTTTCTTCTGGGAACTATTTTGAGATTCTTTTCTACAATATGGTATTCTCAACTTCTTCCAAAAATTGTCTCATTATATCTCTTCTGACCTCAATTTCTTCCTGGACACATTTAATTATCGATATGGCATCCTTCAGTCCCGTGCTTCGACCCTGTAAGCCCGCATCAGCCGGTTGCAGAACATATAATATTTTTTTTGGTACTAACTTTCCCAGTCGAGTTTCCATGTTTAACTTAACGCCTTTGATGTCAATACTTTTCGCAATATCTTCACTATTGAATTTTCCATTTTTCATTTTATCTGGAGTATTCAAAATCAAAGAAAAAATTTTCACATATGACTCTTGTATCAGCCAAATGTCCTGGCCAAAGGTGTAGTCGACTAATCGTCTTTCCTTCATACAAGACAGTAAGAGGTAGGAGGTAAACAATGTAATAGCCGACTAGTGGCTAACTCGTCAGTGTTGCCGATCATACGAATACGGAATTAGCTGGCAATTTTTAAGGTAGGGCATTGTCATTTTAAGATAGGGCACTGCCCTTCTATGCCCTCCCCTAGCTACGGCCCTGGTTTATTGTTCAAGTTAAATCTAAAGTATAAAGAGACTACATGGCTCGATTTAAACGAAAGAATTAATATGCTTACTGGCAGAAGAAAACTGAAACGAATTTATCCAAAGTATTGTCATTACACGGAATTTTAAGTGGTTTTATTATTATCTGCAAAATATTGGCAAAGTCAACATACAGGAAGAAGAGTCCCACTACTGCAACCTTACAAACGGAAAAGTTACAAAAGTCGAAGATAAAAGCCCCCTTGGAAAACGTTTGAAAGTGACGGAAGGTGAAGTTATTCAATCGTTTTTACTTCTGGAATCAGTAATTCCAAAATACTTGTAAATATTTTTAAGTGTAATTAAATAGTATATTTTGTTGCAGGAGATTGCATGTGTTAACGAAAAACTGAGCCGAATAAGATCCAACTTGCTCAAATCAAAGGAGACATTGCAGCCGGCAGTTATTTTAATCGGAAATGATTTCGGTTAGTTATTTATTTTTTTATTTTTCTACAGATTAGTTATGTTTTTTTTCAGATGACATAATGTTAAGTTATGTTGCAGTGGATGACATTTTGTACAAGTTTGACAATCCTCTCAACGCAATCGACGGTTGTTTCAAATTATTGAGGCCATTCCCTTTAACTCGTACACGAATTTGTCTGTTTATATATTTCTTTTTTACTATTTTCGACACTCCCGTAGACCCACTTTTCGTTATCACAGCGAGCTGAAATTTGGCACACAGGTTCATGTCGCGTGACAATTGCATCTATCAAAATTTGAACTGGAAATTTCCATGGAAAACTCGGAAAATCGGGAAAAATTATTTGAAAATTTGTATACAAATTTGATTAGTGATAAATCCGTTTCAGGAAAAATTCAGTGTTTTCCGATTTTTCCGAAAAAAAATTCCGGAATTTTCCCACTTTTCCGGAAAATTTTCCGGTAAAAAAGTTTTCTAAATTATGCAGGATCAAGTTCCCTATCAACTGGCATCATTACTTTCTCTCCGACAATGGTGAAAACTTGCAGAAAAAAACGAGGAAAATTCATGTAAAAAGCTTTTCCGGAATTTTTCCGACCAAGAAAGCGTCTGAGCGTTTTGCAACCTGTAGAGCGAAATGAGTTACATAAAGTTGCTTTTGTGGAAAACTCCATGGAAAAATTTTCATCGATATGATTAGTGATAAATCTGTTTCAGGAAAAATGCAGAATTTTCCAATTTTTCTGGAAAATTTTCCGAAAATTTCCGACTTTTCCGGAAAATTTTCCGACAAAAAAGTTTTATAAGCTATTCGGAATCATTTTTTTTCCGTCCTACTGGCATCCATACTTTTTCTTCAACAATCATGAAAACTTGCATGAAAAATCGAGGAAAATTCATGTGAATTTTTTTAAAAAAATTCATAGTAATTGGAAAAGTCTGTGGAAACATGGAAAATCGGGAAAATTCATGTTATATGGGATCAACAGCTAAAAAGCGCTGTTTAAAACATAATTTGAATTTCAGAAAACGATTTGATACTCGAAAAATTTTTGTTTTCGGATCGGCACCAAAAATGACTTAAAAATTGTTTTAAAATATCTCCATGCAGCACGTATTAACAATTTAATTAACGTGAAAAAGGCAGAAAATAAAATAAGTAAAAAACGAGTTTTCAAACAAAACTGAGGCTAAGCCGCATGAAAAAGTAGAAAATAAACTTTTCTTCACACACATTTTTTACAGAGATAATATAAGAATAGAAAATGCTATCGAAGTAATTTTATAATATGACCTTACATGGATAGTTCGTACGTATATGAATATAATTTTATATTATTATTTTTGTTATAAAACAGATATTTTTGTATGTGGATACACCCATAAAGAAAAATGTGTTATACAAAAAAGTGTTTCTTTTTATGATTTCAAACCTTTCGATATTTATTTAATTTTAGGAAGATAACCTAGAAATTGATGAATATGTATACTGACTTGACTGGACATTATCATATTATGAATCTATTATATAGATGTAGCTCTGCAGAAGGGCACCAGTCGCAGCAAGTTGAAAATATTGGATTTAGTAAATTTGAGGTTCTGAAATATCCAAAAGTTTTGTTACCAAAAAATTGTCCAGTTCATAGGTTGGATCTGGAAAGTCCCAATACCAATTTCTGAATTATATTTATTATGAAAACTGCACTCTTGAGGATTTGGTATCCTTTTGTTTTATAAATCCAACATTTTTAATTACTAGTTTGGTTCATTTTTATAGAACTAAGGGCCTGTCCGGATCCAAGTCTTCGTCTTCGTCTTCGTCTTGTTATTACAGCTAGTGACGTAACATCGAGTCAAGCTCTATCCGAATTCATGTCTATGCCACCGAGCTTTGCTACTTTGTATAACAGTTTTGACATCTGGTTAGCTTGATCATCGAGTCAAGGCTCGAGTTGACTATTTTAAATAGACAACGTATTGTGAGGTTATGTTTGTTTGCTGTCTGCGAAATCAAGCTGAGCAAACGAACGAATTCGGACAGGTTAGCTTCGTCTTCGTCTAACTATTATAATAGCTGAGCTTATTGTGTTACGTCACTAGCTGTAATAACAAGACGAAGACGAAGACGAAGACTTGGATCCGGACAGGCCCTAAATACCACCTAAAAGATACATTATATATCATACCTGTGGTTATAATATATTTGCATTATAGATATAATATTTAGGTGTGCCTTATAAAGTTATTGCGATGGTTCACATATTTCATGCGTTGCGTGCTATATTTATTACCTACACGACATAGAAAATTGCTGTAATTCAATAAGACGAATTCGAATATTATATTGCGTCGTAGATTAATATTATAATTCTATGTACTACAAAATGAGGTTCTACCATTCATACATCCTATGTTCGACTGCAATGGGTATGAGTTCCGCTCGAATACATTATGTTAGGAGAATATAAATATACAGGGTTTTCCAATAAGAGGTGTTATTTTGATATTCAAAGAAAAATGCCATTTTTTGAGATAAATGATCGGATCTTTATTTCATTATAAAGAGGAGGGTATGCCATTAATAATGGAAAATAATATCAGCCAAATGACCACCACGACCACGCCTACAGGACCATATCTTTTCATGAAATTTTCCATAACCAAATCGCAAAGTGGCTGCCCTATGTCCTCGATAGCCTCACGAATTCCATCTTTGAGGTCTTGAATCGACGTTGGGCTGTTGGCGTAGACCTTCTCTTTCACGTGGCCTCAAAGGAAGAAGTCGCAAGGTGTTAAGTCACAAGATCTCGGGGGCCAATTGTGATCACCACTTCGAGAGATAACACGGTCCGGAAACTTTTCCCGTAAAAGATCAATGGTTTCGTTGCTTGTATGGCACGTAGCGCCGTCTTGTTGAAAGTAAATGTTGTCCAGATCAATACCATCCAATTCCGGGCATAAAAAATCATTAATCATCTGTCGATAGCGCAATCCATTCACCGTAACTGTTGCTCCAGCCCCATTTTCGAAAAAGTAAGGTCCAATGACCCCGCGGGACCATAAACCGCACCAAACAGTCACACGTTGAGGATAGAGAGGCTTTTCAACAATAACTCTTGGGTTTTCCGAGCCCCAGATGCGACAATTTTGCTTGTTGACGAAGCCATCGAGGTGGAAATGGGCCTCATCACTCAAGATGAGCTTTCGATGGAATTCCGGATCATTTTCATGCATTTCAAGGACCCAATTATCAAAGACTCGACGTTGTTTATGATCGGCCGGCTTGAGTTCTTGTGTTAACTGAACTTTATAAGCCTTAAGACCCAAATCTTTATGCAAAATACGGTGTAATGACGTTTGTGGAATGCCTTATTCCAAAGAACGACGAGGAATGGACAAACCTGGGTTTTCTTTAACACTTTCGGCTACAGCAGCAATATTCTCGGCTGTTCTTGAGCGACGTGCACGGGTTTTATTCTTCACATCACTAACTTGTCCCGTCAGCTCGAATTTTTCTACCAATTTCTGTATTGCGGTCCGACAAGGTGCTTCACGACGACCCAAAAATGTTCCGAGTTTTACGAACCGTCTCTGCCTCTGTGTATCGTTCCATTTTTATTAATGGCGTAGTTTCTACTTGTCAAATGTCAAAAAATGATAGCTCCAAAAGTGACATCTACCGAAATAGCGGGCTAATTAAAATAACACCTCTTATTGGAAAACCCTTTATAACCATCATGGTATTAACTGTACAAAGCAGACCATAATCTGAATGGTAGAAGGTCACAATCTACATGTTATAGCAATCAATGTTTCATAACTACAAGAACGATATAGGTTTTGTTTTGGTATAAATATAAATAAGAGCCGCATATATTCTTTTTGATTATAGATACCTTTAAGCATTGCTATAATTTCTACATATGACATAGTAGTAAAAGTTACAAGGCGAAATCATTTTACGTAGCACTACGTGCCATACTTTTCCACTATCCCTATATCTTTTATAGATATAACAACCGCATTATATAAAATATAGCATCCAGTGTTAAAATTTCTCTCCGTGTGCAAAGCACAGCGTGCTGTAAGGCTCTCTTTTGGACAATATACAATGAAGCTAAGGCTGTGCGATAAGGCCCAGCTCAGATATAGAAATTGTATTCCATTCTAGGTCTGATAAAGGACTTGCAGAGTAGTGTTAGATTCGCTGGGCTGAAATGTTTCTTACACCTTTCCGTATCAGAAATCCAAGACATTTCGATGTTTCTTTGGCAAAAGAAAAGATGTGATCTGTCAAGCTTAACTTATTGGAAATATCAATGCCAAGAATGCATAAATATGATGTATCGTAAGTCAGTGCTCCATCAAAAGAAACGGGAGTGGAAAAATTATGATCTTGTTTTAAAGAGATGAGTCAGCTGTTGGACTTAGATGCATTGAATTCGATGCGATTCGCTTTGCCCCAAGCGAGGATATTGGCATTATTCAATGATCTAATAATCTACAATCTCGTTTGACAGATTTGGCATTCTCTCTGGAGTTCGGAAGAGTGTCAAAGGAGTAAGAGATATCAAGGGTACTGTCATCGGCAAAACACTATGGATGGAATTGAAAGTACGGAAAAGTAGATCATTAATAAAAATTAAGAAGAGAAATGGAGAGATAAGAGAGCCCTGGGGCGCATCCGCATAGGGTGAGTTTCGGAATATAACACCATCTAATACAACCCGTATTATCGAGCAGATAAAAAACGTTCAGCCCATAATAACAGAGGAGGGGAGAGACCTAGTGCTTTCAGTTTGGCTAAAAGGGCTGGATGCCTATCAAAGGACTTTGAAATATCTAGGGCAACGGTTTTGGACTCACCAAAATTATGAAGACTACGGTTCCAACGATTTGTAAGAAAATTCAGAGCAAGTCTCCAGATGAGCGTCCAGCTCGGAAGTCATATTGGCGATCGTTGATGATTTCATTAGTTTCTAGATACTTTATTAATTTGGAGTTAATGATAGATTAAAAAACCTTTGTGATTGTAATTGGTCGATATTTAGAGGGATCGCTACCCTCATCTTCTTTCTTGTGAATAGGCTGAACGTGAGCTAGTTTCCAAGGAGCTGGAAATTTTCTTGTTAAATAAGACAAGTAGAATAGTTTGCGTGGAGACCTAGTCAGGTAGGAGGCGCAGCTTTTAATTAACAGGGGAGCGAGAAACCACCAGGACCTGAGACTTTGGGGAAGTTGATCTCCTTAATAAATTTGAACAAACCTCTCGTACAGATGTGTATAAGGCTCTTCTACACATCCACATGGGAGATGCAAAACCGGTGCCAGTGAATTGGATGGAAGACAAGAATTTGAAGCGAATCTAGCAGCTAAAATATAAGCTTTATCCAGGTAATCAACAACCACTTCAACATTATTAAGTAGTGAAGGTATAGAGAAATTACTGTAGTTGTTCCTGATGGTTTTGACCAGGGACCAGAAACCTTTGCTGCTTTTGCTGCTTCCCAAAATTCTTTGTCTAACATTCTGGTCAAAAAGAAATTTCTCTCTCTGGATAATGGACTTACAGATGTTCCGTGCAGTCTTGAAGTCTTGTTTCAGTTCTGGACAAGGATTCAATTTTAAAGAAATATTTTCTGAACTATGGATTTATGATTTTTTCCATAAATTTTTAAAATGTAGACCTCCATTTATGATCACGCTGAGCTAAAAAGGGGCTCCATCTATGATCATTCAGGTTTAAAATTAAGGCTTTTATTTAAGATCACACTGAGCTAAAAACGAGAAATCAAATTTTAAAAATTTGGGAGTTCAAAAAGCACACAGAAAAAAATGTACGTCAATTAAGTTGGGACCGCCATTTCATGGTAGAAAAGTTATGAATATGTCAAAATGTAGGGCTCAATTAGGGCTAATTTAATGCCACTTCCACGAATTTAATGCTCTAGTACTTTTTAAAAAATCCATGGATAATCCAACTTTATTACAAGTTAGGACCACCACTACTGAGAATAGGTTAAATAGTTGCACTGCATAATATTTTAGGGCTCAATTAGGGCTAATTTAAAACCACTTCCCCGAATTTAATGCTCTAGTACTTTTTAAAAAATCCATGGATAATCCAACTTTATTAAAAGTTAGGACCACCACTACTGAGAATACGTTGAATAATATTGTTACAATAGTGTGCGCTGCATAATATTTTAGGGCTCAATTAGGGCTAATTTAAAACCACTTCCCCGAATTTAATGCTCTAGTACTTTTTAAAAAATCCATGGATAATCCAACTTTATTAAAAGTTAGGACCACCACTACTGAGAATAGGTTGAATAGTATTGTTACAATAGTGTGCACTGCATAATATTTTAGGGCTCAATTAGGGCTAATTTAAAACGACTTCCCCGAATTTAATGCTCTAGTACTTTTTAAAAAATCCATGGATAATCCAACTTTATTAAAAGTTAGGACCACCACTACTGAGAATACGTTGAATAATATTGTTACAATAGTGTGCGCTGCATAATATTTTAGGGCTCAATTAGGGCTAATTTAATGCCACATCCTCAAATTTAATGCTCTAGTACTTTTTTAAAAAAATCCGTGGATAATCCAACTTTATTACAAGTTAGGACCACCACTACTGAGAATAGGTTAAAGAGTTGCACTGCATAATATTTTAGGGCTCAATTAGGGCTAATTTAAAACCACTTCCCCGAATTTAATGCTCTAGTACTTTTTTAAAAAAATCCATGGATAATCCAACTTTATTACAAGTTAGGACCACCACTACTGAGAATAGGTTAAATAGTTGCACTGCATAATATTTTAGGGCTCAATTAGGTCTAATTTATTGCCTCAGTTACAACCAGTACGTTCTATTTGGGTTGGTGCGTTTACCATCGCCGTGCCGATGTCTGAAATCAACCATTGTACTGTATGTTGTCTTCGTATCTTCCATGGACTTTGTAACAATGCTATTTAACCTATTGTCAGTAGTGGTAGTCCTAACTTTTAATAAATTGGATTATCCATGGTTTTTTTAAAAGTACTAGAACTAGAGCTTTAAAGTCGGGGAAGTGGCATTAAATTAGCCTTAGTTGAGCCCTAAATTTTTACGTATTCAAAACTTTTCTACCATGAAATGGCGGCCCCAACTTAATTGACGTAAAAAATTTCCACAATTGTTGCCATTTTTCCTAAAATGTAGGGAATATTCTCCTAAATTTGAGAGAATATTCCCTAAATTTTAGTAAATATTTCCTAGATTTTAGGGAAAAATACCTAAGCTTTGTGGCAGCAAATTGTGTGCATTTTTAACACTGCAGTGTAAATGGAGCTGATAATGAGCGCTTCTATCATCGTAAACGAGCGCTCCCTGTATTACTTGTACTCATAGGATGATCACCTTTCCTAGTAAATCATAACTTCATGATAAATTCGAAATTAAATTGGGTGTGTTCAACTTTGAACGAGTCCCTATAACTAATCTACATAAGGAAATGACTTCTATATGCAATTAAATTTATATCGTCTTGATGTAAAACATTCTAAACGCTCTGCGCTGTAACGTGAACGTAACAAATTCTAATATCCTGGTTTTAAGAGTATCTTCTCAAAGCGTAAGATGTGAAGGTTGTGTTTATAAAAGGGGGTAGGGGTGGGGTGATGTAGAGTCAAAATAAGTACAACACAGTGTGCCGGTAAATTTCAATAGAGAAAAACCGTAGAATGACATGGTTCAGAACAAAGAAAAAGATTTTAATTATACCAGCAAAACGACCAAAGTCCCACACAGAGTATTTTATAAGAGATACTTATATACATATATGTTTTCGTGTGCTGTATGGTCGAAAGAATGGGTGAGAGACTGGTGCGTGTCAAGAGTGGCTTTATATAAAAACTTCCATAATACCCAGCACTTCGGTTGACATCAGGGTATTACACAAAAGAACCTTAATTTCATGTTCACAATAAGAATTCTCGTGAGTCATTTCGTATGGGGAACACACAGAATGAACGCGTGACATGAGCAGGAAATTGCCTGAGTTTCGTTCAATTATGACATTTTTATCAGTGGGTCTGAAGGGGAGTTCCAAAATGCGATCGCATAGAGACGTAAACATACAAAAACAACTTTTGAAATTTGATAAGAACCAGCTCTGAGTAAAAAAAATTTTTCATTATCTTTTTTTTTTTTAGTAAAAAAAAAAAACAACTCAAGATTATGTATATGACTTGATGAAATGGAATGTTTTATTTTAAGTGTCGAATCGCAGTCCCAAATTCGACCAATAACTTATTTTTCTTTTCCTTGATTGTATACCGATGATATTTTCTGGCAAATATTTATTAAAAATTCCGTGCACGAAGACTGTAAACATAGTGAGCAACACAAAGTGCCCAATAAATTCAAAACGAACCCCAAGTGATATTATTGTTTTCGGTGCATTTAATGTCTCACACGCGATGATATCCCTCTCTTGATGTTTATTTGTAGTACATTTATGAGGATGAATAAATGTGTTATTAAAAGTCTGTATACTCTACGCCGCCGTCTCTTTCTCTTCCCTATTCTATACCATTGCTCTATTATTGCCGTAAACTTAAATCGGCGTTAATAGGAAGGAAGGACATGTGGCTAAGTTTAGTACTTTCACACACCAGCTCAGTCCGAAGAAACGAACACAATGTAATACAGGTTGTGTATGTATGTTTATGCATTGAGAAGGAGGCATAGAAACTAAACTGAAACGACAACGGCGACACAGCTAAACCAATATTATTTTTCCCCAACACACACTCGTGGATTAGATTAATGCTAAAATGAATTTGAGGAACAGGACTCATATTATTGTTAGAAATCAATATCTTTGGTTTATTTAATATTTAGACTGTATTGGAGGATGGCGTCGGCGGTGGAGGAGTTTTATAAGCGGATGTAGCCACACTTCAATATGTAATTTATATTAAAAATCACTTCTTCTTTACCACAGAGTTTAGCATACTTCTGCACTTATTTTAAATTTTGCTAGATTCTTGTGCCACCATATCCGAAGTTTTTAGAAAAGTTTTTGCCCAACACGTAGGTAAATGCACCAATTCGCGGTCAATTAAGGAAATGCCATCCTTAGAAGAAGGGTTTATAGTAGAATTTACTTAACCTTTCTGGCACGATATGTTTGAAACTTCCACCTCCACCGTTAGGGGTACAAAGTGTACCCCACAGTTATTATCATGAATGAACCTATATAAATATTGTTACGAGCGTGGCCTTAGTTCGTTATTTAAAACACAATATTTCAGATATAATTCAAAAGTTCTTTCTTTATTTAACTTTACTGTTTACTCTCACAAATTCACAAATAATTATCAAATCAACTCTTTATTTATCGCTAGTACTGTACTTCTAATTATCGCAATCCAAATAGTTTACTTCGTTCACTTCGCTGTCTGAAATAATACTCCGCCTCCTAGCTGTCAGAGCGCCGTATTTATACTCTACGAATTACCCTAGAACCTTCCTGAATATTCCGTTCTCCGAACTCAAAGTTTACTAAGATGACACTAACCTAAAGTTGCTTCCATTCCTAACAGATGTCGCTTGATTCACTTTGTGGCACGTAACACTGCCCCCTTCTTAAAATTTGTTCGTCCCGAACAACAGATGGTCCACGGTCTTGGTGCTCTCCGTATTGACCCAAGCGATCTAGATGAACGATTTTTCTTTTGCATCTTGTACCGCGCTGATTTTTGTATGGCATGTTATTAATTTTAGTTTTAACTGCATACGGTCTCTCCCAGTGTTGTGGTAACTTTGGAGAACGTCTCGTGGCCTCGTGCACATCAGCTAATCGTTGTCTGAGCTTTGTTACGTAGTCTTCTGGTAACTTTTGTTCGCCTTTGGGTATACCAAACTTGAGGTCGCTAGGTAAGCGCATTTCCTTTCCGAAAATGACCTTAAATGGGCTTTGTCTGGTCATATTGTAAACAGCTGATATATAAGCCATTAGAAATATAGGAATATGTCGAAACCAATCGCGTTGATTATAGTTGAAGACCTTCCTGAGATGTTTGATTAATGTTCTGTTGAAACACTCTTCCATGCTTTGATTTTTCTTTCGTCTTTTATCTTTGATTCCTTTGTCCTCAAATTTCTTGCCCTTTCGATTGCCGTTGTCATCCTTTTCATTGCCGACTTTGCGCTTCTTATTATCATCATCGTCAGAAACTTTATCTTTACCTTTTCCGACCTTTATTATACCCTTATCATCGTCATTATCAGCATCTTTAGACCCTTTACTTTTCGTCTTTTTCTTTCTTTCATTGTCCTCGCTCTTGGATTTCTTTCCTTTCTTCTTTTTACTTTTATCACCGTAATCATCATCATCTTTTGATTTCTTTCCTTTCTTCTTTCGACTTTCGTTATCATCATTGTAGTCATCGTCATCTTTTTCTTCCATCCGTCCGCAATGATTCCATTCAGGATTGCATGGACGTTGTAAAAAAGCTTCTGCATATCCGTGGATACGTCCTTTGCGGTATGGGATTTCAAAGTCATGAGGTTGCAGTCTAGTCTCTCCACGGAAAGCTTGCTCTCTAGCTCGCCATCTTCTCCCTTCTTCTTCTGTTGTTTGCATTCGTCCTCGTTTCCTACAGTCGTTTTGCAGGTGTCCCAGTCTACTACATTTCCAGCATCGAATGACACCACGCGAAGGAGTGGTCTCTGATGACGGTATTCTGCTGTGAGTCTGCTGCCCAACTCGATATCTCTGCCCTTCTTCTAGAGCTTCCATTCGTCGGCGTTTTCTGCAGTCCCTTTGGATGTGTCCCAGTCTATTACAATTCCAGCAACGAAAAATACCGCGTGAAGGAGTGCTCTGTGATGACTGCATTCTGTTACAAGTACATTCCTCCCCCGAAATTTCTCTCACTCGTACTGCACTTCGAGAAGCTTGCCTTGCAGATTCATACGCTAATGCATAGGCTAGTGCTTCTGCTGTTGATTTCTTTCCTGCTAGCCTTAATGATTGTTGTAAATTTTGATCTGTAATAGCGTTCACAAATGCCTCCGTCGCCACTTCATTGAGAAAATCCGCATTCACGCTGGAGTATGACAGATGCGCTAATCTTTCTACATCTGCCTGCAGTTGTTGTAGTGATTCGCCATGTTTTTGAATCCTGTTGCGCAACTGTAGGCGATATACTTGCTGCATTGCTCATCTCCGTAACGTAATTCTATCGCCTGTACTAATGAAGAGTAATTACGTTGATTTTCAATCGGTACAGTTTGTAAGAGTTCTGACGCAGGACCTCGAAGTGCTAACACCAGAGCTGTAGCTTTGTCTGCATCATTCCATCCGTTTACTTCGGAAGCAGCCTCGAATTGTCTCTTGAAAATATGCCACGAATTTTGTCCATCAAATATTGGAGGTTTCATTCTGCCTGCATTGGATATTTCAATTCCTTCGTGCCGTGGTTGTCGATGCTTCATCTTCTCCAAATCTGATTTAAAGTTGTCAAGCTGTTCGGTGACTTTTTGTTGAACTTCCGCCACTTCTTGCTCGATTCCTTCAATTTTTAAATTTTGTTCGTCTAACGAGTTTTTCAGGAAATTCCTTTGTTCCTCTAAGCGATTTTCTAGACAATTCTCCAGAGAACTAACTCTTTTGTTCATCCAAACGCGTTTCCAGTGATTTCTTCTGTTCATCTAAACGGGATTCCATAGAATTCTTTTGTTCGTCCAAACGGGTTTCTATAGATTTCTTGTGTTCCTGGAGAGAATTCTTTTGTTCGTCCAAACGGGCTTCTAGAGAATTCTTTTGTTCATCCAAACGCGCTTCTAGAGAATTCTTTTGTTCCTCAAAAGCATTCTTTTGTTCCTCAAGGGCATTTTTCACTTGCAGGGTTGAAAGCTCCATTTTGGTCATTAAAGTACCCAAAAGCTGTTCTATGTTCATCGCAGGCTCTTCTTCAGTTTCTGGTTCTTCCTCGAAAACGTATGTATCAGGATTCTTTTCTTCCTCTATCAACGCTTGTCTAAGTCGCTCGACTAGAACATTCTTTAGACCTGTCGTTTGCAATGACCGCTTCCCCAACTCCACTTTCAATTCCTGTATGCGATGCTCCTCTAGTTTGCGTCCCATTCTTGCGCGATTTCACAAAATTAATCACTCTTTGAATTTCAAAGTCAAATGCCACCACTTTATTTCGCGATTTTTATTTTACTTCTGACACCAGTTGTTACGAGCGTGGCCTTAGTTCGTTATTTAAAACACAATATTTCAGATATAATTCAAAAGTTCTTTCTTTATTTAGCTTTACTGTTTACTCTCACAAATTCACAAATAATTATCAAATCAACTCTTTATTTATCGCTAGTACTGTACTTCTAATTATCGCAATCCAAATAGTTTACTTCTTTCACTTCGCTGTCTGAAATAATACTCCGCCTCCTGGATGTGAGTAGCGCCGTATTTATACTCTACGAATTATCCTAGAACCTTCCTGAATATTCCGTTCTCCGAACCCAAAGTTTACTAAGATGACACTAACCTAAAGTTGCTTCCATTCCTAACAGATGTCGCTTGATTCACTTTGTGGCACGTAACAATATATTATTTTACTTTTAACACTTACATATTGCACATAAACACTTTTTTAAATAATAACACAGTAAAAATTTAAAAAAAAAATTATTTTTTATATAATTTAGGATGCACTTAACAAAGTATATTTATATTTTCACTTAAAGTTATAAAATTATATAAAGAAATTTCTTATGCTTCATTCTCACATAAAGTGCAAACTGTTACTTTTTTTTTGTAATGCTGTGATCAGGACAAATCAATTTTAAACAACGTTGGCATGTTTTTCGGCATTTTCTGTCCTTCATTCGGGGGCAGATAGTAAGTACACCTTCCAAATGGTTTCCGCCGCTCTTCCTGATTTGACGTTTTTCGTTTTACTTCTGGAACTAGTTCTGACATAGCTTCAGAAATAAGTTTAGGTAAATTTATCTGTCGATTTTGGAGTCTTTCTATAATAGCAGGTTTTATAAGCTCTTTTTTCAAGATTCAACAAGAACTTCCTTCGATAACCCCATTTGTTTTTCTGCAGTGGATTTTTTGTAGTCCATAGAACGAAGCTGTTCAACGAAGCAATATCCAAACTGTTTTGGAACAATGCAAATGGCCATCTATTGCTGGTCCTTTTTACTGTGTACTCATTGACCATCTTATCCTTAGTAGACAACAGATCCCTTATTGTGATTATAATGCAGAATCATGTCGGGTTTGAATTTGTTCGGTACTTACTACAATCACATGTTTCTTGGCTTTTGGTACATACGAAACCATCGTTATGTTTTCATGGA
Organism: Dioctria linearis; assembly: GCA_963930735.1. Lineage (NCBI taxonomy): Eukaryota > Metazoa > Arthropoda > Insecta > Diptera > Asilidae > Dioctria > Dioctria linearis. Next base: position 21,136,830 of record OZ005741.1, read on the forward strand.
ATGCAAAAACTGAAGAACCTTCTAGTCTATTGTTGGTGGATAAGAGCGCTTTTGGGATATCATCTTGTTTATTTTTTCGAAGAGTGCCACAAAGTGTTAGTCCAAGATCATACAAACTTCTCGCCAAAGGTATACTTGTAAAAAAGTTGTCCATTGTAATACCGTAACCGCGGCCAAGGCACTTAACTAAATCCAGTACTACGCGTTTACCCTGCTCTTTCTCAGGTCTATCTCCCTCTTTACCAGTATATATACCTGGAGATTCTTTGCATACGTAGTATCTACATCCACAAGTGCCCATATTTTTATGCCGTATCTGGCTGGCTTTGATTTCATGTACACTCTAAATGGACACCTCCCTCTGAAGGGTACAAGTTGTTCATCGATTGTAAGGTGTGACCCAGGGTTATAGTTACTAACACAGTTTCCAACAAATACCTCAAATAATTCCCTGATTAGTGCCATTTTGTCAGTATTTCTACGCTCTAGTCTAGTCGTAAGATCGTCAAATCTCATAAATGAGAGAAGTTGTACAAACCTTTCACGAGGCATAGTGGCACAAAAAATCGATATAGATTACAGTTTATCTTTACACCATAAAAATTGTACTGGTTCTCGATTTGCTTTGAGAGCACCAGTTGTATATAATTAGAAGACCAAACACAGCATACATTTCTGTTGTATTTGTTGGAATCTATGTTTTTTGCTTTATTGGATTGTTTCTGTTGAATTCTTCGTGCCATTTTTGGGCTTTTTGATTGGTAAATTTCACAATAATGTCCGCTATTTTATCATCTATAAACTTTTTAAAACACTCAACAATTTGTGATACATTTGCTGATTCAGAAGTAAGCCCTGGTTTGATGGTTATTATATTTGCAGTCTGTCGGCGAGTTATTCGTGGAGGTATTTCTTTCCATATTGTTCCATTCTTTGAAACAAATAGTGGATCTTCTGATAATTCATCTTCTTCTCCGCTCTCGGCTTCATCAGGATATTTTGTAAACTATTATAAAGAAGTAAAATACACATATGAAGGATTCTCACCTCGTCTTTGCTTTCATCATCATCAGCTATCAAAAAGTCTTCTTCTTCTTCTGAGCTATCAGATAACAATAAGTCTTCAATACTTTCATCAACGCTTTCATCTAACCACTGTAAGCAATTGTTCCTCTGGGACTCACAAGATAAACTGGGATTTTGCCTTTTCGACATAACGTATAGCACTGAACAGAAAAACACACTCTACTCACTTGTTCGCCCAAAATTAGAAGTTTAATCTGCTCCCTTATACTAAAAAAAGCGAGCCGAGTTCAGGTCAATATAGATTAATTTACTCCGGTGTGTTTTTCCTGAGGGCTGTATCATACCATTTCCTTAACTTATATTTTATTACTTTGTTGCGGCGGTATACTTGAGACGGCATTTCTCTGCACCTTTCTCGGTAAGATCCATTGATTACCAGACTGCTTTATTACTAATTGCCTGTCTTGAACCGGTGACAGCGATTTAGGACATTGGTATTCATATTTTAGACGAATACGTTAGTCTGTCTCTTTACCTGCTTGTCCTTGCTTGCTACCATGTCTTGTGACACGTTCATTTCAGCGCCAATAAATGAGAAATATCTCCTGATAAAAGGTTATGAAGCCTACGCTATAGTGAGTAACCTGAAACAACAAATTTCAGGAAAGTTTGAAAGTGATTCCAGTTATCAGACTCGTCCTACGTTGTATTCGCATGTGTATGCAGATAGTTACGCTAATTACGATATGGGGTACAAAGTGTACCCCAGCTGCTTTCTTTGCTTATAAAAGCAAATTTTTACATAAAAATAAGTAGGTGAATTGCTTAAAATATTTGAAGTTTTCCAAGAAAGGCTTTCAAGAAATTTCGTTTCATAATTATGAATTGTTTTATAAATATCACAAAAATTGTGTTTTTGGGGTACAAAATGTACCCCATGTCGTGTCAGAAAGGTTAATGTCGATGTCTAAACTTTTGTAGTACAATAGTAAGTTGAATATTTATCTTTTAATTTAAATTAAAAACTAAAAACATTTATCTAGTCTGCATAATAATTGAAAATATCAGTGTATGCGGTAATCACCAGTTTGTGTCCACTAACGTGCCAATTCGCGGCCAGGTTAAATATAACTACAGGGTCTTTCAAATTGAGTTTTCAAAAGTACGCGCCTGTGTAACACACTTCAAACATCGAACGCACCCATATTATATGTAATTTTGACAGCTGAAGGTTTGCCATTTATAAAAATGGAGTCGTATACATTACAACAACGTATTGAGATTATTGAATTATTTTATGAAAATTGTCGTTCTGTGAGAAATGTATTTCGCAAATTACACGATGTTTATGGTCGACACAATCATCCAACTGAGCAACAAGTTGGTAATATTGTGCGGAAATTTCAAGAAACTGATGCAGTACAAGATCGAAAAAGACGTCAGTATGCTCGTGCCGGTCGTTCAGAAGAAAATTTGGTGCTGTGAGTGATAACGTTGCAGCTGACCCCAACACGTCAATTTCCCAACGTTCAAAACAATTGGGACTTTCTGAGTTAACTGTATGGCGTATTATGCACAACGATTTAGCATTGAAGGCCTACAAAGTTCAATTGACACAAGAATTTCTGTCACAAGATCATTCCATGCGTCGAGACTTTGCTAATTGGATACTGGAACAAAACGACGATTTGTAAAAAAAAAAAAATCATCTTTTCGGACGAAGCACATTTTGAGATCGGTGGCTACGTTAATAAACATAACTGCCGTATTTGGGGAGAGGAAAACCCTCGCGTGACCCAAGAGAGGCGAACACATGCACAAAGAGTCACTGTGTGGATTGTAGACTGGTGGTGTGATTGGTTCGTACTTTTTTCAAAAATGATGCTGGAAAAGCCATAACCGTTAACGGTACCAGATATCGCGACATGATCACAACTTTTTTATGACCAAAACTGGAAAATATTGATACTGCAGACATGTGGTTTCAACAAGGTAGGGCTACGTGTCATACAGCCAGAGAAACTTTACAATTACTGGATACAAAGTTTCCAGACCGTATTATTTCCAGATTCGGTGACCTAAATTGGTCTTCAAGATCATGTGATTTGACACTGTTAGACTTCTTTCTCTGGGGCCATGTAAAAACACTGGTCTACAAGGATAATCCTCGAAACGTTGAAGTATTGAAAGCAGATATTATTCGAGTTATTGGTGAGATAGAGCCGTAACTATGCCAGAATATGATTGAAAATTTTTATAAAAGAATCAGGTACGGTAGAGACGCAAGAGGTGGTCACATGGGAGATATCATTTTTAGAGTATAAATGGCAAACATTGTATTTCAAAAATAAATAAAAACTTTTTCAGTTTCAATTCAAATTCAATGTCTTTTAATTATTTACTTTTGAAAACTCAATTTGATAGACCCAGTACTTTTATATGGGGTTTTAAAAGATACGACTTTATTACGTTTTCGTTGTTTCTGATTTGAAAAGCCATTAAAAAATAATAAGTTGTGGTAAAATTCACAGTAACATAACATTTCTCAGATTAAAAATAATTCAATTCAAATTGTGTTGTTTTACATAACAGAATCTTTTAAATTTCATTAAATTAAAAGGAACAAATCAAGAAGGAATTATACATAAAATGGAATTGAATAAATGGAATGATGAATAATAAACCAAAGTTTTAGTTCAACATACTTTTTAGCCAAACTTAAAGCTCTGGGTCTCTTCTCTCCACTTTTATTATGGATTGAAAATTGTTGATCTAGTCGCCAAGAAGATGGTGTTACATCTGAAACTCACTCTATAAATGCCGGTGTGCTCCAGGGTTCTATTATATCTCCATTTTTCTTCTTAATTTTCATTAATGATTTGCTTTCCATTACTTTCAATCCCATCCATAGTTTTGCCGATTACAGTACCCTTGGATTCGCTTACTCCCTTGACACCCTTGGGGGGACTACAGAGGAAATGTCACATCTGTCAAACTACAGGATGGGCCAACTTGGACTGACTGATTTGAAATGCTTATAATTATTTTATATTTTTTTGCAGATAATAAAGAATTTTATAAAATTTTGTAATGTCATCATACTCAGTGCAAGAACGTGTAAAAATTGTTGAATTTTATTATGCTTCCGTACGATCAATTGTTACAGCACAAAGAAAATATCGTCAGTATTTTAATACTGCGGCGGCCCCCACTGTAAACATGATAAGAAGCTTAATGACCCGTTTTGAGAATTGGGGTTCAGTAGGTGATGAACTGTTCGACATGTTCGTACTGAACAAGCTGTAGATGTTGTACGAGAAAGTGTTAACACGGATCCAACTGTGTCTACTCGTCGACATGCTACTCAATTGAGCATCTCCAAAATATCGCTACGACGTATTCTAAAAGTTGATCTGAGGATATTTCCCTATAAAATTCAATTGGCCCAAGAATAATTGCCGAGGGATGTATCACAACGGCTACAATACGCCAATAGATTGATTTTGCTTGAGACAGAAAATGCCAATTTTTTGAATAATCTGATTATGAGCGATGAAGCACATTTTCATTTGAATGGATATGTTAATAAACAGAACTGCCGAATTTGGGGTACGGAGAATCCGAGAGCATTGCAGCAGCGACAATTACACCCTCTCAAATGCACTGTTTGGTGTGGAATCATGACTGATAGAGTTATCGGTCCATATTTCTTCGAAAATGGAAATCAGGAGCCTGAAACCGTCTCTCGGGGGCGGCATACCGGACCATGTTGGAAAATTTTTTACGTCCAGTTGTTGTCAATAATCTTGACATATGGTTCCAGCAAGATGGAGCTACACCTCTCCAGATTTGACGGCCCCAGATTTTTTTTTGTGGGGTTTCTTGAAGGACCGAGTGAGTTTACGTCAACAAACCACAAATTATTCAGGAGCTTCAGGAGCAGAATAATCGCACAGAAATTGCTCAATTGGAGCCAGAAACATTGGACAACGTAATGCAAAATGTCTTAAATAGAGCCATTAACTGCCAACGGGAGAATGGAAGCCATCTAAACGATGTCATTTTTCATACTTAGCTTAAAAAAAATTTATAATTTATACTTTCATTTAAAAAAAAAAATAAAATAAAAAACTTTAAAAATAAAAAAATTATGAGCATTTCAAATCAGTCAGTCCAAGTTGGCCCACCCTGTAGATTGTATGATTATAGATCCTTGAATAATATCGTCGCTTGAAGCAAACCGAATTGCATCGAATTCAATGCACATAAGTCCAAAAGCTGACTCATCTCTTTAAAACAAGATCACAATTTTACCACTCCCGTTTCTTTTGATGGAGCACTGACATCAATATTTCCAGACAGATCACATCTTCTCTGTTGCCAAAGAAGCATCGAAATGTCCTGCATTTCCTGAAAAGCTATGAGAAATACTTCAGCCCATCGGTTCTACCGCTCTTCTACAAGTCCTACATCAGACCTAGCATGGAATACAATTTCCATATGTAGGCTGGCGCTGATCGCAGATTCGTAGCTTTATTGGATATTGTCCAAAAGAGAGCCTCTTCAACTTATTGGCGATGTGGAAAAAACTTGTCATATGGACTTACTCGGGCACCGCCGCAATATTTGTTGCCTTTCACTCCTACATTGCTACATGCATGGTCAATGTTCTAATGAAATGTTTAGTCTGATCTCTGATTCCTGCATATAATATTCGCACTGTAAGCCGTGCACATCATTTTACCCTTCAAAATACTTTCCGTCGTGGAGTACAATTCTGTGATGTTGTTTTATCCCGAACTGTGCGAACGTGGAACAGTCTACCATCTTCTGTCTTTCCTCCGGCATGCAATCTGCGAAATTTTAAGAGTGACATACATCAGCACCTTCGCCACCCTCCTCACGTTCCCTAGTTCCTTTCTTTATCACCTTCTTTCCATGCTGTGCTTTGCATCATAGTTCCAAGGATATTTCCTGAGCTTGGCTTAATAATATTATTTTTTGGGTTCCGTACCCGTACTAGGCCTCCGCTGTCCGTCTGTCTGTCAGCGGGTTGTATCTCATGAACCGTAATAGATAGACAATTGAAATATTTACAGAGTGTGTAGTTCTATTGCAGCTATAATAATTAAATAAAATTAAATTAAAAATTTAAGGGGGCCCCATACAAGAATCCTGATTTTTTCGACGTTTTTTGCTGGACCTTAACAAATGCTCTATCTCTTGAACCGTAATAGGTAGACACATGAAATTTTTTATGAGTGAGTAATACTATGCTGCTATTATAAGAAATAATGAAAATAAAAAGTACATAGTATTAAATCTTGTACGATGGTACAGATCCCCTCGTGTGCGATTCCGACTCGCTCTTGACCGGTTTTTTTTAAACTGTGCTTATCAGGACTTAACCCTTATGTCAATACCCAGCCGTTATAACGTTGTTCAATGGCCGGGGTACCCCGGTACCCATAAGCTGTTTGCACACAGGACGGCGATATCGTTGCCGTGTCGTGCCGTTGTCGTGCCTTCGTGAGAATAAAATATGTAGAAACATCTGGCAAACAAATCCCATCTGGCACGATTATTATGGACCCCTTCAAAATTTCCAAGGTTAAGAAGCCTTCTTGACGACTCGGCGATAAACAGACAGTGTAGTTAGCTACAGCCAAGTATAGGTAAATGTAAAATATCATTTAGGATAGAGTAATTAGAAAAGATAGATAAGTCGACAGTTCAAAGTAGCCGCAATTCTCGAGAAAATGCATTAAGGGCAGATGTAGGAGAGATTTCAGAGTAACTAGGAGATAGATATGCCGACTCCAGGTTTAGCTGCAGTGTAGCTAGAGCAGAAACAATAGGGTAAGGAAAATTAGCAACGGACAGCATTTTGTTGCCTAGCTCAGAATAAATAAGGTGTCGAAAGTTAGAAGCAGTACAGTTGGAATTTGAATCTTGATTGAAAAATAGATGTGATTTCCTTGTGATAGCGAAAAAAAAGTTAAAAATAATGGAAAATTTATCAGCAACTGAATTTTCAAGGTATGTTAATATGTTCACATAAATGTTGACAGTTATGTAATGCCTTTAATATTTCATGTAATTGTTATCACTTTTTTATTAATTATAAAATAAATAACTGAACAGATTGACGACTGAAGAGAGGGAAAGATAATTGAGAGAACTATTGGAGGAATATTGTGCTGCCGAAGATTATGTCTCAGATGAGGATTACATACCCAGAAGCGAATGTTCAGAAGTATCTGACCGTGAAGAATTTGGTATATAGCATTATTTCTTCCCATTATTATAATTCTATATTAAAAAAAAGTTGAAAATATAATAATAATTTATATGTTTAGTGGAAGATCGTGAGACTGAAGCTGAGTCAGATGAGGATGATGATGAACCGACTGAAATCGCTGAAGCTAGTAATGAACCATCGCTGTCGATGACAACCTTTACAGCCAAAGATAAAACCGTTTGGTCTAAAACACCACCAATTCATCATCAAACTTCTACTCAAAATATACTTCGGCAAAGGACTGGACCCCATAGATGTACAGAGACTTTGTCGATCAGCGAAACATTTAAAAGAGTCCTCACTGCAGAAATGGTCGATATAATTATTCGTCATACCAACAAGAAGGCGAATACTGTCTATAAAACATACAACGAGAAAAATCCTGCAAAAAAGCAACTGAGATGGAAAAATTTGACACTTCAAGAATTCTACGCGTTCTTGGGAATTCTCATAATGTCAGGTGTTAATAGTTCGAACAAGGACCATTCATCAGATATGTGGAGGTCTTCTTCTTATCCATTATATCGAGCTGCGATGGGCATCAATCGCTTCTGGAGTTTGATACGATTTATTCGGTTTGACGATGCAAAAGCGCGTGTAGATCGCATCAAAGAAGATAAAACTGCGCATATCCGCGACGTATGGACAATGTTCAATGCCAACTTATCATCACTTTACAAACCATCGGAGTGTTTGACAGTTGATGAGCAACTTTATCCATACAGAGGGCGAACGAGTTTCACTCAATATATACCATCAAAACCAGCAAAGTATGGAACAAAAGTATGGTGGATATGCGACGCAGCAAATTCGTATCCATTGCACGGTCAAATGTACACTGGAAAATCTAGGACCGGTCGCGAAATAAATCAGGGTGAAAGAGTAGTAAAAGACTTAGTCAGCCAATATAAAGGATCCGGAAGAAATATTACGATGGATAATTTTTTTACTACTCTACCTTTAGCAAAGCATTTATTGTCGTGGAACCTGACAATTCTAGGAACATTGAAAAAAAAAATAAACAGTATATTCCAGCGGAAATGCAAGCATCTAAAGAGCGCGAAGAATTTTCTACTCTATTTGGGTTTCATGAGAATGTGACATAAGAGCATAATGTCCCAAAAAAAAAAAAAAAACTGTTTTGTTACTATCTACGATGCACTCCGATACAACAATTTGCGAGGACAGCAAGAAAAAGCCAGAGATGGTTCGGCATTATAATAAAACGAAGATTGGGGTCGATACAATGGATCAGATGCTAGTACATTACACAAACCACAGGCGGACTAACCGGTGGCCTCTTGCTTTTTTTTATAATATTTTGGATGTCGCCGGACTTGCGAGTTATATAATTTATTATGACAATAATAAAATGTTAAAAAAAAAGTCAAACGAGCGCCGATTATTTCTACGACACTTGAGTGAAGAATTGTGTATGCCAACGATTGAAGATCGATCTCGAAATATTCAGGTCATGAGAAACTTCACCACTAACATTGCGATCGAAAGCATCTATGGAAAGCCAATAAATCCCACAACCAGAGCTACAACATCAACCGAGTCTACTCAACAGACAGATTCCACCGGCCGAAGAGTTGTCGTCGGATCATGTTATATCTGTTACCAGGGTGTCAACAAAAAACGAAGGAAGACGCGAAAAGCATGTGTACTTTGTAATAAACCTGTTTGTGATGAACATTCGAAAGCCATAACAAAATGTAACTTATGTTTTCAACAATAATCTCCATATGAGGATATTATATGTACATATATATAATTTATAATAAACGTTATTAAAAGTCAAATGTCTACATTTATTTGTATATAGAATATTATTTTCTTACCATAAAGATTATTTTAGTAATTATTACTATGCAATTCTGTAGGCGTATTATGTTCTTAGATATGGGTACCCGGGTACCCCGGTTATTGATCAAGTGGGTATTCGACTTTAGCTCTTTAGTTTATTATTATTTTTGCATATTTAAACATCAGAACTTATATGAATCGACGTCACTTGATTCATATAACGAGGAACTGAAAGGATTTGATGATTTCTCGTTAAATATATAAGATATGTATGTAAGTCTGTGCCGAAGGGTTAATGGAAACCCACATGTAGTTAACGACTCACACCACTTAACTATTTTTTTTTTCGGTTTCCGTTAAAATACTTTATGGTCCAATCTTTCCTACGGATTCAGGATATCTTTCAGACAATGTATCCTGTAATGTTTTTTGGAATATTTTATTTGATGCTAGATGTTCTAATAGAAAAATTTCCTTATCGAATTTCTGACAATACTTCATTTAGTGTTGTAGCAGGATATCCTTATATTCAATGCATTAAATCAGAATCAGAGCTCTAATTTGCGGCCACCAGTACACGCGAACTGGCTCATGATAGTAATCATTGAACCATTTTACGGCCACTAAAATTAATGTGGTTATTCCTAAAATTAACTTTAATTTCAAACTATATTATATTTATTTTAAATATAACCCCTTAGAAAACTTTCTCATGAAATAAAAATGGAATAAAAAACGCAGTCTCTTACATTTTAAACTCATAGTACTACGTTACAAAACATAATGTTTTCTTGCAATTTCACATTATTTACATGCCGACTCCTAATAAACTGACCTCTGAGGACTCAGATTTAACTCAACGAATTTGTTTCTCATTTTAGGGGTAGCAGACAATATACATGAACATGAGGATATAGAAATATCTCCATTTTAAGGAAAATACGTCGTTTTATAGCATTTTATAAAATTAAGTGGACGTGAATTGGGTAGTGGACGCGAATTGGTGTATTTACCCTACCTACAATGAACATTTAGAAGAAGATTTAGAATTCTACAGACGATTGGGTGTCGTCCACTAAGATATAATAGCAAAATAACGGATTGATTGAAAATGACGCTCTTACGAAGTTCAGTATGACTCCCAATGCTCCTTGCCGGCTTCATATGCCTCGTCCAATATGTGAGCCAAGGAATCTGTAAGAAAAGCGTTACAGATTCCTTGGATTCAGAGAGCTGGACAGTGACAAAGAAAGTCAATCACCGTCTCGGATTCCGGTCCGCATCACCTGCATAAAGGATCATCAACAAGTCCCAACCTGTGTAGGTGACCTCTAAGAAAAGAGTGTCCAATAAGAATTAACACCAGAGTTCTCAGGGGGTTGGCTTGTTTAGTCCCAACAACTTTTTCATTAGGTTTGGGTTAGGCTTACCACGCAATTTCTTTGTAGCTCTACCCGAAAGATCATCTAACCAAAGGCGACTTTGTTGGCGCTCGACCTAAACCGAAATACAGGGTGTCCACTGGGAAAGTTCAGTTTTCAATAGTAATAAAAAACAAGCAATTTGGATAGAACAAAATATTTATTTGAACGAATAAAAAGTTTAATTATGCGGGTTTAATTTTTGAAAGATGATGCCGTCTAAATGCTTGCCGTCCATTCGTACAGTCTCCTGTAAGCGAGTCTGTAAGTTGATGAAAACTTTCCTACAGAGCTGTGGAGAAATGTTTTCGATTTCTGATCGAATATTTCTTTTGAGATCACTAATTATTCGCGGCTGGTTTGAATAAACTTTAGATTTTAGGTAGCCCCATAAGAAATAATCACATGGTGTGATATGCGGCGACCTGGAAACCGGGATATCAGCTTCTGGGGAAAAAGCGCCCGGACCACGGTTATTGAACCCCTCGCGGTATGGGCGGTAGCGCCATCTTGCTGGAACCATGTGTTTCTGTTAAAGCGTGAATCTCCTTCCACCATAGAACGAAAATAAGTTTCAATCATGTTGACATACCGTTCAGAATTCACGGTTACTGAGGCGCCATTTTGGTTCTCAAAAAAATACGGCCCAATTATTCCGGAGCCAGAAATTGCGCACCATACAGTCACTTTTGGACTGTGTAACTGTCTTTGATGCTTTTGTTTCGGGTTATCTGGAGCCCAATATCTGCAATTCTGTTTGTTAACATAACCTTCTAAATGAAAATGGGCTTCATCACTGAAGAAGATATTGCTAAGCCGATGTAACGTAGGAAATTGGGTAAGCATCCTTTCAACGAATGTTTTTCGTAAAACATACGTCATTTTCCTTCAAAGATTGAACCAATTGGATCTTGTAAGGGTGGAAGCACATTTTCTTTTTGATAATTTTGTGCACTGTTTTTAATCCCAACGCCGCTGCATGCTTACGGACAGATCGCCGTGGATTTGCGATAACTGCATCCCTAACTCGTTGCACGTTTTCTTGTGTTGAAACAGATGGAATAGGCCCCGTGTTTTTGATATTCATGGCAGATCCTGTTTCTCAAAACTTTTTTAACCATTTCTTAATCAAATTTACGCTCGGTGCATCCTTTACGCGACGGATATTGTAGTTAGAGCAGAACTTGCGTCTGGCTTCGACGAACGATTTGCCACTAGTCAAATAAGCTTCGATTACAAAAGCTCGATGCGGTCCGCTCCAACGCTCCATCGTGACTAAGTAACCCGCACGTCCGACACGTCGTCCAAGCCCCCTCCCCTCTCCCTAACCTCAGCCACTGCCCCACTAAAGGATTTTTAAATTTGAACTTTCCCAGTGGACACCCTGTATTAAACACAAGGTGTTTTGGTGCAATTCCAATTGTGAAGGACGATGCCCCCGAGGCTACACCAAGACGAGCAAGCTCTTCTACCTTATCGTTCCCGTATAAAATTGTGACCTGGCACCCAGAGAATTAGTACCCTGCTTTACCGGGAAAGGGAATTCAGGGTGGTTTTTTATTCCAAAACCTGTTTCGGGGGTGTGAAGAGTTCTGACAAAGCTTTGACAGCAGCTTGACTGTCCGAGCAGATGGCAATCTCCTTGTTTTCAATGTCTGAAATGCTTTGACTTCAGCTTGGAACACCGTACCATGCCCAAGTGGAATTCTTAATTTAAAGTTGCATTTCAGCATGGTTTCGAGCAGGTGGTCGCTATTCCTGTCAATGTCAGATGCGATAGACTGTGCTAATTCAAAGATGGATTCGAGTGGAACTCTCCTTTCAATGTAAATTCAGCTCTGATTGAGATGCAGTTTCAGCGCTACAGTTATTGCCCCCTTCTTGATGTGTACTTGCGCGGGGTTAATTTTGAGAATGACCATAAGAGCCCGAGTGTTGGTTAACTTCAACGCGCCACTTACACTGAATATTTTCCAATATCTTACAATGATTGGCGAAATCCATTGCTTTCTACCACACCACAAAACCGTAGGTTAGCATGGGTCGAATGACGCGACACTGGTGTATATCCATAGGCTCTGAAAGCTTTGTTCGCGCTGTCCTTAAGGTGTGGTTTCCATTTTAGCTATTTATCTAGTATTAACCCTGTTCTTTAGCTCCAAACGTGTGGAGCCGATGGAGGGCAGGTTCAATCTGGAAATGTTCCTTTTCTTAGTAAAAAAACCTATGTAGAAAAGTTTTCTGTGGATTGATGCACAATCCGAAATCCGTAATTCAGTATAGGACTAGTCGGATCGCGTTCTGCACCGGTCCGCATAGTTCAGACTCATAACTATCGGTGAGTAAGTAAGATCACCAGGTCGCTTGCGTAACATACCGGGTGAGTGTTAGCATAAAGCAAAATAAGGTAAGAACAGAATAGAGTCGTGGAGGAAATTTCCATGAAATTCTGCAGTAAATCGTTTATCTTCGACAAAATAAATGTTCCTCGAATCTTTGATTCATATGTTGAGCAGGCCATTAAAAATCTTTTGAAATAAAATATAATTAATATGACTACGCTTCTTTCACCAGCTATAGCTAAATCCTGTAAATTAACTTTTATTCCAGCTTTAAAATTAATTTTAATCTTTTCTTGTATGATAAGCGATAGACATGGGACTACTATTTAATAGAGTGATGGGTCATCTTGGGCTCCAGTCTTGGGATCTTTTGTCCTCCTGCCTTGAATGAAAAAAAAAAAAACAGAGCTGCATCAACAAACTCTATTAAATCTTTTCACTTTACTTCCTACTCAAATGATACTGATCAAGTCAAACATCCAACATTCCACTCTCATGACGTAAACTATCAGGTGAAACTGATAAAACCTCTCTCTCCAATTCAAAGAAGAGTTCTCTTCAATCTATCCTTAAAGAACAGTCCTCAACAAGTCATACCTTGTCCCACCATCCTTAAAGCTTCCTCAAATTAAGGATAACATTTAAAAGGCTGCACTGTCTAATAGACATATCTGGTAGAGCAACAACAAAATACATTGTCTTCAAGCTGAGCAACGCGATAGTTAAATCTAGAAGAATTTGATCTCCTGAAAATCTTACCAATCGCATTTGTAATAAATGACACCTTCGTCACCCTAGATACATCAGAGCCATTTACTCTTGTGAATCTACATCTACAATCTACAGTTACAATCATGCGTCTCTATTTACAAGGATAAGCATAAAACTGCTGCGTAAGTTATATGCAAACTTTTATTTCTCCTCTTCTGCTGTTAAAATGATATTCAATTTTCTCTCAAATAAGTCGCAACAGGTGGTCATAAAAGGAGTTCCGTCTTCCCGAATGCATTTAACATGTGGAGTTCCTCAAGGTTCAGTCTTAGGACCTCTTCTCTTTAGTCTCCACATTAACGATTTATGTGATGTCGTGCATGATGTTCAATTGCACCTGTATGCAGATGATGTACAGTTGTACTTATGTAGTCCTCGTGGGCTGATTGAGGAGACTCTATCTGCAGAGTAAACGATGATCTCTCAGAAATTTTTAGGTGGGCAATTGATAATCAACTGCTTCTTAACCCCAATAAATCGCAATGTATAGCCCTCTCTAATTATGATCTTAATATTGAGGATCTTCCCCCAATTATGCTTAATAAAGTGGAACTACATTATGTAAACTGTATAATAAATCTGGGAATGAAAATTAATAATCGTTTGAGGTGCTGTGATCATATCAAATCTATTGTAAGCAAAATTTATGGTGGGCTTAGGAGACTTTGGCTGTCTGCAAATATACTTCCCGTCGATTAGCGTTTGAGACTAGTTAGAACACTTTTGGTGCCTGTTTTTGCTTATGGTAGTTTAATATAACTGAGACTAGACTCAGTTTGCAATCGAAAGCTTGAGGTTGCTTTCAACGACTGTATACGGTTTTCTTCGGTTTGCGGCGTTCTGCTCATATCTCTCCTTATAGATCATTGATATTGGGTTGTACTCTTGATACGTACCTAAAGGGTAAAAAGCACTGATTTTCCTGCATAATCTTATTCGCACAGGTGAGCCAGAGTATCTTTTTTGTAACGTTAATTTTCTGCAGTCCCTGAGAGGGAGTAAACTTCTAATGCCACGTTTCAATTCAACCATCCATGAGGGATCTTACTTTGTCCAGGTTGTACGAATTTTGAAATCCCCCCCTCCCCTCCCCTGCACAGAGTGTTACTTCTATCAGTGAATTTAAGCAACTTATAATGTAATTGTATTTCACTAATTACTATAGCTGATTGTGTCGAACTCTTTTCTTCTAATCTTTCCACTTTGTTTTTCTTTTCTTTCCCTTTCTATTTTTTACTATTTTTCTAATATATTGTAAGTATTATCAACTACATGCCACTTACCTCAATATAAAGATTCCCAAGCGACTCTCAAGGGACACAACTGAATCATCCAAATTAGTGGAGATTTTCCTACAGAGTCAACTAAGATCGCAATGCGGAGACAATATTACCGCACAACAACAGTTACATACTTAAGAATATTAAAAATATATGAAGCTGCACCATCACCAAGCAAAATCACGATTCAAGTGAAATATTACCTACCCCACGGTGTATTCCTACCCATGTACACCCTATAACTGCCAGCCTCTCGGAATTTATATTACCAGAACAAATAGCTTATATCATCTTCGTTCGAATGCAGCAACTTCCACTGGAAGGGATAAATGCACGCTACAAAATGAAAGCAATAGCTTACCATCCACACTTCCAAAACATGACGTTCATCGTAAATTCTTCGAAGCCTAACTGCTGGTAGCATTGTCAATTATCATCATAATCTATACCTGGTGTGGAAATTTCGAACCTACACACCTCCAAACAACCTGGGACGCCATCGATTCAAGGATGATGCTAGCAACCCACTCAGCAAGGAAATTGCTCCTGCCCAAGTATACCATCACGAAGCAGCGCATACCCCTGGGAATTCCACGCAACATCCAACCTTCAAGGTATAGACATCAGCACCTACTTGAAACAGCTGTAAGTGCGCTATTGAAGCATTACTTCAACGGGGAGCGAATATTGTGAATTAAATTTAAATTCTGAAATTCTTGTATCTAAATTAAGCGCATTCTACACCTGCAAAATATGCTCCCACGTAATCTGCAATTTCGCCAATATCAATTTCATGACATATGCGACTTTTTTTTTTTTTTGTAAAACTGATAACCGTCGATTCCATGAACAAATCACATTTTGCACAATGAGCAACAAGAGGTATGTAGGTAGTATAGAATTTTTTAGACTCTAAGCTTTTTTACTTCAGATTGTTGGTTTCCCTTACTAGATTTATATAAATTCAAGAAGAACAGTCTTTATTGGACAGTAACTACGTTTTGATTATTTTTTATTTCGTATACAAGGCTGCACCTGGTATCAACAAGCACCACCAGTAGCTACAGAATTCTATAACCTTCATGGTGAAGAACTTTCAGCGCGTTGAAATGTACATACACTACCTACACGGCAAAAAAGAACCTTGTACAGCTCAGGTAGGTATGTTGAAAGGGCATGGTTCACCCGGATTCAACTCCATGTATACGCAGTTCGAGTTGAAAATTGATCGACTGGACTGGACCACGCTTTGCTGCCACAGTCGAGCCGAAATGGTGTCCTATAAAGTCGGATTGAGTAGTAGATTTGGCAGCTAACATGTTGTTTATTTAAACAAAATTTTATAACTTTTATGGCTCTATCATACAACACACCATAAATACTTCAAACAATATTGGGACCCGTTCTCAACTCAATGTGGAAAATAATGGAGAAAATAGTAAAAAGGTGCTCAAGGAGCATTCACTAAATCCGAATAAATTTGCCTACCAAAAACGTAAATCAACAGAACTAGCCTGACAAGTGGTATAGAAAAAGCCATTGACAACAGAAAAATATCCCTTTGTTCGTTTCTGGACACTGAAGGCACGTTTGATAACACCTCCTTTAAGTCAATTGGTCAGATATGGAGTGAATCCAACTCATAACAGATGGATTCAGGCAATGCTTTACAACATAACGCAGCGGTGAGACACTGGAGGCTCACACCACCAGTGGTTGCCCCCCCCCCCCCAAAATACTGTCTACACTGCTGTTGTGCATGGTAGTTGACGACCTTTTAGTTCAATTAAGCAACCAAGGTATTGAGTGCTTGTAATACATTACAATACAATACGCCTCCTGAACACACCAACCAAACTCAAACGCTCAAAATTCAACGAGCGGGCAATGAATTCAGGTGCGCACCGAGACGGGGGACGAGCCCCCAGAATGTCAGTTTTTCGAAAATAATTTACAAATTATGTATAAAATGTAGTCTGTATATTATTTCAAAGTCCGATAAAATAAAATAAAACCTTTAAATCTACAATAGCAGTCCTTAAGTGCTCAGATGGGTGCAGCACACGACTTTACAGCCCTATTTTTCCGACTTCTTAGGACTTGGGACACCTATGGTCCCCCGTCATAGCTAAATCTTGGGTGCGTTACTGAATGAATTCCATAGACGGAAGGCTTGAACAAAGAAAGAAGGTGCGCCAATTAGACTAGTGAATCGCGGAAAGAGATAAAAGGATGCATAATTATCTATAGCCAGAGCTGGGCAAGTATCAAAGAAAAAGTACCTAAGTACAAGTACAAGTACCGAAGGCCTGACTACTTCAGCGTAAGTACAAGTACCGCATGTATGAAAAGTACTTGTAACTAAGTACAAAGTTTATAAAAAGTACTGAGTACTTTTTGAAGTACTTTTTAAAGTAATTTTTTAGAATCTTTGTACGTTGGCAGTAATATAATGAAATTTATCGAGATCAGTTAATACATATTAAAAAATAAATACCTTTTGAAAACTATAATATGTATAGTAACCAGTGGCTACCATTTATAGTTTTTTATAGTTGTCGGCGCTGCCGGTAGAGTAAAACTTTCACCTCTCATTGCTACACTCCTCCAATAATGTATAGCCATTCTAACCGCCTGTCTACACTGGCCATAAATTATGGCTTACCATATGATATTGCTACGGAATTGCCAGTGTAGACCGTGTAGCCATGGCAATAATTCATACGATATATGGCAGACCATATGGCGTACCATATATGTCCAAGAAAATTGCTTACCGTAAATTTGATGTTTATAATCAAAATGGCTGAAATGAAGCTAACGCGTTTAGTTCCGAATTTTTAAGGACTTAAGGAGTGCTTGTGGAACTATAAAGGTGCATATTCGTTTTCTTAATTTTTTCATCTCTTCTAACTCGGCGAGCTCCAAATTCTTTAATGCAACCAATCCTCTGATCGCAGTCTTTTTCGGTCTTGATAACGCCATCGGCCAACCAAAAATGAAATGTCATAACACACCAAATTTTTTTTTTCCAAGATGGGCTTTACCATAAAATATGGTAGGCAATTTTTCATGGCCAGTGTAGACAGGGGGTAATGAAAACATTTCCAGTAAATTCCTAAGAAAAAATTGAGGCCTTGCCTGCATCAGGTCGAGGCATCGTTGATATTATATTGGAGCGAGGCATTGCTTGCTTACCCTTGGTTATGTCCACTGACGAATATATGTAATATAGACTACTTATTTTACTATTTCACGTGGGCACAATTGCTTCTGTCAAAAAGAGCTCTTACGTCGGTGCCAACATTGAAAAATCATTGGAGGAAATTGAAAAAGTGAGCACGCAGCTCGAAAAGTGATTTTAATAAAACATTTAGAATTTCTTCTGCGTATCTTATGAATATATTGTCTTTGGTAAAATAGTTTTTATCGCAGTAATATCCCTAAATGATTAATTTAAAATCATGTATTTCGACGAATCCACAAATTTATTTGTTGTTTTCAGTTCTCTCTCAGTTAGTACTTGGTGCTTATACCGAAAGTCAGCAATATAGAAGTGAGCCCACTTTCTGCAATGTATTTCTGTGAACGCAGTCAGTCTATATTATACATGTCAGTGGTTATGTCATCTAGTCGAGGCATCATCGACTTTATATTCGAGCGAGACGTTACTAGTTTTTGTTCTACTTGCCCAGCCTTAATTGTATGTTATTAGTTTGTCTAAGGCTCTGCCTTGATTCGTGAGTGCGGCACATGCTTGACAGTTCTTTGCGTGCTTTAAAACTAAGCAAAAAAGCAGTTGCGCTAGAGATTGTGTTTTCTTTTCTACGAAGAGTTAGATATTTGCAGGTACTTAATAGACTCAGAAATACTTAAGCAAAAATCTTGGTACTTAAGTACAAAATTAAGTCTTAAGTACAAGTAAATAGACGCTAATACTTACATATGTTCAAGTACTAAGTAGGGGCATTTTTAAAAGTATTGAGTAATAAGTCTTAAGTAACGAAAATGTACTTTAAGTAGTACTTAAGTCTTTTTTTACTTAAGTATTGCCAAGCTCTGTCTATAGCTAAGATAAAGCTCTAGGGAATACCCTAAAATTGAGCAGGATATATGATCATACGGTCTCAAGCCATAAACAAACCTTATACAATCATTGAACGCGACATTAATTTTTTTGGAATAAGAGGAATCCATGGAAGGTTATGTACGGTTACCAAACGTGAAAAATGGTTGTACGATTGCTTTTATTAGTCTAAGCCTAATCAAGATCGGGAGGAGTGTAGAAAATAGACAAAGTCTTCTAAGCGTTCAATAAACCTTTTGTAAGACAGCGTTGGTGTGATCGCAACAAGACATGCTAGTTTTGTATACTCGAACCAGAGGGTTATTGTTCAGTGGAAAAATTAGATGTATCAACTCCAGTTCACGTAACAATCATGTAATTTGAATTGCTTGCACTTAAATCAAGATGGTTACTTGTAGCCCAATGGTAAACGCGGTATAAGTCATCATTTTCTCTAGAAGTGCAGTTCTCAACGAGACCGACCGGCCTAGATATATACAAATATACAATCATTGATAAATGCACAAAATAAGAGTGGTCCCAATTTAGAGCCCTGAGGAACACCCGATTGTACAGTGGCAGTTGTAGAAAAAGAGGTCAGCAGCTTAACCTGTTGCTTGCGTTCCGATAGGAAACTGTAAATTAGTTTAATGGCAACCCTACCGAATTTGAACTTCTCAGAGAGTTCATCCAAAAATATCTGATGCTGAAGGCTTTCGAAAGCCTTCGAAAAATCCAGCAAGGACAATTATCAAGTTTCGTGTTTAGGTACGTTGTAATCCTCAACAGAGCAGTCTCACAACTGTGATTTTTCCGACATCCACATTGTCATTGCATGAGAAGCGAATGGCTTATGTAGTATTTCTCAAATTGATCACACATTATGCTTTCTAGCGCCTTTAGATAGGTAGCAAAATATACTAATAGGCCGGAAATCTGAAGGAGTACTACCAGTCGAGAATTTTGCTACAAGTAATACATACTACAAAATGTTTCCAGGCACGAGGAAATACGTACGTCGTGAGGCCGGTGTTAAAGATGTGTCTTATTATGATGTACAAAATTGATGGTAAAAGACTCTTTATAAATTTTGGAGGTATATCGTCAAATCCATTTGCCTCAGATTTTATACCATGAACTGCCTTTCATATCTCCTCTAGACCAACACCACAGAAACTAAATCCATCAAGAGTGTAATCATCGCAGTCGCTATGGAAGAAGATCTGTAAAAGAAGATCACGAAGCCAAATTGTGCATTCAAGATATCAGAATCCAGGTCAAGGTAATTGGAGCAGTTCTTCTTATGTACCCCGTATTTTTTTAGATTATTTCACAGTTTTTTCGATGGATTATTAACATGAAGTTTCTTTCCGAAATATTTTCGGTTGGCAACTTTAATCTTGGAATTGACCAGATTTCGAATTGTCTTGTACGCAACAATGGTGTATGGCATTCTTAGTGACAACAAGCCTACGATATTGAAACTCGCGTTCGTCAATCAAACAGTTAATCTCAGGCGAGAACTATGGAATACTATTCGAACGGACAGCGCGAGCTCTTTGTTAATGAAGCAAACTCATCAAATAGATCGCGAATATGATTTACAAACATAAAGAGCTTATCATCAACGCATTGAAGATGATTAATATTATTACTCCAGAGGATGGAATCATACCTTAGGAGAAGTTCATCCGAGTCTATGTATATTTCCAAAGTTACGAAAGGTCAAGGCTTGAGAAGAACGACAATTTCCCACTTGAAAATTGTAGCAAACGAACAAAATATCGTGATCTAGAATGCTGGGTCGACAAAGTTGATTATAAAAGAAAACACTTTTGGAGGTTATAGGTAAAAGAAGATCCAAAAGTGAGGGCTATGTTGCATTAAAGTAAGTGGATAAGTCCAGCGACAGCAGTAAATCTAGAAAAATGCCTCTGGTAGGATTCTACGTATACTGAAATTTACATTAAAATCTCCACAGACGAAGATGTTCTTATAGCGATGCGAGAGAGATCGGATAATGCATTTCCAAAAACTACGACATTAGTTCCAGAAAAGTGATTAGGAGGGCTGTACACGCATACAATGAAATATTTAGTTTCGTCGTTTGATATTTCGGCGCAGATAAAATCAATACCTTCAACGCGAGAAAATTTAACTACCACGGAGCTGAGGAAATCTCTAATATAAATAAATGGTAACTCCACCACCCACACCACACGCCCAACTCTGCTCGACGACACAACTTAAAACCGAGTAAACTGACATTATTGTTCAGTCAACTTTCACTGACACATCACTATCAAAGGTAAATATAAGCGCTTGCTTTCTAGAAACCTTCAAGAAGACTAAAGTTTTTTCAAGACTGGTGTGCTATACACAAGTTATCAGTTAACCCCAACAAAACAACCATTATATACCTTGTACCAGAAGAAGGAAAATGAGAAATATAACTAGATCTATACCGTCTTTGGTAAGGAGGTCCCAATGTTCAAAGAAGCTAAGTATCTTGGGTATAAGTCTCGATGATAGGCTTAATTGGAATAAACAAATCGACAGTCCAGTCCAGAAAATACACTAATGCTGTGGAACTGTAGAAAACTGGCTGGCTCAACATGTGAACTCAAGTCAAATATAATGTTTTGACTATACAAATCACTAGTCAACTAATGAGCACCTTTGCTGCATCAGCGTGTTGGTACAAATGTACACAAAAGACAACCATCAGGAAGCTAAACAAGCTCCAAAGAATTTCCTGTCTAAGTGTAACTGATGTCATGCATACAGCATTTACCAGCGCTCTAGAAACACTATTGAACCTACCAATACTCACCAACGTTGGACTATAGTGGTGTACAGAACCCGGGCAGAGGGTTATAGTGAATGGGACTCTAAAAGTCTACGAACTATAACCAAAGATACCAGGATAGAAAGTAAATAGATGTAAATCTAGCAAATGAAGCCTTAATCTGGTACACCGCCGGTTCTAAAACCGAGAAAGGAGTAGGAGCAGGAATATATGTTGTAAAGCAAAGAGCATATATTTATCAAAGCCTACGAAAATACGCCTCAATTTTCCAGTCCAGGCAGAAGTATATGGCATCACTAGATGTGCGTACGAAAACCTCAGCCGATCTTATACCTACAAAAATATATACAGATAGCCAAGCGGGATTGAAAGCCATCTCATAAGCTGAAGTCAAAACCAGTTAATGTGGGAATTCATTCAAGCATTAAAAAACCTTGGCACAAGCTACGAGTAAAAAACTAAAGGAGAGGCCATTGCGTGTAAATATATGCCATTTTTGCGCGCCGAACGTGATGCTTTTTATCACTTTCTAACATGTGGTTGTATCTCTGTCTACACGTACCCTAGGTGTCGCTTTTGTTTATGTTCGGTGATTAATAATAAAATGATTTGATAATTTCGTTTTTTTTTTAAAGGGACGGGCTCCTTTAACTCGTACACGAATTTGTCTGTCTGTAAATTTATTTATATATTTCTTTTTTACTATTTTCGACACTCTCGTAGACCCACTTTTCGTCATCACAGCGAGCTGAAATTTAGCACACAGGTTCATGTTGCGTGACAATTGAATCTATCAAAATTTGAACCGGAAATTTCCAAGAAAAACCGGAAAATCGGGAAAAATCATTTGAAAATTTGGTAAAAATTTGATAAGTGATAAATCCGTTTTAGGAAAAATGCAGAGTTTTCCGATTTTTCCGAAAAAAATTTCCGGAATTTTCCGATAAAAAAGTTTTCTAAATTATGCAGGATCAAGTTCCCTATCAACTGGCATCATTACTTTCTCTCCGACAATGGTGAAAAATTGCAGAAAAAATCGAGGAAAATTCATGTAAAACGCTTTTCCGGAATTTTTCCGACCAAGGAAGCGTCTGAGCGTTTTGCAACCTGTAGAGCGAAATGAGTTGCATAAAGTTGCTTTCGTGGAAAACTCCATGGAAAAATGTTCATCGATATGATTAGTGATAAATCTGTTTCAGGAAAAATGCAGAATTTTCCAATTTTTCTGGAAAATTTTCCGAAAATTTCCGTTTTTTCCGGAAAATTTTCCGACAAAAAAGTTTTATAAGCTATGCGGAATTATTTTGTTTTTTCCGTCCTACTGGCATCAATACTTTCCCTTCAACAATCATGAAAACTTGCATGAAAAATCGAGGAAAATTCATGTAAATTTTTTTTAAAAAAATCATAGTAATAGGAAAAGTCTGTGAAAACATGGAAAATCGGGAAAATTCATGTTATATGGGATCAAGTTGGAATACATCTAAAAAGCGCTGTTTAAAACATAATTTGAATTTCAGAAAACCGTTGCAGTACATCAACGATTTGATACTCGACAAATTTGAAGGTAGTTTTGTTTACATTTGCTTTGGCAGCCATATCTGTATTTTACCCTAAAACAAAAGGCGTAGGTAGGTAAGTTTAATTAAAATTGAAAGGGGATTAAAAAGAAATGTTTATTTTTAAAAATATTTACATTCTTTATGTGAAAATTTAGTAATATTTTATTTGTTTCTTTTTTAATACTGGAAAGTGAAATGCTTATAATTTTGATAAAATTACTTAATTTTTAATACCTACCAACTGCGAATTTTATCCGTCTTTACTGGATGATGTCTTTGACATACGAAGGTTTCAGAATACGAATATAAAAAAAGGATCTTTGCAAAAATAACATTTCGTATTGTAAAGACTGCCAAGAATACAGGATTTCTGGGATTAATACGCTGCCTAGAAAACGTTAAAATGACAAACGAAAGGTTTATTGAAAGTGGGATTCTATCATTTTTCTCATTATATAAAATAAGTGAAGATCATATTGAGCTATTCTTTTCTTCAATTCGAATGGGTGTTAGCAGTAATAACAATCCTTCCGTTAAACAGTTTATCTCTACTTATATAAAAACTGCTTTTCCAATGTCAGATAAGACAGGGTGGAATAGGAAATTGCTTAAATTTAGAACAAATAACTATACTAAATGCTTCACCTGCTGATCCATTGGAAGGTATAAATAAAAACCTTACAAAATCGAAGAGTCTGGATGTGCGAGAAAATATACCAATAGCGGATGCCTAATATTTTTAGAAGAGCACAGCTATGCCCAATATCCCTCTACTATATCTACTTACGCACAGCAAATTGTCGAGTGCATTGCCGGGTACATTGTATTTGCAATAAATAACAAATTACTTTGTTCAGAGTGTTTGACTGCTCTTCAAGGGGATTTTTCACAAAGGTTTTCTGAAAATACCATCGAAAAGTGTAAAAGAAATATGCGAGAAAATGGAAAAGGAAATACGGCGAACAGCAAGGTTAAGTGATGGTCTTCATGAATCGTTAAGTTCTAAGGAAAGCAAAAATTTATTAATTAGAGTCCAACAAACATTCATTGGAAAAGAATTATTTCTCGATCAAACTCAGCATATGATAGAAAGTGGCCATTATGCATTGCTTTTGAAGCTTATAACAGAGAAATATTTAAAAGTTCGTTATAATTTTATTGCTAAGTTTAACTAATGATAACATATCTATAAGGCAAAAGTACACTAAGTTAATACTATTTAATGGTAAGTAAACTGAAAACACTTAAGTTAAGTACATAGCATAAGTCATTACATATTAAATATAAAAGTATTACGAATTTAAAAACGACAGAGGATTGCTGAAGTTATTTTAAGAGTCGATGTAAATTTATTTTGGAGTATTTTTGAAAGATGGTACTAGGCCTACTGGGGAACCGACCATCTAAAATAAACGGTAACGCACCTAAATGTATTACCTCAAAAGGTTGTTTTATATTACCAGCACTCACTATGTTGCTGCTGATATACAATTTTACCTCAAGGTAGTGTGGAATATGTAAAATTTTGAATAAAACTGTAATACTAATTTTCAATAAGAGAAAATTAGTTATAAAAAGACCATTCAAAGAAATTGAAAATTATCGGTTATTTTAATGTTGATGACAATACTATTCCTCACTATTATCGATTTCGAACGAATTTAATTTCTCATATTTTATATTAATTTTGAAAACGTTCTTATCATGAAATATTTAATTTTCATAGTTTAAAAAATCGCGCCAAAGTACCCACATAAGTGTTTTTTCTATCCGCCTGCAATGCGCATTTTTAATAGTGTACGTATAAACTTACCCAGCTTTAGGATTGGCACGAAAATTCTTGTTGGTGGGCCTCTCCTTTAGTTTCTTACTCGTAGGGCACAAGGAAATACCTAACACTTCAATGGGTGTCAGGACCAAAGATAACCTAATAAGGTAATAAATTATTAAGTTAACTTTGGCCAGGACGCGCGAGAATTGATGGAAAAAAAATGAGCATCCATGCCACTCATAGGACCGGAGAATTTTCCGTTATCTCTTGCAATACCGTGAAGCTTATCATTCAAAACTGGATCCAGAACTAAATAGACCAGAGATGGACTTAAATGATGCAGACAAGACAAAAGATTCATTGAAGGACCTTCACCAATAACAGGCTGGATCTCTTATGGCTATCTAGGAATCAAATCAGAATCATTACAAGAGTCCTTAATCGGGCACTGCCAACTAAACAAACACATGGTATATTACCCACTGATGTAGATATATAGGTTATGCCTCGAAGAGGAAGAAACATCGAAGCACGTCTTATGCATGAATGCGAGGCCATTGAACAATGTACTTTAGATTCCAGACCTTTGGCTCATATTAAGGGGGTATTCTAGTCTAGAAATTCGAAAAAATCGATTTTTTTTTGTTTTCATATTTTCAAAGTTTAACTATTCAAGAATATGCCTACAAGAGGATTTTTCAAATTTGTATCTTTATATTTAGTGTTCACTTGCAGCTGCTAACAGTTGAATTCTAACTTCCAAACCACGTGGACGTGTGGACTTTAAGGGGTAACGCCTCTGTTACGGCTAAAAAAAAAGGTTTTTTCACGAATTTTTTTCTCGCAAAATTAAAGGTGTTTGAAAAAAAAACCTTTTAAGGGTATTATCGGACATACATTGAACTTTATTGATAAATTTTTGACAGCGAAAAAAAAAACAAAATGGCGGCTCCACAGCCATCTTCCCGGGACATGTTTCGGAGCAAGTTTGACGCGCTTGGTGGCGACCTCCATTTTCAAAGAAAAAAAAATTTTTTCTCGCACGGGACCTTTTTTTCTTCTTATTCTAGAAGGTTTAAACTATTTTTTAAGTCAATAAAAAAAAACGATTTTTCAAAAAATTTACAGTGGTGTTACACCTTAAACACGTTTTTCTCGAAACTTTCTTTTTCAAGACGATGGCCACGATTTCTCAAGTTCTACTGGACCGATTTACTTGAAATTTTTTTTATAGTCTTCTTTATACACTTGTCTATGTCCGGAACTAGCCGCAACCCAAAATTTCATTTTATACTATTTTTAAAAAATTCGAAAAAGTCAAAAAAGGTGTACAAAAATTGCTTTTTTTTTAAGCAGCGGCCATTTTGTGAAAAAAAAAATTTAGTCTAGACTAATAATCTTTTTTATTTTTATTTTCGGATTGCTAGGCGGGTTGGAATCGTGGGCATGATCACGCGCCAATTTTTTGAGGCCCCCCCCCCCCCACTTTATCAGCTGCTAATTTTTTGAATTTTTAACTTTTTTAATTTTTTAATTTTTTCTGTATTCTTGAAATGTTAATAAATAACTCATAAAAAAATGGATAGAAAAATATTGATTGCTTTTTTTACGGCACTTCAAAAATCACCTAAAATTCGGGCCTCTAGACTAGAATACCCCCTTAAACATGGTAAAAAAAATATTCCTACCTATTTACTGTTCGTGGAAGATTTATTGAACATTCCTCACTTCCTTCTATATGAAATTTAATGTAAGTTAACGCAATTATTCTATCCTGAAATAGAGCTTTCCTATTTTGTATAACCTAATGTAGAAAATTCTTATTTATTTTCAGCATCAATTTCACATTTATTTGCTTCTTTTATATTGAAAAATTTAATAATTCTGGGAAAGCGTTAAACCTGTATTCGAAAAGAAAGCGGTCGACCAGAAAAACCTGCAATGTAAAATTTTGCTAGCCAATAATTAAGCCATAGAAATGGTGGAGAAGAAAATTTTGCGGTCCAAAAAATAACAATCTAGGTATATTCCGTAATCAGTGCACTGCACAGAGCAGGTAGGTAAAATTTAAATTATTGTCCATGCCATTCGATTCGTATTCCGTTGTCCAACGTCCAACCTAATGAAAACATCTTGTCCAGATCTGACATTCTCGTCTTGACACAACCGGTTCTATGGTGGAGGAACATCTCATACCTTGTCACACCTTAATATGTAGAACAAAAAATAACACATGTTTGCTACTCATCTGTTTTCCTTTTCTTTTTCTTTTTTTTTTGTTACGTTTGTACTGGGAATACGGTACCTGTACGGTTTACTATAGTCAGTTGATTGATTGAGTGTTTTTCCGTTTTTCCTCTCGACGCAAGATGCAAGAAACCTATATATGTATTTAGGTATACTTTACCTATACCTAGTTAATGCATACATACATAGCTACCAGATCTTAATTTTCTCCAGGAAAAACAAATTTTACCTTTCTTAAGAAGGGCATTTTAGCATGTGATAACAACACTTGATTTATGCTCAAGAGTTAATGTTCAAAATATCTTCTTTGAACCTAAGATAAATACAAATCGATGTGGGAAAGCTTATTCAAAACTGGTTCTTGATCTCAGAGATGCTTTGTTTGTTTAATTTTTTAATTTAGTTATTTTTTTTCTCTGTTTTATAATTGCAAGAATGTGCATCTTTTATTGCATAAGATTTTGGTGGGTACGTCGGTAGGTTAGGTACTTAGGCATACATTCATCTTGTGAATAGAAGTAGACGTGGAAGAAGTGTTCTCACGAAAATGCTTTCGTATTTGTTGGCAAAATTTGCTGAGTTTTCTGTAAAAAAATTTTTACGCAGAAATGGGCATGCAATGTATATTTCGATTTTGAAAATAAATTTTAAAAAATATGAAATGTTATCTATTATTAGATGATAACATTCGCATCAGGGTAGATACTAAATATTTCCATATTACAAGTAACATTTATAAATAGAAAAAAAAATATTATTCTAAAATGTTTTAAAGTCTTCTAAAGATAAAATTTACCAAGTTTGATAGCTGTCAAAATTGTTTTTTTATGTTTGTATCAAAATTGTTCGACAAAAAGATTTACCACCGTGTAGGTATGGTCTGTAAAATTTTTGTCAGTTTCTTTTAAATAATTGCATACAAGATGGCGCAAGAAATGGTACGACATGGGAGATAAGGTTGGTATTTTTGCAAAATCGTACCTTAAGTCAACATCATAGAACAACACGAAATACACGAAGATAAATAATGGAGCGCTACAATAGCCATGAAGAAAGAACACAGAATTTTATCAATTGCTTAAAATATTTTACCGCAACTGTTCGACTGTTGTAACCATTAGGCACCGATTCCATGAACTTTCCATATCTAGCGACCGTAAAACACAGTTCAATAGAAAATATTGAACGTGTATGTATATACCAAAGTGTCGATGGAGAGTTGATCATGTCGACGTTCCACGGGCGACGACAAAATTGGACATTTCAGGGCGGTCTCTGCTGCTGCGTATTTAGAGACTATTATTTATCATTATTATTATTATTTGGTGGGGGATGCAGACAAAGTTCCTCTCTTGCTTAGTCCGGATCCGGATAGTTCGGATCCGGATCTCAGGAATCGAATAGTTCGCAGATCCGGATATCCGGATATTAGCAAATCCAGATCCAATTTTCAGCTCTAATCCCTACCCGATATTTGGCCTACCAAAAAGCCCCTTTAGGGGGGAACTGCATAAGTAGGAAAGCAGGCAAGTGGATCTCCTTTGGCGTAGCACGCCTGGTATGAGAGGCAGGCGAAGAAATTCTTCAACCCCTCTCTTCTCCAGACGCGCCAACTTATTGGCCTCGCTCAGACTGTTTGCTAACGCAGGGGGGAAAGTAGACTGTGAAGCGCAATGCTGAACCAGGTGAAAGCTGTATACGATGAAAGCATGCATACTTGATGGAAGAAATTTGTTGGTTTGCTGTTTAGGTGTTTAAGTTGTACTGTTGATCGCTTTGGCATCTCCCACGAGAGTACGTACAGTAAGGTAGTATGGGTGAAAGATACCATATGCACGAATTGGTACCTCTCACGGCGAGATCAACTATACCTTAGTGAAATAAAATTGAGATTTTTGGCTCTGTGGGTACTGTAGTAGGGCTTTAATGACAGGAGGTCATTATGCAGAGAATTTTAGTGCTCATGATAGGCCAGAATAATAAAATCTCAGACATAGATGGAGAAAGGAGAAAGACAGACATAGCCTCTTGGGCAGGGGGTGAAAGGATGTCTTAGTTGCTGAATAAGTTGATAAATGAAGGAAATCAGGTATGTGTGTTAGTAGTGCTTATATGGCTTATAAGATCCAAATGGTGAATCTCGAAGCCTATCCAGACTGAACTGGGCATATCTTAACCTTCGCCTGCTCCCCTCTGACAGCACCCATAAGGGTTCTATTACCAGTATAGACCAAGTACAATTCTTTTAGACGTTGCTAATATGATCTAGGCCCGAACGGAGTTACCAGTACCGTTTAAAAAAGAATATCTTGCATGAAAGATTGAAACTGGTCCGTTGATCATGCTTTACGAAAGCTATACCAAATGGGCGGCCCGACATTGGCTAACTACCAGTACCGTTTAAAAAAGAATATCTTGCATGAAAGATTGAAACTGGTCCGTTGATCATGCTTTACGAAAGCTATACCAAATGGGCGGCCCGACATTGGCTAACTTGGTACTACGGGGTGAGAGGAGCCCTGGATAACAAGGTTTTATCCACTACAAATTGGGATGGCCCCTTTATGGGAGCATCGTAGTGGCTGTGGTGAAGGGTGCCGTAATCCTAGATCGGCAGAGATTGGATAGGTCTCGCTTCTACCAGTAAGTTGATATCATGTCATGCTCTTTTGGCATACTGGTACTCTCGTTGTTACGCACATGAGGACGTTGATTGTCGATAACAATCCGAGCATGAAGAATGCCGTGAGATTAAACCATAATTGGCAGGTGCTCACGTAAAACCACAAGGAACTTTCAGTTTGCTAACGCAGTCACTGGTCATGGCAAATTCCGTCACTTCTTGAAGAAGATAAGACAATTCCGACAGTGAACTGATGAAACCTCGATGAATGTTATATATGTATGTGAGTGTGGAGCGCTTGCAGGTTTATGGCTACAAATCACTGGAGGAACACTTATCTCTCCAAATAAGGTTGTGCAATTTAACCCCAAGAGCGAAAATCAATCTCGTTAAAATACTCGATTTTGCCTATTTACCATAGGTAAAGGCACAATAAATCAACTCTGGTCGCGGCATTCCATGGTTTTAGAGGCCTAGTCACCCCTACTCTTAACATTAATATTAATGGTAGATATAATAAACACATGAATGAATGAATGAAAAGAGAATTTCCAATCAACATTATATCTTGAAATGTATAATGTTTTCTACAGCCATTGTGCTTTTTACACGGTCAGTATAAATATTAATATTTACTTCAACTTCATAAAACTAAATAATAAAAAGAAAAAAGAAACGGAGAACCTGAAGATGTTTGAATTAAAATAATAATTAAGATCTATCCAAAACATAAGCGAATTTTTGATATAATTCTTTGAACCCTATTAAATAATTTCATTCAGTCACATTACTTCCATTAAGGCTTAATAATGATTAACAATCTCATAGTAACCCACAAATAGTTCATGACCTTTCGCATTTAATCCAATTAGCATCCAACTGCACCATTTGCTATATATGTATACATCATAAGTACTTATATATACATATATACAGGTACATCTGCATATGTAAAGAAATTGAGTCAACATCAACCAAATAGGGGACAGCTATGAAATGCGCCTTTAGGAGAAAACAGCGTTCATTTTATTGGACACAAAATTGATCATCCAATTCCAAGTCAGTCCAGTAGATATATAATATCCCCCCCCCCCCACACACATTTGGTGGAAAGTTGAAGTTGTTAAAGAGCCTATAGATGCAGTCAGTCTGTGCAATTTCCGCTCATATTTATATTTTTCAGCTTAGTAATAATTTTTCTATTATTTTTCACCTCAAGAGTCATTTTTTGAGTTCATCGCGCATATACCAATTTTTCAATTACCGAAATAAACATTGTATAGTGATGCAGTACTATGCACCTCCTTATACGCTACTTTACACTTTTCTTTATCTTCTTCTTGTCCATGTGCAGCACATTAATACTTTTTATTGTGTGTTATCTTTTAATAAAAACCTAAAAGCAAAAAAAAAAAAAACTTCGTGGGAGATTTATTTACTCGCGCGCATCATAACGCATAACAACGAAGTTGCCACATAAACAATGGAATCGTTTCATTTAAGTCTCTATTTATGGGAGGATTTGTCACATCCAAAAACACTGTTAGGATCATCATATATACTGCGGGCTGGGGGTACAGTGAACTAAATATACATGTATAAAAGTTGATAAGAAAGAGCAAAGAAGTAGTGATTTCAGCATCTTCTTCTAAGGCTAAACAAACGACCAAGAGGCGTTGTTGCACCACCATCATAATAATTATTGTAGTAATCTCATACCACATACGTTTCTGCCCAGCTACATATTATAATAATTTCGGAAGCGGGAAATGATGCAATGGAAAAAATTAGCAGCTGTGCTGGGGCAATGGTTGCAACACATTTTAATATTTGTTGAGCGAATTTCTCAATTAATGCGTAAATGGTCGTCGGATGAGATCCAACTAAATATGGGTGGACTCGTGTTTTTCGAATGGATTTCATTTTAGTGCCATGCCTTTTACACATACGTGTGTGTATTAAATTTTGTTACAAACCAAATGTTGTTCAAAATGTTTTCATCATATAAACTTTGATTAGCAGAATATAGATGGAGGCAAAATCATAATTGATGTGAAATCTTTGCCACTACAAATTTATTTTGAAACTCCATCAAAAACTAGTATATCGAAAAGTACCTATTACATGCATACATAATACGAATATGTAAACAATTAATTATACATACATACATTCATGCATTCATTCATTCATTAGGACCCTTACGGAAAATGCTCTTCCGTTTCGGCGATAGCGTGATAATTCAGAGCGCCACTTAAAAATCACTTCAATTTCTTCATATTCTTGTAAAATGCATTTAACTTTTAAAATTGGAGCAACAGTGAAAAGTGGTTTCCCATAAAACAAACAAAATAAACAGATCAACTTGAGCCGATTTGAATGCAATTTTATGCAGTTGAGTGCTTTACAAGCATTTATTCGAGCAATTAATTGAAAATTATAAGTAGGTAGATATGTACATATATATTTATGGCCGCTGCTTGTTTGTATTTCTGGTCGACACTGGGAAAAGGGAAAGGAAGAGAAGTAAGTATAATAATAGTAAAAACATCTTGCATGATAAATGTCTATTATGTTGTTTCTTATGTGTATATATAATTGGAATGTAGGAGGGCCGAGAGAGACTTTATCTGTTGAATTTGAAAATCGTCTAAAAACAAAAAATTTGATTTTTTTTATGCTTTCATAATCAACTTCCAATTAAGAATACCAAGGGAAACTTGTGTTGCACTATTGAATATGATAGTAACAAGACCTGATCATAACTACTTTTTAGAAATGCTCAAATTGCATATGTTTTTGTCTTAATTTTACTTGACAACCCAAGTAACATTGGAGATTGAATTTCCGATCTTTGAAGGCCGATCGACCTATTTTGGTTAAAATTACGTAAATTAGAAATTAAGAATTTAACCTCAAAGGCCACTCTCCTTTAAGGTTAATTAGGAAGGAAATTTTACTTAATAATTCCTTAAATTAAGTCCTCAAAGTAATCTTTACTTTGTAGTTAATTATTAGGGAAAAATTACGTAATAATTCCCTTTTTAATTTACCTCGTAGGAATTAGAAGAAAAAAAGGAAATAAATAAGGAAAATTTCCTAAATATGAAGCAAATTTCCTTATTTTTTACCTAAATTTTACTTAACTTTGAGGTCAACTTTAAGAAAATGTATGGACTTTGTAGTTAAATCTATTCCCAAGTTCAAGGCAAGATAACGTAAATATTCCCTAAATAATTCCCTATTCGATTGTGTTCGCCCTCAAAGTACGAATTCCCAAAAAAGTTAACCTCAAGGTAAATTGGACTAAATGGCCAAGTTTAGCGAAATCCCTAATAGTTGAAATTACGTAATACTACAACCAAAAATAAAAATTAATTTACTTTTGTTTGGCTTCATTATCACTGGAATTTTTGAATTGCTCATCAAGATTACAAATGTTGCTCCTATTTACGACTCATTTATATCGGAATCAGTCAAGCTCTGGAATACCATTTGCATCTTTTCTTAAAGATGCTACACTTGACTTGGGCCAATAGGTACACTTAATTATATGCTTCCCAACCATGCGGAATATACGCATATTCAACTGCGTTTCCATTCACCCGCTTTTTAACAAATCTTGTATCCAAATGATGATCCTAATCACATGGTTTACTAGTTTTAAGATGTAAACAAATCAATTCAAATCTTTCAATTGTCAATTCTTTTTTACCTATTTAAGGCGAAATTCCATAATTTAGGGCGAAATGCCTTATTATACCCTAGATGAAATCTATAAGGTAGACTAAGTTTGCCATTCCGTTTGTAACGCACAGAAATAATGATAGTAGAGCAAAATGGATTGGACACCCACGCATAATATTAAAATTTACTTTGATTTTTGCATGGCCGTTCGTCTGTGCGCACCATAACTGGATAACACGTATACTTAGAGACCTGAAATTTTCTACACGGACTTTAAAAAAAAAAGTTAAGTTAAGTTCGAAAATGAGACAAATCGGGCATCTCCTTCTTTGGGTTGCCATACAAAAATTTCGTTTTCCACGATATATTTGGACACTACCTGAGAACACGTCGACATAGAAAGCTGAAATTTGGTACATTGGGTTTTCATACTAATAGCAAATAAAATTTCAAAAATGAACTAAATCGGGCAACCCCTTCTTGGTGTTGCCATATAAAAATTTTGGTTTTTTACATATACTTTGAAAACGATCAGTCCTAGACATTTTTATTGTACCAAAAACTTCTTCAGAATAAGAAATCCTATAAAATTGGTTATAATATTTTTTTTTTCGTCCGACGAGCCGTTCTAGAAATATATGCGAGAAACCAATGAAAAAAATCAAAATTGCTCAAATGGGGGACCATACGAACTTTCATACGTGCATTCAGGGTATCATAAGAATTGGTCTTTTAGACCAGTTCTAGCTTTTTCACTTGTTTTAAGTTGAAATTTATTTATAGAAAAAAATTATCATAAGCTTTGAACACAAAATCACCTAAACAAGGATTTTTGCCCTCAAAGTCGAAAAATTTGGTTATTTCGTCTAGCCATATCCAGGAAATTCATCGTATAAGGAAAAAATTGTAAGTCAAACTAACTTTTAGGTCGAGAAATGTAATATGCGCCATATTTATTTAACAAAACATGGCTGCCATGTATTAAAGGAATGTATTAAAGGAATGAATAGAAAAATGGCATAACACCTTAATTTAATTTTTTCCATAGTTACTGCAAAAAATAACCCGAATAAATGAATTTTTCTTAATTTCAGAACGATTAAAGAATATTTAAATTAATTTCATTGCTCTAAATCAGAAACCAAAGAATAATTTAAAAAAATTTAAATTTATTATAAAGCGGGTTGGTTGGTGTTTTTCGAAAAATTATTTCCATATTTATCAATAAAATTTATCTCTTAGGAGCTGCGAGAATTAAATTTGAATAAGGCCATAACTTCTATTTACTTTGTTAAAGCAATTTTAACTCTTCTCATAATCTTTCAATTTTGAGTTATGTGCCTTGTTCATGATATTTACATTACCTATACTAGGGCAAATATACACATAACAATTCTTAAAAAATATAATTCTTTCTATATTAACACAAACCTTAACATGAGTTAAACTAGGTAGAAAATAGGTCGAGATCAAGGAAAATTTACGTAAATTCGACGTGAAATTTACGTTAAGTTTACCAAATCAAGGAAATGAGTCCTGTGGGCTATAGGGAAATACTCCTTAATATTTACGTCGATACGACGTCCTCTCATTCTCCACTTACGTAAATCGGACGTAAATATTAGGTAATCTTAACTTAACCACAATTAGTCACTGCCCTAATTTACGTCGAATAGACGTAAATTCGACCTGAAAAGGAGGGGAAATGTTACTTTTGGGAAGTCGTTTTTCATGTAATAAGTACACAAAATATAGATTAATTTACGTTAAATACCAACATTAGGGAAATTCTCTCGCTAATTATATATACCACTTCCAGACCTAGATTTTGAGCATTAGTTCCAAAACAAAAGTGCTATTGTGTGATGCATATTTAGTAAGGATATTTTGTGTCGATTTAGATAGAGTTATTAATATTTATATCTGGAGAAAACATATTGCTGCCGTAATTTTTATCATAAAATGCACAAAAAACATTTTTTTTTCAACTTCGACGACAGTTTTAACAATTAGCTAAATTTGCCTAAGTTGTAAATTTTATTCCATTTCGTGTACAAGAATGTAAGAAAGAATCATCTGCGAATATTTGCAATTTTTGAAGCTATGAAGTATGATGTGATAAAAAATATCAAAATGCATTGTCATGGAAACTGAATATATACCTGTTTTTTTTTCCTTTGTTTTTGTGGTAATATTTATCATTTCTACGTACATTGCAGATATTTGATATAGTTTTGCACTCGTGTTACGTGTGAATAAATTCATCTACGTCGGTGCATCTATGGTGTACACTACCGTCATTTGATTTTCGTATAAAATGCTTGATCACAAAAAAAATTTCATCACATTCATAGTTTGCAATTAGGGTTTCCAACCCGGATATCAAATTATCCGGATTATCCGACCCATTTTGACTATTCGGTAATCCGGATATTTTTCCTTAATTATCCGATAATCCGGATATTTTTTTTGTTTTCAAGAAAATACTGTTTTCTTTCTAACTGTTCAGCTATTTTCAAAAGATTATACAATTACTTTCTCAAGTGGCAGTTTTATTTATTATTATTATTTATTTATTAATTAAAGTTTTTTTGAATAAACAAATAAGTTGTCTTGTGGATGTTCTTTTATCCAAATTTTAAATAAAACAAGTAAGAATAGCTAGAATTGGTTCAAGAGTAATTCTTATGATACCCTAGAGGGCATAGATGAATGCCCTCATGACCTGTTTAGATGGGTCAATAAGCTGCCTCTGCCCTACGAAAACTTCTCGGTAATACGATGGTTTGGGGGCAGAAGCATCACCGAACCTACAAATTTCGTGCGGCAGAGGAAGCATACTGAGATGGACCTGTCTAAACTGGGACTATGTAATTTCGTATGGTCACTGATCTGTGTAAGTTTGATTTTCTAAGTGGTTTTTCGCATATAAGTATTTCTAGAACGGTTCGTCGTACAGTAAAAATTACTATAACTAGTTTCATACCATTTCATATTCTGAAGAAGTTTTGAGTACATAAAAAACGTCTAGGACTGATTGTTTTTACAGAATACCTATGTAAAAGATCAACATTTTTATATGGCCCAATTTAGCTCATTTATGAAATTATTTTTACTATTTTTATGAAAACGTCGCGTAGAAAATGTCAGCTCTCTACGCTGATTGATGTCTTGTGAAGCAATGTCCAAATATGTAGTGAAAAATTAAAGTTTTGTATGGCAACTGCTTGAAAGAGTTACCCGATTTGTCCCATTTTCGAACTTGAATTTACTTTTTTTTTTTTAAAAAAAGCTCATGTGCAAACTTTCAGTTCTCTAAGTACATGCGTTCTCGAGTTATCGTGCGGACACACAGACGGACATGCAAAAATCAAAATAACTCTTAATATTTATACATGGATGTTCAATCCATTTTACTACCATAATTATTTCTATGCGTTACAAACGGAAGGACAAACTTAGTATACCCAATAGATTTCATCTAGGGTATAACAAAACCTACTAAGCACTGTGGTAAAAAATTAAATATATTTATAAATAAAATATTGAGTTAATCGCCCAAAAAGGTAGTATATACATTGATTATGGAGTAAATAGATGTCTCCAGATTCCGGTGTAGGAGTTTTCTGTTATCCGTATGGCGTTATCCATATATGGCGTGATTATGTATATAAAATCGACGATGGCTCGACTTGTTGACGTAACCAACGGGTAAGCCAGCAGTCAACGATGCGACATTTAATTTTAACCCATTTAAGGGCAATCAAGTTTAAAAGAATTGTTAGATGTCCTATTACCACTAGAGACTGCAGCAAAGGAATTAAATAAAAATTCAGCGACACGTTTGACTGCTGAATGTGCTTATAAATTTCTATTTGAAAACTTAGACGAGTTTAGAATGAACTTAGGTTAAAATTTATCGAAACAGAATAAAAAAACGAATGGATGAACGTCGAGATAAAAGTAAACCTTCTTAGAAGCATTCCATAAATATTTTGATTATAATTCAAAGATAGCTCCCATTACATTGTCAGTCTGTAGCGATAACTGGAAGTGGCAATTTCTTCTGTTGATGAGCAGAGCAAAAAAAAAACATATTAGTCAATGGATTTCTTACAACAAAGCCAGCATTTACAGTTTCAATCGTAGCCCTGACTAAGACAAAGTTTAGAAGTCGCCTGAATTTTGAAATTTTCAATACAGTAACTTTTTAAAATATTCTTTTTTAAAAACAAAATAAATTTAAATCATATAATGTTTTTTTTACTATTTATTAATTATTAATGTACATAATTAAAATATTTGAATAAAAAAATTATAAAATACCATGAATTATTGGATTCAAGCTATTTATTTATTTTGTTTTTTGTTATCCGGATATCCGGATTATCCGGATATTTTGAGTTTTCAGTATTCGATATCCGGATAATGATTAATGTCGGATAATTGGAAACCCTATTTGCAATACATAATATTCATAATGTTTACAATGAGTTCATTTAACTGTGCCTTTGTCTGTATGGTTTTGTCGACCTATTTGGATCGAGTTTTCAAAAGAAAATCCCGAGAAAACTAGAACTGTTGTGTGGGGTAATATTCAAATCATATCCATCATTAATTAATATAGACATGATGAACTTTTCCTAACAATTATAGACCAGGTATTAAATGACATTCCTTCAAGTTTTACATGTAGATACTACATATGTATATGTGGTGTTACTCTACGTCTAATGAACAATTTAGAGACTGCCGGGCCAGAATACCAGATTTGTTTTCCGTACGGATTACATGCCTGGATTAGGTGCATGGAAATGATTCTACACATATCATATAATCTATCCTTGAAAAATGGTCAGCGACGAATGACAAAAACATACGATCAAAACAAGATAACACAAAATACAGTTCAAAGATATTTTTGCGAAGAATTGGGTTTAATTATTATCGATAAACCGCAAGAAGTAAGCGTCTATGATGGTAATACAGAAAGAAAATTATTTAGAAATGCGAGTTTATTCGAGAGAAAAGACAAGTATTGATGAAGTACTGATACGAAGATTGTATATAATTCTACAAGGTTTGTCATTGGGTATGATGATTGATGATCAAAAGGTCGGCGTATATGCTTTAGAAACGGAAAGAATATATGTTGGCAAATACGACTGGTATTATTATCATCAGTACACAAAATATTGAGTTATTGAAAAAGTAGCATGAATGTTTGGTGTAATAGTGTATCAGCCTTGACTTGAGGATAACACACCTCACCAATTTGTTGCTCGGGTATGTACAGATTGTCGGTCTTGTTCTACGCCAAGAAGTGGAATGCCAGAGTCTCACTAGAGGTGGGGAGAACTCTCGGTACAGCTTGATGTGAGTTGAAGGGGTCCTATTAATGCCAGAGTCTCACTAGAGGTGGGGAGAACTCTCGGTACAGCTTGATGTGAGTTGAAGGGGTCCTATTAATGCCAGAGTCTCACTAGAGGTGGGGAGAACTGTCGGTGTGAGTTGAAGGGGGTCCTTTCATTCTTGAATGGGGCTGGTCGCTGGTGCGATCCTGTACGTAATCCAGATTGTCCAAAATATTTGAACTTGATTTATGGGTAAGACAAAGACTACTTTACAAAATCTTTTAATATATATTTTGGATCTTCAAAACACAACAGGAAGTTGTACGTATAGCTTTGGTATTAACAACAATAATGCTCTCATCGAGCTCAACGTGAACCACAACGATATTATGGCAGAAACATATCCAGGCCTCGAGGCTTCCTCGAGGTGTTGTCAAAATTTCCAACACGGGTTTTAAATGATGCAACACAAAACCAAGCCAGCACCTAGCCTCAAGGCCTAGCCGCAAAGCCCGCTTTGCTCAATGTTGAAAATTTTCCTCTCTCAGGCCTACTTCTGCCAACAGATGTACTAACAAAATTACAATGACAGCAATTAGCCTGGGTTTTCATTTCTCTGAGGCAAGCCTTGAGGCGAGATGCGAGGAAGCCCGAGAGAGGCCAGGCCAGAGGCTTGCTTGGATGTGTTTCTGCCTTTATGACTGGGGTAAACAAAATAACGCTGTCTTCGAGCCTTGATTTAATTCTAGATACTTCGATTACTTAACGGTATCTATACGGGATATGTATTACGTTAATCTAAAACGGACAGACACTAAAACTTAATTATTATTACTCGGACGGACAATAAAACTTTTTTTTTTAATTTTTCTCTAACCGCTAGGAAATATTTTGTGTTACTTTCCGGTTAGTAAATTAAATAGCTGACAGACTGATTTTGTTTTGTTTCGTTATTTTCTTTTTAGAAAATCAACGCCTACTTACTCGTCATAACCTTTTTCAATCTTCAAAGTATTTTTGCTCAGTTTTTTTAGGTCCTTACAAATGTTCAACGTGACGTTCCTTACATTGTGACTCCATATAGGTGTCTCGCTGTTATTGCTAATTGAAGACTGGTCATCATAGCCCGCTCAAGATTCTCGCAATAAGGACTACAACAATTTTAGACTATATCACATGAGAAAATGTTCAAGATCGGCAGCTAACGAATTTTATTCTATACACTGTGTACTGTACATTAAATCCATACATAACAAGTATTCGTAAACCATAAGACATTTCAAGGAAGGTAAATAAACTCATCTCTGATTCTGAGGTTGTTCGAATGTGACAAATCTGTGCTCAAATGTATACAGGGTGATTCGTAAAGAAGTATTCCAACATGAGCCAATCGATCCCTTACAGTGTTGTGATCAACGATCACGATGAGCAATTTTTTCGTAAAACCCCTACACCTCCTTCACCCTTTTTTTTAACGACTGACAATACTTTCGCGTGAGCTCATATAAAACGCAATAACTTCTGTTCGAAGCACAGTAGGACGACAAGTAAGGTTTTGATAAAAACTATGCATTATGAGCTTTTTAGCAGTACTTCCTAAAAGGTTCCCTTTTTTTTCTGTGATTTAAAAAAAACTCACCCTTAAGAGGAGTCAGTACCAAGATTTGCAAGTTTCATACATTTTTCAATGCGAATTTCTGGCAAACTATTTCTAGCAGAATAATGACTGATATCTTAAATTAAAGATAACTAAGGGGTCTAGAAAAGAACGTCGCGAAAAATAAAAAACAATTTATTGAAATTGAGATATTGTCTCGGAAACTTATAAAAAATGGAAAAAAATTGAAGTTTTTTAAATCAAATTCCGGCTAGTAGGCATATGCTTTTCTTTAGATTGTGACAATTTTAAAAAAACAAAGCCTAGATCTAGCAAATAACGTTGAGTTTTTTTCATTTTTAGTTTCGCTTTTTTTAATTATTTAACTCTAATAATACTTGTTTTTCCTCCCGATATTTCACCGACGACAAATTGCAATATTTCGTTGAAAGTTGTTGAAATACAAAGCAAAATAGTATATTTAACAATTATGTGGAAAAAACATTTAGGAGAGTTAATTCTCGTTAAAAATTTGCAATTTATTTGAAATGCAAATTTTAATTTTTCGTCTTAAATAGTCACTTGCTGGGTTTCGGTCTTTTACGCTAGATGTCTCTGATGTGACTTGTGGTGTCGGTCTAAACTAATTTTATATGAATTTTCTCATTTTTAGGACACAAACCTACGTATAGTAAATTTTATTGCCTACAGGCTTGCTGGTATCGAAATTGAAACTTTTTCTAAGTACTGAGTCCTCAAAAAAAGAAGCATGTCAACATCTTTAGTCCGTCAAAAGTTATTAACATTTTTGTGTGGAGTCACTAGAATACTCAATTGGGTTCAGTTCAGAGAAAAGTTTCTGCTCGGAACACATTTAAAGAGAATTTTTTTTCCAATTGAGCTCCCCTCGCGTTTGCAAAAATATTTCAGCTGTTAAAAAAGGGGTGAAGAAGACGAAGGGATTTTACGAAAAAATTGCACATCGTGAACGCTGATCACAAAACTGTAAGGAATCGCTTGGTACATGTTCGAACGCTTCTTTACGAATCACCCTATAATAAGACATAATACTTTAAATTAAATTTTAAAAATGTACATAGATTAAAAACACAATTATAGTCTCTAAAAATTGTCACTCTCTCTGTGTTCTTATTTAGTAATTAGGGCTAATTTTGACAGACTTGCAAATTCAAACGCGAATGAAGCCGTGAGTAAGCGCTAATTTTTGTGAAATGTATAATTTATTGAATCTATATAGATACTAAGCACTGTGTCTATGCAAAATGTCAAGTTTATATTTTCAAAAATAAACAAAAATTTTGACCTGCGTCTCCTCCAAGGTGCCAAAGCGTCAATAATGTGGGTGAGTGCAATTTCGCCTTGACACACAGACTCAAAAATTGAAAATCATTTTTGTTTCCTTTCGTCTAATTTTTATCTTTCTTTGAGTTCATCAGTTAACTATCAATTGGAGTAGTTGGCACATTAGGAGTCATCTTTTGAAGGACCTAATACTGAAATTTGTAAATGATTTTTTTTTTTTTACTGATAGAACATCTTCAATGACGGGAAAGACCAATGGTTGTGTTGGTTTGCTACAAAATAATTATACTTGGTTCGGCAATTGCATGCATAAATTGCATCATTCACCAGGAAACCTTGTGTGCTAAAGATATGAAGTTTGATGATGATGTTATTGAACCAGTAGGTAGTACGCTGCTTTAATTTTATGCGAGCCAGACCTCTTTATCGAAGACGTTCAGAGTCTTATTTTAAGACGAAATAAGTGAACACGGGGAATTACATTTGTATTCCGCAACGTTCACTGGCTATCAAAGGCAAAATTTTGAAGCAGTTTTATCTTCTGAGAGTTCAGGTTATAGAATTTTTAGAAGAAAAGCAGACAATAGCTGTGTTCTTTTGTGTATCTTGTTCTAGAACTACTGGAGAGAACAAATTGTTCTGTCGATTGAAGCGAACTATTTGTACTGTTCGCCTCATTTATAAATCTTCTATAAAAATGTATGAGGCGTTCTTTTGTGTATCTTTTGTTCTGCTCTGTTCTGCGGACACAAAAGAACATAGCTAATGTTTGGAAATTGGTATCAACATGCCAAGATGCGTGACCTAGCTTTGTAAATTTTATGCCAGTCTACCTCAACGTATGTATGTATGTTGAAAAGCTTTTTCAACGCTTACATATCTGAAAAATGAATACAGCAATTCACTGTCAGCAAAATATATTTTCTGATCGACATCCGATTTGAAACCAAATATTGAAAAATTATTGGTTGTAGAGGTTTGTTGAAAAATTTCATTAATTATAAATAAATAAATACCTGTGTCTAACAGCTAATATAATTAGGGTAAGGTAGTTGCATAGTTTGAACGTTCCTCTGACTATCCGTAGGCATCTTTAAAATATCTTGAATGTCAGAAGATTTTAGAGAACCTACGTACCACCTACTTACGATGCTTAGGGACACAGTCGGGAGCTTGATTGTTTATAGTTTTTAAAGTGGTTGGCCCGTCAACCGGTAATGAATTAAAATTATGGCCCACATGAAATAATAGTTGGGCGGCCTTGCTCCACTAGCTGAATGCCCGTATTAATTTCGTATGGTCACCCATCTGGGCAAGTTTGATTTTTGAAGTGGTTTTCCGCATATAAGTATTTCTAGAACGGTTCGTCGGACAAAAAATAAATATTATAACCAATTTTATAGGAATTCGTATTCTAAAGAAGTTTTTAGTACAATAAAAATGTTTAGGACTGATAGTTTTCACAGTATATATGAAAAACATAAATTTTTATATGGCAACACCAAGAAGGGAAGGGGTTGCCTGATTTGTCTCATTTTCGAACTTAATTTTACTTTTTTTTTAAAGTCAGTATACAAAATTTCAGCTCTCTAATGTTGAATTCTTTTCAATAAGATTTACATCGCTGCAGCGCAGCTTTACGTGTTTTTGTTCTTGTAGTGCAACAACAAAAACACGTAAAGCTGCACTGCACCGGTGTAGAGTTTGTTGAAAAGAATTCGACATAAGTATACGCTTTCTCGTGTTATCGTACGCACAGACAGACAGACAGACAGACGGACGGACATGCAAAATATTTCAGATAATTTGAGACTCAATAATTTGTATTTTAATGAGTACCTACAAATGGGTCTGCACTGTTCGGTTGAGATGCAACAAGTCTTCGGCATGCAGCGTTGCGACATGGCTTGTGAGCCGATAAGCGGCATTTACCGAGTTGACTGGTGAATTTTGTCGTGAAATCCACAAAATGTCTACTGATTTAACCCATAGCATGTATGACCGGCCGTGAGAAAGCTCCATGCGGTATATGAAATCGACGGGATAAATGTCGCACCGATACTACATATGTCGCTACCGTACCAACCCGTGAGCGAGGAGCCTAAGTCACACCAGGAGCGGCGCGGCAATTTGATACATTTGATATAGTAAAGAAAACATTTCGAGCAAATTTCTAACTGAAAATCAGGTCGAGACATCGTTGATTTTATATTGGAGCGAGGCATTGCTGGCTTGCTTACCCTTTGGTTACGCCAGCAAGTCGAGGTATCGTCGAGACATCGTTGGAACGAGGCGTTACAGATTACTGCCCAGTCTTTGTATGTTATTTAACTAATTTGCGTATGACAAGGCCTTATACGAGCGTCTCTGAAAATCTCTCTCTCTAATTTCGGGGATCTCAGACAGTTTTGCCACTTTGGTACAATTGTACCAAAAGTGGTACATTTTTTTCTGATTGGTATACTTACAAAGGTACATTTTTATAATGCACAAAAGTCACTAGAAATTAGACTACTGAAACAATTTCTTCAATGCAAATGCGGTCATATAATGATATACCTTCTTATGAGCTGTCGTACAGTTGCATCTCAGCAAAATATGCAGATACCTAGAAGGGAACAAACAGGACTATATGAATTTTACCTCAAAAAGCTCATTATTACGGTCGCACTCTAAGTAAGAATGACCACGAGGAAAAACGACTTTGATGGTGTCGATGAAACGTCCCTTTTTGGAGAGTAAATAATGCAAAAACCTTATGTGAACGTATAGTTCTTATTTTGGCCAGTTCATGAGTCGCAAAATATGGGGAGATCCCTTACTTCCGGGGCAAAATGTTCACCAAATGATTGAACATAGAGAAAACCTTGTCGGCTCCTTTTTTTT
This sequence comes from Dioctria linearis, assembly GCA_963930735.1. Classification (NCBI taxonomy): domain Eukaryota; kingdom Metazoa; phylum Arthropoda; class Insecta; order Diptera; family Asilidae; genus Dioctria; species Dioctria linearis. Next base: position 21,181,705 of record OZ005741.1, read on the forward strand.
TTTGCTATAGAATACTCGTAAATGTTGAAAATGGCCTGCTGAATTGAAAGGATGCGGATATTAAAACTTCTGATAAAGTTTAGTTGAAGCCTATAATAGATGTCGTTGGTCGTAATATTTGGACAAAGAAGTTTTTTTTTTTAAATCCATGGTAACCGATTCAATTGCTGACGACATAACGGCCTGTGTAAATTACTATGACGGAGTTTTTCCACGGCACAGCAAATATTATTCAACCTTATTTTTGAGTGCAATTAGGGGGGTTTTTCACAAAAAGGATAGCATTTTTTTCCATCCCAAAGATGCAAGCTCGAACAAAAACCATCTGCAAAGCGTTCGATCTACCTTTGTGCAAACACTGTCTTGCACCATTACATTCAATTTGATTTTATATTAGATATATATCATTTAATTTATATCATTGTTAATTTTTTTAATTTTTGTTATATAAAACTGTGTTCGAAAATTTCTTTCTTTTTCTGATTAGGTGCCACCACTTATAAATATATTAACTTATTTACATACAGGGTGTTTCCACCATTGAGCAGAAGATAAAAGTATCACAAATAATTAAATTACACATAACGAATCGAATATGAAAATTGAAAACAAAAAATCAGATTGGTACAAGTTACGAGTCCCTTTAAAAAATTTGTAACGTCTTGTCCTGCTCGAATATAAAATCGACGATGTAGGATGGCCTCAATTTTTTCTTAGAAATTTACTGGAACTTTGTTCCTTATTGGAGGCTAACAACGGCAGAAGAAATAAATGCTTGTTGGCATGGCATTTGGAGGCCGACAAAAGCACAAATGAAAGTATTGTATCTTGTATCTGAAAATAACTTCAACCGGCCACTAAAATTAATAAAAATTCTACAGAAACATTTTCTGTATATTTCTAAAAAAAAAAATGTCTTATTGCATATTTACACCTACGCTTCCTAACAATTGTTATCGCCCTGCAAAAGTGCGTATAAATTCGAAGAAAAAATTTTCAGTTAATTTGTAAGAAAAAATTGAGGGCTTCCTACATCAGGTCGAGGGCCGAGCCAAGCATCGTTGATTTTATATTGTAGGGAGGCATTGCCTCGGTCTCGACCAATGCATAAAAATTCGAAGGAAGAAATTTCCAGTAAATTTCTAAGAAAAAATTGTGGTCTTCCGTTTATCGAGTCGAAGCATTTCTGCCTTGGTCTGGAAAAGATAGAAACTTGGGTGCGACCGCCTGAACATTAGGAACATCTTCTGTTACTACTAACAATATTTCTTAGCTACAATAGCTAAACTTGGTTACCAGAAATGTTGATAACATTTTCATTTTTCTGGTATGCGTTCTTCATCTGTATATTTACTTATTTGGGATAGTAGGTAACTCATCTAGGCAAAAAAAAGTTATATGGCAGGGGACGTAAGTGTCGGAATTACAGGGTGATTAAGAAAAAATCCAAGTTTTTACAAAACACCGCATTTTAAAAAGTACAGGGTGTACTGTCACCATCTGGAGCTCATTATATGCATAACTCCATGGCCTTTCCAACGACTGCTCAACAAGCCGAATTCTTCTCTCCTCTCAGAAGTTATGGTGGTCGGTTTCAATTAAAAATTTCGAATTTTCTTATCTTTCTTTTTACTTGGACGTCTATTTTTTTTTCAAACATATGGTCAACCTAACTTTTTTTATAAAAACTATGAGCTGTGGACTCTCCTCTTTAGGGCCTGTCCGGATCAAAGTCTTCGTCTTCGTCTTCGTCTTGTTATTACAGCTAGTGACGTAACTTCGAGTCAAGCTCTATCCCAATCTATGTCTATGCCACCGAGCTTTGCTACTTTGTATAACAGTTTTGACATTTGGTTAGCTTGTTCACCGAGTCCAGGTTCGCGTTGACTTATTTAAATAGACAACGTATTGTGAGGTTATGTTTATTTTCTGTCTGTGAAATCATGCTAAGCAAACGAACGAATTCGGACAGGTTAGCTTCGTCTTCGTGTTCGTCTAACTATTTAATAGCTTAACTGGTTGTGTTACGTCACTAGCTGTAATAACAAGACGAAGACGAGACTTGGATCCGGGCAGGCCCATAATTTGACCCTATTACACTTATGTGCTGTCTGTAGCCGTTAAAGAGTTAGCTGCTCTTAACTACGGGGGGGGGGGGGGGGGGGTTGGTTGAGAAGTCGTTGGAAAAGCCACGAAGTTCTACATAGATCTAGTTTAGATAGTTTAGACTGGTCAGTATCCTGCCTCTGTCGCACGAGATCTGTAGGTAGACTGATGCTTCAGTCCTGCCGCCAACCATCATCTGACCCACAAGATTCCGTCTAAACAGGATCATACAAAGAGATGGTCACTGTACTTAAAAAGTACAGGGTGTTTTGTGACAAACTAGATTTTTTTCTTAATTACCCTTTTACTCTGGAACGGGTGATATGATATGCCATATTTTTGTTTGTCTAGCTAACTACTATCACCTCCTGCTCTATAGAGCACCTAGGTGGAAACACTTTGTATATAAGACCGGTACAACGTTCTACCACCACCGCCACCCACCCAGCCGCAATTATATACCCCCATTTAAGAATGACAAATTTATGAAGCACCCTTAATATGTTAAAGTCAACTAATGAACCATTTGTATTCGAAAAAAACAATGGAATCAAAATTGCTGTTATGCGATTCTGTAAACAAAAGGCAGTTAGTCATGTACTCAGGTGAAACGTTATACCTAGTAAATTTGTAAAAACCTGTAACAAAAATTTATAAAAATTGATGATTACCTTAAAATTGTTCCGTCGAATTGTTGGCACAAAACTGTTTGTTTATGAAAATTAGTTCGATATAAAATCAATTTTTAACCATTTAAGTGTATGCATTAAATATTTAAAATATCACCATTGTAATATGTAGTACTACATATATACATAATATACACACTACGGCACAGGCACAAATTCACTTTGGAAGCTCTCATGGGAATCAATATTTTCTTTGAATTTTCTTGTTTTTTTGTTCGTATTATTATTATTATTATTATTTACTATTTAAACACTTAACTTTCTAACACCTTTAATTATATACAAAAAAACGTGTTGGACCAAATTTTTCACAATCATAATTTAACAGTATAGTATAAAATAATAACATGAAAGCGGTGCTGCCACTATCTTGTTTTCTATCAAAAGAATTTCAAGGCATGCCTAAGTCTAAACAGATCAATTCATATATGTATAGATATTGATATGCATATATATATATATATATATATATATATATGAACATGCAATGGAAATATGTGTGCTTTAGTAGAATATGTGTGTTGAAAAATGGATTGGTTTTTTTCTCTCGTTTCTTCTTCGCCCCACGCTATCCCATAGCCATATATAGGTATAGCTTAGGTGCAAATCATGCGAAGAAAGCAATCCCATATTATAGGTATTTGCAGGCGGTGTAACATCTTGGATGCGTGAACATGACATTTTCTGATAACTTTCGTCAAAAGGACTGAAAACATTGCATTGAAAATGAAATAAAATTCAAAAATTTAACTGCCCATCTCTAACACGAGAATATGATTTTTACCTCTGCCTTATTCTCAGATTTTATGGTAAGGTAAGAAAATGTTGAGCTTATAGTGATAGAAACATTTAAGGAAAATAATGAAAAGGTACCCTACTAGGTAGGTATATATATGGTACTGGGTTCAAGTTCTCTTTCATTCGGTAGATCACAGCTCATGTGAAATCCTTTTTTCGTTTTCTTCAATTACAGCATTTGTCAAGAAAAATAATTGGCCAATCTGTATCATGTCCGACTAGCAATTTAAGGGCTTATAAGGGCATGATGATCTGGTTGGTTCGATAGTACCTATGCAAGTGTAGCGTACAAAAAGTGAAAATATTTCAGAGGCATAGAAACCGTAAAGTTTCGTGATCTTAATGCCATCCGAGTCTATTTGAACGCAAAAGAGAATGCACAATAACATTATCCAGGCGTTTGCAGTTAATTAATGGTTCCCACCTAACGAAATTTAGCGAGCAGTTGTTTTCTGAAAGCAACTTAATGGGAGGGCGAACATTAGCTTCCGTATACGATCAAAACTGTATCAAAATGAATGACATAACGAAGCACTTTTGAAATTTTGTTATAAATGAATAATAACTACTGACTGATCACATCCCTTAACATGAGCAAATCGAAAACAGCTTCCTGGACAGTATGATTATATTCATTAGAAAGTTATGGTGTAGAAGAGACGTATTATTACGTAGAAGTATGCATTGATATACACCTACCTAATCAAACTGTTTTTTATAAGCAATTTTTTATTAATAATAGAAATTTAAGGTAGGTAGGTATACATAGATACTTTACAAACTGAAGTATATCTCGATTGAATGTTTCCAGCTACTAAATACATCTATTTGGTACCTGTTCCGAACAAAATACTAAAGTTTGGACAGCTTGGGTTCGAACATCACCGGAACCGGGCGATTGATTATTGGTGCATTTTCTAACAGACTTGGACTCAAAAGCTCAAAGGGCATGCCCTGATAACTACATATATCGAGTAGTGATATTTCATAGGGAGTAAATATAAAATAAATTCATAGAGAATTGAGTAAATAATATGAAAATTGACCGAGATTGTTTCCTCGTCCTCGTCTCGGATTTCTTGCCTTCCGTAGACAAGCAAGGACTTTTCCAAAAATCCTTTGAATAATTGGTTTCAGGATCCCGGAATATTGCGAATTCTGTTCTATGCAGCATTAAAATAAAATTATCATTTGCGTTAAGTTTTTTAACAAAATCGGATAAATTGAAGGTTACGAAACAGCTGTTTGTTTAATTATGAGTCAGCCTATTCAGTCAAAAAATGTGTAATTTGCAATAGATATTTTTGTTTACCAAAATATACTTAAATGTCTTATCTTTGATCTGTTTCCCTTCCGGTACATTTTCAGATGATGATTTACCCCCCAGTAAATATCTATACAGACTTCAAAATTCCTCGTAGGTAAAGGTAGGTACATATGTATGTACCTACTTGTTTCGAAAAATTTAGCGCTTTAGTGGGCTGTGTGTTGTGCACCTGGTTCGAATAAGTTAAGAGTACAGAAAAATCGATTTGTTTCAGAGTTTTTTTTTATTGTTATTAAAATAAAAAAAAACACGCAAATTAGAGCTACTTTCGTCAATAATCACCGGCGGCATATTATGAAAATAAATATTCTAGATTTTGAAGAGCAGCGGCAACACTGCAACAATGGAAAATATGTATACAAAACTTGACTTCACGCATAGCATAAAACTGGAGAAGTGAGGAAGTGAGTGGGTTGGGTACGGTAAAATTCGCCTTTCATTTATACACTAATCCAAATCCAATCCACAGCACAAATCATTCATATATACATTTCTACAAATATGGATATAATTCAATAAACTAGAAGAATCAACAAACACACATCCAAGTGCACCACACGTGTTATGTTTCATAATGAAAACAATTCCGTTCCCATAGTCAGAGAATGTACGTAAACGACACTCTTTCATTCAACAAAACAAACGACGGATGAATTGTATTGTACTAGATTGAGAGCAAAGCTGAGAGCATGCTTTGAATTATGGGAGTTTGTCATCTTACTTTTTACACCGTCGTTCCCCACACACAAATTCTTTTAATTTCTTTTCATTTGAAATTCTTGAGATTTTCAACAAAACGTTAGCAAAAAATATCACTTTTTATCTATTAACTTCAACAATTATATTGAAAATTACTGTAATTCTACACTTGATTTGAGTAATTTACACAAATGCATGACTGACAGTAGGAGGATCATCGACGTCCTTTCTTTGTTTACTCTATTTTTGTTCCAGTTGTGGTGTTTCACCGTTCACACGTCCGTCAGACGACAGAAAACAAATTTCTATTTTAGTGAAACTATACTTTTTGAAAAAAAAAAATTTGCCGACACGAAGGAATTTCATTTGAAATTTTTAATGTTTATTCTGTTGTAAATGGGAGAAATAGAAGAAAACTGAATAAAAATTGAAAACCGCACTACTAGGAACTGCACATCGAACTCACAAAGTCTCTAGCCTGCACGGAAAGTATTTCTCCACCTAGCGCTAGCAAGTTGAAAAATGCCAAAAGCAAATCAACTTTCGTCGGTCGGAGACTAGCTTTAGTAGTTTACTGTGAACTAAACATGCAGTGAGATCTGAGACTGAGATGTGCCATTATGCCATCCAATCCAATCCATCGCCACAGCATAAACGCCAGCAAGTTGTAGCAGAGGCAAGAGGAGCTAAGTAATTATATTAAGAGAGCATACATACGCATGCACACATTCTTAAAAAGAGAGCCAAGCCAAGTCAACAAAACCAGAGCCAGAAGCCGCAACCGCTAGCGTCACGCCACCACACCACTATCATCGACGATTGAATTCATTGGTTTAACTCACACACATTCATATCGGTGATGCCAGATGGGAACTTATTTAGCCCTGTTTACACGTAGGCTTGAAAGATTTCTTAATTATCAAACTAATCTGTAATCTAAATTACGACGAAAAGTGATGAAGATTGGGCAGAATGTATTAATTAGGAATTTCTATAAGAAAAGCATTTTAGAAATTTAAATACTTATCTTAAGCAAAAACTAATTTCAAAAGTAGGATCTAGAGGGGCATGTGGAATATTCTGAAAACAATCATATCCAGGACCGGTAATAAAAAAGAAAGATTTCGGAAATATGCGAAAAGTTCAACGCTTGTTTTTTCAAGAGTATCAATAGTATGTTGTTCCTACCTACTTAAGTACCTGTTCAATCATATTAAAGTGGTAAAAAGAATATGGTGCTCGTAGCTATCGCTGTACGCGACCTGTCAAAATATAACAGCAAGCTTTTCGTATGATAGCGACACAATGCGTAGCTGGCGCTATAGCGTACTTTTGCAAAATTTTAATCTTTGGTGCTTGCCGAGATTGACATTTGTAATTCGAAATGGTTTGTTGGAGTGAAACAATATGGAAAATTTTGTTACAGAAAAAATTATCGAAGTAATGAAAAGAAAAGATATATTGCAGGTTCTATGGCATCCCCTATATAAAAATTTAAAAATAAAAGCAGAAGTACCTATGGAATTAAATATCAAATTAATTTTGACAGAATTAAAGCCCGGTATGCTAGAGGCAAGGAATTTTTGTTCCTATACAAAAACTATGTAAACAAAAAAAAAGTGATGGAATGCTCAAGGAATTTTTTCTTTGCCGATTCCTTGAAGTAATATGATAAGCCTTGTATTGTGTTCATTTCGCCGATAAATTTTATATGGAAATGTTGCGGTGAAATTTAGTTGCGAAATATTTAGTCAAATCGCTGTGCTGTGTTTTATCAGCTAAAAGTTTGTTCAGTTTTGACAAGTAAATGGCAGTAATTTCCGCAAACATATATTTAGCATCAGATTTATCTACTCAATACATTTTTCCGCGCTAAAATTTTGACGTTTGAAGTTGAATGAAATTTATTACTATTTTGTCTTTGTTCTGATAAAAAAAATCCGCCTTCATTTAGATAATTCTTTTGAAAAGAAATTAAAATAGTAGGTATAAATATAATTTTCGAGATTGGGTAATTGCAATAGTAATCTAAAAGAACACGAAATAATATCACAAATGCACGACAGCTGATTGTCAGAGCAGCCACCTATAGTTCAAAACAATGAACAATTTTAGCCGTAAAAAAGGTCCCTGTTCGATTGCTGCTAAATATTTAAGCCCGGTATGCTAGAGCCAAGGAATTTTACCTCTTATAGCCCGGTACGCTAGAGCCAAGGAATTAGCTCAAGGAATTTTTCCACTTATTTCTTAAAGAAAATTTGACAATTTGGATTTGTCAATTGTGTGATATTTCTGACAATAAAGAAATAATAAAGAAAGTGAAGAAATGGATAATTCCCAATGAAAAATGAATATAGACGTAAAACAATTTTTATTCGTCCATTTGTCATTTTAAAATTGATTCACCTCTTGCAAAAACGCCGTTCCTTCCATCAATTTTTCAATTATTTCACCAACGTCAAAATTCCTTACAGAAATAAGTATATCAGTACTTATTTCTTCAAGAAATATTGACATAAATGGATTTTTCGACAAGAACGACATCTTTTTGTTAATCGAGAAGTAGAGTTTTTCTGTTCGAATTATTTTTCATCCGCAAAAAAAAAATTCCTTGAGCATTCCATGACACTTTTTTACATAGTGTTTGTATAGGAACAAAATTTCCTTCGCTCTAGCATGTATACCGAGCTTTATTCGCTAAATGAACACAATACCGGGCTATAAGAGACAAGAAATTCGAACAGAAAAAATCTACTTCTCGATTGACAAAAAGATGTCGTTCTTGTCGATAAATGCATTATGTCAATATTTCTTGAAGAATAAGTACCGATATAAAGTGTTTTCCAATAAGAGGTGTTATTTTAATTAGCCCGCTATTTCGGTAGATGTCACTTTTAGAGCTGTCATTTTTTGACATTTGACAAGTAGAAATTACGCCATTAATAAAAATGGAACGATACACGATTCAACAACGCATTGAAATTATTAAAATTCACTATAAAAATGGTGAAAATGTGGCAGAGACGGTTCGTAAAACTCGAACATTTTTGGGTCGTCGTGAAGCACCTTGTCGGACCGCAATACAGAAATTGGTAGAAAAATTCGATCTATCGGGACAAGTTAGTGATGTGAAGAATAAAACCCGTGCACGTCGCTCAAGAACAGCCGAGAATATTACTGCTGCAGCCGAAAGTGTTGAAGAAAACCCAGGTTTATCCATTCCTCGTCGTTCTTTGGAATTAGACATTCCACAAACATCATTACACCGTATTTTGCATAAAGATTTGGGTCTTAAGGCTTATAAAGTTCAGTTAACACAAGAACTCAAGCCGGCCGATCATCAACAACGTCGAGTCTTTGCTGATTGGGTCCTTGAAATGCATGAAAATGATCCGGAATTCCATCGAAAACTCATCTTGAGTGATGAGGCCCATTTCCACCTCGATGGCTTCGTCAATAAGCAAAATTGTCACATCTGGGGCTCGGAAAACCCAAGAGTTATTGTTGAAAAGCCTTTCTATCCTCAACGTGTGACTGTTTGGTGCGGTTTATGGTCCCAAGGGGTCATTGGACCTTACTTTTTCGAAAATGAGGCTGGAGCAACAGTTACGGTGAATGGATTGCGCTATCGACAGATGATTAATGATTTTTTATGGCCGGAATTGGATGGTATTAATCTGGACAACGTTTACTTTCAACAAGACGGCGCTACGTGCCTTACAAGCAACGAAACCATTGATATTTTAAGGGAAAAGTTTCCAGACCGTGTTATCTCTCGAAGAGGTGATCACAATTGGCCACCGAGATCTTGTGACTTAACACCTTGCTACTTCTTCCTTTGGGGCCACGTGAAAGAGAAGGTCTACGCCAACAGCTCAGCGCCGATTCAAGACCTCAAAGATGGAATTCGTGAGGCTATCGAGGACATAGGGCAGCCACTTTGCGATTTGGTTATGGAAAATTTCATGAAAAGATATGGTCCTGTAGGCGTGGTCGTGGTGGTCATTTGGCTGATATTATTTTCCATTATTAATGGCATACCCTCCTCTTTATAATGAAATAAAGATCCGATCATTTATCTCAAAAAATGGCATTTTTCTTTGAATATCAAAATAACACCTCTTATTGGAAAACCCTTTAGTAAACATTTCCATTTCCAGCATTTGGTCAATAATATTACCTCTCGATTGCAAAATCCTATCACGGTTCATGCCAACTCCATTTAGTTTCCTGCTCCAAGGCTTTAACGTGGTTTTTAATGGCAATCAGCTGACTTAGCTTAAAAGACTTTTTGTACCTATGTCATCTATCAGAAACAATAAAAACTTCAGTTGAACATTAGAGTTAACTTTAATTCAACGTTATGGTACTTTTTATTTTAACAGTTCACTCTCCAAACTGTTGTGTGGTTTTAGATAGGCTAAAAAAAATCTCTGTTTTAACCCAGATTTTTTTCAAATATTTTGCATTCCATGATGATTTCAAATTTATTGAATAGATAACCATTGGAGTTTTCCAATGCTACCCTCTCCGTTTGGAAGGGGTTCAAGAAAGTGAAAGATTCGAAATTTAAGCCCGCTCAATTAATTTTTGTTTTCACAAAACACATCTTCAATACCAGTTTTTCACATTTAATTAAAAATGGACATTGTATACTGCACCCACTACACTTATTGCATAACTGTACTCCACTGAATTAGATTGAAGGAGTGAATAAAGTAAGAGTTGTGTAAGAATAAAAGTCATAATCATTTTTCTCCAAGCAATTCCAAGCAATAGTCTACACAGACTCAGAGTACAGAAAATCACGCTCATGAACCCACTCGAGTAGACTCCAACTGTAGTGTTCCGGAGCAGTTTTAATGACTCTGGCCCTATGTCCATGAGGTATGCAGAAATGTAGGAGTTTTCTTCGTTCCGAGAATATAATAGCAAACAGGAATGGTTGAATCGTGTAAAATTCGTGTACATGAGGACATTATACATAGGAGTAAGTGAAATGAAGGAAGGGAAATTTGTCAAAGCTGAGCAACAAATTGTCAAATGTGCTTTTGTTTTGTGAGCAGATTTAGTCAATTTGAAATTCTTTTGTGAAATTTAACAAAAGTATCGAATCAATTCTTTTCAAAACTATTTATCTTCGAAATTTATTTAGTGCAAAGTTTTATAGTGCTAGCCCAGGGCCTGGCAGGAGGTGAGGGTAATCTTCATTCCGAAGGCAGGCAGAACAGGCCATATCGAGGCAAAAGACTTTAGACCTATCAGCCTCTCCTCCTTTATGCTTAAGGTCTTGGAGAGATTGATAGAGGTGTATAAAAGAAATGTTTGGCAGGGCGGTAGTGGTAGTCAGCATGCCTATACAAAAGGGAAATCGGTAGAGTCGGCATTACATGCAGTGGTGTCTGTTGTTGAGAAGTCCCTGCAGTATAAGGAGTACACTCTAGGTGCTTTCCTGGATATTGAGGGGGCTTTCATTAACGTGAAGACGGAGGTTATATTTCATGGACTGAGAAGGGTGGGTGTTGATAAGTGTCTATGTGACTGGATCAACTCAATGCTTCTCAGTAGAAAGATCAGCTCCTGCTCAGGTGACGCTATTGTCAGAAGAGCAGTCTATACAGGTACACCGCAGGGGGGGGGGGGTGCTATCACCACTCCTGTGGCTTCTGGTAATGGATGAAATCCTCATCAAGTTAGAGAGAGAGGGCTTCAAGGTATGTAGTTGCCTACGCGGATGACATATGCATCCTGGTAACTGGCAAATTTCTCTCTACTATTAGCGAAAGGCTCGAGAGCGAGCTGCTTAAGCTGGATAGCTGGGCCAATAATAGTGGATTGAGGGTGAACCCCTCGAAGAAGAAACTAATCCTCTTTACTAGAAGGAGGCGGGTGCAAGATTTCAGACTTCCGATGCTGGGAGGAGAGGAGCTTACTCTCTCCAGTGAAGCGAAGTATTTGGGTGTCGTCCTCGATTCCAAATTGAACTGGAAGGCTAATCTACAAGAACGCGTGAAGAAGGCCAGTGTGGCCTTCTACACGTGCAAGAGAATATTTGGCGGAAACTGGGGATTAAAACCCAGGGTGGTACACTGGATGTACACAGCCATAGTTCGGCCCATCCTCTGCTACGGCTCTACGGTCTGGTGGACGGCACTGACGAGGAACTGTAACCTTGATCTGCTGTCAAAAATCCAGAGAGCCGCCTGTATGGGTATAACTGGGTGTCTGTGCACCACGCCCACGGCGGCATTGGAGGTCATGCTTGACCTATTGCCACTGGACCTTTATTGTTAGGGTGTGGCGGCAACTAGTGCTGTCAGGCTGAGAGCGGGGGGCTGGTAGAAGGAGAGGGGTTTTGGGCACTCCAATATACTCCAGAAGGTAGACTGTAGGGACTGCAGGGTAGAAACAGACTATCAAGTACCCATCCTGACTTTTTTTGGGGGTATCAACGCAACGATACCCACCCGGAGTGACTGGGAGGGGAAGGAGGTGGTCGTTACATCCGATATTTCTATATTTACGGATGGCTCCAAGACGAGTGCGGGCACAGGGGCTGGAGTGTACTCTAGAGATCTCCAGTGGCACGAGTCTTATAGACTGCCTGACAAATGCAGTGTTTTTCAGGCAGAGCTCACAGCGATTTATCAGTCGGCAACATTGGTATCCATATGCAGAGAGCCCGCACGGCACATCTGCATATATACTGATAGCCAGGCAGCCATCAGGGCGCTGGATGCTGGGCTGGTGAAATCAAAATTGGTGCAGTTATGCAAAACCAGACCCTAAGCTGTGTACCTGGCTATAAGGATATCTCAGGCAACGAGATGGCTGATGAGTTGGCCAAAAAGGGCTCCGAATTGAACAGCTCCGCAGGTGTAGCTTATGTGAGGATTCCAATCGGAGTTTTAAAAGAGGAAATCATCAGGGAAGTCTATTTAAAGGCAGGCCTCCGATGGACCAGCAGGGATACCTGTCGTATTGCGAGGCAATTGTGGCCTGCATATGACAGGAAAAGGACAAGGGAACTGCTTAACAGCAGCAGAGCAAATACCAGGAATCTAGTAGGGGTCATGACGGATCACTGGGCCATAGGGGACCATGCTAGAAGATTGGGAATGGCGGTGAACGATTTCTGCAGGTGTAGGGACTCGGAGGAAATTGAATCCGTCAAGCATGTGCTTTGCGAATGCCCCACTCTGATGAATAAAAGAGGTAGGCTACTAGGTTTTCAAGGCTGAAGGAGCTTCAAAGTATAAAGTTTAGAGACATCCTGAGTTTTCTGAGTGAGGCAGGATGGATCTAGACTAAAGGTCTTGGATAGTTTTCCAAGGAAAGCAGGATAAATCCACGGCTTGAAGGGTTATTTCATGAGGTCTAGGGGCACAATGGACCCGTTGGAGGTCTAAGTGAGGCTGGCTGGTTGTCCAGCGGCACCCCTCTTACCTAACCTAACCTTACCTAAGCTTTATAGTGCTACTAGTGCCGGTTAAAATCTTCATATCAATTTAAAAAACAGAAATGAAGTGCTCGGTCAGTGCTTGCAAATATAAATTGGATTATAAACATAAACATTCCTTTATTTGAGCACCCGTGCCAAAGACACGACGAGCGTTGGGCACATCATAGACAGTTACATAGTAGATACACATTTTAGAAAAATATTCTTAAGAGAACATAGAAAAACATAACAATAACATGATTCAGCAATTAAAATAGCAGAAATTGGATTACAGCAAAACACAAAAAACAAAAATACATAACGTAGTAAAGTATTGTAGTATATATTAGTATATACAGGATATAAAATACTTAAGGATAAAAGCAGTATAGAAAACAAACAATGAGTTAATAAAATATGACAATAAAATAGTACCAATGAAACAATGAAGTATAAAAGGGGGATCAACAAAACGATGAAATGAAATAAAATGTATACAAAGGGGGGAACCAGTTATTATAAACAGTATAATTCATCGAGAATGAATTATCCCAGGAACACGGTCAGAAATTAAAACGGAGTACATAGTATGTATAGTGTCATCATGTGGGATTTGCATTATCATAACCAGACGTGCGAAAATTGAAAGTTGATAATTTAACATGTACATGTATATAAGTAAACTTACGAAAAATACTAAAGAAGCAACCGTACGACTCCCACTGAATATAATACCATCGAGAGGATAAGATGTTGAACAGATTATTACACTATTACTATTATTATTATGGGGGTAGATATATAGACCTGAAGTAGGATATATGCAGAATTTATGTAGCTGAAAGCGATCAGGAAACCCCCCTCAAAAACTCAAGAGCTGCTGTCTTAAATGAATTCAGCGAAGCACTACGCCTGACATCATCAGGCAGCTGATTCCAAATAGTCGCCCCACACAGGAAAGTGCTTCTCCCTCCGTATTGCGAATTAACCCTGGGAAGGACAATCCTAAACCTGTTCCGCGTACTCCAATTGAACTGACCAGCAACATAGCTGGATAACAGGCCATGTCTAGCCTTGAAGATACACATCAGAGTACTCAGAACATACATGTTAGCCAGCGGACAGGGGAGGAGCACCTCAATGAATTGAGAGGGAAATGTGATTTGCGCTTAAGACCAAAAACATATCTGGCACAGGCCTTGAATGCACAAACAAGTTTATTAATATTACCACAGGATATGGGGAACAAAACAACATCAGCATAGAAGAAATGTGGTAGGATCAGGGCTAAGAAAAGTCTTGTGCAAGTGACCTCATCAAAATGTTGGGAAGCAGCATAGAGCGAACGCAAACCATAATATACTCTAGTGCAGATCTTGTTGACTTGAGGCTTAAACGTGAGACCCGGATCCATGAGAAGACCAAGATTAGAGATCACTCTATCCGAGAGCGTAATGTTGTGGCCTAAAATGCACAGATCAAGTCAGCTACATTTGAAGCACGTATTGAATAGACCATTGCTTGCGTTTTGGAGGGATTAAGTGACAAGCCATTATCAACAGACCAACCAGCAATCCCTGATAGAATCCTGTTAATGACAGCCACAGAATCAGTGAGACGATTCCTTGGAGCACCATAATAGACTTGCAGATCATTCGCATAGATATGGAAATTTACTTCACCCAAAACTGTGTTTACATCATCTATGAAGAGTGTGAACAGGAGAGGAGCCAACACAGCCCCATGCGGAACTCCATTCACAACTGACCTCATCGAGGAGTATGAGCCATTACAGTTAACCATGAATCGTCAAGCAGCAACGAATGCGGGACAGAGTCAAAGGCGTTACTGAAATCCAGCAACACATGAATTACATTGTTACCATTATCACAAAGATCCCGAATGCACGCAGCAACATCAAGAAGAACAGTGCTAGTCGAGTGACACCTCCTAAAACCAGATTGAAATTTAGATAATAAATTATATGAACTAATATGCGAAGAAATTTGTTCCACGATGAGGAACTCAAGTACCTTAGAAATGGTCGGCAATACTGTAATAGGTCTCCAATCAGACATATCAGAAGGAGAGTTAACTTTAGGGATAGGAGTGATCAGTCCCACCTTCCAGTGGTCAGGAAAGTTTGAAGAGGACAGCAATCTGTTAAACAAGTGTGTGATAATTGGCAAGATAAAGGGCAAAATCAATTTATAAAATTTTAGAGGGACATCGTTATAACCTGTTGCATTAGATTTCATACTACTGAAAGCATTAACTATCTCAATCTCCGACACACCAGTGAAGCTAAAAACATCATTAACAGTAGACGTACCGGAATCATCAGAGGGTGTGCTAAGAGGATGCAGATTAGCAAAGGAACCGCCCGTCAGCAAGCACAATCCGAGCATTGACTGAACTGTTACTTACCTCACCAGACGGCTCAAAGTCAGGCAGAGCCAATGCTTTGAAGCCCAGGCCAAGATCATTGACCTTTTTCCAATTAATAACATTGCCCTCTCTAATGCGTCTCCTAGTGTCCTCTCTCAATTTAGCCCTGACCAAATAGTCGGCCTGTCTGCGTAACCGCCGGAATTCATTTAGATTTACAAGCGTTTTATTTCTGTTCCATTCCCTATACGCAAGATCCCGATACTGACACTTCAGAAAAATTTCCGGATACCTGAAAATAGTGTCTTTGACAGTGCGCGTTTTGACAGTTTTGAGCGGAACCTGCCTATCGAAAATAGAATATAAGGCACCAGAGAAATAAAGAGCTGCCGCGTAAGGGTCCGGATCACTGAAAACGGGCCTGAAGGGCATCATCCTGAATAGCTGAGATATTTCTAAAGGTTTTCCAAAGATTAGGAGTTTGAGAACTTAAGTCAAAGGAATCAAATAGTAATTCATGGTCAGAAATTCCAGGACACTGACCGGAGAAACCAGGCTGAAAATTAGGAAATGATATTAGTAGATCTAAGATTGTGGACGAAGTAGACCCATGATGCGTGGGAAGACTGTTAATAGGAAAATCATGTTTCAGGCAACTGCACTATCTAAATTTATTTTTTTGTTAATGGAAGCAAAGATTTATATAAATAAATTATGTGAATTATTTCAAAATAAAGTAGAAAAAGGACATTTTTTACCGCACAAAACCTTTGTTTACGTTTTGCAATGTAAAATACAATGTAAAATACAAATGTACATGTAAAATATGGACTACCAACACAGCCAGAAATTCATTACGAAAAATCTGGCTAATCACCATTCCTGTTTGCTATATATTCTTGGGTTCCGAGGCTTGGTAGGGTATCGTATATATGGACACGAAGAGCTTTTGTACCATAAGCTATTCCTCATTCTTTTTGAAATGCCTGAAAATATCCTGAAAAGTGTCTTGCCTAAACAGCTTGCAGCATGCATACCGATGAAGCAAATCGGCTGAGATGGCTCTCCATCCAGTGGTTACGGTCATTGAACGGGGTACCTCTTTGGACATTGAGGGGCTACACAGGTCAGGACAGCCTGAGATAACTGAAAACTTTCTGTTTGCTTGGGAAGCTATAGTTTATGCTGATTCCATATCCACATAGTTAATCGGTTGTACACATACATAATTATAATTATATAAAATTTATTGACTTACCTTGAACCAGGAAGAAACATCGAACCGCCAATAAAAACTGCCCCTGAGAGCAGAATGTACCAGCATTGTGCCAATTCACCTGTGCTGTAAAGAGAGGTAAATGCATTTAACGTCTATAATTATCTTGCTATTTGGAGATGGGCTCACTTACTAGAACAATACTTCATTAACTTGATGCTTTTCATATCGAACTAATTTGCAGAGGGCACGTAAAATCGAGTCCCGATAGGAGGATAAAGGCTCCAGAGCATGTAATCCATAATAAATTATTTGCAGTTCCTGAAAAATTTGGAAATTTTTATTGAAAAGATGAGAAAAACATATTTCACTTCATAAAGCAAAAGCTACTCTTAGTTTAGTATTGGCTTGAATAGTAATAATATTGAAAAAAGCCTAGCAGCTTCCTGGCCGTGCAGAATTTTCTTAAAACCACTAGACGTGTAGCCATAGGAAATACTGACAATCGTACAAAACTTTCGTAAAAATTTACAATCAACAAAGTCATGAGTCGAGAATGGAAGAAGCTTCATCATCACTGAAGAAACATTTTTTTTGGGCAATCAACATCGTTGTTCCATATAAATTTCCGGGCTACGATGCTCGTTGAATTATTTAAAGCTTCTCAATCGTGTTTTAAAGGTCTAAAAACGTGTGAAAGCATTATTTATCCTGAAGGCTGTACGAGAGCCTACGTATATAAGGCAAGGAGCGCGGTAATAATATCTAAATCTAAAAAAATAATATGCGTACTGCAGGAACTAGAAACAAAGGACTTTAAATAATGTTCGAACTATAGGATAGGATATATCTTAGCAATTAGATATTAACAAAGATTGTTCATTCCAAACTAGTACCAGCGATCCTACAAAATGTGTTCTCTCTCTAAACTACTAAGTCTAAAGACGCGTCCACATAAAACAAACATTGCCCAAATGTTTGACAAACATTTGTGATACGTTTGTTAAATATTTTTCAAGCTTTTGTGGAATGTTTGATGGAAGTGGACGCAAATTTTAAGGATTCTTAAAAAAGTTCCAATTGAATCCAAATGAAATGGAAAATATTAGATGTTTGTTAAAGTATTGTTACGTGCAATAGAAAGAGACAACTGGTGACATCTACTGGCAATAAACAACTTCAGGTTCGGAGAGTAAATGACTTCAGGTTCGGAGAATCGATTACGAAATCTACAGGAAAGTTCAGGAATAGAACAAATAGAATAGTCAAGAAGCTTTTGGAATAGAACAATCCAGAATAATCCGGAATGTTTCTAGGGTATAAATATAACAGTTGTCATCGCCAGACGTTGAGTCTTGTTTTAGACGTTGCAGTGTTAAGAAGCGAAAGTAATAAAGAAGCGATAGTGTGTAATTAGATTGCGATAATTGAAAGTACAGTGTTAGCGATAATTAGAGTTGAGTTGATTAAATAAATGTTTGTGAACTTTATATGATTTATGTAAGTGTAATAAATAACTTATATATTAATTATTTAATATTGTGTTTTAAGTAACGAACCAAAACCACTGATGACATCGGGACCTGCCGATTCTATCTGGTGGAGCCTAACCCCACAAGAGATACATCGATCATCATCGTTGGCAAGACTTTAGTGAAGGCAGAAGGTGCAACATAAATTCCAGTCAGAGTGCTTAACACATACGAAAACGAGGTACAACTAAAAGAAGGTGCTATAATTGGAAATTGTGAACCCGTTTACCAAATCGTAGTAATGTCAAGGAGACAAAAACTATACCAGCTACTACCCAACAGGTTCAGAAACTTCTTTCGTCCAGTGCCTTAAGTGAACAACAACACAACGATGCCAAAGAGGTGATCGATGAATTTTCGGAATTATTTGCAATGAATGATGATGACTATGGTAAAACAAATCTTGTCCAGCATCGAATCGATACAGGAGATTCCAGACCCAATCGACAGACACCACGAAGATTGCCATTAGCCAAACAACCAGAAGTTGCAGACATGATGAACTCCATGAAGAAACAAGGCATCATAGAGGAATCTAACAGCCCTTGGACATCGCCGGTTGTTCTGGTTAGGAAGAAGGATGGCAGCACCCGATTCTGTGTAGACTACCGCCAACTAAATAACGTGACGAGAAAAGATAGCTATCCATTACCAAGGATTGATGACACATTGGATACCCTTTCCGGAGCGCAATGGTTTTCCACGCTGGACTTGAAGAGTGGTTACTGGCAAGTGGAAATACATCCCGAGAACCGAGAGAAAACTGCTTTCTCAGTTGGCAGTGGCTTATGGCAATTCAAAGTAATGCCATTTGGGTTATGTAATGCTCCAACCACATTCGAACGACTAATGGAATGTGTTCTACGAGGTTTAACCTGGAATACATGTCTTGTCTATTTGGATGACATAATAGTAATCGGAAGGACATTCATGGAACATAAAAACAACTTACGGGATGTACTTCAAAGGCTCAAAGATGCAAAATTAAAGCTCAGTGCGAGTAAATGTGCTCTATTTAAAAAAGATGTTAAATATTTAGGGCACATAGTTTCATCACAAGGAGTAAGAACCGATCCAGAGAAAATAGAAGCCGTCAAAAATTGGCCAGCACCAAAAGACAATCATTAATTACGGAGTTTTCTTGGTTTAGCTACCTACTACAGGCGATTCGTGAAAGGTTTTGCAGATATAGCAAGAAGCCTACATCAACTTACCGAAAAGGGAAAGCCGTTCATATGGTCGGATAAATGCAACGAAAGTTTTGAAAATTTGAAGCAACAGCTCTGTGAAGCGCCAGTACTTCACTATCCAAAGCTGGGAAAAACATTTATATTAGACACGGATTCCAGCAATGAAGGTATTGGTGCAGTGCTTTCTCAGGAGGAGAATGGTCAAGAAGTTCCAGTAGCTTACTATAGCAAAGCACTTTCAAAGTCAGAGAAAAATTATTGTGCTACAAGAAAGGAGCTACTTGCCATTGTAAGTTCAACAAAGCATTTTCATAAATTCATCCTTCGCACCGACCATGCAGCGCTTAAATGGCTTCTGCAGTTTAAGAATCCTGAGGGACAAGTGGCGAGATGGATAGAGCGACTCCAGGCTTATGATTTTGAAATACAACACCGAAGAGGTCGTATCCATGGAAATGCAGACGCCCTTTCACGACGTCCATGTAAACTTGAGTGCAAACATTGCACCCGAATAGAAGAAAAAGAAACAACAGCAACTATACAGTTGGTAACCGTGGAGCCATCTACAGGTTGGGACAACGAGGACCTACGAACAGCACAACGAGAAGATCCGGACATTTCACCTATTCTTGCTTGGAAAGAAGACATGGAAAGACCAGACTGGAAGGATATTTTGGAACGGAGTGAGAAGCTGAAAAGTTACTGGGCTCAATGGAACTCTCTTCATGTTGAATGTGGTATATTAAAACGCAAGTGGGAAGCACCTAATGGCGAATCTTTCCGAATGCAGATAGTCGTGCCGGCATCAAACGTCAAAGATGTTCTAGAAGAAATGCACAGTGGAGCCTCTGGAGGACATTTGGGAGTGAACAAAACCATTTCCAAAATACGAGAAAAGTTTTATTGGTTACATATGCGCGAAGATGTGGAGGAGTGGTGCCGCAGATGCACTGTCTGCGCTGCTTGCAAAGGGCCGCAACACAGAAGCAGAGGAGAAATGCATAAGTATAATGTCGGAGCCCCCTTTGAAAGGATAGCTATAGACATCGCTGGACCTTTTCCAGAAACGGATGGCGGTAACCGTTATATATTAGTTGCCATTGACTATTTCAGTAAATGGCCTGAAGCTTATGCAATCCCTAATCAAGAGGCAACCACAGTTGCGGAACAAATAATAACGAATTGGGTCAGTAGGTTTGGTGTGCCTCACGAACTTCATTCGGACTAAGGACGGAACTTCGAATCGCGGACTTTCCAGGAGACGTGTAAAATGTTGGGAATAAGAAAAACTAGAACAACTCCTCTACACCCACAATCTGATGGCATGGTAGAGCGCTTCAACAGAACACTGATCGAGCATCTAAAGAAAGTAGTTGACTATCATCAACGCGATTGGGATCGACATATTCCTGTATTCCTAATGGCCTATAGATCAGCCGTTCATAGTACTACCGGACAAACCCCAGCTAAAGTCATATTCGGAAGAGAGATGCGTTTACCTAGCGACCTCAAATTCGGTACCCCCAGAGGTGAACAAAAGTTACCAGAAGACTACGTATCGGAGCTCAAACAACAATTAGCCGATGTACACGAGGCCACGAGGACGAAATTAGCAACAAATACTGATCGGATGAAGACCCGCTATGACTTACGCGCTAATTCCGCAGGATTTAACGAAGGTGATCTTGTTTGGCTGTACAACCAGAAACGACGTAAGGGACGTTCTCCAAAATTGCAACAACACTGAGAAGGACCATATTCAGTAGTAACTAGAATTAATGACGTGGTATACAGGATTCAGCGTGGCACAAGAGGCAAGCACAAAATTGTTCATTTGGACCGCTTGTGTCAATACTACGAGCATCAAGACCGTGGACCACCTGTTGTTCAGGACGAACAAGTTTAAGAAGGGGGCAGTGTTACGTGCAATAGAAAGAGACAACTGGTGACATCTACTGGCAATAAACAACTTCAGGTTCGGAGAGTAAATGACTTCAGATTCGGAGAATCGATTACGAAATCTACAGGAAAGTTCAGGAATAGAACAAATAGAATAGTCAAGAAGCTTTTGGAATAGAACACTCCAGAATAATCCGGAGTGTTTCTAGGGTATAAATATAACAGTTGTCATCGCCAGAGGTTGAGTCTTGTTTTAGACGTTGCAGTGTTAAGAAGCGAAAGTAATAAAGAAGCGATAGTGTGTAATTAGATTGCGATAATTGAAAGTACAGTGTTAGCGATAATTAGAGTTGAGTTGATTAAATAAATGTTTGTGAACTTTATATGATTTAAGTGTAATAAAGAACTTGTATATTAAATATTTAATATTGTGTTTTAAATAACGAACCAAAGGCCACGCTCGCAACAGTATGTACAGTACTTTCTTTTGGGATTTTATAATACTAAAGTCTTAATGATGAATGAGAAATGGGACAAGATAAGTATACCTAATAAAATTAATAGAATTATTAGATTATATATATAAATTGTTTGTCAAATGCTTGACAAATGTTTTTTGCCAATGTGTGTTATGTGTGGATGCACCTTAATAGTCATGAATAAAAAATTCTGGTAGAGCTAGACAGAGATAAAGGAAAAAAGGTAACGTTCATTGTTGATCATGATCTCGGGGCTGATATAGAAGCTAAACTTGAAACAGAATATCGAAGAAAGGGCAAAAGAGGTCTGCATGACTTTCTACGCTTGCAGGAGAATCACTGGCAAGAAATCAGGTCGAAATTCCATCGTTTGTCAGATAACGCAAGCATCCTTGAGGCAGGTATCCTCTAGTTAAGACAATGTGGGGATGAGATCGTCTCCATAATAATTAAGGGCCTATCTGAATTCAAGTCATCGTTTTTGACTTTGTCTTGTTATAAAAGCCAGTGACGTCACACAACAAGCTCAGCTATTATAAGAATTAGACGAAGACGAGACTAACCTGTGCGAATTTGTGTACTTAGCTTGGTATTCGACGTTTTATTAAGAGCTTGTGCTGTTTTACACAATGTTTTCAATTTTAGCATTAAATAACTTGAAAACAAGCTGTCTTGTGCCTGAAATTGAAAATGTGTTGGAGTTATATTCAAACAAACCAGTCATATAACTCTTGGTCATCATAAATGCAGTTAAATTCACCAAAATATGAGAAATTTTCGGAGACATGAATATGAATTAAGAATAAAGAATTAAAATAGTAAAAATCCTGCGCAATATTTATGTTTCATTTTGTCAGTGTTCGCCACTTTTTAATCAAGCTCAAGACAAAGCTAACCGATCCGAATTCGTTCGCTTAGCTTGATTTCACAGATATCAAACAAACACAACCTCACAATATGCTCTCAACTCGATCAAGCTGACCAGAGGCTTAAACTGTTATGCATAATAGCAAAGCTTGATGGCATAGACATGGTTTCGGATAGAGTTTGAATTGGTGTTACGTCACTAACTATTATAACGAGACAAGGACTAAAATGATGACTTGGATAAGCACACGCCATAAAAGCAAATATAAGGACACTTTTTACTGGGTTTAAAAACATAGCAATCTTAAAGGGATTGAACTGGCCGACGAACTGGTTAGACATAAGGCTGAACCACAACAGACGTAAAGAACTTTACGAATTTGAAAGAGACTGAGGTTTATTTACGGATAATTGACATTTTTGACCTAAACACACGTCACATCCCGTAAGGGTTTTATTATCTTGACATTTAATGTTTTCAATTTTAAAAAGTTGTAAGAAGTTGATTTAATTAAGATTTGTGTCTTTTATGGACATTATATAAAAAATATAAGAAGAATCTGAACAAAAATCGACAACACTTCCAGGAGCAATATCTCACTTTCTTAGCTCCTTGCCAAACTTTTCTCCTAAAAGGGACCATCGCTTTTCACATTTTTCTTTTATAATAAAATAAAATAATAGGAGTTTTACCGACTTCATTAATATTTCATTAATATCACTGGATAAACAGATGAGTCTTTACGGAATGAGCAACTCTTACCGCACTTTACTTACGGCAATTTTATATTTAAACTGAACGAAAGTTCCTTACCGAAGTCTTAAAGTTATTTTCGGTACATCTGTTTAATCTAAAAGGCGCGTTCACCTTACTGCTTTTATGTGGAATATATTTGCGTTCTTCTGAGTGGTGTGAAAAACAAAGTTCCATATTTCCTGTTTATTTCCATCTAAAGCAAAAACCTAAGGAGTTTTACGATATCCAGTACTACTTTGTAGGAATTAAGGTTACGACTATAACAAAAACAAGATGGCACGAGTTAAAAGAGGCACGTTCACTTGTCGAGACTTTATTGCAGATCCGTTAGGTGATCGCTATGTAATCTTGCGCTCAATTGTTTAGAAGATAAATTCCAGATAAAATAATGTTTTGTTTCTTACTACGTTTGTACATGGTACGATACAATTTAGACCCCAACAGGCCAGTCTTGGAACAATTTCAAGGCCGCAGCTACACTTTTTTCTTTTGTAGTACGACACCACTCAGAAAGGCATACCCACTGCAGTGCCAGAAGATGTTTTAAAAATGGCCCGCAAGAACGTTATAGGTTTTATAAAAGACCTTAAGTTCGAATAGGCGACTTAGGGCATTTAGATGTCACAAAA
Organism: Dioctria linearis; assembly: GCA_963930735.1. Lineage (NCBI taxonomy): Eukaryota > Metazoa > Arthropoda > Insecta > Diptera > Asilidae > Dioctria > Dioctria linearis. Next base: position 21,205,722 of record OZ005741.1, read on the forward strand.
GATTTATAGGTCGCGATGACTAGATGAGAGGCGGAAGCTCTATCCGCACCCCCTTCCTACCAAATAATAATAAATTAATCTGAATAAAGACTGGCCCAAAATGGACGTATACGTAAGTAAAGTTAATTACGTAAAACGAACGCGCCTTCTAAATTAAACAGAGATACCTAAAATAAAATTAAGCGTCCGTAAGGAAACATTCGTTAAGTTTAAATGTAAGCAAAGTACTGTAGGGGTCGCTGTTTATGTACGAACGTGTCTGTTTAAGTTCATTTTGGGCAAGCTAACTTATATACAATCAATTAAATCAATTTCCATTTCTTAATTTTCTTTTTTTTTGCTTTTTGCACTTTTTAGAAAACCCTTACGGTATGTGACGTTTATTTAGGGCAAAAATGTCAATTTCGTACTGTGTCGTAAAGTTTTTTACGTTCATTTTGGGCCAGCTTTAAAAAGGAGTCGGGCAATAAAAAATAAAAATAATCGTAATTAAACGACAGGTTTTTTATGGATACAAAAGAAGCAAAACGTTGATCCTCACCTGAAGTGTCCTTTTCTCTGGTTCACAAGAAAGTGCTTTTATAAAATGTGAATCGATGTAATCGCTCATTCTAGTATAAGACACCAATAGTTGCAAATAATCACATCATCTACACTTTGAACAAAACACATTATTGAAAACATTTGATTTGCACTAAACAATTTGTAAATTTCCTTTAAACAATTATTATCATTATTATTATTATTATTATAATTGAGCACTTTTAAACACCTGGTATACGCCTTTTATTTTAAATCACTTTAAAAATTTTCCACCTATAGCTTAGCGTCCGACGCGCGCACTTACATAAACCGATCATCCGGACTAAAGAAAAATTTTGTTTATATTAAAAAACAAAAAAACAATTTTTTTCCAGTATTATCGCTCCAAATTTTAGGCAATGACTTGGCTGAACGAAAACATGACGTCCTTTTTAGGTTATGATACATATATCCAAGATATGTCCGAAGGTTCCTGCAATAAAAAAAAAAGATAGCTATTATAATTACACAATTTATTTTAATTTATTTTTAATACTATTGCATCTGCAATCTTAATTAGTTTTGGTTGTGTTATCCAGTAACAGTATTATCCTCTACATGCATAGATATATCTGACACGGAGAATCATTTCCATCTAATAACTAATGGCACAATTTGAAGAAGTACAAGCATTACAACAAGTTGAATTAATTCGTTGAAATAATCTTATTGGACCTTTTTTTGTACTTTGAGGTTGGTTGCATTGCATTGTAAGTGTTAAGATGAAATCTCAATCGCACCATATTGCTTACCCGGGGGTTACACGAGATAGAACAGTTTGCATACAACTTGCACGTGTAATCCCTACTGTCATGCAGTCAGCTCAGCTTTCAAGGAGCTTGGATGATGAAAAATCATGGCAGCTGAGCTGAGGTGATAGTGATTTGACATTATACAGTTTTCAAGATGGCGGAAAAGAAATGTTTGAGAGAAATTGACAAATTTATGCTGGAAAAATGAGATTTTCTGAGATCTTTTGCATTACATCATTTACCAACATCTTCCTCTTAATTTTTTTTTTGGGTTTTTATCTGCTACTTCCGGTGTTGCTATAATTTTCCAATATACGCAAGACTTTAAGTGTTAATGGCATTGTCTAAATGAACTTGCTTTCAAGACGATAGGACATCAACCGAACTTCCTTCTGCTGTCAAGTTTAAAATCGTGTTGGAAGGGAGGCTTGCATGCAAGCTGTACTATCTCGTGTAGCCCCTGGGTTAGCTAATCAACCTCCAAGGCAAAATGTAAGCATCAAATGCAGTATCGAAATCTTTTCAATTCTAACCTCTTTTAAAGTTGAAAATTGTTTACGATGTTTTTTCTATAATTTTAATTTACTCGATTTTCTTTAAAAAAAATGCATCCGGAGGAAATACTTTAATATGTTGTGAATATATTTACTTTTTACTCCAGATGTTAGCAGAACTGTCGTAGCAAGCATCATACTTTGAACTTTTCCAAACCGAGTAGCAAGCATCATGATGCTTCGAAAGAGGAAGAAATAATAGTTTCCTTCACTGATATCTACGGCGAATGTAATAATATGGAATAGAAAATTGGGCAGTCTTTTCTACTATTAGAAACATTGTGTGAATGCAAGCATTCGCGATGCTGCATAAGTTTCAAGAACGACCTATTGGGGACGCTTGCGGGGAGTTTTACTATAAAAGTCCTGTGAATCAAAGGGATTTTCAGCCTAGTCTCATTGCATCACACATTAACTTGTAATCTTCCTACCAACCTTGATATACCTGACAAGCCTTGGTCGTGACGCATTAAATTGTGACCATCCTACTCAGCTATGATAAGGTAAGTCACAATTGAGCCTCCTATTATTGTACAGTGCAAATTGTGCATATTATTTATACGGTCCTCAAATACCAAAGCCACTAACACTTGTGTGCCACATTAACGCCCATTGAAAAGTAACTTAAGTGCTTCTACAGCCATCGCCTGGAAGCTCTATAGAAGATTATTTGATGAGCTCCAGCAGAACTGCAACAACAGGTGATTTCATCTAATTTTCCACGAATTTCTAGTGGACTTTTCTACTATTGTGCGAAGAAACGTATTTCTCATTTTGGGTGTGAAGTTCAGTTTGGAGTGAAGTTTTTATTTTTATTAGGTAATAAAAGTGAGTTATTACTAAAAACGAGAGCCATAAGCTAGATAGATAAAGGAAGATGATTATGTAAGAAGGTCATTAAAGCTTTCGAAAAGCCACACTCAAAAAACTTCTTCGGCCATCATTTAGAGCGCTTCCTAAGAGCATCATTGAAGCGCTTGCCTATGTTAAAAAAGAATGAACTGGGATAGGGACAAGAGGCGCTTCCGGAGAACAGTAAGGTTTATTAAACTTGTATATTTATATGAACTACATTAATATTAATACCCTAGACACACTAACGACTCATTGGTCTATAATGATTCATTATAAACTGCAGACACACAGCCACTGATGAATTCAAATTCAAATTCAAATTGTTTATTCTATGATATACATATAAGATATAATATCTCATTTGCATGTACAAGAAACAGATAATGTATTTAGAAAAAAGAAAAAAAAAGAAAAAAGAAACAGGGAAAGAGAAAAGCAAATCTGATCTTAATTATAAGCAAATGTTAAATTAAATGTATGAGAGCATATGAATAATAACTCAATGAAATATTTCATTTACGTACTGTACAATTACTTATAAATGCTAACAATTGGTACCTCAGAGAATAGTTGAAAAAAATATATATTTAATACAAGGAAATAGAAATCGCTCGAATTTCTTAAAATTATGGGCAGATAACGAGAGGAACAGTAATCTACATATTTTTATATATTTTTATAGTGCTCGAAAAGTTCAGCCTTGAAGGTGGCCAGATTGTTTATTCGTTTGATTCCAAGAGGCAAGGAGTTCCAGAGATTAATCGCGTGAATATAGAATGATCTTCGGCTCTGCAGGACGGTATGTCTGGGTACGATTAGCGATCTTGACTTGGACGATGTGACAAAATTAAGTTTATCAAACAGATACCGAGGCTGCTTGTTGTACATTAAGCAGAAAAGAAAGAGTACTGTGCGGTATTTAAGATATTGATCCAAACTGCAGCCCAAGATATGGTTGGTAAAGGTACATGATCGTACCTACGAATTTTGAAAACGTAGCGAACACACGAGTTAAATGCAACATTAAGTTTGCGCGAGCATACTGCATTCATACAGCCATACATTACCACTCCATACATAATTAAGGGTACCAGCAAGGTTTTAACAAGCTTCAGTCGAACCTGTTGTGGCGTGAATGAAGCAGATGGCCACAGGCTACGTAAGCCGCCATAGATTTTACCCACCACTGCATTTACATGTTCATCCCAAGTGAGTGCTTTATTCATAGACAATCCTAGATTTTTAATGACATCAAAGTAGGGGGACAGTCATATTATTAAGAAAAATAGGCGAGAAAACGCGAGTATCCAGTCTACATTTGTAAATAATAATAGACTGAGATTTCACTGGATTAAGAGTCAGGCCATTCAAAAGTGCCCAGGATGAGACGGCTTCCAGATCTTCATTGACTCTGCAAATACCATCCTCTAGTAGCCCAATGGATCGCGACAGGTATAACTGTACATCATCTGCGTACAGGAGAATGTTTGAATGCTGGAGTACTGATGCAATATCATTTATAAACAATGCAAAAAGAGATGGAGCGAGAGTAGATCCTTGTGGTACCCCACACCTAATCCTGATTGGGGTAGAAGGAAGCCCATTCACTCGGACCCTTTGATCTCGATTAGGTAGATAGCTGCAGATGAGTTTAGTACTCAGTGAGGAAAACTTGAAAGTATTGCGAAGTTTACAGCATAATTTTGCATGATCAACAGAATCAAATGCCTTGGAGAAATCAAGAAGCACTTAAATGGAAGCCAAGTCAGAGTCCATAGCAATTCTTATATTATCAGTGACTTTGAGGAGAGCTGTAATGCAACTATGATTTTCCCGAAAGCCGGACTGCCAAGGGATCAAAAGATTTTCAGCAGCTACGGAGTTCATCATTTGCCAGTTCAGAAGCTTTTCAAATATTTTGGAAGTGAATGAGAGGAGGCTTTTTGGGCGAAAATCTTCAGGAGACAGAGCACTCCTATTTTTAGGAACAGGGACTACTAAGGCTGATTTCCACAGAGAGGGGTAGGTGGAGGTAATGATACAAGTGTTAAATATATGAGTAACATAAGGGAGTAGGTGAGGTAGAATACCTTTGAGAAAACGTTGTGGAATCTCATCCATACCCGTAGCATTAGAACTGATCGAGTATGCAGCTTTTAGCACTTCATCAAAGGCGACACACCTAAAGTTGAATACAACTGTAACTATCTTCCACACTAGCGGAGGGTACCGGAACTGCTGCTGATGGTGGAGTGCATGAAAAGGTAGAACTGAGATTTATAACAAAGCATCTATTTAAATTGTTAGGATCCAGCTGGCATTCGTTGTTGTGAGATTTTCCAACCCCAATTTCACGAAGGTTTTTCCATAGCTCTTTAGGTGAGAGTCTTGTATTGAGCTAAGATTTATAATAGTTTACTTTGGAGGTACGAACAGCCATTGTGGTAATATTTCTTAACCTACGAAAATGATCCCAGTTTTCCTCGTTCCGATTTCGTCTCCAAGGGTGATATAAATAGTCTCGCTCTGCTATTAAATTGGCAATGTGGTTGTTAAACCATGGAACATATCGATGGCAAGGCCAAGTGTGAAGAGGAACATGCTTTTCGTAAAGAAATTTCACCAAGGTGTTGAAGTAAGCGACTTGATCGTCAGGACTGATGACAGAGAAAACTGTGTCCCATGGGAGAGATGGAATGTCATTGATGAGCTCATTTAGATTACGGTTGTAATCTCTATAACTAATTGAAGTAATTTCATTCAACGGTGGAGACTGAAGGTCGTAAGTTAAGAAGATGAGGTCATTGAGTGAAATTCCAGGTACAGAGAATTGATTGAAGAATAACACCTTATCACGATCAGCCGTCAGGAAAACATCAATAAGAGAAGGTGTCTCACCAGCAAAATGGGTGAGCTGATTTTGATTAATAACTTGAAGGCCAATGCCATTGACATCCCCCAAGAAATTAGCAGAGATGTTATCTGATCCTAGGACGTTCTTATTAAGATCACCAGCAAAGATAACATTATTATATTGGCTGCTTAGCCTCTCCAGAATGTTAAATAGTTGTCCAATATCATTATTCCTGTGGGAATTATATAGGCACAAACTAGCATGAGTTTTTCTTGACCCGAAGTTATTTCAAGGGCGATATATTCACACATCCCAGCAGTTGACTTCTCTATAACACGAACATTAAGTGAAAATTTAGCAAGAATAGCAACACCACCTCCACGGCTAGTTGTGCGATCTTGTCTAAAGGTTTTGTAGGGTTTAATTGTTACTAACTCGTTAGGCGTATGTGGTGCAGCCATGTTTCACATAAACAGATGAGATCTACCTGAGCAGCTCCGATCATAAACTCAATTTGATCAATTTTCCTAAGAACACTTTGGCAATTCATTTGTACCACTGTTAATCCGATCGAATGCTTGCAAAAATAATTTAGGAGGATACGATTATTCACACGATTGTCTATAGAACCCATTATTGCTATACTATAGGTACTATACACAGGCCACCCGGGAAAGGGGAACCTTCAACACTAATATAATCAAAATATGTAAATCACGTTAAAAAATTAAACTGCATCACCCGTAAGTATAATAGAATATTTAAGTAGATACACCAGAACCAATGATAGCAGCCCAAAATAATTAACTTAAATGAAGCAAATTGTGAGCAAAAACATGATAATAGCAATGCTGACAAGGGTATAAATGATATTATTGGTATTATTGATGATATCAATAAAGAGCTGCAAGTACTAACTAAGAAATTTAAAATCTCTACATAATTCAAGTAACTGTAAAATAAATGAAAATATATTGACATTGTTATGCTGAAAAGATAATAGAATTGAATACTTAACATTAAAGAATCGATATGAATCGAATGAACGCGATAAACTTTGTTTTTATTTACTTTTATTTTATTCAATTCAAGGATTTGGATATGAAAAAAAAACATTTTATTAAAAAATATTTTGAAATAATATTTTGTGCTTTACATTTCTTCTTCTTATTATTCAAATGGCAGATGCACAGCGGAGCTTCAGATTTATATTATATGCCAAATCTAGCACATTTTTCCTCATTATAGCTATAATGTGTCTAGCTTCAATGATATACGGAAAATTGCAGAATCCTTACATGAACAAGAGAGAAGAATAAAAACCTTAGAGGAGGAGAAATAAAGACTATCCAAAGAACTCGTAATAATAAAAAGTCGATTAACTGAAGTTGAAGATAACACCTTAACCAATTTTATTGAAATAGTTAATAACCCAGTTACTGAGAATGAAAACATTCTGAAAGTGGTCAAGAAAGCTCATAATGTATTCAAACTACCCCTGGGTGATGGTGACGTTTTAAAGGCCTACAGATCAGGAAAACAATCTAAATCTAAACCGATTATAGTCAAATACAGAAAAGCGAATTCATACGTGATCGGGTATTAGCGGCAGATAAGTTGAAAAAGGATCTTTGTACCAATCATCTAGACTATACTGACAATAATAGAGTTTATATCAATGAATTTTTATCGAGGTCTAAGAGAACTTTGTTTTATAAAGCTGGTTTGTGTAAATCGCAACTTAACTTTAAGTACTTATGGGTGAAGAATGGGAAAATATATATGAAGAAAGATGAGTCCTCGATCTCTCACATTATCAAGAACGTTGAATCTATAGATTTTATTTCAAAAAAATATTCTAATTAATTTTTTATTTAAATCATAATATATTGTTATGGTCGCAGCGTCACACAGTGCAGTATGCTGCGTCGTCCTGGCACTGTGATCTGGCGGCAAATTATATATCAAGCCACACGGCGAATGTGCTGCCACTTTTGACACCACTGGGTGAGAAAGATCTGGGGGTGAACAAAAGTTGAGAAAATAAGAAGAAGAGTGACAGAAAGGCGGGCGATTTTATTCACTTCGGGACCATCGAACGGCGAGAGACAAGAGATGCTGTCGAAGCGGGTTAGAGGAATACTAAAAAGACTGAATTCATTCGAAATTAAGGGGTAACGTGTCTTGTGGTCAGCGGGAAATAGCAAATTGCGCGAAAAAAAAACAAAAAATACAGAAAAGAAAGGTATGCTACACATAAATTTTTACATTATGAAATAAAGAAACCTTTTGCACACAGAGCATCACGTGTAAATCGGCAGCGTGGAGTATTGTTGCTGAGACAGGGAGACTCCGCCAAAGAAGTCGGTCGGAGTTCGCACACCTGGAATTAGAGAGTAAAGCCTAAAGCAAGGCAGGGAGAAAAAAATCCATGTGATTCTTCTGGAAAAGTGGAAAATAATAGTAGCAGAAACAGCGCGGATAAACGGGTACAGTCCTCCCCCAAAGAGGGGGCAGAAGAAAACGCAAATCGATTAACCATATTAAGGTCAGGATATTTTTTTTCTAATTTCATTTTAAGTTAAGAGGTATAAACAAGGAAATCGAAGAGAAACAAAAAAAAGACCAAAAGACAAATTATCCAAATCAGGATCCAACCAGTTGAGGGATGCTAAACGGGCCTTTAGCCACGTGCATGCATATGTACATAACCTCGCCAAATGAAAAATTTAATAATGATGACATTCTTAGTAATTTATAATTTGTGAAAAGAAATGTCATCATTAGAACCTTTAGATCTTGGAAAACTGAATTAATAATAACTTTACTGGAGTTTAAGACTATTTTTAATTTATTGATAATAATAGTAGTAGGAATTTTAGAAGTAGGAAAACGGACTAGAGTAATCTGCTGTAGGAAGTCCCGGACAGACATTTTTTTTGTTTTTTTGTTGATTACAGGAACGCACTCCAGGAGGCCTTCGTGGAGGAACTTGGCGCCTCATCAGCCAATTTGGTTCTTAAAGGTAACGAAACCCTGTCGGGACTTTTTTTTTTTTATCTGTTTTTTATTCTTCCATTCTTTTCTGATACTAGTTGTAGGATAAGACAATTTGTTCAGTAATCCGTCTTGAAACGGTGACAATCATCGTAAGTTCGGTATATGTTAAAATCAGAAAATTACGAGACCGATGAAGGTCCTGGTACATACAATCATAGATGTGAAAAAAAGAAAAAATTAAGGATTAGAAATTAGTATAGAATCATCATTGGAATTCAACTTGTGTGAAATCGTGTCAGTATTAGGGGTAGTTCTAGAATTTGTGCAGCCATTATGCAGCCTTAAGCTTATTTATTTTCCATCCCACTCCCGGAGCCCTGTTGTCTTAGCTCGTTGGGTGATCCCTCGCTCGTTTTTTTTCATTTTCGTGTGAAAATACACAGGGGCATTTTTTTTATTGCAACATTGTGTCGACGATGCCATGGAGGAGGATGGGGACTAGGACACGGAGGATCATCACGAACCGATCCTCGACTCGAAGGTGAGTGGCGAGGTCCCTTCTGGACCTGATGTGTGTTAGTTTCAGTTTAAAGTAAAATGTCGTTGTATTTCAGGCATGAATTTTTTGATTATGGTACGTGGTAGTGCAGGTTATTGGGTTCCCCACCCCGCTACTCTCCCGCTCTGGCCGAGGTGCTAGCATGCCGCCCTGCCATACAGCTACCACGGAGTGAGCTGTCAGTCGTCGTTGACTGAATGACTTCACATCATCCTGCCCTCACTAAAGTAGAACCATAACAATATCAGTAGTAATGCAATTAAATATATACTATCAGAATGTTAGAGGATTGCGTAGTAAAACCGAAGACGTTAGACTTGAAATATTGGCAAGCGATTATGATATTATTAGTTTTACAGAAACATTTTTACGGGATGGAGTAATGAGTAGTGAAATTTTTGATAATACGTAAACTGTGTTTAGAAAAGATCGTAATTATGACCAAACAAATAAACTAGACGTTGGCGGGTGCGTAATAGCTGTGCATAATAGATTTAAATCTTGCGGGAAGTGGCACTGGAAACAAACAATGAACACTTAGTAGTCTTAATTACAATTAATAATTTCTCACTTTATTTTTGGTGTATATACATACCACCACAAAGTTCTTGCGAAGTCTATGACTCTGTTTTTTTCAAATGTCTGTGACAAATCATTATTACTGCCAACCCTCCTCTTGATATATTACTTACTTTAGATAAATTCCAGCACATGGGCCAATGTAAAACGAGTACGAGAAATTTTAAATTAGCTAATTACGAAAGAATAAATGAATTTTTATCTTCATACGATGATTTCGCACAAGTCATTACAAATAATGTTGACAGATCATTTGGTAATTTGTATAATATCCTCAATCAATGTATTGAGATCTTTGTTCCGAAAGTGCCTAATTCCTCTAATAATTTTCCAAATTTGTTTTCTCCGCAATTACGTATGGCAATGAAATTGAAACAGAAGTATAGAAATATGTATATTCGCACTAAAAATCCTCAGATTTATCAGACATTTTCCTATTTTCGAAAAATTTCTAAAATACTGTTAAAAGAATGTTACAAAGCTTATATAGTGGACACAGAGACTTGCCTAAGAGATTCTGGAACTTTACTTAAGGCCTTAAAGCCACTAATTCGTTTCCCAAATACATGAGGTATGGAGACAACATATCTAGCTCCCCTGATACTATATGTAATATGCTCTCTGAATATTTTGGCTCAGTATATCAATCGGTGGTGCCTGATGCTTTAGTATACGATAACATTTCTCCGAATAACTATAATGCATCTATTTGTTTTAACATTGTTTCTCAATGGAATGTGGAACAGTTTATTTTTAAATTGGATGGTAATAAAAGAGCTGGCCCTGATAGAATTCGCAATTTGTTTTACAAAAAATGCTCTGCAGACCTCTCAATCCCTATAGCCGACCTGTTCAATATGTCAATTAGAAAAAAGATTTTTCCTAAGATTTTAAAGAGATGTTTTACTACAACTATTTATAAAGCAGGTGACCCTAAATTAGTAATCAATTACCGACCCATATCTATCTCTAGCAGCTTGGCTTTGATATTTGAAAAAATTATACATGGACAGTTAATTCACCAGACGAATGTTTTGATTAATCAATACCAACATGGTTTCATTCCTGGACGTTCGACCATTACTAATTTGGCGATTTTCACGGATGTTATTGCAACTGCACTGAATAACTGTATACAAGTTGATTCTATACATATTGACTTTACTAAGGCTTTCGATAAAGTTCAACATAAAAGGATAGTAGTAAAGATGCGATCCTTGGGATTCCATGAGGATGTTATTAAATGGATGTTTTCTTACCTAAACGAAAGAGATGGTGTCGTAGTTTTGAATGGATTTCAATCTATGGCTTTTAAACAATTTTCGGGAGTCCCGCAAGGTACAGTTCTTAGTCCGTTCATATTTACAATATACATATACTATTAATGAATTGCCGGAAAGCATGGAATCACAGTGCCTTCTTTATGCAGATGATGCGAAAATTTTTCGTGTGATAAATACTGTAAATGATTGCCTAATATTACAAAATGATCTAAATAAATTGAAAAACTGGTGCGAAGAAAACTTCCTATCCCTTAATATTACCAAATGCAAATTTATATTCTTTTCTAGGAAACGGCAGACACTTCAATTTGATTATTCAATAAATAATGCCGCGTTGTCTTTGGTGCATGAAATTAAAGATCTTGGAGTTATTTTTGATGATAAATTTTTATTTTCTTCTCATATTAACTATATAACGGCTAGAGCTTTCAAAGTCTTAGAATTTTTATTTAGATCATGTAAATCTTTCAAATCTGCGCATTCGCATATAACAATATTTAACTCCATTGCAAGAAGCATTTTGGAATATGCCTCACCAGTATGGAATCCGTTTTATTCCATATATATAAATGAACTGGAACTTCAATTAAGGCGTTTAACAAGATACATATCTCCAATACAAACTATCCGATACTCAATGCGAATATCCTCAACGACTAAATAATTTTTTAATGATTACACTTCAAAACCGCAGCCTTATTTTGGATGAAATTTTTTTTGTATAAGATTACTAGCAACATAGTGGATTGTCCTGAATTAATATCGAACCTAAGCTTTAATGTTCCATCTCGTCTATGGCGTAATTTCAACACGTTTAATCATCCATTTGCCAGAACTAATTTAAGAAATAAATCACCCATCTTCCGTATTCAAAAAATTCATAATACTTTCTTAAATAATGTCGATTTATTTAATAATAGAAGCCTTGCTAGTTTCAAGCAAATAATTTTTAATGAAATATCCTCTAGCAATTTATTTCCGGTATAATTTTACATACTTCCATATTACGGGTCTGCGATTTAAGGTTACCACACTATATTATATCCTCTCTTTCTTAATGGTTACTAAATAATTTTCACGTTCCTGAGTTTTCCTTCATATACTTGTAACTCATCATTCTTCACCCTCTCTTACTTTTTGTATTATTTTTAATATTATTTCTCCCTAGCTCACCTCCAGAATTATTGTTAATTGAAATTGTAAACCTGAATTTCTTATTAACTTTTAACTAAGTAGTGTGGTGAGCATATCTAAAAAAAAAAAAAAAAATGTTCATAATTTCATACAACTTGTTTCCTTTCTTCTTTATTTCTTGTTTCTCTAAATAATTTTTAAAATATTGTAATAATTATACGGTAGTATATTAATAGAACAACTGTATCTGTATACTGTCGTCTTAACTTTTGAATAAATAAATAAATAAATAAATAAATAAATGAAGGAAAAAAACACTTATTAGTTTACATCATTATGATCTTATTTTCGAGTCATAATGACGTATACTATGTGACACACGGTATTTTTATGAATAGTCAGTACAAATGATTCATTAGTTCGTGCTGTTTGTCTAAGGTATAAGGTTCACACTACACCAAATTATATTTCACTTCAAATTATATTCAGCACAATATTAACCGTCTTTTTCTATCAATACAACACCAACAACAAATTAATTTTAAATATAGCCAGTAAGTTGGAATAAATCGTTTTTTTTTTCGTTATATGTTTCTTTTAGCTATGAAATAAAGCACTTTTTTGTTGATTGTTTGATTGATTCATTTATTGACCCGGCACCCGTTTCGATTCGTGTTGCAAGCCAGGGGTTTGTATAACACCTTCAGTTGCAAAAGAATTAATTATAATTTTGATATTTCGCGGTATGCAAACGCAATGTCAGAGCCAACTGAGGCCAAATATCATCATCTCATCTAAAAAGAGGGGTAGAAAGAAGAGGTTTCAAGCTTGGATTGAGTTGTGTAATATTATTTCCATAATGAAGAGTCACACACACACACACACACACAGCATTTATTTGAAGCAGTTTGGTGATAAAGATCTCTTCACCATCCACTGTATGGTTGGGTTGCACACAATACACGAAAAATGTTACACAATTGAAAAGCTTTGTTTTCTTCTTTCTTCTATTTTGCAATTATTATTGTTCTCTTAAGGTTTTTTCTGATTTTGATTCATGTTAACTTTTTTAAAGGTAATCGTCGAGGGTATGTACAGCTAGAGACTATATAACTACAGAGAGTATGTACACGAGATGTAGTCACACGAGCGTAGTAAAATATGCTTTCAGATTAATAACCGCAGCTGAACGAGTAGTCGAACTGATTGTTGTTAGTAAGACGAGTTAACATCTGTCAACGAATTCGTTTTTTAAGAACAACGACTTAAGAAGTCAAAACACTGACTTTTTTTCTATACTGATGATAAAATCTTAGCTTTCCTAATTTGGGGGTTACACGCGTCAGTAGAATTGATAATGTCACTGACACTGATCTGTGTGAAACGCCCACTAGGAGGTTACATGCGTCAGTAGGCCTGACATTGACTCCAGTAAGCCCCTACTGAATAGATTTTTTACTCATTAGCTTACTAACTAGTCAGTAAACTGTCAAAAGTAAAATTAAAACGGCCGAAACTGAATTCATTCGAGAAAATTGACGAGCTTGAATAAGGAAAAAATCATTAGTAATGCATACATAAGAGGAATGTCTGCACCATTTGACAACGTTTTTATAACGAACTGACTAGACAGCTGATCGAACACAACGCATTTGTAGACAATTCTACTGACTGGTGTAACCCTGTGTCAGTTTGTGCTAATGTAACGCACAGATTCTAAAGCTGTTACATAGAATTTTCATACAAAATTACTTTTCTTCACGTTTATAGAGGGCGTCAAAGCTTTTGTTTTGCTTCTGAAGTTAAGGCAATTTGAAAATCGTATCCTGGAGAACTAAGTATTTGTTGTTCATATTTTATGAATCACCCTATAGCCTCAAAATAATATATACATACATGGAATTTTCCTGGTAGGAGGTCCAGGGTGACTAAGAAAATATGCCCGTATCTTAAAAAGTGCAGACTGAATGGTCAACATTAAGGCCTTATTGTATATAGAACGTTATTACCTTTCCAACGACTGCTAAGTCAGCCCCATGCTGAATCCTTACTCTGTTTAATTTGACTTATTACAGCTGCCCTAACTGTAATCGTTGCAAAATTATTAGCTCATAACCTATTCAGGTCATACCGAATTTAGAAGAAATTTTTATTAAGAGACGTGTTTTCAGTTACAACAAATTTTTTTTACCTGAACAGGTTAAGAGCTAATAATTTTTCAATATTGAAATTAAAGAGCAGAGTGCGGACTCTTGTGTAGTGTAGTTTAGTTCTTGTGTAACAAAAGTTATGTTAATAAGTTTTTAAAAAAAAAGTTAAAGTAATAAAAAAGGGTACAACAAATTTTTTTTATTTAGACCTCCATAGCTCAGGAGACGAAAGGAGTACTGGAATTGTTGAGAGAGGTCTTTGTGTGCCTTTGTGTCTTTGTACTTTTTAAGTGACGAGGTGTTTTTGTTGAAAAACTAGCATATTTTCTTAATCACCCTGTAACTGTGAAACGGTTAAGATGGGCGGAATGCTCAAAGGTAGGCACTCATCCTTTGTGAATAAAACTTTTAAGGTCGATGGATATAAATTTTCTTATGTACTTGGTATCTGATAGATAACTTTAATTTACAGGCTTCGGGCATTTTGAATTCGAAATGGAAAACTGGGTTTACTGATGTGTTTATTTGAAAAAATATATAGTGGTTAAATGATAAAAACTGAGTTAAAAATTCAATATTTTGACATAAGACATCATACAGTAAATTGTATAAGGAAGGAGCAGGAATATGAATACTCAACGTCGTCCTAGTTATAAACATAATTGTGGCTTTGAAATACTTAGTACAACAAAATTTAAAAATTTCAGAATTACCCATTAACTCAGCAGAAAGAGGAAGGAATCACCTGACCAAATATTTTCATATTAGTATAGAACATCCAATATTAGGTAGAAATCTCTCTTTTGAAGGCTAATTCACCTATTCGACAGCATCATCTGGAGGATATTGGACTCTCCATCACACAGCGAGGGGAAGCAATCAGATTATAATTTTACAAAAGCGTTAAATAACCATGCATTCAAAAGTTATTGCAACGATTCTAATATGTAAATTTTCTGTACGCCTCTCATTAGCTGCTTCTTAAACACCACGAGTTATTTTTTGAAGAAAATAGACAAATCCAACAACAAACTGTGTCGACTGTATGCGAAGAGGAAGATGAAACGTCAAAACATATTGTTACGTACAATAGAAAGAGACAACTGGTGACATCTACTAGCAATGGAGAGTAAACAACTTCAGGTTCGGAGAATCGATGATGAAATCTTCGGGAAGGTTCAGGAATAGAATAGTCAAGAAGCTTCGGGAATAGAACACTCCAGAATAATCTGGAGAGTTTCTAGGGTATAAATATAACAGTTGTTACCGCCAGAAAAAGAGTCTTGTCTTAGACGTTGCAGTGTTAACAAGCGAAAGTAATAAACAGGCGAAAGTGTTGTAATTGGATTGCGATAATTGAAAGTACAGTATTTGCGATAATTAAAGTTGAGTTGATTAATTGAAGGTTTATGAATTTTATATGATTAGAGTGAAATAAAGAGCATGTATATTAAATATTTAATATTGTGTTTTAAATAACGAACCAAATGCCACGCTCGCAACAATATCATATTTGAGTGTCCCGCGCTTGCAGCTTTAAGAATGGAAATAACTGGAAAAGAATTTATCTCTCGCAATAATATTTGCAAGCTAACTCTAAAAGTTAATCGAACTCGTTGAAAACTTTGATTTGGCTTAATCATACTCTAGAGGAGGATACAATAGATTAACTCAGGTCGCGATGTCCGCAGTGTCCTAGTGGCCTAGCTGCCTCTATTCATAACCTTACCCTTAAGCACCCAGGAACGAGTACGTAAGTATAGGCATGAATCGCAGTGCCTTGGTCCCTTGTTATCAAATTAAAATAAAAGGAATTAAAGAAATGGTCATAGTCAGATCGCCATTTACTTGTACATTAGACACTCTGTTTCAATCAAAGCTATAAACAAATTTGAAATTTTACGTTTTCTCTAAAACGAATGGAATGACAAATGGTTTTCAGAATATGGAGAGATATCTGAAGACTGTTCTAAGACACTGGAAAAGTTGCCTGCTAATATTTTATTTATTTCATTTATTTAGGAAGTTGAGAAGGATATTATACATATATACAATGCATTAATATAGTACCTTAGATAATTTAATACAGTAAATCAAAATAAAAAATAAAAAAATAAACTAAAACCAAGGAAGAAATAGAAATCAAAAATAAAAAATTCAAAAGCAAAACAAATCTTATCTATCCTGTTTTGTTAAAGATTATCATACAGTACGTTTACATGCATACTTGAAGTATACTTCAAGTAGAGATAAAGTAATCAAAATATCATGTAAACCCGCATTGACTTCAAGTATACTTCAGTCAAGTAAATCAGAAAATTTTGTTCGATTTACTTGAAAAAATGCATGTAAACGCAACTTCAGTACTTGAACTTTGTTCATGGCTGCGAGATATGAAGCAAAGACGAATAAGAAGAAGATAAGTGACAATTCAGTTTGTGATTTTTGCTTGGCTTTATTTAATGTTATCTTTTTACTTAAAATGGCTAACAGAAATGTTTGGTGATATGAGGAGACTCTGGCCCTATTGGGAGTTATGAAAGATAAGAATTGCTTAAAGCATTTTGACGACAAAAAATACAGAAACAGCAAAATATACAATGTGATTAAAAAAGAAATGCAGGCAATTGGTTTCCCAGACAAAAGTGCTAGGCAAATTGAAGTGAAGTGGAGAAATTTAAAATGCGACTATATTACTACTAAAAAACAAAACAATAAGAGCGGAGCAAAAAGGGAAACGTGCATCTTTAACGATGATCTCGTTGAAATGCTGGGCTGTCGGCCTTCTGCAAGAATGTTTAACGAAGGGATAGATACTTCTAGGAATAATACATTAACAGGTAATATAAATTGTCTTCATTTAAGTAATTTTTTTTTAAAGATAAGCGTTTAATTATAGAAGAAAACGAAGAAACTGAATTTTGTAGAGAGAGGGATGCCATTCCATATAGCAGAAAACATAAGCAGAAGGTCAGATTTGATCTCAATGGAAACATTATTTTGATCTCGAGCTATTATATTTATGTTTATAGTTCGTAAGTCCACATTTTTAAAGGGCTTTTTATTTTTTTTATAATATGTAGATAAGTATACCAACAACTTTTTGTGATAAATATGTAATAATGTATTAGAAAAACACAAGGAGACTGCCAAGACTTGAACTCAATAAAAACGTTATTTAAATTTTGTAGTTATTATTTTAATACCTTTAATAACAAGTAATGTGTTAAATTATTTTCATTTCATGCATACTCATATAACTATTATTACTTTTAAGGAGTGGTTATCGGCTTGCCATGTATATTCTAAGGTGATTGCGTATTTCTTCGCCTCCAAAAGTTAAAGATGGATCTTGTCCTTCGGGTTGGCGAAAAATTCCTTCAGCTTCATTAACACCCAAAACCCAGTGTTCATTAAATTGCACTTTTCTGCGTTCAAAAATATTGTGAAGTATACAACACGTTGCAACTATTTTTGGCACAAAATTTACGTTGATATCTATGCGCTTTTGCAGTATTCTCCACCTTGCCTTTAATCTTCCAAAGGCGATTTCAATTACAATTCTTGCCTTGTTTAGGTAAACATTTAAAGATTCTTCCTCGGGAGATTTTAAACCACAGTAGCCTTTAATTAACCAAGGTAGTAATGGATAGGACGGGTCGCCAATTATATATGCAGGTATAACTTTTATATCGATTAACTTCGTAGGTATGCTTTATTATTATCCATTTCAATTCAATATTATTTTATAAATATTCACATATACACACATAAATATAATTAGCTTTTTATTTAAAAAAGCACTTTTCTCAAAATATTTAAAAATTATGTTCTTATGTACAGAACCTAATGCAGAGCTGTCAAAGGTAAAATGTCACTTCAAGTAACATTCAAGAAAATTTCAAGTCAAGTAATTGGAATTAATTCAAACGAAAACGCTACTTGAACTTCAAGTAGATTTCAAGTAAAGTACTCAAGTGTGCATGTAAACGTACTGATAGTAGAACGTCAAAGCAACACAGGTCAATCAAGTCAACTCATGCATTTTTGTTTTTTTTGGATTAAATAGTTTTTCTCCATTTTTATTTTCAATTTCCATAAAAACCAAAACATTTAATGATGCCGAAACCCGGGATGTTAAAGAAAATAATAGACTGTTGCAAGTGTTAATTAGAGGTCTTCGGCCTTGTGGTGTGTACACACATACAAAAATCCCCGGATAACAACAACCCGCTTATTACCAAAACCCTTTTATTATCATACATTGTCTAAGCCCGCAACATTTTCCTAGTAACTTCAAATACTTTTACTCTGTTGTTAATAGCAACCCCGCCTATTAACAATACCCCCTTTATAACCTTTAGTGTTAAAATATCTGAATATGTTGGCTAATGCAATGCTAAATTTCTATTCAAAATTTCAGTGCTTTTCATTAGTGTTTATGTAGATGTCGTTCAAATCGAAAATAATTATTTTTTAGCTGGTTTGGACTTTCAGGAAAACTCTTTCAAAGTTTACTGTTATAACTTTTTAATTTCACAATATTTTATCTTGATTATTTTTTACAATTTATGGAAAAGTTATACAGGGTTTTCCAATAAGAGGTGTTATTTTAATTAGCCCGCTATTTCGGTAGATGTCACTTTTGGAGCTGTCATTTTTTGACATTTGACAAGTAGAAACTACGCCATTAAAAAAAATGGAACGATACATGATTCAACAACGCATTGAAATTATTAAAATTGAAAAATGAAAATGATCCGGAATTCCATCGAAAACTCATCTTGAGTGATGAGGCCCATTTCCACCTCGATGGCTTCGTCAACAAGCAAAATTGTCGCATCTGGGGCTTGGAAAACCCAAGAGTTATTGTTGAAAAGCCTCTCTATCCTCAACGTGTGACTGTTTGGTGCGGTTTATGGTCCCGCGGGGTCATTGGACCTTACTTTTACGAAAATGAGGCTGGAGCAACAGTTACGGTGAATGGATTGCGCTATCGACAGATGATTAATGATTTTTTATGGCCGGAATTGGATGGTATTGATCTGGACAACGTTTACTTTCAACAAGACGGCGCTACGTGCCATACAAGCAACGAAACCATTGATCTTTTACGGAAAAAGTTTCCCGACCGTGTTATCTCTAGAAGAGGTGACCACAATTGGCCACCGAGATCTTGTGACTTAACACCTTGCGACTTCTTCCTTTGGGGCCACGTGAAAGAGAAGGTCTACGCCAACAGCCCAGCGTCGATTCAAGACCTCAAAGATGGAATTCGTGAGGCTATCGAGGACATAGGGCAGCCACTTTGTGATTTGGTTATGGAAAATTTCATGAAAAGGATATGGTGCTGTAGGCGTGGTCGTGGTGGTCATTTGGCTGATGTTATCTTGCATTATTAACGGCATACCTTCCTCTTTATAATGAAATAAAGATCCGATCATTTATCTCAAAAAATGGTATTTTTCTTTGAATATCAAAATAACACCTCTTATTGGAAAACCCTGTATAAACTTATTGCAATGAAAGACGTTTTAGAAATTTAAATTTTTATATTTTTTTATAAATTTGTTAAAATGAAAATTCGGCCTCGGAACTCCAATTGTTTGACTTCGCGAAAAGTTATTCGAAGTCGATGCTGAGGTGAAATTTTTGAAATTAAATTACGACATCGCCTTTGCCGATTTCCTTCCACACTTTTTTCTTAACGTGGATATTTCTGAACTGAAGTTGGCCGCAGCCGACACCAACTTTGCACTTTGAGCAAAGTTCAGTTTCAGTCAAAGTCCCAGTTGAAGTCGAAGTCGCAATTTAATCTTGCCACATCCATTTACCTAAGGTGACCAACTATTTTTTGTTCAAAAAGAGTACACTTTGCAAGTATTTCATAGGTGAAAAAAAGAAGAAAAAACGATAAAAACTTTATTTTCTTTTAAAAACATATTTTTCTTCGGACTGGATTTTTTTTGCTAAATGAGGATGTTCGTCTAATAATGTAGCCACATCCGAACAACTTTCATTTTGCATATTAAATTTGACTGTTATGTTAAGACGGCAGATAATGTTTTTACAGAAAGTTGCGAATTCTCACTGCTCCAATAATCATTCCCTAGTGAAAATACCCTTTCAACAGCAGCATTAGTGCCTGGACAACATAAGGAAATTTCTATTAAAACTTTTAAATTTTCATGTGGGATATGTTCTACTCTGAAATGCCGAAAGATTTCTACCCAACTTTTGTCAAGTTCTATTTTCTCATCGTTCCATTTCTTCAATTTTTCTTCATTTAAATATAAATTTTTTTGCCTTGTCCTCTGACGTGCCGGAAACGGCAAGCAATATGCGCGCGTGAAATTCAAATCACTGTCAAAATAATTTTAAATATTTAATTAATAAAATTGAAATAAAATAATCTAAAAAAAATGTTTTAGAAATACAAAATGAGTATAAAATTATACAAATGAGTACTTTCAGTAAACTCAGTAAATGAGTATAGTTGGTCACCTTAATTTACCATTTGGGGTAAGTCGAAGTAGACTTAGAAACCGTGTAATTCGGGCCTAAAGGGAGTCATGTAATTGTATGAACTGTTCTCAAATTGCGATTTTGAAAGGTTATAGAATTGCGTATAGAAGATGAGGAGTTTAACGAGTAGCTAAAATGCAGGCCCGGATCTATGGGGGGGGGGACTCGGGAGCACTTGCCCCGGGCGCTAGTTTTAAGGGGGCGGCAATACGACAGACTTCTGAACCCATAACTAAACGAGAAAAAATCTAATTACAAGAATGGTAAATTTTTTCAGACCATACTTAACACTTCAGTCTTCTTTCCGGAATCTAAAAGCTCCCTTGCTGAAATCATACTTTTAATTGTGCTTATACTTATACAGTCAAGCAGTTTACTGTCTATTAAATATAAGTGTGTAAGCCTCTGTAAGCTAATTAAACTAAAAATTCCGATAAATTCTCAAATTTTACTTTTGTATCATATGAAATGAATTCAAAAGTTGTACAAAAGTGGCTGGCAACCCTATGTTCCACATCATCATCATATAAGACAAGCACAAGCACAGAGTTTCCAGAAAATATTTTTATGCCAGCTAAATTTAGGCATTTTAGCCGGAGTTAGGCCCTTGTATCTTAGTAAAAAATCGGATAAATCCCTTCAACCTGAACGGCACTTTGCCAGAATTTGTACCCAGAATTTTTTTTGAAACCGTCTCAAATTTTAGTAGTCTTAGACGAGAAGATACATATTGAAAAGCGGCAAAAATAAAAACTGATCTCTAACATAATTTAAGTTTTAAATTTGTTATCCTTGTGTTAATAATACCGGAGACAGGCTAGCAATTTCAATATTGCATTTTGCGCTCAACCGAAAGTCTGTCTCTATATACTGAAAAACAGCTCGGTATACGGTCGGTGTACACTCAGTATGTAGTACATTGGAGCTCAATAATGAAATCGCGAAACGTACGCGGTATACGAGCTTATTGCAATATGATCATAGTTATAAACCATATAATACACGAACCTTTTAGAACCGAATTTAATACTGTAATGTTGGCTACAACTTTTTCTGACATTTAATATTTGACACTTGTCAAATTGAAGTGTCTATTTTGTGTTTATTTCTCATATAGTATCTGCTCGCGCTTTGTACGTGCGCGGAACTTTCTTAAGTCAAATTACACAAATCAAGTGATAAATCAAATGTTAATTCTCTAATTAAATTTTTAGTATCGTAAACAGCAAGTGTGTCTCTGAAATTTCATATTGCAGTTGCCATAATTGTATTATCAATATATCAATACTAAAATTGCAAGTCTGTCTCTGGTATAAAATAAACTGTATTTTAATGATACGATTTTTTACTTTCCTTTTATTTTAAAACAGTTTGAGATTCAAACGATGGATCTTAATTTTTGTTTGAATTTCAAATTCTTTTTATATAACAATCATTTGTTTCAAATACGAATTCTGGTTCTAGTTCCAAGGTATGCAGTATAAATAAGTCATATATATATGATGCCTAGTACCTATAACCTGGAACTGTAATAAAATTTGCCCCAAATAAAGATCATTTTTAGAGGGGGCGATAAATAACGTATTTGCCCCCCTTGTAAACTTTCCTAGATCCGGCACTGCTAAAATGTGATGACAACTTGGAATGTTTTGGAAAATTCACAAACAGACAAAGAGATAGTAGATGATTCTTGAAGCAGATCGTCCAGGAAGTGATGAAGAACTATTGGACATTCATGAAAGTAATGCTTCTACCAATAAGGTATCAAGCCGGAAGGATGCGATTCTTGCACTGGACGTTGTGCACAATTACATACTTACTTGCAAATGCTCTTGAATTAAAAAACCTAAATTTACTCAAAGAATAATTTATAAAAATGTCCATAAAGTCAAAGGCACAAAAAAGATATTTCTGATTTTGTCAAATTCATTAGGTATATACAGGGTGTCCCAGGAAATAGTGTCAAGCGGAAGAACAGAGGTAGAGCATCCTTACAGGTACCCGAATCATCCCATGTATGCTCTGTGATTTTTGTAGTTTACGAGTTATGATTTTTTCATGATTTTTTAGCGACTTGAATAATTCAGACAAATTGCTGATTTTTTTTTCCCAATTAATGCAAAGAGATTTGATTCCATAGCTCATACCATTGCGTCAAAAGAAATTTTTAAATTACATAAAATTCAAAATAATAAAATGTGCCAAATCCCTTGAGACCGATTTAAAAAAAAAATGTCAAGTAAATTTTTTCCCACCAAACTTATTTTAAAAACTTCATTTCATATGACATCATTCAGGTATAAAGTATCCAGAGAAAAAACAATTTTCTGCGAATTGCAGTTGATAATGAGCTGAGCTGAGGTGAACAATGAAACCCGTTTTCCGATCGGATAAAATCCTACCGAGTTAGAGTCAATCTAAGGTGCGAAAAATCTAGCACCCCAGTTCGAATAGATTTAAGACTTAGTACCTACGTTTTGAATAGAATTTTAGCTATGATGCCAAAGAGATATCTCAATAAATAGCCAATGAAATGGGGAAGTTTTTAAAATCACTTTTGAGTGAAAAAGTTATGGTGACTCTGTTTTTTTTAAATTGCCCTCTAAGATTTTGGCACATTTTATTATTTTGAACTTTATGCAATTTAAAAATTTCTTTTAGCGCAATGATATGAGCTACGGAATCAATTTTTTTGCATTGGGTGGGCCTAACACTCAACTAAATTGAAAAAAAAAAAATCAGTAATTTGTCTCAATTATTCAAGTCACTAGACCAAAAATGTCTTCGAATTAGTAGTTTGGTAAAAAGTCACGAAAAATAATAACTCTTAAACTATAAAAAATTGCAGAACATACATGGGGCCCTAAGGGTGTTCTACTTCTATACATCCGCTTGACTTGACACTATTCCTTGGATACCCCGTATATATATTGATCTTGAATAAAAGTATTTCTTGGCAAATATATGTTATTTTTTCAAATTTAGGTATATAAGCAGCTACTCTAGAAGAAATAATTCGTTTGTTGTATCTTAAATCGCGAACTTTTTATAATAGCATATATTGTGCTTGTAGTCGGCAATCAATTACTAATGTTTATAATCGGACTTATTGGTTATAAACAACAAAAAAAATTGGGCCCTTGGTCACGTGCTTTTATGCGGTGATTACTGTACATGTAGTGGGGTGTAGTGCTAGTCATTGCAAGCTGTAGACGTATATAGTAGATATAAATTAAGCAATTTGCTTCATCGAACATAAGCATTGAACAAAATTATAAAAATCATTTAAATAAAAAAAGTCCAAAGCTGAGCTGAAGACCAAGAGTGGCAGTATAAAGGGTGCGATGGCAAAGCTGAAAACATTTGTGGAGAAGACTCCGCCTAAAAGAAAAAAACTCGGAGAACTTGAAGCAAAATTAGAACTCTTAAGACAAATTAATGGCAGGTTTTGTCGCGGTAGATCACAAGTTAGTCAGCCTGGAAGTAACCTCTGAATTTTCTGACTTTGAAGACAAGTAGGTACCTCACAACAAAACCAATACTTGTAAAAATAATGAAAGCTTTTATATAAATAACGATAACCCCGCATAGTTCAAGAGAAGTAGACCTGAATCAAACTATGAGCAGATTTTTCGATCAGCAACAATCGTTCTTTGATAATTTGAATCAATCCTAAACCTAAAATTCAGATTCAGTCCTTCAGTGGAGATTATAAGGACTGGCAGTCATTCAAGGGTTTGTTTCTTTCATCCGTCGACCAAAGAGAAGGGCTGTTGGCAATATTTAAAGGGGTTTCCTAAACGGTAATTAAGCACATGATAGTAACTGACGCAAACTACAAGGAACCACTGTCCAAACATGTAACCCGCTATAAGAAGAATGGTCATAACTTGAATTCGTACATAAAAACATTAATTAATCAATGCAATTTGTCGCACCCGTCAACAACAATGTGTGTTGTGAAAACTCACTGACACATCTGATGAATTAATTCGATGGACACCAGCTCTAGAAAAGGAGGCAACGGATAGAGAATCATGGCTTATCTACCTCATCCTGAACAAAACTTATTTAGAAATCAAACCAGCTTGGGCTGAAGAGATCGCAGCTGATTAATTTTTTAAATAAGTAATGCGACGTTATAGAAGACACAACCTGGAAAATCAGCAATCCAGGCACTTTGCTCCGACACTTCAAAAAGGTGTCCAGAATATTCTGAAGAAGTTCAAGGTCATGTCTGTAATGCTAGGCGTCAATTTGTGACTAGATATGCATTATGTTTTATAGCGGTTTGCTGTGGGCATGATGCACAGAAGTGTAACGCAACGATTACACGAGTCAATAGAGCTGACGGACAGTCCTGATTTCGTCTGTCAAATTTACTGACAAAAAACGATTTGCGTTCTATCAATTGACCAGTCGGTTCATAATAAAATGTCGTCAAGCGGTGCAGACATTCCTCTTCTATATGCATATCAAACAATTTCTTCATTAATCCGTCTTTATTCTCTACAAAATAAACAATAAAATGTATGTTAAACACTTTTCAGTCATTTCCCACTCAAAAGAGAGCAGATTAGGAATATAAACACAAATATCCACTAGCATCTACCCTTTATTTTCAATTTCCGCCATCTTAATTGTACGTTTGACAGTTTATTGACTAGTCCGTACTGACTCGCCAGAAATCTTGTCAGTACAGACTGGTCAGTAAAAAAGAGTAGTCAGTAGGGGTTTACACGAGCCTGTGTAAGTGTCAATGGCTATCAGAGTCAGTTCTACTGACTCGTGTAATCCCCGGGTTAGTCGAAATTTTCGTCCCACTATTGTAGACAAGCACATCATTCAATAAACTAACTTCAGTACAACCTGCAACAGATTTTCAAGTTCACAAATGGGTTTATATTAAGGGGATCATACTTGCAGATCCAACTTTCAACCGCTCGAGCAAGATTGACATCTTGCTAGGCGTCAAACACGTTATTCAGATTCTAAAGGCAGGGCAACGCATCATACAACCGCATCATCCAGCTCTATACAGAGCACCATATTTGGATAAATCGTAGCGGGAGTCGTAGATATTACCAATCACAGCTTTACACGCAGATATTATAGACGTTGATGCAGCTTTACGGAAGTTTCGGAAAATAGAAGAAATCCCTCAACAAAAGCGATGCTACACCGTAGACGAACATTTCTGCGAATCACACTTCATGCAAAATAATTATATTGATGAAGTCACTCGCCTTCCGTTAAAAGAAGAGAGCCCATCTCTTGGAGAGGTGGAGATGGAGGTTATGGAATTATAGTCAAATTATTTGATGAATACAAATGGCTAAGGCACGCAAATATCAAGCAATCAACTGCAACGACAAAGCTTCGCGTATATCCTTAAACCAGAAGGTTTTCGTGAGGATCAGAAGTAATTTACGCATTTAATTATTTCGATAGAGCACTATGATTTAAAATATTTTTGCCAAAATAAAAATTTTCAAACACATTGCATTGGAATAATGAAAAACGTAGATAAGAAAATGTTAAATTTTGAACCTAGAGCCCATATGGATCAATGTTTGACAGAAGAATTATTAAGTAAAAAAGAATTTCTGCGTCCGGGTGGAAGAGAAAGAAACAACAGCAACTATACAGCTGGTAACCGTGGAACCATCTACAGGTTGTGACATTGAAGACTAGCAAATAGCACAACGAGAAGATCCGGACATATCACCTAGCCTTGATTGGAAGGAAGACATGGAAAGACCAGAATGGAAGGATATTTCGGAACGGAGCGAGAAGCTGAAAAGTTACTGGGCTCAACAGATCTCTCTTCATTTTGAATGTGGAAGTGGCAATCACCTAACGGAGAATCTTTCCGAATGCAGATAATCGTGCCAGCATCAAGGGTCAACGATATTCTAGAAGAAATGCTCAGTGGAGTCTCTGGAGGACATTTAGGAGTGAATAAAATAATTTCAAAAATTCGAGAAAGGTTTTATTCGCTACATATGTGGGAATATGTGGAGGAGTGGTGCCGCACAATCACTGTCTGTAGCAGAGGAGAAATGCATAAGTATAATGTCGGAGCCCCCTTTGAAAGGATAGCTGTAAACATCGCTAGGGCTTTTCCAGAAACGGATGGCGGTAACCGATATACATTAGTTGCCATTGACTATTTCAGTAAACGGCCTGAATCTTATGCAATCTCTTATCTAGAGGAAACCACAGTTGCGGAACAAATAATAACGAATTGGGTCAGTAGGTTTGGTGAGCCTCATGAACTTCATTTGGACCAAGGACGGAACTTCGAATCACAGACTTTGCAGGAGATGTATAAAATGCTGGGAATAAGAAAAACCAGAACAACTTCTCTACATCCACAATCTAATGGCATGATAAAGCGCTTCAACAGAACATTGGTCGAGCATCTAAAGCAAGTATTCGACTATCATCAACGCGATTGGGATTAACATATTCCTAAATTCCTAATTACTTATAGATCAGCTGCTCACAATACTACCGGAAAAACCCCAGCTAAGATCATATTCAGAAGGGAGATGCGTATACCTATAGCGACCTCAAGTTTGGTACACCCAGAGGAGAACAAAAATTACCAGAAGACTACGCATTGGATTTGGAGATCAGACGACGATTAGCTGATGTGCAAGAGATCACGAAACTAGGAGCAAATAATGATCGGATAAAGACCCGCTGTGACTTACCCGGGGGTTACACGTAATAGTACAGCTTGCATGCAAGCTGCACTGCCATACTTCTTGCACGTGTAACCTCAACTGCCATGCTGGCAGCTCCGCTTTCAGCGAACCCATGGCAATACCATGGCAGCTGAGGTGATAGTAATTTGACATTATACAGTTTTCAAGATGGCGGAAAAGAAATGCTTGAGAGAATTTGATAAATTTATTCTGGGAAAATGAGATTTTCTGGGATCATTTGCATTACATCATTTACCAACACATTCCTTTTAATTTTTTTTTTTTAGTTTTTATTATTCCGCTATTTCCTTTATTGCTATAATTTTCCAATATACGTGAGTCTTTACGTCTCAATGCCATTTTTTAAATGAACTTGCATGCAAGATGATGTGCGTATTTCTTTTATCATTCAGATTGATCCGCATCACTCCAAGGTATTCCATTTTTAATTCCTTTCATTCCGGAATGTCGTTCCTTCGTATTCTTTTTTTCTGGGTGCGTAATTCCAAACGATTCCTTTAAACCCCAGATAAGTTTGGAACTTTCGGAATGAAGTATCCAGAAGTGTCTGTCATTTGATATACCAACAAATGTAAAAAATGATTTATTTCCTTGTAGATGGGAGTATTCAGTTTGATGTAGAAAACACTATTTCACACTTATTGGAAACAGGTACTAAATTGAAAATTTTATAATTTTGTCTAATTACTTATTCAAATTAGTAGCACAAACATAGCCTCAAACTTAAATTTTAGATAATGATTTCTGTAAGCGGTTTATTGAGAAACAATTAAAGAAGACGGTATCTACTTATAGCAGAGTACTTTTAGAGTGCAATGGGGAAGAACACACAAGAAGACACAAGTCTGAAGATGTCTCACATAGTCCAGGAATTGATATTAAATGGAATGATAATGCTACTCGATATTTTCTCACAGAAAGGCTTGAAATGGAGCCCTGCTTCAAAAGCGGCACGCAAAAAAGGATAACCCTCTATTCGAAGCTTGTTCGGTGGATGAAGGAGAGTGGTTATAATAATATTACGGCTCTAAATTGCCTCAATAAATTTAAGTCATTATTGGCAACATACCGCAGGAATGTAGCGCGCAAAAAATCGACAGGAGAGTCAGCGATAACGTGGGAACACTTTGTAGAAATTGATAGTGTATTTAAATGTCGCGAAAATATAAATATTCCACCTGATAACCTAGTAGACACAGCTAATTCACTCAATTCAAGTGATGCAAGTAAAAGCGGTAGCAGTTCCAATTATAAAAGAAAGCAAAATGCATCTGTAGCATCAAAAGATAGCAAATTCCAGAAACTTGTAGATCTCCATAAAAGGCAAGGTGATGCAGAAGAATACTTTATTAAAATGAATTTGTTCTCTAGTTAAATTACCGTTATCTCTAAAAGGTTTCATCAGAAACATGTCCAATGGGTATGCAGAATTCCCTGCTGGTAAATCGTTTTCTTCGCTGGAAAGATCTTGAAATATGGAGCTTGAACGCCAGAGAGACGCGTCATGACATGATCCAGGAGTGCCAACAAATTGTAAAGAGCATATCACGGTCACAAATTCCCTGCAATTTGATGGAGTGAATGCCTCTTCTGCTGTAATAACTTATTGGGTCAATTATTGTCCCGTCAATTACTCCTGGGAAACCTTTTTCACTCAACAATGCAAAGGAATCGGAAGCTTGTGTATAATTTGTATGCCATTTTATATATGCTCTGCTTTTTTCTGACAATAAGTGGCACACTTCTAAAAAAACTCGGTGAGCAGTACTTTGGACTACGTCAAACCTATCAGCAATTCCTCTAAATGATTCCTGATTCGAAAGTGTCCATAATATTATAAGCAACCTTTTTAATAAAGGCATATTTTCTCTACCCCTATGGTGATTGCGGATGATCTCCTTAAACTTAGACTGTAGATTAGCTGCTAAGTTTTCCACTCCACTACGACTTACACGAAAATGGGATTGAAATATATCTGGTTGATATCTTTCAACCTTTTTACTTTAAATTACATTATCTTAATACCGTTGCCATATACATGTTTACTTTGGAAATTTTCCTTCTTTCCGGTAGCCTTCGACGAAAAAGCTCATCGTGGCTCTCATCACCTGCGACTTCCACGATTAAATTTTTAACAAAAATATCCATTACACGCTCTTCGATTGAAATGTCAATACATATAATAACCGTTCCAAAGTATTTCTTTTTTATAACCAATTCCACTAATTCCTTCGGAAGTGTCAAAACGTGCAGACAATTCTCATTCTCGTTCCGACCTGATAAAAGAAATATGCCTGATAAGACATCAACCGAACTGCCTTCTGCTGTCAAGTTAAAAATCGTGTAATCCCCGGGTTACGTGCTAATTCCGGAAGTTGATAGTTTGAACTAGTAGGTACTAGCGATAAATAAAGTTGAGTTGATTGTTAATTGTTTGTGAGCTTTATAAAAGTAAAAAGTAGAGTGAAATACACAACTTGTGAATTATATCTGAAATATTAGCTGTGTTCTTTTGTGTACCTTATTATAGAAATCCCATATACTGGGGAGAACAAATTGTTCTGTCGATTGAATTGAACTATTTGTACAGCTGTTGTGTTTTGAATACCGAACTAAGGCCACGCTCACAACAATATTTTATAATGCCGAAATTATCGCTCCTGAAGAAAAATTAAAAAATTTACAATGTCTCTGCTTACTTTCGTTTTTCTGACTAACCTAAAACAGCTTATCGTCACCCAGTAGGATTTTTTTTTTGCCTATTCAGAAACTTTAAAAAGTGGTATTAATATAACTTTTAAACTGTATATGCATACCACATAAATTGTTGGAGTTTTTACTTTGATTCAAGAAAACTGCACAGAATATCGAGAAATTTCACAATATTTATTTCTTAAATTTTAAAAGGAATTATCTACATAAAATTAAAAATCGTAAAGAAGCACACCTATATAAGCTTTAAAGATTTTTTCACATCAGAGATTTATCATTTCTTAAGATTCTTACAGCATAAATTAGTTGTAATTACATACGAAGAGACGCGAAAAGCGTAAGTAGGTACTTAAAATATTTTCCGAATATTTAACAAGCGAAATGTTTTCAAATTATTTCAAATTCAAAGTTTATGACGATAGGGATCCTATAGCCCCGTCCATCTTTCAACAAAACCAATCGATCACTATCAAACTACGTACCCTCTCGCCTGAACATGTCCTTATAATTTTGAAAGATCTAGATTGTAATAAAAACGCGGGCCCTGACGGCATCCCTAACATCGTCTTCAGAAAATGCGCTGTCAGTCTAGCAGAACCCCTTTGCAAATTATTCAATCAATCTATCAATAAATAACAAAATTTACCTTGCAACCCTCAAGAAATGTTTCGTTTTGCCTGTCTTCAAATCAGGTGACCCAAAACTCATTACTAATTACCATCCCATCTCGATTTCCAATGCACTCGCACTCGCATTCGAAAAAGTTATATAAAACCAACTGCTACCACTAATAAAACCATTCATCTCAGAACAGCAGCACGGATTTCTACCCGGTCAATCCACAGTCTCAAACCTGGCTCTATTTACGGAATCGATCGCCAGTGCTTTTAACGAAACTAAGCAGCTGAACTCTGTACATACCGAATTTAGTAAGGCTTTTGATAAAATAAACCATAAACTATGCCTTTCCAAAATGGCTAGCTTAGGGCTTTATCCGGACACCGTATCCTGGTTCTCTTCCTACTTGTCCAAAAGAGAAAATGTCGTAGTCTTTAATGGTCAGGAATCTCCATTATTCCAACAAATTTCCGGTGTACCCCAGGGCGCAATACTTGGACCATTGATATTTCTTATCTATATTAATGACTTGCCTTCTCTCCTTTCATCTAACTGCTTATTACATGCAGACGATGCGAAACTATATAGAGTTATTAACAATGTTACCGACTGCGTCCTCCTTCAAAAGGATATTCTTCAATTAGAAAATTGGAGTTTAGAGAACTGCACTGAAATTAAAGTCAGCAAATTTATATCTTTTTACCACAAAAGAAACTTTATCTCCTTCGACTATAGAATCCATAATATATCTTTGGGTTGCATCACACATAAATTTCATTACATCCAAAGCTTTCCGTCTAATGGGCTTCATTTTTCGTACCTGTCAGTCATTTAAGTGTACGGCTTCATATACTACTCTTTTTAACTCCCTAGTAAGAAGCATTCTCGAGTATTCGAGTCAAGTATGGAATCCATTTTACTCCTCATATATATCACAGATCGAGGCCGTCTAGCGTAGATTCACCAGATCACATTATTCAAACTTGAAAACATGTCCGTGGAATACCGCGAGAGACTAATCCAAATCAACTTGTCTACACTTGAGAATCGAAGAGCCCTCCATCAATGTTCTTATATAAAATCCTTTATGATCAGATATCATGCCCATCTTTGCTTTCCCGTATAGACTTCCATATTCCGCCACGGAAGTCTAGACAGAACACCCTTTTTAGATTGCCAACTAGTAGAACCAACATAAAAGATAAATCGCCCATCGTCAGAATACAAAAGTCATACAACTCCAGATTTAATAATACAGACATTTTCAACACTGGTCCTCTGACATTTAAAAGGTTGATTCTGCTTGAGATCGGACAATAAATATTGGCTTATTCCTTTTCCACATATTGCTTTGTCCTTCCCGTGTATATTTATATTTAACCCAGTTTTTAGTATGATATTGATGATTTTGTAACTACTCTATTGAATTGTATTTTTGTAGTATTTGGTTGTAGTTATGCACTACTAGCTCTTAAGTTATTGTATCACTTGTATTATTTTCTTCTTCTTGATTTGTAAAACCATCCAATTGTTTGTACAGCTATAATGGTAGTATCATAATAGGAGTGTAAAAAGCTCTGTAATCTACCATTTTTAATTAACCGAATAAATAAACACCTTAATTAAGACTTAGATTATAATTAAGAACTGCGTACAGAAATAATTTCCAATTGCATTAATTTTGATAATAAAATTAAAAATGTCCCTTCATTTTAGCTAATTTTATGGTAGCCCTAATTATGTAATATTCCGCAACATGAAAATGGGAATTTTTACGTCGCTGCATCTCTCTGTGGTATGTTTTGCATCTCTGATTGGGGGGGGGGGGGGCATATGGTGGCTTCACCAATTTTGTGTATGGGAAAGGCCTGCAGCTACTAGACTATTGAAGTCTATGGACCTAATCGACCTACCTACATGTAATTGATGGAGGCACAAATATACAGGGTGTTTCCCCTTAGGAGGTCCATAGAGCGGGAGGTGATAGTACTCACCTAGACGAACCAAAAATTGTATAGCAGGGGGGGGGGGCAATATCAACCGTTTAGGAGTTACAGGGTGATTCATAAAAAAAGCTAGGTTTTCACAAAACACCCTGTATATTAAAAACTACAGGGCGTATGGCCACAGTTAAGGGCTCACTGTATGAAGAACTTCATAGCCCCCCGTACCCCTCTCCCCTCAGAAGTTATGAAGGTCTAAACTAAGAATTTCGGATTTTCTTTCCTTTTTTTTACTTTGACCTCTATTATTTTTGCAAAATGTTCGTTAACATAACTTTTTTTTATAAAAACTGTAAACTGTAGACTCTCCTCTTTAATATGTCCTATTAAACCCAATGTGCTATCTGAAGCCCTTTAAGAGTTATTAGCTCTAAACCTATTCTCAAACCTATTTTCAAACCTATTCTCAACGATAATTTGTTCCCTTAGCACGTCATTTTAAAAAATATCGTCTTATTTCGGTGTGACCTGAATAGGTTATGAGTTAATAACTGTTTAACGGCTACAGTTAACACATAGGATGTAATAGGTCAAATTAAAGAGGAGAGTTTACAGTTTTTATAAAAAAAAGTTATGTTAACGAGCTTTTTGCAAAAATAATTGACCTCTAAAAAAACCAGTAAAAAAAAGGAAAGAAAAACCGAAATTTTTAGTTTAGACCTTCATAACTTTTGAGGGGTACGGGGCTGGTTGAGCTGTCGTTGGAAAGGCCATGAAGTTCTGCATACAGTGAGCCCTTAACTGTGACCATACGTCTTGTAGTTTTTAATATACAGGGTGTTTTGTGAAAACCTAGCTTTTTTTATGAATCACTCCAAAACTCCAAAACGGTTGATATTGCCCCCCCGTGCCATACAATTTTTGGTTCGTCTAGGTGAGTACTATCACCTCCCGCTCTATGGACCTCCTAAGGGGAAACACCCTGTATATATAAAATAGAATTGCATTAAATAAAAGTTGTGTTGGAAGTTAAACTATTTCTAATTAAGACAAAAATTAATTTTTAATATTACTGGAAAATGTGCTCCTCTGCAGATTTGATGTCAAACTTTATTGAGATTGAAGGAAATAGACGTACATACATATACATAAGCAAAATATATTTGGATGAATTTTTATGTCAATTTAAATGCATCATTCCCATTTAATATAACCGTATTGTTTTCAAAATTGGTTACAGTCCCAATGTACATTTTGAGCTCGAAGGAGACAAACAGATTTTATCCAAAATTTGTGCCATATTTTACTATGGAAATTAGATAGGATGGCAATAAACATAGGATAGGATAGCAGTTTCAGTATTGTCAGTGGTCCATATAATACTACATGTCAGTGATTGTATCTCTGCTTCGAACAATTATTGAATGTAGCTGTACTGCCCGTAGTTAGAGCGTTCATGCAATAAATGAAAGGTGTAGTGAAATTTTTGCCATTGGTATAAAGCTAGTGGTTTTTATTCGTTTATTCACTGCACTAAATGTTTCAAGTTCAATAAATACTGAAACTTGAGAACTGTAAGATATATATATATATATATATGTTATAATATAAAAAGCTGAAAGCAATGTTTATTAAATGATTAACATATCAATTTGATTTACACAACTGTAGCAATTGACTTGTACTCACCTGATCAATATATAGCAGCTGATTTACTTGACCTTTTATTTGTCTGAGGTGTGGGATGAGGATATTCTTTATTGCAGTCGATACCCGCAATAAAGTGTTTGTGTTAGTAAATGTCTTATTACAGTCGAAACCAGCAATAAAACTCTTTATTACAGTCGATACCCGCAATAAAGTGTTTTGTGTTAGTGATTTTCTTACTACAGTCGAGACCCGCAGCATGAATCTTTATTACAGTCGAGACCCGCAATAAAGTGTTTTGTGTTAGTGATTTTCTTACTACAGTCGAGACCCGCAGCAAGAATCTTTATTACAGTCGAGACCCGCAATAAAGTGTTTGTGTTAGTAGTTGTCTTACTACAGTCGATACCCGCAGTAAGACTCTTTATTACAGTCGAGACCCGCAATAAAGTGTTTGTGTTAGTAAATGTCTTACTACAGTCGATACCCGCAGTAAGACTCTTAATTACAGTCGATACCCGCAATAAAGTGGTTTTGTTAGTAATTGTCTTATTACAGTCGAGACCCGCAATTAGACTCTTTATTACAGTCGAGACCCGCAATAAAGTGGTGTGAGTTAGTAGATTTCTTATTACAGTCGAGACCCGCAATAAGAAACTTTATTACAGTCGAGACCCGCAATAAAGTTGTTTGTTAGTAATATATTATCTCAGTCGAGACCCGAGATAATATTCTTTAAGTCAGTCGAGACCCGACGTAAAGTGAATGTTAGTATATATCTTAACTTCAGTCGAGACCCGAAGAAAGATTCTTTATTTCCGTCGAGACCAGAAATAAAGTGTATTGATAGTAATATTTTTTATTGCAGTCGCTACCCACAATAAAAAACCTTTAATTTAATCGCTATCTAAAACAAACTCCTTAATCCAGTCGGTACCCAGAAAAAGAATATTTTATTTTAGCCGTCAATTAAACAAAGTATTTAATTTAGTAATAAAAAATAACACTAGGAAAAATCACTGGGAAAGAACACAAAGGAATAAAATCGCCAAGTTAATCACTGCACTGCTAAATTACAAAAGAGATCGAATCAAGTCAAACTGCTGTTTATATAGCCCTTGCTTGCACACGACACCAATGATGGAGTAGCAGAGGCGCATGATCACAAGAATTGGCCGTGATTCTGTAATTTTACGGTACTAGAGATAAAATATGCATAGCAACGAACAAAAATGCATAGTAACAAGAAATTTAAAGCAACCCATGCTGCTGTGTTAAATTGAATTCTGTATATTTGCAAAAAATGTTATCTCTATCACGTAGAGAATAAATTCCCGTTCGATAGTATTTATAATGATGATAGAGTTGCAAATTGATCTGCTTGATCTGATTGTATTTGTGCCATGCATTGTATGCTACATGACAACACATGCTTTGGTTAGATGCTGTACCTATTTTTGGGAAAATTTGTAATTAGATTGAATTTGATTTGTTTTTAGAACTCAATTTTAGCATGGTATTTTTGCATATGTTCTTTTTCAGCAATTGTTTTTTAGCACGAATCTAATTGCTTCAATCATATGATAAGAATTTTAATTTGATCTGCTCAATGAGGCTATATTGTTGTATTGTATTTGTGCAATGTGTTATGTAGATGACAAATACATGGCTTTGTTAGGTTGTGTACATGTCCTTTGGAGTAATCAAATTTGATTTAATTTTCCTAAAAATTTGATGCCTTGTTTTCAGGATGTTTTCCTTTTAAAGTAATCGGTAAAACCAAAATATATTCGAATTGATTTGGTTCGAACAGTAGCAAACACTATAAATGGCGAGCGAGCAACAGAGAAATGGTAGATCCCAGACGTGTTCGAATGCCATACTTTTCGTTCGATGTTATTCGATTGATTTGGTTTTGATTGTTTTTTCACACGGGAAGTGACTCTATAATTAATTGTTTTTTTTTTTATAGTGCACAACAAAGGATGAATAAAAATTACTTTTACGGAATATTTATTTTTTGGGGTAAATATTTTGAAGAAAGTTATTTGTGTTTAAATAAATTAAATTGCTTCCAAAAACTACCCCTGCCTCCAAGTACTTCTCGGTCTTCCGACTCGAAGTGGGTTCCTTTTGGATCTCAGTCGAGCGAATACATTCAATCTTATTGTTGCTACGTGTCGTCGTAATGTGTGACGAGTGAGGCGAAATTCGTACCCCATAGTGCAAATTTCCCTTGCAGGCCGAGTAGAAGTGAAATTCGCACCCAGCGAATTTCACCACATAGGAAAGAAATTAGCATCTTAATTTTTTTTTAACTTAAAATGCACATAGAGTATAAAAAAAAGTCGAAAAAATGGTGGTCCGACCGATATAAAGCTTTTTACAAATAGCACAAATCGAGAAACTTTTGTGCGAATTTATGATGGGGCAAGTTTTAGATTTGCATTTAAAACAGGGTTCGAATGCCACAGGTGTAATTCTTAAAAGCACGAATAAGATGCATTACGAATGTTACAGGCAAGGCCGTATATATGGGGTGGGTTTAAGGGGTTCAAACCCCCTCCATCGGTGTAGCCTATACTTTCGTTAATCTGATAAGCCTAATTTTTACAATTCTTTATAATGTATCGGTTCACAACAATTGGTTTTGTCCTTTTATATCTTTTCTCCGTGGCCCTTTCATATAAAGCAACTTTAGGAAAAACGTGTGCTAAATATAGAACGAAAATAAACAGTCCAGTATGTATGTAGATGGTCCCCTGGTAGAAATTGCTCATAGTTTTACCTTGTCTCTTCCCAACTTTTTAGTCAAGTACGACAATGTGAGTGTACACATTATGTGGACTTACGAGAGCTAACTTTTTTACTGAGCGCCTCAACGAGGTTATTCGCCAACTCATCTGTCAGCTCATCAATAAATTGGTATGGATACTGATAATGTAGGTTTAATGTACGAATGAAAGGGAAATAAATGGTGTTGCGCTAAAAATTTGCTTTATCTCTTGCTATGCACCTTCGAAGTGCGGACTGAATTTTATCTTTCTTCTTCTTCTTTCATTTGTGAGAAGCGAAGGTGAAATATGATTTAAAGTGAACTGTAATTAAAGTCGTCGTCCAGTTCCAGTTAAGTTTAAATATTTTTTTAACATTACATGATCTGACGTTAAGAGAAGATTGTCTTCTTCTTCTTTTCTTGTTTTGGAATGACGTTGGACGTTGTCGATCCCTGGGGTGCGTTCAATTATCATTTAACCGCAGGCCGGCGTACAAGCTGCAGTATCTCAATGTAGCATATTGCTATATGCAATACGCTACGACCATAACAATAGAGGAGGCATGAACCTATCTGATAATGTAAATACTATGCCCGCCAGTTAAGAAGAACTCCAGGTACATGGCGGAATATGGCCATCCGAAATTGTCATAGTTTTATTTATTTTTTTAAATAGATAAATGACACCCGATCTTGCTGAAATTTTCTATAGGTAATCTACTGATAAACATGCATTCATGAAAAATTCAAAAATGGGATTTATCAGGAATTTGTAGAGGAAAATTTCTAAATGACGTTTTGAGTTGAAAATTTTGGCCGTCGAAAATAAATTTTTCCCAACGCAAGAGGCAGGGAAGGGGAGATAGACTCAATAAAATAAAAAAAAAATCAGGAAAAAATAATCAAAAGGAATTTTTGAAATCGGAGTATATTTTGCCGATTTATGATCGAAAAATCATATTTCCCCTACCCGCTCGGAAGGGGTGACCGCAGCCCAAAACAGTGTAGACAAGTGGATAGGTCAGCATCTCCTACCCCAAATAATTTTTGAATCATTAAAATTGGTTGAGATATGACCGAGATATTGAGGAAAACGTATCTTTTATTTTTTAGGGACAATTTCCAATACCTACTACATACAACCATTTCATAGGCAGACGAAAAGTAAAAATGACCACAGCAGGTTATGTATATGTGTATAAATATTTTAAGAGAAGTCCTATTAAATTGGAAAAAATTTTGTAAAATAACTGATAAATCACGGATTAATATGCCTACAATTATATCTTGGAGATTGTTTAAGAAAGCACCGAAAGGTAGCATCACTTGGCAAAAAGCTGGAATGAGTAATTCAAAATTAAGGGCTTTTGGCGCCAAATGGGCCTAAAAGTACAGTGGGGAAAACACGTAACTAATGTTTTGTTATGTACTCGCCGAGACCTTTGCAAAAAGTACCCACTTACCCGGGTAGGAGTGAAAGTAAAAAAATTTTGTACTGAGAAAATTTTTCTCTTTCTTTATAAAAAAAAAATTCCTGTGTCCCATATAAAAATTTGGAAATGAATTAATAGACATTTTTTTTTCGCAGGTTCGATTTCTGATCGTGATTTTTCATATTTTTATGGATAGTACATATATTCCTCTTTAGAAAAAAAAAAAGTAAAAAATAACAAATTTGTTGATGATATAGAAAATTAACACCCGATGAGCGTTTCGATGAGCGTTCATTAAAACTCATCGAAGAACTAATTGGATGTCGTGAAACTGCCCCCTATATACTAAACCAACAATAAAAAAATATTTATTTTTGTCATCACCCTGTCAGATGACATTTCTACTAGATAAATTTTGAATTGGTTTTTTGTGATTTATCGGATTTTAAATTAATTATTTGAATTGCTGCTCTTCGGCGGAAATACTGTCACCCATATGCTGAATAAGACGTTATGCCCAAATCCTCTTACGGGTCAGCGTCTTAGAGTTTTGTTTGCAGTCGGAATTTGAATTTGGAAAAATATATTAAATCAATCTTAAAATCATATTCTCATTTATGAACTCATCATGACACTCATTGACATGCTCATTAATAAGCACATCGAGACAATCATTGATATGCTCATTATAATAAGCTCATTACATAAGAGGAGCTCATTGATGAGCTCTTCGTGATTTGTCTTCCAGGGTAGCTTACTTTGATACATCGTAGCTTAATCGCAGTGGTAATATACATTTTTTTTTTCATTTTAAAGGGAATATTAATTCTAAGTTTAATTTGTTTTCAGTCCTTAAAACACAAACTTTATTAAAATATGGTAAAACTACAATTTTCCATGATTTTATTTAAATAGTTAAAAAAATTATTTCTTTACTTTTTAGGGTATTTTAGATAATTACATAGTCCTATCTAAAATGCCCTAAAAAATTAATTTGCTAGGCTCTGCGGAGTAGGTGGTGGTTGGAAAACGACAAAATTTTCGAGATTTTTCTCTAATAATTTATTTGCTAATGAAATTTTTGTTAAAGAAATTATCAAGGTTTGCTGATAATCTCAACCACTATTTCTTTCAAGCATTTTCAGGAAATCTCGATTCGATTGAATGATGATTGTTTATTTTGCATAATAAGATTAACTGCATTTCAACCAATTTCGCATGCAGCTAACTCTCACAAATTCATATCACATTGGATAAATTGTGCACTGATCGTCACTTTCTTCGCAACGATCAAAATTTCGTCTAGCTAATTGTCACCACATAAACTCAGCGTACGGAACTGTTCCTGATAAGCTACTATAGGGATAAGGAATTTGCATAGTAAGCTTTTAAATTATTATTGAACTCGAGGCTAGGCATTAAATAAAGGTCGGTTTTGATTACACTGTCTTAGCGAACAAAGCCTTTTCATTTGGATCTCTTGGTGAGGCTGCCAAGAGCGCTAATAATAAAAGTTTACAATTCAGTGCATAGCTATTGAACTTATTG
This sequence comes from Dioctria linearis, assembly GCA_963930735.1. Taxonomy (NCBI): domain Eukaryota; kingdom Metazoa; phylum Arthropoda; class Insecta; order Diptera; family Asilidae; genus Dioctria; species Dioctria linearis. The sequence goes on from OZ005741.1 coordinate 21,245,960, forward strand.
CACACCTCAACTCTAACAAGGTTGAAGTACCTTTGTAGGTCAGCTCAGCAGAAGGAACGCAGATTACTACATAATACATAGGTGGTGCATCTATTGCACTACTTCAATAATCACAAGGTACATTGAATCTTGGTGACATATACTATTACTCCACGAAGCAGCATTGGGCGGCGGATAAATAATTCATCGCGATAGAAACAATGATTTTCATACCACAACATTTTCATTTAACTTTGCACTTTGAAGATTTTATAATCTCTAACTTTGATTGAAAATTTAGCGGAAGTCATTATCACTTTCCATTTAGAAGATAGCTACAAAAAAAGATAGCAAGGTACACTTAACTACTTTCTAAATTAATTTACATAAAGGGATGTTGTATGTAAAGCACTAAAATGCTCATAATACCTACAATGTACAACGCTATCGCTTCCATTACCAAAAATTGCAAGTATAGGATTTGCACCTTGATTAAAGTAGAACGCTATCACTCGAACTTCCAAAAATTGCATCTGTAACATTCGTAATGCTCTTATTCGTGCTTCTAAGAATTGCACCTGTGTCATTCGAATCCTGACTTAAGTGCTAAGCCATAACTGGTACTATCAAAAATTGCTCGTGTAAAATTCGCACACAAGTTATAAGTTTCTCGATTATAACTTGAACTGCTTGAACTTGAAGTTATCGCTACTTACAAAATAGCATGCATTCTGTTTATATGTACGATCGTTCCTTAAGGTACATATTGTGTGAAGCGTATGCGGATCACATCCTTCTGCTCATCTCCAGGCATAACATGGCTGCTATACCTGTGCCCTCATGCAACGAGGCCCCAATACTGTTGAGGACTGGTGCCCCCGTCATGATATAACAGTGAACCCAACAAAGACCAGCTGGGTCTTCGGGAGACCCAAGCCTCCTCCAAAGATTTTTAGACACACTCCCTATGTCAAGCACGTCGGAGTCTAGCTTGACTCGAAGCTGACGTGGGGATTGCATGTAGCATGTAGAGGAAAAAGCTAATGCGGATATGAGAGTCTTCGCTCAATTCAATACACCTCGATTGTAAGAACCATGATCTTGTTTATGGTGGCCGAGGACGCAAGTAAAGACTGCGATACGGAAGCTGGCGGGCCTGCCCATTGATCATTGGCATGTTGGCTGGAAAGGGAAAATCTTCTGGCCCGGCATGCCACAGGATGCGATGGTATCAAAGTTTCGTTTTGGCCGTCGCTTATCTGTGAGCTTCCGTGAAAGGGAATCGTCGGCTGAGGGGTGCCTTATCAAGCCTTCCCCGGTCCGCTCTGAACATCTTCACTGATGACTGTCTCACTAATAAGGCTGTCGGTGCGCGTGTCTTCTAGACTGAAGTCCTCGCCATCACAATGTCAGATAAGAGAGCCCTTGACATGGAGATCAAGTGAAAGGACAGTGTTATTCTTCCGTATTGTCAGGCAGCCTTGATGGCTCTAAACAGCCCGCGGATAACATCTAAGGTGTCTCTTTTCAGTGGGTTCCAGGTCACATGGGGGTAATGGGGAATGAAAGGGCTGACTTTTTAGCCAGATCTGACTCTGGTTCTCCGTTTCTTGGACCGGAAACCGCCGAAGGCGCTGTCACCTAGGTTATCGGGTCTCTCATCAAAGCGGATGTTCGTATGATGAAACATCAGCAGGGATAGGTGAACCTGAGCACTTGCAGGTGCACAAAGCTTTTTCTTGATGCGCCCAGTAGGATTTTTTCTGATTTTCTCTTGAGGGTCGGAAGAAGGCAATGTAGAACTGTGGTTGGCATTATCACCGGTCACAGCTCACTGCACGCTCATCTACCAAGAATGAGAGTTGTTGACAGCCCTGAGTGTCTGCCTGGAAGGAGAGCCAGAGACAACCGAACACTTTCTGTGCACTTGTCCGGCCTTTGTTCAGAGCAGGCTGGATACGTTTGGGTCTGCCCTCCTATCTGTAGATCACCGTGGATAAACTTACCTCAGTAAGACCTGTCGCGCTTCATTAAGAAGACTGGGAGATTTTTGTGAAAGGATTTCTAGCAGGTTAACACAATGGGCTGCCCTGGTCTCCGTGCTTGGCATCTCTCGTCCCTTTGCATAAAAAAACGAAAAAAAGGTCAGTTCCCGGCCATTGAAAAGGACTTAAATGCCATAAAATTTATAACCATTTGTCATCATCATTAATATAAACAGAAAATTTCTGGAAAGTTATGAATTTCTATAGAATCCTGAATGCTGTTGAATCAACTTGCACCGCACTTTCATAGATAATTGCTTACTAGCTTTCATGAAATATTTTGTTTTCTCGCCTTAATCCCGATCCCAGCTTGAAATGTTAATATGCTTTGGTGGATAATATAAGTTAAAAAATAAAAATAAAATAAATAAAATCAAAAGTACGAGCTCCAGGATATTCAAGAATAACAGATAAAATCCTTATCCTTGATATCCTTTATCGCCCATATTTTTCTTAGATATAGCTTGAAAACCTATATATATCAAATGAGCCATATTTCACTGTTCTATACAGGGTGTCCCGTAAGTGGTGTCAAATCCGAGAGTTATGGATAGGTCATATTTAGATGAGCGAAAAATTGTATTTGTGGTGGGAGAAATCCTAAATGTTTCCGTGATAACGTGACTTAGGGCCGGTTTCACAGTTCGACTTTAAACTCAGGATTAGTCAAACTCTGTTCGTAGTTTAAACTGAGCTTAAATGAGTTTCACAGTATTCGACCTTTTTTAATATGGCAGCATTATGGAATTCAAGCTATTTTCTGTACAATTGTGAACTAACAAACAATTGTGAATCATTTACTGGTAAAATATTGCCGGCCAAATCGTTGTGACAAAAAAATTAATTAATTAAACCTCCGAAAGTGAAAAAATATAAAATAAAAAATAAAATAAATTAATTAAACCAACGAAAATGAGTAGAGACTCTTTGAAACGCATGAAATGTCACTCCATTCACATTTAAAGATAAACTGAGTTTAAACGCTAAATTTTGGTGGTTTAAACTAAGTTTAAATGAGGTTTATCTTACCACTGTGAAACTGTGTTGAAGAGATAAACTGAGCTTAAACCACATCTTAAGTTTAAACTTGAATTGTGAAACCGGCCCTTACAGATACATATTTTGGTATGCTTTCACAGATCACCCTGTAACTTCTCCATGTTACACCCTATGATTATAATTTAGACTTTGCTAGGTTGACAATCGTGTCCCTTTCTGCGTGTTTTGCACTTTTTCTTCTTTCACTCAATATGCTCAAAAAAAAAATGTAAAAAACCCGGAAAGGGTCACTTTTGGGTACAGAGTGTGATAGGTAATTTTAAAATTAAGCTTTTGGCCTTCTTAAATCCAATATGAAAAATTTATAGTCTTGATGACGTGTTTTGTGATAAAAATCGTAGTTAAATAAAAAAACGAGTTGAAATTTGAAAATTTTAACTTTATTGAGTTATAACTTCAAGACGGAGGGGAGAAGGGGAAAATTTTATAGACCATTGGGAAGGTCCAACGATCGATCTAACAAATTTTCGTCATATGGTGTAACGTGGAGAAGTTACAGGGTGATATATGTAATAAAAATATATTGTTAAGTCCTGTTATCTCGGAAACCGTAAGGATTTCCCTCCCCCCTACGTAAACAATTTTCTGTTCGTCTAAGTATGACCAATCCATAGCCTTCGAGCTTCACACCACTATTTTCTTTATTAGAAAGACAGGGGATAAGAAATTCCAAGTACGAAGGACAGAGCGACCCATTGTGCTGTCCTGCTAGACACCTTATCACCAAAACCTTCCTGTTGTTTTAATGAAGTGCATCAGGCCTTGGTGGCGAAGGTTTTTCAGCTCATCTACAGATAGAAGTGCAGCCGCTAGAGTATCCAGCCTGCTCTGGGCGAACAAGCACACACACGGTTGTCGCAGGCAAGACAGACACACAGGACTGTCAACAACTCCCATCCTTGTTAGATGAGTGTGAAACGAGCTGTGGCCGGTGATGATACCAATCACAGTTCTACATTGTTTCCCTCCGAACCCAAAAGAAAATCAGAGAAATTCTTAGGCACATAAAAAAAAATTTTTACGCACCTGCAAATTATCAGGTTCTCCCATCTGTGCTGATGCTTCCTGCAAGTATCCGCTATGATGAGAGAACTGACAATACCCGAGGTTCACACCACTTACACACACCCTGTATTAGCATGAATAGAAAAATATGTATGAATTTTTAAAGAAGACCAGGACAAAATTTTTTTCGAAATTTTAAAAATGCTATAACTCGCTAAATACGCAATGTACAGAAAATATTTAATTTGAATTTTTGTTTTCACAAACTCTCCAAGTATATGCAAAATTAAAAAAAAAAAAAAATTGTTAATATCATGTTTATCTGATTTTTGGTCGATTTATTATGGTATGACCCTGTTATTTTTTTCCAATTTAAAAACAAAACTGGTCTAACATTTAATGGAAAAATTTTTGTTATTCATAAATTTCCATAAATTATGGAATTAGTACTGTGTTGAAACCTTCCACAACAAACATTTTTTTTTTTTTTTGAATTTATATTATAAAAGAAAAAAAATCTAGCTCACCTTCAACGTATCGTTTTAATTAATTTTTTGTGTTTTTGTGACAACACGGCGACACAGCGCGTTAGATTTATCTCAATTAGTAACAAAATTCGTCTTCAGCTGCCGCTGCTGTTACTGCTGCTGCTCCTGTTATTATTTTACAATATCTCCTCCAAACTGTCATATTATAATACTACAAGAGGATACTTCCTGTATAGGATGCAATTGCTATATGAAGAGAAGCACAGCAAGTTTATATCGTATAGGTACTTCCTGAATACATAATTGATTATTATTGCAAAATTTCACATATAAAAAAAAACAAAACGCATTATTTTCTACGGGGCGACAGAAAACCGGAAACGGTTGTTATATATGTAGGTGGTATGCAAAAAAAAAAAAAATTTTTTTTTCTTCCAAGCCTCTTTTAATTCTTCTACAATTTTTTTTTTTGTTTTACTTTTCACTTCAATAATTTATTAGATCACACTTTTAAGAAAGTTATTTTCTTCACAACATATAGGTTATAATATCTCTTGATCTCGGCATTGTAGATAAGTAGGTACGTATAAGAAGTCAAATGAACTTTTTTGAAAGAAGAAAATAACACAAACAACACCTTAACATTTCTTATATTTGCCGGAAAAAAGTAGTACGATTATATTTTGTAGGCTGTGCTTATTTATAAAAAAAAAAAAATAGAAAAAAAAGAAGAAAAACGTAGAACATTAAAAAGGTCACCACTATAAGGCCTGTAGAACAAGTTGTAAAAGCAGTCAAACCGAAACAAATAAATAAAAAAAAAAGCACATAAAACAAAAAACAAAGCAACAAAAGGAAATTATTTTGCAGGAAATTGATGGAGTACGCATGCGTATTTGACTTTTCTTTAAGCACCACACTTTTTTGTAAGTTAAACCATCCGTAAAATGTTGCTAATACGGCGCGTTCCTGTTATTTAAATTCTAGAGACAAATTATTGTGCACGGTTACTCGTAATAATTTTTGTAGAATATCTCTACACAACACTACACTTCTTAAGAATATTATTTCCATAAACTTTCTTAACTAAATTTTAACTACACTCGCACACTTCACTGAATAAACAAAATAAAAAATAAAAAAAAAAATAAAACATTTTTCCGACAACGACGACGTCGTCGACTTATGTTTTTTTATAAATCTGTTTAAACATTTTTTTTTTATTATAATCTCACATTTCGGTCAAGACACCTTTTTACATTTGCACTGAATTATTGATACCGTTTTAAACATTTATAAAAGAAGTACCCCGCGCATAGCAATTCTCAACTATGGACTTAAACTCGAAATTCTTTGGTAAGCTACAAAATAAACGTGGTGCGCTCAACATTTCTTATTCGAACTGATGCTTTATTGTGAGATTGAGAAAACGAAAGAAAAATTGAAGGAGTGTGTTTTTTTTTTTTATATCTATCTATGGCTCCTATATAATATCGCGGCGCGGCGCTATACTCTAAGAAAAGCATACATACATACAGATACAGGTGAGACTAAGGAAAGATGAAGAGAAAAGAGACAAGAAAAACGTCGTTATAAAAACAAGGTAAGGTAAAGAAAAAAAACAAAAAAAAAAACGTTTTTAACAAACATTTTTGACTGCCGTCGCCGTGTCGTAACCGTCGCGTCGTCGTACCCAATAAAGGTGTCTCTCTTGTCTCTGTATAAGTACCGTGGTGGATTTCATTTATAAATGTTAAGCTTTTATATTGCGCCGAATGAAGTAGATGACACTATGACAGTAAGTTGATACCTGTTTGCCTTTATAGCTGTCTTCTATTCATGGTTCACCGTATCATGATAATAGCATCTTTCATAAACAGCCCAGGCGTTTATGATTTTGTATACCCTGTGAAAGGAAGAAGGAACTCTCTTAATGAGAAAGATGAAAATTAAAATGGAGCACTTTTTGTCTATTTTAATAGGTTCGTTGGTTTGGTTTTATGGTTGCTTGGGGGCGCTTAAGTAAGTGCAGTCTGTTTGGGTTTCACAGGCAGGTTTCCTCAACGGCTATGGAGAAGTGGTGGGGCACCTTACCTCTATGCATACTTCTTTGTATAGCACAACATAAAAATATAGCATAAGAGCTTTTGGATGGGGTATTGTTTTACATTTATATATCCTTCCTTTGCATCATGTCATGTAGCAGTTATGTTTTTTTTTTTTTTTTATTATATCAAGTAAGATTTTTTATCTTTGCCTTATTGTAAAGAGATACCTACTTACATGGCTTATAGTACATATAGGTAAATAGATGCTGCTCAAATCTACATTCATGCATATATCTTGTTTAATAAATGTTTTACGTAGGTACCTATATATATTTTCTTTAAGATGCGATGGAGAAGTCAAAGAATATTATGTATACATAATGCCAGATGTTGCATATACCTACAATAGGTATGTGAACTTCAGGCATAGACTGTGTCTATATAATACCGGTTAAACCGTGCACTTCACTGACTTGCATTGCACTCAAATCTTCGCAATAATTGTTAATTTGTAAAGCAGCCTTTCAACTTTGTCGGAGTGATGAAATCATTGAAGTCCCTCATCATCATAGCCAAAAAATGTTGGCTCAAAATAACCTCGTAGATGATGCGATAATGAAAGCTTCTGCGAAATATGACTAATTATTATTATTTTACAAAGCTTGGGGGGAGCGAATACTAAAGTAAAATGCTTAGGTGCGCATCTATAATATCTATAAATTATAATATCTATGTATTTCTGTATAATACTAACAACAGTGGCGTAGATAAAGCACCCGCATACCCCTCCCCAGAAATTTAGGAGCCACAAACTGGTAAATAAAATTTTAAAAGAATTCCGAAATTGCTTCCTGGAATTTGTGTTAGCAGAACCCGTTCGACCCCCTCTCTGGCATTAACAACGCCACTGCACACATTGCTCTCTGTTTACAATTTCTCGGAGGATTTTATTTTATTTGCTTTAAAATATCCTGAAATAAGAAAAAATATACTTTGTTTGTGATATAATATGTACATAGGTATGTAGTATAGATGAATGAAGTATCGTAGTAAACATGTGTTGTGATTTCCTCGATGAGTTCATCGGTTCATCATGAAACCTTAGATGAAGTTAGTGATGAAATCTGTTTCTGGGACAGAGACTGAATTCGTTATATACTTTTCTTCAACATAATGGAGCCTTGCCATGATCACTCAATGAGCAGTTCCATGAGTTCTTATATTATTTTATTGTTTACATAATGAAAATATTCACTGTTACATTCATCAGTCAAATCATGTTGAATTGAAATAATTGAAAATGCTTACTGCTTTTATCATCAATAAATTTATAATGACAGTAATAAATAAATTAGTTTAATTATAATATCGCTCAAAATCATTTTATTTCACATGTACATGTTCTGATTTTGAGTAAATTTGGGATTTTGATGACCAGTGATAGCACAGTGGATAGAAAAGGGGGATTTGTTCAAAGTTTTAAACGATCCTCAGGGTACCTGCCGTACAAGGAGACTATGAAGAAGAACTAGAAAGGAAATCGTTTTGACAGAAGGCGTAGTAACTGAAAAGTATTGAAGTGAACTAACGCACAAAAGAACGTACTAAAAAGAGCACATATTTCTACTCTTTTGCTATGTTTGCATCCTTAAACACAATTGCGACGATCGAGCGACCGACGAATTCCCATGCAATATATCTACGCTCCATGAAATGTTCCTAGAGAAATTCATTCCTATGACTGCAATAGTCGTCGGTCGTCGCAATTGTGTTTAAAGGCCTAAGCACAATTGCGACGGCAACGGCAAACGGCAAACGGCAGACTAATGCAGTAATAGGAACATTTTTCCCCAGGAACGTTTTATGGAACGTTTAAACATAGGATTTTGAAGTTACCGTTGCCCGTCAGCCTCTCACGCCTTCGTAATTGAATTAATTGAATTTCGACAGCGAGAGAGGCCGACGGACGACGACAACTGCAGATTCTTATGTATACACGTTTCATAAAACGTTCCTGAAGAAAATTGTTCCTATTATTGCAATAGTCTGCCGTTTGCCGTCGCCGTCGCAATTGTGCTTAGGCCTTAAGAAAAGTGGATGTAAACATAATGCCTGAAGTTCAGCTAAAAGATCAAGATATGCCAGACTCTATCGAAGGTCTCCTTTTAATGTGTATCCTTCCAGTTCAATTTGAGATTGTCAACGGGAAGGGATTTTAATTGTGAGGGAGGAGTGGTTGAACGATGCATCAAAACTTCCCACCTAAGTTGACAGGAAACTAGGTATGAAGATAGCTCAGGTTCGTGTCGAGGTGGAATTCGAACCCACGACCCTTGGAATGGTAGTCAGTGCGCTTTTGCCAACCGAGTTACCGAGGCCACTTGAGAAACCCATACATAGAGCGTCCTTTTGTATCCAGCTTTGTATAAAAGGTTCAAAACAGTTTGGTGTACCAATATCGACTCGGCTGATATGCTTATCGTGCTGGACTTTTTCAAGAATTTCATCATCGATAAGGTATCTAAACCGTACACAGCACAAATTTTTTTAAAAGCCTGCACAGCATTTTTCCATTACTCGTTGAGTTACAGTTACTCGTTACGTTACTTGAGTTAGCGTTAAGTTTTGCTGGCTGAAGGCTGAACTACACTAGAAGTAAATAACTTTACGAAATTAAACGAGACTGAGGTTTACTTACGAAAAATTGATACTTTTAGCCTAAATATATGTCACATTCCGTAAGAGTTATTAACTTGGAATTTAATGTTTTCAATGTTAAAAAGTGGTAAAAGTGAAAAAAATAACAAATGGAAGTTGATTTAATTGAATATTTTTCTATTAATTCGCAGTGCCATTTTTATTCCATTTTAATTACTGCATTGCACTTTTAATCATTTAGTAATAATTTAGTTGTTTGACACATCACGTTCTTACGGAATGAGCGATTCTTACCGCACCTCTACTGACTGCAATTTGATTTTTAAACTTAACGAAAGTTCCCCTCACACGAGTTAAAGTTAATTTGTGTACGCCTGTTAAATTAAAGGGCGCGCTCGCTTTACGTAAGTAAATCTACTTACGTATATTTCTATTGTAGGTCAGCCTTGAGTTAACGCTATGCTGTTTCCATGAACGGCTTCAGTTGAGTTGACAGATAAAATATTTCATACAAAATAGCCGGATTTATGTTGGATAAAACACCGATTCCGCACTATTCTAATGTCGTTTTCGTTTGAACATCCAGGTTCGCCCTGGAGCGTAACCCCCGCAAGATACAAGCCATGAACAAAGTCGAAAAAAGAGGTCAGCAGGCGACATCCACAGTCTTCTTGCTTTGTCTTACTGAAGGAGTTTTTCATATAAAAGTTGCTTGTATTTTTTTCAAACGCTATAATTTCCGTAAATTTGTTCTACATGCTATATTTTTTTAAACTATTAGAAAGAAAACATATTTGGCTGCAATTTGTTTTAACTTCATTTTGCTGTGTGAGCGACAGTTTTGGGCTTTAGGACCTGTTTAAGATGAAATTTTAGTTTTACCTCCATGACTAGTATACAAAAAGCGTGAGAGTGAGCTCTTACTGCATGCTGTACCCGGCACGTTAAGGCCTTTTGATGTGTCGGTGCCTTCGGCGACTTCATGGCTTGTATTATATTCCGGGGGTTGCGCCTGGAGGCAACCCCGTTCAATCGAACGGTTTCAGAGTGCACCTGAAAAAGTTGGCTTGTGTATGTATACTAACGTCAAAGTAGCTATGAACTTTTTGCGAAATCTGGTTGGTAATTTGTTTGCGAATAATTTTGAGGATAATATAATAATAGTAGTGGTCTTAATAAAAATTGTTGACTTAAAGTTAATTAAATAATATCAAATCACAACTAGACTTTGTTTGTGTGAGTGAACTCATAGTGTACCCGAGTAAATTTTCAGAGTGAAACTGATGCTTTTTGGGTTGCCACCAGAGGCAACCCGTGACGTCATTTTTGCTTCAAACGAACGCTTTGACAGCACTTAGGTTGCCTCCAGAGCGAAACTGATGTTCAAACGAAAACGACATAACAAATCCATACACAAAACCCAACTCAACTCGACTGGCTTCGTGGAGTTAACATGGATTGAACGAAACTCAACTCAATTCTCGTTCCCATGAGCATTAATTCGGATCCAATTCGGATTGAACTCTGTGTGGAAACATAGAATTTGTTTCACACGGGATTCGAGGAGCTAGATGATAACAATGGAAATAGGTGAAGGTGGTAATTATACAAATATAATTTGTAATTATTTCAGCACTTTCTAATATGAAACTGACTTTAGTCATTAACATATATATAAAAAAAAGTAAAAAAATCCAGTTAAACTAAACTTAAAAGGTCAAGAATTCATACAAAATAATATGAAAATGTTAATTTTAATAACATTGTCACATTTAGGAAGTTGTTGGTAATTCGCTAATATCTGCAGATAAATTCTCCTGTATATCTGTTATTCGATCTTAGGAATTAGGATACAACTCTTCAGTTTCGTTTCAGCTTAACATATTTTTCCTATTAAATTTTACCAGTAAAATTAATTTATAAAATACCTTTACACCACTTTACACAACTTTCGTAAGCGAATGCTATTTTCAACTAGGCGACAGAAGTACAAGCTTTTCTATTTTTTTCATTAATGAACACAACATTCAGAATTTTGACTATGAAAACGCTCATGGCATGCTCATCGGAAGGCCAGAAAATACCTATAATAATAATAATAATAATTTATTAGCACTAAACGTACTTTTCACAAAAACAATACAATTATTTATACTACCTTTTAACAAATTTCTATGACATAAGGCGGAACCACAATAAAAATATACGTAATTACATTTACTTACGTAAAGCGAACGCGCCCACAAATCAACTTTAAAAGCAGGATTTACATTATGATGACATGGAATTTTTACAGAAATTGTGAGGGAGCTAGTTTATTGAAATTTAAATGCTGCGGAAGCAATCATTGCAATACCTCACACGTACAGTCCCCTCTACTTTTTATGGCAAAACTCTTAAATTGTCAAACTGTCTAATTGGAAATTGTCAAGATTTTCATCGTTTTTTCGTAGATATTCAAAGACGGATCATGGAAGGAAGTATAATTTTACAATTTCTAAAATATTATATGAAAGCACGAAGGAGTTCTAAGCAAAGGATGAGATTATATCGAAAAAATTTCTCGCAAAATATCAGGTGGTACTGTAATTCAGTTCTACAATCATCATTTTGTACGATAACGAAATTTTTATTTAATATTTATTTCATATAAATAAACAAAAAGTTCACACAAGTGCTCACATGAAAATAATTCCACTCCACTACCGAACTAACGCCCGCCGGTGAAGATAATTTCAGCCCGGTTCGTGTTCACATGACGGATTATCTCAAATTCGGAATAATTCTAGCAAAAAACTACCTCAGAAATAACTTCAATATTTTCTATAAAGAAATATTTAATAACTTTCTATTTCGCAATATTTAATTACAAACTCAAACCTTACTTTTGTTTATTACGACAAATAATTTTACCTTACAGATATGTGTATGCCATAAAATTATAGTAACAAAACATCAATATGGCAGCTCCAGTAGTCGAAATTGACAAATTAGAGTTGCCAATAACAATGTTTTAGTTTCAGTAACTATAAAAACTCCCTATGCTTGAGGTCTTTTTATGGTTCCGGACACGCACGCAGTGACAAATCGGCGTCCGGAAAAAATTCAGGACGCGTTTGCTTCTCTCGTCACTCGTAAATAAATTTCCGTATACCGTATACCGTATATCTCCCTCACAATTTCTGTAAAATTCCATGTCATCATAATGTAAATCCTGCTTTGCTCGTGTTAGGGGAACTTTCGTTAAGTTTAAATATCCAATTTTCAGTAAGTATAGTGAGGTAAGAATCGCACATTCCGTAAGAACGCGATGTGTCAAACAGTTAAATTATTATTAAATGATTAAAAGTGCAATGTAAAACTTAAAATGGAATAAAAATGGTACTGTGAATTAATAGAAAGCACAAATCTTCAATTACATCAACTTCCATTTGTTAATTTTTTCACTTTTACAATTTGAATGTGATATATATTTAGGCTAAAAGTATCAATTTTTCGTAAGTAAACCTCAGTCTCGTTTAATTTCGTAAAGTTATTCACTTTTATTGTGGTTCAGTCTTAACGCACATAAGAACGTACTAATAAAATAAGTAAAAAACAAGTTTTCAAATAAAACTTAAGCCAAACCGCATGAAAAAGTAGAAAATAAACTTTTCTTCCCACACAGAGGTGGACTCAGATTATTTGATTGGGACATTTCTCTTGAATATTCTTTCTCTTCATGACTTAAATCACTTATTAACTCTGATTGATCATACTGAAATATATCGGTGATTGTCAGAGAATAAAATCTGAGTCCACCTCTGTGTGTGAAAAAAAGTTTATTTTCTACTTTTTCATGCGGCTTGACCTCAGTTTTGTTTGAAAACTCGTTTTTTACTTATTTTATTTTCTGCCTTTTTCACGTTAACTAAATTGTTATTACGTGCTGCATGGAGATATTTTAAAACAATTTTATGACGGCTGAAAAGACACTGATTTACCACTTTTTCATAAAATTTTTTTCGAGTATCAATTCGTTGAAGTACTGCAACGGTTTTCTGAAATTCAAATTATGTTTTAAACAGCACTTTTTAGCTGTGTTCCAACTTGATCCCATATAACATGAATTTTCCCGATTTTCCATGTTTTCCACAGACTTTTCCTATTACTATGATTTTTTTTAAAAAATTTACAGGAATTTTCCTCGATTTTTCATGGAAGTTTTCATGATTGTTGAAGAGAAAGTATTGATGTCAGTAGGACGGAAAAAAAATGATTCCGCATAGCTTATAAAACTTTTTTGTCGGAAAATTTTTCCTACGATTTTCCCGCTTTTCCGGGTTTTCCATGGAGTTTTCCACGAAGGCAACTTTATGCATCTCATTTCGCTCTACAACTTTGTCTTAGGTTGCAAAACGCTCAAACGCTTCATTGGTCTGAAAAACTGGAATAGCGTTATACATGAATTTTCCTCGATTCTTTTCTGCAAGTTTTCACTATTGTCGGAGAGAAAGTAATGATGCCAGTTGATACGGAACTTAATCCCGCATAATTTAGAAAACTTTTTTACCGGAAAATATTCCCGAAAAGTCGGAAAATTCCGGAAATTTTTTTCGGAAAACTCTGCATTTTTCCTGAAACGGATTTATCACTAATCAAATTTGTACCAAATTTTCAAATGATTTTTCCCGATTTTCCGGGTTTTCCATGGAAATTTCCGGTTCAAATTTTGATAGATTCAATTGTCACGCGACATGAACCTGTGTGCCAAATTTCAGCTCGTTGTGATGACGAAAAGTGGATCTACGAGAGTATCGAAAATAGTAAAAAAGAAATATATAAATAAATATACAGACAGACAAATTCGTGTACGAGTAAAAGGGACGGGCTGGATATAATTTTTTAGATCCAAAAACATCATTATTGAAATATTTAGATCCACTTGAGATTTGTACAGATTGCACCCTCAATAAAAAACTTTGTGAATGCTTTTCCCTTATCGTAAAAAGTTATTATTTCGAAATTCTATGATGAAGATATTGTTCAATTTTTTTTTGAGTTGAACTGGATAAAAATTAATACCCTAGACATACAGCACGATCTAATGAATCATTAGTACTAATTATTCATTAAATGCTGTGCGTCACATAGTATTCATAATTATGGCTCAAAAATCTGATCATAATGAAGTAAACTAATTAGTGCTTTTTCCTTCATTAGAGCCTCTAATGAGGAAAAATGTGCTAGAACTGAATGTATTTTGGCATATATTATAAGCCTCCACTGTGCATCTGACCATTTGAAAAATATGTAATGTTTTTCCATTTCCAAATCGGTAAATTGAAAAATAAAATAAATAAATAAAAAATAACCAGTTTGACTTAATTAAAGAAATGGCTATGTGGCTGCAGTTTCCTAATGAATCATTATGATCTAATGAGTTGTTAGTCTCTAGTGCTATAAGAAAAATATAAATTGTTCGAACATCTATGTACATACTATTATAAGTACCTATATATAATACTGAAGCTTAATATAGAAAATGATACCAATTGGGAACGTTGCGGTAAACTTATAAATTAAGCAAATGATTTTACTTTTCATGCAAGTTGCTTCAAAAATATGAATTTAAGCATGTAAGTTCAATATTTGAAATATTTTATTAAACGCTTGTGATGCTATTTTTACCAAATAGATTAAAATAGAAAAATTTGTTGTTTTCTTCAAAAATTTATGACTTCACATGCAAAACATTTCGTAAACTTCACGTAATTTTCAGTTCGAAAACGAAACAATTTAGAGTACAGTTTACGAAATATATAATGTCAACTACCACTACACTGACAGTCTACGCCTTTCCAGTTTCAGTTCTCTTTGGACTGATGATTCGTTTCTGTTTCGCATACATAACACCAAAACGTTTGTTTTGCGTACATTTCGTTTTTGTTTCGCCTTGCTTGAAGGGTATGTACATACTACTACAGATTTACAAAATCTGCGATTCGATTTTCATGAAAAGCGCCCAACGCCCAATGGGGCGCGACACTGTTTTCCTGCGCTTTTTGGACTCTATTTAAAGATATAAAATAGAATGGAAAAAGGGTTTTATTCACATTAAATGATTCTTGAATATCTCATTCTAACTAAATAGAAGAGGGTGGGGCTAAGTATTTCGAGACCTGTATAATATACAAGTATACAGGCAATTTTTCGTCTACTGGGTGCAATGTTTAAAAGACAAGTACCGAGGCACTGGTCAGTTACTAGCTTTGTAGCCGAAAATCAAAATTTCGTAAAGAAATTTTGAGAGAATACTGCATGTTTCGATTAGCAGTGCAGGACGATGTCATCAGGACAGGAATGAAACTCTGGATTGCCTGCTGTCTACACTATAGTGAACTCAGATGTCCAAAAGCTGGGATGGATATATAAAGATTAAAAATCTTTAATATGAAAAATATGGAAAATGGGTTTTATTCACATTAAATGATTCTTGGACATGTCATTCTAACTAAGAAAAAAATAAGTTTGGAATTTAATTAAGGTATTAAAACCGTTTCAATATTTCTTTCAAACCTTTTTAAATCGGCAATATTTTTTTTTTTCATTTTAAGGGAGTATAGTTATCAACTTATTGCAGTGAAAGCAGTTTTAAAAAATTGAATATTTCTATTTTTTATAAATTTTTTAAAACGAAAATTCGGATTTTGTGATTTGGCGGCACTTTTTTTTTTGTAAAGAAAAGTATCGCGCGGGTATACTTTTCTAGTATGATTCAATCTACAATGGATTAAATCATTAAAAACTAATCAAATGGCAACCCCCTTATCAGAAATTAACCCCTATTAAAAACATTTCGGCGCCTTTTGGGCGATCTTTTTTCTTCATTTGGACGGTTAGTCCATGGCATAATCTGGCATCACTGGTGTAGGGCACGGTATAGAGAATATTTTCTCTGTAAGGTGGTGTAGGGTAGTGTAGCGAAGTTTTTCGTGATACACACAAATAAATGACCAACCGCCACCACACATTGCACTCAGCCAGTAGAGATGCAGCCGCAGCAGAGGCAGAGGCCTCTGTCTCGCCTGTGTACTCTGTGATCTATTCACAATTTCCTATTCCTCTGTTGCGCTTAGCTCAGTGCAAAATAAGCAGTCGTCACGTAATGGACATGTTAATTGAACTTATTCGCGAACACGAAGCGCTGTACAATCCAAGCCATCACGACTATATGAATGTCAAATATAAAGAGGACATTTGGGGTAGAATCGCTAAGGAATTAAACTATACAAGCGGCAAGTTATTTTTGAATTTTAAATTGTTTTTTTTTTATACGAATATCATATAACAAATTGAGCAAAAAATAATGTCGTCTGTAATATATTTAACATCGTAAAAGTAATCCCAAGACGAATTACAATATTTTAATAACTACGCTGTACGACTTGCTGCTGCCATAGGGAGCACCACGATTCAGTTTTTAGGAATTAAGAGATATTTGGGGGGAGGAAGAATTCCGTGCTATCAAATTTCGAACGGGAACACGGTCAGCATACCAATACTACTGCAAGCAAATAGTTCCGACCATTTTGAAATTGTGAAATTTCTCATTGGACTGCTGTGCAGCTTCTTACATGCGATTTGAGGTGATAATACAATAATTTAATTATCATTATGTGTTGTGGATTTGTGATACACTTATTATTTATATCAGTAACTGTAACTTGTTTGAGCACTCACACAATTAACTTCGGTATTCATACTAGGAACTACTGCGGAGCAAAGTTTTGTGATAGCACGTAGGCACCAGGGCAGCAAAATGCTCCAGTTTCGTGCTGAAGCATGTGGTTCGGAAAATGGTACGTACCGATCCCGCCGACGAATTAAAGCAATCCTTATATTGTCCTCTTACTAAAAAAAAATTATGAAGAGTGCATATCGCTTTTACAATGTCTGCAGTATCTACTTTACATTCAAAAGGCGGCAAAGATTTCAAATGTCTCAATAATTTTAATAACACAGTTAATGTGAATTACTAAATTTACCTATAGTTGAATATCTTTTTTTCGTTGTTTTCTGCACTCTGGATTTTTGGATAGGGCCACATCAAATTATTCATTAACTCTTTCAGGGGCACGATATGATAAAATTAAAAAAATTTACGAAATTTAGTCAAACTGAGTTTATTCCATTTATTGAAAAAAAAAAAATTAAGTTAATATTGTTTAATTGCAGAGTCCTGCGTAAGGACATGGTATGAATTTTATACCACCGCACATAATACGATCACTTTATGTGAAAATCTGTAAAACACGTTTTTGTTTTACTAAGGCACAAAGGAACGTTGCACGTAGAGCACATCCACTGTGTTCGCCTTTATTGTCCCTTTTTACTGCATTTGGCACAGCGCTCGAATGGATGGGTCATCATAAGGTTTGTGGTTTTTTATCTGAACTTTTTCTCGTTTAGATTTTCGTTTTTGAGGCAATGGTATAGTTGTCAAATAGTTAATAATATCCAATTTAAACTCCTTTAGCGGTTGCTTGTAGTCGACAAATTTTGCTAAGATATAAGCATTCACGACGCACACATCCAAAAAATGAAAGTAAATCCTGTGACACCATTTGTGACTCTTTCGGTCAAACTTATCAACATTATTCATATTTGAAGTATATTCAGCAATAACTTCCGGGCAAGGAACTAACTCTGAAGTACCATCGGGCTTTCTTCGTATAACTTTAGTTACTTTTTCAGGATCATGGAAATTTGAAAGCATAGTAACCGATCTTTTGTCTTTCCACTTTAGATAAAGTAATCCAGAGTCACTTGTTTTCCAGTCGAATTCACCGCGGGAGAGTTTCCTGTCCTCTTTCAAGTCTGATGGAAAAAATTTCCGATTGGCTTGTACAGTGCCACATGCGTATATCCCATTCCGCTTCAACTCAACCATCAAATTACATGTTGTAAAAAAATTATCAAAATGCAATTTGTGATTTTTACCAATAAAAGGAGAGCTCATGTGCAAAACGACGCTTTCGCCTAAGTTTTTCTGAATATCATTGCCTTTTTTGCCTGTGTAAATTTCAAACACTCTTATCGAAAATCATCCATACTTAATATCCTCTTTTATGGGCCTTTTGAGCAAGTACTCCTGGATCAAAACATTTTTGATATCTTTCCAAAAGATATCCCCCAGTAAGGGTTGTACTTTGTATAGTCTGCCGAAATTTGGAGAATCCCTGCTAGGCATCAATGAAAAATCGTTCAAATGAATATTTCCTAAAATTCAACTAAACCTTTTGACTGACATCAGTTTGGATATATATGGGTCGTTCAATTCAGGTCTACTTGATCAGTAATCGCGGTAGCTCGCTTGCGGTTTTATTCCCATATGAAAATTTATTCCAATAAAAACTTAGATTTCTGCGCTATTGGTAGGCAGATAAAACTTTTCCGATTGCTGTGCAAATAAATTAGTTTGGAATACTATATGTTCAACGATTTCATCAGTGAGTAATGCACTGAAAAGATCCGTTGGATCGTTTGAAGGAAGATTTCCAATGATCTCCGTTGGACCATAGTGTGTTCCCTTGAATTGTTCTGGTTCAGCTATACGGAAATTTCTGCTCCATTTCGGTGGATTAAAAGCTTTTGCATTCCAAACTTTTTTTTAAATCGCTCAGGACTAAATATGCTATATTTTGGTAAAAGTGGCTTACATAAGGCTAAGATACTTCAAAAGTAGATGGTTCTTCGTTTTCGGATTCCTCATAAAATGGTAGTACCTTATCTTCTTCCAGAGTGTTGTCCTCATCTTCTTCCAGAGTATTTTCCTCATCTTCAGACTCTGAGTCGGAAGGAATACTTGCCAATTCTACCGATTCATCTTCATCATAGCATGAAATTGCCGCGATATGCTCGGAGCGCAAAATTTTTCGATTTATGACTATATACAATTATAGTTTAATGACACAACATCCTTCTTTATACCTTTTAAAAAAATTTTACCCGTTTTCGCAAAATTATTTTTTGCGCGATCGTATATAAAACTAACCACTTAGTCTAACCTCTCAAATCTCTTTAAAAAATAATTCACAGTAAACGCCAATATGATTTCAAATAATCGCCTGTTAGTTTAAAACTAAACTAGGAACAAAACACCTTAATTCGCCTAAACACGATACGATAAGAATATAAATACCGTTATCACTTTGACAGTAGGAAAAATATCTTATGTTTTTCATGGAATTTACGTACAGTTACGTACGCCTACCAAGATATTATAATTTTTTTACAAAGAATATGTTCCGAGAACGAATTCTCGTATGGTATTGAATTTGTACCGTTGCCAAGTTACACTGCAAAAATTTTGAAAAATGTGGTATATATTTTATACCATTGCGCCTGAAAGAGTTAACTGGAAAGCCTCATCTCCGTCAAATTCATACATATATAAAGGCGTATTTGATTCCTGCCTTGGCAACGATTTAGCTGGAGGTCATTTCAAAGTGATGCTATGCAGGTTTTTACCTAAACCACTATTAGCGAAAATATTTCCATCACTAGACCGAACCATTGATCCAGTCAATTGTGACACCGTGGCCATTAAAACAATAAAAGTGTTTTTTCTTATTGAAAAACAAATATTACTAGAGTTGGTAATTTAACGGTTATATGTTTCCCATGGATTGTGCCAAGGCAAATTGAAATTGCCAATTTTTTCGGATCCATTGCAACACTAGCCCATCTATCTATTATAAATATAATAAAGGGGTTGCAAATTGTTCCACAGGGCATAACTTCACTTACAATTTTAGAAACTGTTCTTTCACCCAACCGGTATGAAAAAGCTATTAGTTGCCAGGAACCTGAAAAATATTCTTCTCTTATAGGAATGCAATTAAATAAATAATATGCAATAAAATTTTAGGTAAAACAGTAAAAGAAATTTGGAGAAAGCTTCGTGATTGTCATCGTGATGCCTTACGTCGTCAATCTAAAAAGAAAAGTGCACAAACTATTAAACCATGGACGTACCAAAAACAGATGAAATTTCTGATTCCATATATGAATAACAGACATACCACTGGGAATGTGAAAATTATTGATTCGGTACGGGAAACTGATCAGAATGAAGAAGATGCATCCATATTTCAAAATAGTAATAACGAAAGGAATGAAGTGGAAAACTTTATTGAATCAACTGAAAAAACTACACAAGAACCTGTACCCTGTTCTTCAAAAACCGATAGACAAAAATCAGTCAATAAGAAGAGAAAAATTGATAATTTGTTACAAAAAACTTTAGAGCATCATGCTATTAGAAGTTTTCAACTGGACGAAAAACGTAAACGTATACTATTGGACAAAAATAAAGATGACCAGCGAGCAAATGACAATTTGTATCAGTTCTTTCTTTCTATGTATAACGATGCAAAGAATTTACCAAAAGTATCTCAATTCCGAATCAAAAGAAAACTGTTTGATGCCGTTCAACTAGAAGAAGAAGCAGTTCTATTAATAGACGCTCACTCACAACCTTTAGATAGTCAGTCAAAATCTGTACCAATTAGTGAACAAAATAATTCTGCTATTACAAATTTTTCAATATATGTAACACCAGAAACTAATCAACTATCTGAAAGGTAAAATTCTCGTTTGCAATGGAATTATTTAACACATTCTTATACCTCAAACAAACGGCTAATTTTTCCTCACTATCAATCAAATGGCTGCTGGCATACTGCACACATACCTCTTAATATCTTTTTCAAATAAACTGTGAATTTCATTAAATTGTTTTTGTTCAAACGAAAGTACATTTTTAGTTTTTTATTTGATAATTCTTGTATTAAAATTAATTCACCCTGACTATATTTTTTCTTTAAGTAACCACTTATCGACAAAGATTTCTTCCTTTTTTTATTTTTTTAATTTTATTATAAGCTAATATTATATTTTCAACCTCCTTGTCAGTCTCAGAATCTATGTCAAAATCATAGATCGACATTGTACCACTTTAACGAATTGTTCGATTGAGACAAAATTTCCACCTGCTTACCAAAAGAGGCGAAGTACAGAAATATTTTTCCTGTGATCAATATGCGCTTCGTAACAGAGGCGCAGAAGAGGAATAGTTTTACTCTTCCACTACCCATTTGTCTATGCTGCGCTGTGCTGTGTTCAATGTGCGGCTAGCCTAAAACAGAAGAACATTAAGTTAGTAAATAGTTAAGTCAACATAAACACTTCTTGCCAGAACCATACTATTGTAAAATAAAAAGTAACGCTTTTGTTAGAAATTGTTCATAATAATAATAACAATGTTTATTTGGCAATTTATGAATGCATTCTTAATAATAATACTAATAAGCTACAGCAATGGCATTGAAGCCGTCTGCCGGAATTGGCAACTAATCTAAAAAGAAAAGGAAAAATTATATTTCAGAGAAAAAACTATAGTTTAATCCAATTTAATTATTTAATTCTTTCCGCAAGATATCTCCGAGAACTTGTAGCGTAACAAAAGATCCCATTGAAATTATTTTTCCAATCCAATACCTCTATAATTTCCTCTTCTGTTAGTCTTCTCTTTCCAAATGCTTTAACACAAAATTCAATTAGGATGGGGCATGTAAAAAATTCTCTTCCTCGTCCAGACTCTACAATGAACAGATTTCCCTGTACTTACTCCTAAAGGGATTATATAATGTTTTTGAGAGGGAATAATCATCTCGCAATAGCTTTTTTCATTCAGCTACTCCTAGTTTACTGTACAGATCTTGTCTTATAGAGCCCATTGCCTTATCAATAGCCCTTTGTTATAGTTTGTATTCTTACTTTTCTATAAGATCAACGTTATAAGAGCTGGCTAGTTCCTGCCAATACTGGTACCAAAATACATGATCGCGAAAAGCACTTCAGGCTAGTTGATAATGAAGCCTATCTGGAGCGAGTCAGAATAAGACCCTCAACATGTAATCAAAGTGGCACTTATATATATATTTATACATATACAGGGTGTCCCGTAAGTCGACGTCAAGCCGGAAGCGGGTGATAAATCAAATCATAACAGTTATCAGAAAAATATAAAAAAATCTAAGTCATGTCTTTTTCAAATTATAGACATTTCTTTTTTTTCGAGAAAATGTACACCCTGCAATGGTTTTTTAGCTCCTGTTGCTACAAATCTTTACTTTTTTTTCAATTTTATTTTTCTTATATAATCCCGAATAGTGCTTATGTAACCTGTTCCTTTAAATTCTAAGCCAACTGCTCCAGCTTGGAAGAAAATGTCACATTTTGCCAAACCAAGAATAGAAAATTAATATTTCACCCAACTTTAACTGACTGTAATGAAAAAAAAATGTACTACGCCAGTTTGGCAAGTAACTTTAAAAGTTGACGCATTTAATAAAGATTCTAAAATGGTATAACACTTGCTACAATATTTCTTAGATTACGAAAAAAAACAATTTTTTTCTTCAAGAAACCCAGTTTCGAAAAATTTCTTTTCGCTCACTAAAAATGATTCTAGTGTACCCAAATAGTGCCGTAAGACCGTAACTTTAACATTCTAGTTTGAATGAGAGGGAGAGTCATTGCATGAAATGTGAGTGAGTAAGATAGTGACGCTAGCTCGTCAAATCATTGAGTTTTTACAAATGTGCATGGTCTACTCTCCACAGTGGGCCGACTTCCAAACCAAGTACATGATAAAGGAAGAGTTCCTTACCTTACGAGGACGTAGTACTTCAAGCAGTTGAAGATAACCAAAGTACTTCGGTACGTGCAATCCAGAAATTCATAAATATCTCCAATGATAGGATAAAATGCAACTACATGATTCAGAAGAATTCACTAAAGCCATCACTCATCAAGATGCCGACCAATTTGCCATCGAATAAACAGTCCTGCTTCTGTAAGCATCTCAGAAGACAACCCCGCAGCAATTCGACCATTACATCCAATTCCGGTAACAAGAGCAACAAGACTAAACGATGAGTGCTCCCAATTCTGCTGAAGGCGTGAGACAGTTGAAATTGATAAAAACTTTTTGATTACAAAAGCCCAATATTTTAGTAAAATAAATGAGTTGTAGTTTCATTGAATAAGGCGTTTTTATTAAATCTCTAGTATTTCTCCGAATTGGTATCACTTATCCTATAACCGTTGCATAAGAATTGAAAACTTGATACTTGAGAGGACGAAGCAAAATATAATAAACAAAAATATAAATTCTCATACGTGAACACTTAGTGAGGAAGTATACTGTGTGTCATAACCGGGTACGATATGATCGGCTGAGTAGCATTAGACATAGCTAGCGCTTGTGATGTATTGATCGTAAGACCCATCGATGGACCTATAATTATATTAATGTAAATTTCATATAAAAACACATGCGCTGTTCCAATACAACATACCTTGAGCAATAGCTGGAGCAAGTGTTATTTGAGATGTTCCAAGAATCTGTTGTGCATGAGTTGATGCAAGTGGCTGAGAATGAGTTGTATTGGATAACGAGGTAATATTCTGTTGAGCGATTGCCAATTGCTGACCTTGAGAAGTATTAGCCGCTATTGCTAGTGGTTGAGCACTATTTGCTATAATTTGCGTTTGTGGGGTCGCTATACTAACAATCGGAGTAGCCTGAACTTGAACTGGAGCAATAGATACCCCACCCAAAACTTGTGGAGTCTGAGGTTGGCTGGTAGTTTGTGTAACCGTTACAGGATTAACAACAGTTGAACCTTGCTGAACATTGGTTAAACGTAGTTGAGTATTTTGTGCCATTAAATACTCATTAGAAGCACGTAGCTCAGCAATTTTAATTTCATTAGCTTCAACGCGACGTCGCAGCATTATCTAAAAGCCCAAAAATATTATTTTAATTTAAAATGTGGCCGAGATTTAATCACAAATACGCACATGTTCCTCTTCAAATCGTCGAATCACAGCCATTATATCAATGCGATCAATTTCATCACGAAAACGCTTAAAACTTGGCCCGTCAACAGCATCCCTAGAACCTCTTTTTATCGCTGAAAATTCTCCACAAGATGTTCTGTAATCGCCCATAACTTGTGAAATATTACCATTCGCTCTATAGCCCAGGTGATCGTTCCACATTTGTGGTGGGATGGGTGGTGGTTCGCGATCTAGTCTAGAGGTGAGATAACAGTCCCTGTGTCGACAAGATCCGTACATTAGGTAATCTTTACAATTAGGAAGATCTTTTTCTGATATATGATCCTGAGGGAATTCTCCATATTTACGATAATATTCTTCCTCTTGTAGTGTGTAGTGAAGAAATCTATAGTTAAATCTCATAAGAATTGTAATTTATTTACACAAAAACAATAAATACAGGGAGCACTACTTTAAACACAAGCTTGAATATTAGTTTGCGTATATTCCTGAAGAGTGCCCCACTGTAGCTGTGGATACGATACTCACCTACAGTTTACCCGTGGGCAAGATGAATTCTGGAAATCATGACAGAATACTACTAAGTCCGGCGATAACACATGTGGATACTGAAAAGCAACATTGAAGTAATATTTTCTTCAGTATTAATTATATAAAAAATGTTCAACCCGACAATGTGTCCGTCTGCAAAGGCCTCTTACAAAATCCCGACAAATACGATTCTTGCTGCAACTTCCACTGCCGGTGCCATTGCTTTGCCCAGATATTCCATTTCCCAAACTGCAGTTCTTATTATTCTGAATAGTATCACTCACATTGTGTTGCATTGCCCCACTTGCGGCTGTTGAAGTCTTATTTAGCCCCGATGTAGAATCGATAAGCAATTGTTGCTGCTGATTTGTCATTCTATTTTTATTATCTTTGATAAATTAATATTACGATAAAAATGCTATCACTATTATAACTAGCATTTTTAAATTACTATTTTATTTATATTTCCTCCCTGTGCATTAATTGTAGGCTTAAACCATATAAATTCTTCACGTTCCCTTCCTAAATTCAAAGTTCATCCCGAAATCGATATACAATTGCATATTAATAGAAATATATTTATTTATTAGGTAGTGCGCTCTATGAGAAAACAATTCATTAAAATAAATAGACATGACATTCATGCCTGTCATGTACCCACACACATATGCTAGCTCGGTAAATCAAAACAGCTGGTTTCTGCCATCCAGAAAACTTAAGGCCTAACCACAATGTGCATATGGACAGGACACGAGCAATTGTTTTTCATAATAACAACCCACAATAGGAATAAGAAGCCGTTCGTCAAGTTTTAATTCCTTTCTTCAACTTCTGTCTGTACGTCCATGATCGTAATTTGCATAAGCAAATTTGACAGTTTGTGTCAAATTTTAGTGATATTTTCAAGGCTTGCGTTAGCAAGCTTATGTGAACGAACATTATTGTTTGGCACGTCTAAGCCAAGGGAAGGAAATTCCTTGCTTCCCTAAAAAGACATCAACCGTAGCCCCCGGAATATAATACAAGCCATGAAGTCGCTCAAGCCACCGACAGATTAAAAGGCCCTAACGTGCCGGATACAGCATGCAGTAAGAGCTTACTCTCTGCGTTTTGTATACTCGTCATGGAGGAAAACTAAAATTTCATCTTAAACAGGTCCTAAAGCCCAAAATTGTCGCTCCCACAGCAAAATGTAGTTAAAACAAATTACAGCCAAATATGTTTTCTTTCTAATAGTTTGAAGAAAAAAATAGCATGTAGAACAAATTTATGGAAATTATTGCGTTTGAAAAAAATACAAGCAACTTTTATATGAAAAACTCCAGCGGTAAGACAAAGCAAGAAGACTGTGGATGTCACCTGCTCTCTTTTTTCGACTTTGTTCATGGCTTGCTATTACGGGGCGACTTCATGGCTTGTATTAAACCTGAATTACAATTACGACTAATCTGCCGACTGCGACTTGATTTTAAGTCAAAGTCGACGCTGAGGTGAAATTTGTAATTAAATTAAAGCTTCGAAGCTTGAACAACCAGAAGTCGCAACACCAACTTTTCTCCTTTGAGCAAAGTTTTGTTTCAGTCAGTGGTAGTCGAAGTCGAAGTTGCAATTGTATCTTGCCACATGCATTCACCATTTGGGCAAAATTATCGTCGATAGATCAGTCGTAATTGTAATTCAGGCCTTATATTCCGGGGGTTACGAGTACGCAGATCAACATTAGGCCTGAATTACAATTACGACTGATCAGTCGTCTACGACTTTGCCCAAATGGGAAATGCATGTTGTAAGATATAATTGCAACTTCGACTTCGACTGCGAATGAAACAAAACTTTGCACAAACTGCAAAGGTGGTGTTGGCTGCGGCCAACTTCAGTTCAATCACAGATGTCGGACTTCTGGTTTGTTCAAGCAGTTGAGGCTTTAATTTAACTACAAATTTTACCTCAGCGTTGACTTCAACTTGAAATCAAGTCGCAGTCAACACATCGGTCGTAATTGTAATTCACGCTTTATTGTGCTGGCACTTCTCAGCACAAGCGGAGGAAAATCCTTCCTTCTGTAAAAACTTCTCGTGTGGGAAAGCACTTACGGTTGAGGAAAATGGACTTATTTCCCGCTGAGATATTTTTACAGCGGATGATATTAATTTTGTTCCTAATGTGAATATGTTTCTTTAGAAATGGATATGTTGCATATAAGAGAAAGAGATAAACATATTACATCGTTCCCGTCCATTTTATAAAATTTTCTTTAAGAAAAGGACAAATGGCAAATCTTCAACGAGAAAAGACAAGAAAATGGTAGTATCATTTATCAATAATCTGTAACTAGAGAATTTCGAACGAGAATAAGTAGGACGGCAACAGGCGATAGATGTATTGCTGTTATATTGCTTTATTCTTTATTGGCTTCGAGTTGCCGGAGAGTAGGGTGTCGTTTTTAAAAAACAGAGTTCCGTGTAATATAAATCCGTAAAAATCATCATCCATCGGCGGTGTGAAATTATTAAATTTAATAGGAAATAAAAATGGATGGTTCGGGCGGTAATCGATATGAATTACTTTTTATGGACGATGACGGGGGCGATCCTTTGAATACTTTAGTGAAGAAAAGTAAAACTAAGCAGGCCCCGAAACAGAAAAATGCGGCCCTAAATAACAAACAGCAGGCTGTGAATCCACAAAATAATCCAACCAATAATAAAAAGTCAACTATTGCATTGGGTCCTGGCGCTGAAAAAGAGAATAAATCATCGGCTATGAATAAAAATGTTGAGAAAAAGGCTGGCGGACAGGGACCGGTTAATAGTAGTAGTACTGGAGGAGGTGGGCAACAAAAACCAAAAGGGCCTGCCAGTACCACTACTGGCGGACAATTCAAGGATCAGACAAATTATCGAAATGTTCAAGACCAACCAAGGCAACCACGTGAAGGTATGATATAATGGAAGAAATAATTCTTCATCAATCAATCTCAAGTTGGATTCTTTGACTAAAAAATAAAAAAAAACGAATCAGTGCTAAATCAAGTAACAAATTTGTAATGGCAGTGGTACTTATTCTCATTGTTAGTGTGCTTCGTGAAGAATCAATCGACTTCTTTAATATAAAAACTGAAAAAAGCAAAACTGCATGTATGCCCCTTGATTATAAAACATTTTTATTAAATTACCTTTTAATATTGAGTGCGCAACAAAAGTCGTCGTATGCTGTCATGCTGGGGGGGTCTCCGGGTAAATAAGAAAAGCAGAACGCCATGGTTATATTATTTTTTTTTTAACAAAAGGCGCGAGAGTACTTCCCTCGTTAATTGAGCATGGTGAAATCATTTTATTATTTTTTTTAATTAAAAATTACAGCTCGTGATTTTTGGTATGTTTCCGAGTAAATCTACGGATATAAAATGCAAACGAATTCGCAAATTTTCAAAAGCATCTCATTCGCCATTTGTAATAAAATTTTTCCTCACGTGCTTTATACTTTTATCGACAGAATAACTGCTGTTGTTTTGTTGTGTTGTAAAACTAACAAATCAAGTTTAAAAAAGGTTGTGATAGCAGGTTATTTTTGAATGACTGGTTGTGTTTGTAGAACTAACTAATCAAAATTACTATAGGAATTGAGTTCCAATTTTGGTCTAAGTCTAGCTATTTTATTTGATTTTCGTCATTAAATTTCCCAACTATATAGTGACATTAACATGGAATCTATTGATTAATATTGTCAGACAAGAATGTCAAATCACAGTTTTACAATAATAGGTATTTATATAATATCGAAACAGCAATGCGGGAAATTTGTAGCTTGTGCATGTGTGTAAAATTAATTAATTAGAGAGGCAAAGACAACAATTCAGGGCAGTTTACTTTCAGTTTACGTTCGTTAAACTATATATTATATTACAAGAGCAGCAGTAAGCTTCAGTTCTGCGCAGAACAGCTAGCTGATTTTAGATTAACTTTTAAATTAAAACATCGGAAGAAATAGTACGGTAGAGTGGCAAGCTCACTAAAGAAATTCTCTGAGGGCTGTCAAGTTTCAGGTTTTGTGTTTTTCATACTGCAAAAGTGTACCTACCTACGAATAAAATATTAAAGGATTTCTCTAATCTTATAATCTATTTAAAGTGCTCATTTTATTTGCTCTAGATTCGCTATATAGGGAAAACTGCCACAATTCAACAAGTTTGGTGTTTGATGGTTAATCCTTCGGTAGTCTCATTCTGTCAAAACTCAAAAGCAGGCGCGCAACGTCATTTTATACCGCAAATAGAAGATGGACAATAACAACTCAATAAAAACGAACATTTATTCGATAAATTAGGACGAAATATAAATAAAAAGTAATAATTAAGTCCACAAAATGAATTAAACAAATGCTCGAATGATATATATATATATATATGAATGATATGTATAATTTGTCTCTGCTTTGGGCGATGTAAGCTCTTTGACACACGATGATATATGTACACTCGGTACACCGTGGACAACGAGCACGAAGTCAACAATCCTTCAATATTGACAGTTTACTTTGGAACTGTGTTCTTTTTTGTCCACAGAACAGAGCAAAAGATCAAAGAAAGAACGCCTCATACATTTTCATAAAAAGATTTAAATAAAGCGAACAGTAAAATAGTTCGTTTCAATCGACAGAACAATTTGTTCTCTGCAGTATGTGGGAGCTCTAGAACAAGATACGCAAAAGAACACAGCTTATATTTCAACAGTAAAAAGGAAATTAGCATGTATAGTTTGAAATATTTTAAGTGTGTAAGTATTGTTGCCAAATCAAGGCCTTGTCAACTATGAAATCGCGTTGAATTTGCAGGATCAATACCTAATAACTTGTAATTGATACTAGTAAAGTCAGCGTTGAGTCATATTATGTGACTAGTATATGATGGGTAGCATTTTTTAAAATCAGTCCGCCTAATAATTTAGCCACGTATGAAATATAACATATACATAAGTAGAGCTGCTACGGATGAGTTTCCAAAATAAAATCTTAATTAGACTTACCCATTTCTACGAAAACTTTAGTGAAAATTTGTGATCCATCTCTTATAAGAATAATGACTAGGGATAGTGTTTTAAAAAAAAGATGTGAACACTTAATTACATAAAGTGAAGTATAAAGGGATTTATGGTCTTCCTCTTTGTAAGAGTGGTAGAACGTGTTTGTGTCCAATTCTAGGCGAATTTGCATTTTAAACACATCTATTTATACATTTTTGACATTGCGGTGTCACAACATTGTGTTCTTTACTGCTTGTCATTCTTAATTACTTCAACGTTGAAAAACTGCCACTCAAAAATAGTCATAAAATAAGTCAACGATACAAAATATCGAAGACTCAACGAAACTTTGTCCTACTGAGTAAAAACGTTTTTTTAGCACTATTTTAGACCATTTTCGTGTATAGGCAATTTAGCGCAGAGGCCCTACTCTTGAATAACGAAGGTATATTCCGTTTCCGTTGAGCTTTCAAAACCATTCGAAATGAATGTGCATGTAGTATTTTTGAAATCCGTATTCGTTATTTTCGTACGCCAACCATTCGTTAGATAACGAAAAACGATTCGTTATATAATAAAAAAACTGTTCGTTATATAACGACTGGGGTTCAACCATTTGTTATTTACCGAATTCGTAAAAACTAAGAATAGGCTCCGCGCCTGAGGGTTAGACTCGGATAATACAATACGAGTCTTTCATTATATATGTATGCGTGTACTCAGTTTGAATTGCATATAGATAATATGGAAATGACTAATTTCCTTTGCTGTCAAGAACATATATCAACCATGTGTCAACTACGTGTACCGTGGGTTGAGACACTCGATACGAACATTGGTTATACCATCTTGTCTAGTCTCGGGCACAGTACAGAGAATACATCTCTGTACGAACCACGTTCCTCAATTTTTGGACTAAATGTGAAATAATAGAAAAGCACTGTACATAGAATACAATACTTTCTGGCTTTTCTGTAAAAATATATATACATTAGTCACATCAAATGTGTCAAAAGTTAATGAGAATAGCTTGTATTCTCTGTATTGTGGTCTCGAGTGTGTATCATCGTGTGTCAGGGAACTAAGCCAGGAAGTCGTACTACCGTCGATATCTGAGTATTTTTTGCCTGTGCTACAAGTGATGTTAAGCCTTAAATTACACAATTAGCGCAGACTTTTAACCAATTTTTTGGTGACATGGATAAAACCACTCTACAGTAGTTTTGAATACACTGACATATAATAAGAATGGACTGAGCCATCCTATCTAATTCCTATAGTTAAAAATGGCACAAATTTTTGCTAAAATCTATTTCTCTTTCAATCTCAAAATGTACACTGAACTGTAACCAATTTTGGAAACAGTACGGCTGTATTAATTGGAATGCATTGGAATTGACATAAAAATTCAGACAAATATATTGTTTTTATACGTCTATCTCTTACAAGCTCAAGCTCAGGCCTTTATAAAATGTTTTCAATGGCGGAAAGAATTGATATATTTCTTAGAATTCAAATCGACCATATTTCTTCAGAGTTCGTGTGGTTTATTGGCAGCTATAGATGATCCGAGCAAATTCTGTCTACCGTCTTGTTGGTTAAGCAGAGTTTGAGGGGGTGGGAGGGGTAAATACATTAATTTTTTAAATATCTTGCATTCTATACAATACAACAAACTTTTTGCTCTTATACCCTAGACACACAGCACGATCTAATGAATCATAAGTACTAACTATTCATTAAAATGCCGTGTGTCACACAGTATACGTCATTATGGCTCGAAAATCAGATGATAATAAGTACACAAGTGTTTTCCTCCTTCATTATAGCTATAATGAGAAAAAATGTGCTAGATTTGGCATATAATGTAAATTTGGAGCTCCGCTGCGCATCCGCCGATTTGAAAAATAAGAGGAAGAAATGCAAAGAAATGAAATCACAAATTATATTATCAATATTCAATGTTTTTCTCATTTGTAAATTGTTAAATTGAAAAATAAAATAAATAAAAACAAAGTTTATGGCGTTAATTCGATCCATATTGCTTCTTTAATGTGATAAGCTTATCAAAACCAGTTTGACAGTACAACTTAATTAAAGAAATGGCTGTGTGTCTGCAGTGTATAATGAATCATTATAGACTAATGAGTCGTTAGTTATTTCTTCATTAAGAGCGCTGTGTCTAGGGCATTACTCTTAGTTAGAAATTTGAATCCCGTCCCGATATTTATTTTCATATTTCACGACTAGTCAGGCAGCACACACGCACTGTCGTTCTTTGCATTCCACGAACTTAATTTATTGAAGTAAGTTGAAATTTCTCTGTGCACTCGCACCTTATTTTCGATTTGCCTAAACTTTCTACTAATCTTCCTACTGATATGCCGTACATTTTCCCTAGTCGCAATTTTAATGCGGTTTCAATGAAATTGTTGACTCAACTTTATCATGTATAAAACATTTCTGATGTGCTAAACAAAATCTTTCGAGTCCATTTTTTGTTAAAATTTGCAATTTTCTTAAATACGGAAACCAAATAATTCAAAATCTAATTTGATTGTGCCGATTAGTTAGGCGTTATTTCCCTAGATTGCGATTTGTACCTGGCCATGCCAATAAATTTCGTTAAAGTTTGTAATTTGGTATACTTATCCAACTCTTAAAAAAAGTAAATCTTTCATTAATGTTTACCTCCCCTCTCTCAAAACCAGCTTATCCCGTAAGATGGTAGACAGAATTTGCTCGGACAGTCTCTAGCCAAAAAAATATGGTCGATTTAAGTTCTAAGAAAGAAATGAATTTTCGTCAATGTAGAAAAACATTTTTGGTTCGTGCCCACGATATATTTAGCCGAGATCTTTACTCTTTCGCTGCCGATATGTTAAAATAATAGCCAAAACTAGTGTAATTTACATAAGTGGTTCCTTTTTTGTCCATTCAAGATTTCAGTTGACTTGAGATCGTTTACTATATGTAGGTTTGTGTCTTGAAAGTACGAAAATTAATATAAAATTAGCCTAGACTGAAACCACAAGTCACATTAGAGACATCTAGCGGAAAAGACAGAAATCCAACAAGTGACAATTTAGTACGAAAAATGAAAATATGTAGTTCAAATAAATTGAAATTTTTTAACGAGAATTAACTCTCCTAAATATTTTTTCCAAATAATTGTTAAATATACTATTTCACTACTTTCAACGAAATATTGCAATTTCTCGACGGTGAAATATCGGAAGAAAAAGCAAGTGCTATTAGAGTCAAGTAATTAAAATATTTCTTTAGATTGTGAATATTTTAGAGATAAAGCCTAGATCTAGCAAATAACGTCGAGTTTTATCATTTTTAATGGAGCTTTCTTGAATTACTTGACTCTAATAGCACTTGCTTTTTCTCCCGATATTTCACCGACGACAAATTGCAATATTTCGTTGAAAGTTGTTGAAATACAAAGCAAAATAGTATATTTAACAATTATGTGGAAAAAACATTTAGGAGAGTTAATTCTCGTTAAAAATTTTCAACTGCAAATTTTCATTTTTCGTACTAAATTGTCACTTGTTGGGTTTCTGTCTTTTACGCTAGATGTCTCTAATGTGACTTGTAGTCTCGGTCTAGGCTAATTTTATATGAATTTTCTCATTTTCAGGACACAAACCTACATATAGTAAACTTTTTTGCCTGCAGGCTCGCTGGTATCTAAATTGAAACTTTTGCTGAGTACTGACTCCTCTTAACATTTAAATTGAAAACAGTCGGAAATCTCTTCTGCTTCCTAACTTCTCCTTAAGGGGGTATTCTACTCTAGAGGCCCGAATTTTAGGTGATTTTTGAAGTGCCGTAAAAAAAAGGCAATCAATATTTTTCTATCCATTTTTTTATGAGTTATTTATTAACATTGCAAGAATACAGAAAAAAATTAAAAAATTAAAAAAGTTAAAAATTCAAAAAATTAGCAGCTGATGAAGTGGGGGCCTCAAAAAATTGGCGCGTGATCATGCCCACGATTCCAACCCGCCTAGCAATCCGAAAAAAAATAAATAAAAAAGATTCTTAGTCTAGAGTAATTTCGCTATCTCCGGAACTAGTGAAAAGTTGAAGAAAAATGTTTTCACAAAATGGCCGCTGCCTAAAAAAAAGCAATTTTGTACCACTTTTTTGACTTTTCCGAATTTTTTAAAATTGAAATTGAAATTTTGGGATGCGGCTAGTTCCGGACGTAGACAAGTCTATAAAGAAGACTCTCAAAAATTTCAAGTAAATCGGTCCAGTAGAACTTGAGAAATCGTGGGCATCGTCTTGAAAAAGGCAGTTTCGAGAAAAACGCGTTTAAGGTGTAACACCACTGTAAATTTTTTGAAAAATCGTTTTTTTTTTATTGGCTTAAAAAATAGTTTAAACCCTCTAGAATAAGAAAAAAAAAGGTCCCGTGCGAGAAAATTTTTTTTCCTTTGGAAATGGAGGTCGCCACCAAGCGCGTCAAACTTGCTCCGAAACATGTCCCGGGAAGATGGCTGTGGAGCCGCCATTTTGTTTTTTTTTCGCTGTCAAAAATTTATCAATAAAGTTCAATGTATGCCCGATAATACCCTTAAAAGGTTTTTTTCAAACACCTTTAATTTTGGGAGAAAAAAAATTCGTGAAAAAACCTTTTTTTTTTTGCCGTTACAGTGGCGTTACCTCTTAAAGTCCATACGTCCACGTGGTTTGGAAGTTAGAATTCAACTGTTAGCAGCTGGATGCAAGTAAACACTAAATATAAAGATACAAATTTGAAAAATCCTCTTGTAGGCATATTCTTGAATAGTTAAACTTTGAAAATATGAAAACAAAAAAAATCGATTTTTTCGAATTTCTAGACTAGAAATACCCCCTTAAGTAAACTTTGTTTGAGGAATCTGCCATATTCAATTTAGAACGATATTACTTGGAGATTACACGAGGAAGTGCAAGTTGCATACAGGCTGCACTGCCATATTACTTGCACGTGTAATCCAATCAGCTTGCACTGAACTTGCATGATGGAAAATCATGGCAGAGGTGATAGTAATTTGACATTCTACAGTTTTCATGATGCCGGAAAAGAAAATCATACTAGAGAGCAGAGCTTTTTAAATCAATTAGTTTTTAACGGGAAAATGAGTGCTTTGGGGTTATTTGCATTAAATCATTTACGCATATTCGGGCGGAATTTCTCTTTTGGTTTTATTTTTTCAGTGTACCAATCAACGTAATTTTTAAGGACATATTCCATCCTTTTGTATCTCACGGTATATTTCAAAATGTCATTATATATGTATTAAATTTCTTGCTGTCACAAACGTTTAAGTTATATATGGCTGGTTTTTGTTGTATGTAGTGTACAAAATCGTATCGACCTTGAAACGGATGATGTATTGCATCTATTGTAACAAATTCTCCTATACTCTAATTATTAATGGAATTATTTACAAAAGTCTCTGATTGAAGCTAATTTATCAGTATTTTCGCGATCCTTTCTAGTTCTAATACATGAAAAACCAGAAGCACGTAGAAGAAAGAAGAATTTTTACTAAGAACAGCGGCCAATATAAGCATTCCGGTCCTATTCCTGGATTATAGTTCCAGAATGTTCACATATGACTTCCAGTACTCCAAACAAAGCCCGAATTTCAGTATAAGAAACCCATTTACAGTCCATTTTTTGCAATTTATTTATAAATATCTTGTCCCATACGGGACACTTTAACTCACAATTTTTAGAATTGGAGTTATTTATGTTGAGAATGTAAGCTGTTTGAATATCAATCAAATGCCTTCAAACGTACAAGCCTTATATATTTTTTAAGTTTTATCGTGAAAATGGGACTACAGATTTTGATGAAACAGGGTGAACTACTGTTTTCGGGTGTGAGAAAGCATGTGACTTTACGAAAACTCATTTGGGATGTTCAAAATCAGTTTGATTTGTAGGATCTAATCTATTAATAATAATAAAAAAACCTAACGGCTAAACAAGCAAATATCTATTTTCTAAGCAGTCGTGCTTATCTTCCGTCTTCTAAATATTTAACAAAATGAGTAAATAAATTCTCATAAATTGTTATTCTTTATTCCATTTCAATAAAAAACTATAGGCAAAACTGAGAGGAATGTTAATTTCAAACAACAAAATAGCGAAACTCGTGAACAACGGAATAATCGACGCAATCGGGATGATCGCCCTTTACCACAACAGAATGGAACTATAACGCCTGGTGAATTTCAACAGAACAATGAACGGCCCCAACGTCGCGGTACAACACGTCGGAATTTCGAAGGTGCCAGAGGTGGAAAAAGGGAATTTGATCGGCAATCAGGATCTGATAAAACTGGTGTAAAAGCAATTGATAAACGTGATGGCGGTGGTGCACATAATTGGGGATCACCGAAACAAGACATTGAAGACTTGAATAAACCCCCCCAAGATGAAGGTAGTAAATATTTGCTTTTAGCTACCCCAAAAATAATAAATGGATAATTTCTAATTAAAATTATTTTTATTTTTAGTATTAACAGATAAGGATGATTCCGCTGGCGATCAACAAACTGAACAACAACCACCAGTTAATATTGACGAAGAAACCAAAGAATTGACCCTCGACGAATGGAAGGCACAACGCGCTGTGCGGGCAAAGCCTCAGTTTAATATAAGGAAAGCTGGCGAAGGTGAAGATTTGTCGCAATGGAAAAAAATGGTTGCATTGAACAACAAGAAAAAGGTTTGGACATCTTTATGTTTCTAACTTTTTCATTTTTGCTGTTTTAGTAGGTGTATGTATGTATGTGTGTGTGGATCGATCTCTTCAAAGTATGAATTTTTTAGCATTCAGTATTAATTATGTAAATAGTATATATTCAAGAAATCATCTCACATTGAGCCGGTTTAGTATGCTTCCTCTTCAGCATGAAACTTGTAGATAGGATGATGATTGTGGGCAGGAGTGAAGTGCAACTTAAAATAGCAGGCAGCACAGGCACAGCACGTATATTTATTGGCTATTATGACTCATATGATCATTTCAGTTTCAAGCATTGCAAGATGTAGCAACTACTTTACTAATTTTTGGGTATACAGGGTGTCCCGTAAGTGGTGTCATACTTCAAAGAGCAAAAAATTGTGTGAGTGGGGATGGGGAATCCTAAAGGTTTCCGAAATAATGGAAATTAAAGATATTTGCGTATGTTTTTATAGATTACCCTGTTACTTCTGAACATTACCTATGATGAAGATTCCGTCTATAATTTTTTTTCCCTCTTCTCCGTTTTTAAGTTTTGGATCAACAAATTTTAAATTTCGGAATTTTTACTCGTTTTTTTTTTATTTAACTACTATTTTTATCAAAAAACACGTTATCAATAATAATTTTTTATACTGGACTTAAGAAGCCCAAAATCTTAGCTTTAATGGATATGCTTAAGAAAGAGCGCAAATAACGCAAAAAACATACCCAAATATCCCGTTATTTCGAAAATCGTTAGGATTCCCCAATCCAAATAAATTTTTTGATCGTCTATAACTTATCCATAACCTTCGGGTATCTCACCACTTACCGGACACCCTGTATTTTCTCCACCGAATGTATGCCAGCAGGAACAGGAAGTTGACTGATGTATTCCTGAAAGGCATTTTTGAGAGCCCGAAAACGAATCTCATCTAAGTGTCTGTTTAATGGTTGGTCACCACTTCACTTACGTACTTTCATTAATTTTTTCCGATTAAGGTATTACGAAGTCTTCTGCCCTGCTGTATTACCTTGCTGTCTTTTAATTGTATTTTCACAGATAAGAAATACCTAGATGTGCATTTCTTCAGAGAAGTGCTGACGCCAATCGGCTGCGTATAAGCCAGCCAAGCATATACCATACGCCAGCCATAGCTTTGCGTTCGTATATCCTTCTGCCTTGTTGTTTGCTTTTTGCACATCTCAGTTTTTGTTGCAATTTTGAATTTTTATACCCTAGATGAAATCTAAAAAAGTATACCAAATTTGGCATTCCGTTTGTAACGCATACAAATAATGCTGCAAAATGGATTCAAAACTCATATTAAAAGTTATTTTAATTTTTGCATGTCCGTCTATCTATTTTTTAACGAAAAAATAAAGCTCGCCAGTTATTATTATTTCAGATTTAAAACTATAAAAATCATTAATTTTGCGTGAAAAAATAAAGTTCATATGCGTTGATTAATGATGATTTTAAAAAGAAAAACTTAGATGCGAGTTTTGTTCTTGAGTGAAAGGAGTAAAACTCAGATTAAATGATTATTAGTGATTAAAAATTAAAACTCAAAAATAATTGCTACACGTATTGGGATTTTACCCAATTCTCGCAAACTACTTTTGTCGGTTCGAAAATACAAATGAAACTCGATTACTTTTGCGCACACAAATTAGATTTTATTTTTTACACTTGCTTGTACAATGGCGTCTTCGTGGCGAATGCCGAAATACAACTTTAGCACTCGATCGCTAGCCGCCTCCTCCTCACCGGGTGTCACATTAACAATAAACAAATTCATTTCAACTTTTTAGTACATATGGCGCTAGTCGTCTTTTCTCACGGGGTAATCTATTAAGTGCCACCCATGTAAATTCTTTGTTTATTAATAAATTTTTCGAATTCTGCCACATAATGAAAGTACATGTAAGTTTATATGCGCATAATGATTCGCCGACCGATTTTTTATATCCCTATAAAAGTATAATAAATACTGCCCCACACTTA
Source organism: Dioctria linearis (assembly GCA_963930735.1). Lineage (NCBI taxonomy): Eukaryota > Metazoa > Arthropoda > Insecta > Diptera > Asilidae > Dioctria > Dioctria linearis. Next base: position 21,284,455 of record OZ005741.1, read on the forward strand.
AATTCGATAAATCAGAATTGAGGGCCTTGGCCTTCTTGAAGGCCACCGGCTTTACTTAAGGCTGATCAAAGCCTCTGATTACTTACTTATTCCGTTGACGCAGCGATCTAATGTGAATCTTGGCCTCGGACTCTAGAAGACGTCACTGCTTTTCGTCCTTCGCGAGTTCTTACCAGTACCTATATCTCTGTAAGCCCCAATTATTTCTTTGCATACATCATTTAATGTAAATTAATAAATACCGTTTAACTTAAGTTTTTTTTAAGTTTTTAAACGTCAAAACCTATCATTTGATACCCATGTCAGAAGTGTTGTTAAGAAAAAGGTAAACCCCATCTTGTGGTGTCCGCCATATTGGTTTTAGAATTACGTCACATAGCCTATCGTATTTTACTCGTCAAACCGTTTCATTTGATATCCATATCAAGGGGGTCGTGTCGTTAATGATAAAGTACAATAAAATAAAAATCGCTAAAGTGTATTTTGTCATCAGAACTGCACGCGTATGCAAAATTTCAAACCAATCTGTTAAATAGCATTTGAATTAGAAAAATGGGTTGCACCGTAGATATGATTTTTTGAAAATGACGTTTCATCGTAAAATCAATCTCCGTGGGGTGGGGCGTGATAGTTGGAAACAAAAAAATATGGGAAAGCTATTTTCGCGTTCCATACAAACTCTTAAAGTTTCATCCACGAAAATGATCAAATCCAATATAAGCCCAACTTGATCGCTTCGTATGGAATGGCTGTATATAGAATCCATCCAGAAGTGTTGCGAATTGCAACCTGCTCTTCTATAAGACCTGTTATGCACAATGTAGTATTTTCATTATTATTAAGCGGTGTATACTTTAATGGATTTTTTTATGAACTGCCGATTTGTAAAAGTACTGGTTGGTACTTTTTCGCTACCAGGTTCTTTGAATAAAATCAAAGAAACAACAATAAATAGCAAAAGTTCATATTAGGAAAAAAGTAAATACATAGAGTTCTTTGATCTGGATGATTAAATTAGAAGAAATACTATTGTGGTCTTTTGCTTGGATTTCTATTAAAACAAAACTGAAATATTATAGAAAAACAAATTAAAAAATTTCTAAATAAAAATTGAAATCTTAACTAGAAAATAAGAAATTCCTTTCCACAAAACATTCATACGATTATTTATATAATATATATGAAGGTTTTGGTTAAGCTTCCATATTTTCACACTAAGAAATAAAAGCAACGCAAGGGTCTTGTGTTTAAAGCGTGGCTGAAAATTTAAATCAGAGACATTTTTACACAGGTAATGCACTCCACAAAGATAGATGGCAGCAGCAATTTATGCAAATCAATTCTGTTAGCTAAAATCCACATCTGGGTATTTCTTAGCTCTGGTATTATTGTATATGACATACAATATTGATGATATTATTTCTATTTAGACTTTAACTGTACATTATACTTTTATTACTTAATAATGTCATTTTTGGAGCCTTTTTTCGGAGCCTTATTATGAAATAACCATATATGAAGATGCTTTAAGTAATATTTAACGATTATTTCATCTCGTTCCGCTCCAAGTAAGGTCTTATCAGAAAACTACAGATATTTTCGTTTTTTCTTTTTTCCTTTTCTGCATTTGAAGGGTGATGAAAGTGAAGAGGAATTCGAATACGACCCATCTATGTACCCTCAGCGTGTTGGACGGCTACAACGTGTTTTAGATATTGAATTTCATTTTAATGATGGTAGACGAGGTGGCGGAGCTGGTCGTGGCCGTGGCCGTTCACGCGGACAAGGGGCAGCTGGTGGTGGAGTAGGTGGTGGTAGGCCGGGTCGAGTGCCAAGAAATATTGAACCGAAGGTTAGTTCAAAGTTCATTCATTAAAAAAAAAGTATTAATACAACATTTAATTTTTTGTTATAGGAAGGCGGCGGTGGTGGCGGTGGTGGGGGTGGTGGTGATAGACAACAACGTGGTGGGGGAGCTGGACAAAATGCTCCTAAAGTCGATGACGAACATGATTTTCCATCTTTGGGTTAATATATAAAAAAAAAAGAGTGCTCATAAAAATTCAATACAAAATGATCATACTCTGTTGGATACATATGTTCTCTTAAAACGAACCAGACTGTTTGTAAGATTTTAAATGAAGAACACAAGAAACATTTTCATATTGTCATGCCTATTTTTGTTATTTTGCTGTCCAAATGTTTCTGGATCAACACTAAGAACATTTTGCATAAAATAAAAAAAATAAATAAAAATAATAAAAAATTATATGTGTATTTACATAATTGAAGTGTTCTTTCTTTTTTTAAAAAAAAAAATTGTATGAAAAAAATTGTTAATTTAAAGAAAACAACTTGAAATTTTATTTGATTAGGTCACGCGAATAAGATAATGAAATATAGAAAAGTAAAACTTACTTTAACATTATATAAGTTTTCTGTAAGCAACCAGAATAATGAGTAATAAAAAACCTCTTCAGGGATGATTTTTTTTTATTAGAACTTTTTTTTTTCAATACAACCATACATTTAATAAATAATAGCAATTAAAGCATTATATACTGTACTACTTCCTGGAAATGGAAAACAAACGAATGTGGTTTATGATAGCCATTTTTATTACTAAGCCTCGTTAATTGTTATCCAAGAAAACTTTCTAGCGATTATAGACTACTATTCCAAATTGTATTTTAATTTGTAATTATTATTTAATGTATGGATATTATTGCTGTAATATTTTTTTTATTTATTAACAAAACAAAACGTGATGTCGAAATATTTTGATTTGAATTGCATTTTTTAGCTCACATTCTGGTTCTCTGTAAATGATAAAGTAAAACTGAAGTTTTATTTAATTTTTTTTTTTATAATAAATGTGTTTTTTTTTAATTCCAGTAATACAGGCTCTTGCAGATACAAATTTTAACCATAAAAAAGTTAAAGAATTGCTTTTTTTCATAGGTGGATTATTACAATTGATTTGTACAGAGGAAGAAAATAATGATTATTTGATTGAAAAAAAAAAAAAGAATCAAATAAAAAGTCGAAAATTTACTGTGAAATTGTCTTTTGAATTTTTAAATCTTGATCTATAAATTAACGCAATGATGATGAATATGAACGTCGATTTTGATTGGGATCAATCCAGTGTTGTGTTGTTTTCTAGTACTGGTCTACTTTTCTACCGCTGGAAAACTGAAATGTCCAACGAACAAACTTTATCATTATTTCTATTGTATTATACACACGTATTATAATATATAGGAAATCCAATATTATGTTGTCAGCTTTAAAAATACTATTCAGCTTCAACGGAATTACATGCAGAAATGAAAACTCGAAGCATTAATCAAATGATAAATCTTGGAAAAGTTAAATTTATTCATAAAATTACATGTGGACTCATTAAAACAAATATACGAATTGACACGCACATTAATATACATAACCATCGGACGAGGAATTGTTATGGTACAAGGTGACATTGGACATGAAGTCTAGTTTGTCAACATGAGCTGATAGCTCACTCGGTGAACAGGGTTGACTACATGGCGGTACGCTAGAACCTCAAAATTTTCCGATTTCTGGGGCCCCAAGCAATTGCTTCCTTTGCTTCCCGGTAAATCCACCACTGTTTATGTCGATATCTGGAAAGACTGCACGTTTACTGTAGGTAGATCGACGATTGGGCTTACTAATCTAGTTTCCGAGATCAGTGGAGCAGCAGTGTAATGTGTTTATATTCAACGACGATTGGAGCAGCTTACAAACTTTACTCCCAGTGTATGTGAATGGACTAGCTTACTAGCTTTATTCCTTTATTGTAAAGCAGAAGAATGTTTATACAAAATTTTTGTCTTAATTATGAATAGTGTTGCTTTTTCTTGTACATTTCAAAACTACGCTAAGTGCTCGTAGTTTATTTCTATTTCATCACGGTATTCGTATATACATAATCATTAATTTCCGCCAGCGTTTCTTCATGGCATTCATTTTATTTTTATTTTTGCAGGATAAAATAAAAAGCCTTTCCAGCTTAGTTTTTTTAGCTTCAAATTGTTATCGGTCAGGAATAACAAGTAAAGTAGGCTTTTTTTGTTAAAAGTCATAACTGATTCGGTCCCTGCTTGTATCCTATAGATATAAGGTTTTTATTATGTCCGAAATTGTTACATGAGTACATATGTATGTACATCTTGACAATACACTGAATATTTTCACTGTCTACAAAAGTATATAATTCTAGAGTTTGGTCAACCTTTACAGTTCATTTTTCTTAATTCCTAAACTTTAGGTACCACTCAGTTGGTTTTTTTCTTCTCTACGTTAGACAAATAATTTACATTTGAAATTTGGATGCTTGCATCCGGCATCCTCAGTCACTAATTCTATGCCTAATGACACACGAAGCCTAAAATGTATAAATTCTATACCTAAGCCAGCTGACATTATCCACACGCAGGAGAATTAAAGACTCACCCGCGTGTGCGGGAGAGAACCCCAGGTGTCACCTCACCGCGCACAAAAGACTCCCTGTATATCGTCGTAACAGCTACTATTGCACCTTTGAGAGCCATTTATGATTGGGTCCAAACCACTGACATATATAATATGGACTGCTTAACTTTCTATTTCATGTGGGCTCAATTGCTTATGTCAATAAAACTTTTTACGCCGGTGCCAACATTGAAAAAATCATTAGCGGGAAGTTGAAAAAATAAGCGCGCAGCTCGAAAAGTGATTACAATAAAACGTTTCGAACTTCTGCTTCATATCTTATGAATATATTGCCTTTGGTAAAACAATTTTATCAGTAATAACCCTAAATAATTAATTTAAAAACATTAATTTCGACGAACCCATTTATTTATTTGTTGTTTACAGTTCTCCTCAGTTGGTACTTGGTGCTTAGACCGAAAGAGTCAGCATTATAGAAGTGAGCCCACTTTTTGCAGTGCATTTCCATTAACGTAGTCAGTCCATATTATATATGTCAGTGGTCCAAACACAGAGGTACCCCATGCACGAATATGGGATACTTAAACCAAACTCGCATTACCAAAGGACACTAACCTATGTTAGTGCCATCTATTTGTTAACTTCTCAGCTCAGATAGCTGAGTCTAAAATCATGATGTGAAATGTGTCACAGCTAAAATCACCGGCTGAACGCAACTTCTCTGAGAAGAACTGTCGGCGACCTCTACCATTCCGCCGAATAGTCCAGAAGACAATATTCGTGATATATGTTTCTTTTAGCTGGATTACATTGCAACGCCCATGCCGGCGTGGTCGTCGTCAAACACCGAACAAAACGCCGGGCAAGTTACATTAACACTGGGCGGCAGCGCCATATCTTAAATTCCTTTACATTTTACAGTTGAGTTATTTGCTTGTAATCTCTGCCGGTTTGCAATAAAAATTTAAATAATAATAAAAAATATATTTTCTTTCCTTCAAGTCCACATTTTTTTAATATAAAATCATTTATTTTCAGAAATTTAAATATCGTTTCATTTTGTCATGTTTTTCATAATAGATTTAGATCTGGCATATTGGCAGCAATGGAGCGCCAGCGTTAAACTTAGGATTAGAGATGGGTCGACGACTACGCCGACGACGACGACGACGCCGGCGTGGGTAATGTAATGCATTTCATACATGCAGTACTGTCTCTAAATATTTTTGACATAAAACGACGACCGCGCCGACGTCGGCGTTGTTAATGTAATCCTGCCATTTTCGTCTGATATTATATCGGCCTCCCGGGCCGGGCGATGACACTCATCGAGAAGCTTAGGAGACAGAGTTGTGGATCGCCAGCCCATTGTCGCCTGCGTTAATGTAGTGTGTATTTTTTAATATATTGCAAAGCACTTGTCAACTTCGATGGTTTTTAGGGTTTATGAAGCCATAAAATTCTGGGAAGAGATTATGAACATTAATTTGTTTTTTGATGTATTCCATAGCCCACACAGGGGTGGATATTGGCACTTTTTACGGGCGAGAAGTATTCGGGGGGAGGAAAATGCCGAAATGCCAAGTTTCGATCGGGAGTCAGGCAGCATACCAATCACTGATATATAATAAGAATGGACTGAGACATCCTATCTAATTCCTATAGTCAAAAATGACACAAATTTTGTCTAAAATCTAATTGATTTTTTCAAGCTCAAATAGTACACTGAATTGTAACCAAGTTTGGAAACAGTATGGCTGTATTAATTGGAATACATCGGAATTGACATAAAAATGCAGACAAATATATTATTTATATACGTCTATCTCTTACAAGCTCAAGCATATTTGACATCAAATCTGAAGAGGAACACATTTTTCAGTAACATTCAAAATTAATTTTTGAAAATTGCGAAATTTCTGAAATTTCTCATCGGACGGCTGTACAGATGTTTATTTGTGATGTGGGGTGGTAATATAATAATTTAATATTCATTACGTGTTGTGAATTTGTGATACAGTTATTGTTTATATAAAAAACTGTGACTTAATTGAACATGCATATAAAGAACTACGCAAAGGAACATTATTTTATGGCACGTCTAAGCCAAATTCCTTCCTTCCCTAAAAAGTACTCGTCTGGGTTGGCCCATAGACTCTTCTTTCAGCAACATAAGCGAATTCAAGTAATATATGGATTTAATGGGAAATACGGCGTTATAACCAATTATTTCACTAATAAGACTGTTTTCATGAGCTCTGGCTCTGTTTATAATTTTTTCCATCAAGCTAATCATGTAATTCATGATTGGCGTAATATTTGCTTTTTCTAGTATATTTGTTTTTATATTTTCTTGTTTTAGTTTTGAAGTTTTTCCCAGTCACCAATCTGAGAAATTTCCTTTTCACGATCTCAATTTCTTTGGCTACCGTGGGCGAAATCGTAAACCATATTGGAAAGGCATATGTTAAAATAGGTCTAATAAGCTGGCAATACATTAATATATTTGTTTTTAATGACAAATTCTTGTTGTAAAACAAGAAGCTAAGGGAGAAGAAGGCCAGCTTGGCCTTTTTATTAGTATCTACAACAAGGCATTTAATTTCCATTCAATAATTTCTATATAATTTTTCTCACTTATTTAGTCATAATATTTTACATATGTTCAATTTCTTGCATTCTTGCATTTCTTCAATTCAAAGTTTCACAATAATTTTGTATATTCAGCAATTATAAAAAATATTCCATTAATTGTAAATAAGTTCAATTCACTCTGCATTTTTTCGCACAAATAAATTTTTAGCAGTATTAAATTTCGTCTGGAAACTCTTTCCGGCGCGACTAAAAATGTACAATCAATCGCTTATTAAATTGATCATACATATAAAATGCCGATAATGGAAAATAAAGCATTCATTAAGTTTTGATTTTCAATAGAAAATTGTGGTTTTGCTATACGTCGTCTCTATTTCATACACCGCGCTAATTATAGGCAGTGTAATCAGCAGTTTCAACAGTGTAACGGCCCAAAAACCCATGCACAATTCCTCAGTCCATGAACCTGTGCCATATCTAAACTACGACAAGAGTCCGTACAAGAACTTGCACTCTAGCGGAGGACAAAAGAGTTCCTTCGCTATACAAACATTTATTGTATTTTTATCGAGTTTAATCAATATTTCCTTGCTACGCTTCACTGTATTAGATGGGACCCTAGAAAAGGCATTACGAAAGCATATTGCTTCTGACTTGTCCGGGTTAACATTAATCCCTCAAGATTTGTAATATTTATTTATTGTAGAGAGGTGGGTTTCAATCTGCTTGGCTCCAACTTTAGGATTTTTATGAGGTGCATAAACAATCGTATCGTCGGCGTATAACACTGCGCGAGCCATAAAGTCACGTCATGGGAGAATGTATTGTACAGTTTTGGGCCGGTCAAAGATCCCTGGGGAACACCTGAATTAACTGGGATCAGGTCTGAAGAGCTGCCATTCAGGTCTACTTTTTGATGCCATTCCCTTTAACTCGTACACGAATTTTTTTTGTCTGTATAAATATATATTTTTTTTTACTATTTTCGACACTCTCGTAGACCCACTTTTCGTCATCATAGCGAGCTGAAATTTGGCACACAGGTTCATGTCGCGTGAGAATTGAATCTATCAAAATTTGAACCGGAAATTTCCATGGAAAATCGGGAAAAATCATTTGAAAGTTTGGTACAAATTTGATTAGTGATAAATCCGTTTCAGGAAAAATGCAGAGTTTTCCGAAAATTTTTTCCGGAATTTTCCGACTTTTCGGGAATATTTTCCGGTAAAAAAGTTTTCTAAATTATGCAGGATTAAGTTCCCTATCAACTGGCATCATTACTTTCTCTCCGACAATGGTGAAAACTTGCAGAAAAACTCGAGGAAAATTCATGTAAAACGCTATTCGGAGTTTTTCCAACCAAGGAAGCGTTTGAACGTTTTGCAACCTAAGACAAAGTTGTAGAGCGAAATGAGTTGCATAAAGTTGCTTATGTGAAAAACTCCATGGAAAACCGGGAAAAGCGGGAAAATCATCGGACAATATTTCATCGATATGATTAGTGATAAATCTATTTCAGGAAAAATGCAAAATTTCCCAATTTTTCTGGAAAATTTTCCAAAAATTTCCGACTTTTCCGGAAAATTTTCCGACAAAAAAGTTTTATAAGCTATGCGGAATCATTTTTTTCCGTCCTACTGGCATCAATACTTTCTCTTCAACAATCATGAAAACTTGCATGAAAAATCGAGGAAAATTCATGTAAATTTTTAAAAAAATTTCGTAGTAATAGGAAAAGTCTGTGGAAAACATGGAAAATCGAGAAAATTCATGTTATATGGGATCAAGTTGGAATACAGCTAAGAAGCGCTGTTTAAAACATAATTTGAATTTCAGAAAACCGTTGCAGTACTTCAACGAATTGATACTCGAATAAATTTTATGAAAAAGTGGTAAGTCAGTGTCTTTTCAGCCGTCATAAAATTGTTTTAAAATATCTCCAATGCGCACGTAATAACAATTTAGTTAACGTGAAAAAGGCAGAAAATAAAATAAGTAAAAAAGGACTTTTCAAACAAAACTGAGGCCAAGCCGCATTAAAAAGTAGAAAATAAACTTTTCTTCACCACACACAGAGGTGGACTCAGATTTTATTCGCTGACAATCACCGATATATTTCAGTATGATCAATCAGAGGTGTAATAAGTGATTTGATTCATGAAGAGATAGAATATTCAAGAGAAATGTCCCAATCAAAATATCTGAGTCCACCTCTGTGTGTGAAGAAAAGTTTATTTTCTACTTTTTCATGCTGCTTGGCCTCAGTTTTGTTTGAAAACTTTTTTTTTACTTATTTTTAATGTTCTATTGCATAAGAAGCTTAGTATCCAAAGCGTGAGTCTCGGGTTGAAGCCATAAGACATTAATTTAAAAATCAAGCCATAGTGCCAGACCGAGCCAAAGGCCTTTTCAACATCAAGAAGGGCGGCCACAGTAGACCTGGACTCCCTCAAATCCATGGTAACATCAGATTTAATCTTCATGAGGGCATCAAGTGTTGAGTGCCCTTGTCTGATTCCAAGCTGGTAGTCTGAAATTACCCCCTCCAAAAGGTGGAAATCGTCTATCTTGTCAGCCATGATACGCTCAAAGATCTTTCCTAAGTTCGATAGGAGAGAGATCGGACGGTAGCTGTCAAGTTCGAAAGATTTGTTGTTTTTAAGAATCGGGATTAGTTCTGCAGATTTCCAGGGGACAGGAAAGTATCAGTTATTAATGCAGTTATTGACGATGATTGTTAAGAACTCAATCATTTTGTTGGGAATTTTTCTCAAGAATATGTTTGGGAGAGTTTTTGAATCTCTCTGCAACGATAGTACATATCCTGATCTTAACCTTGTATGTAGAGCAGCCTACTTGATTACGTCAGACTTTTATACACCTAACTCGTGCGATTCCAAATTTTAGTGAGATACACTTTCTCGTTAGATTGAAAATTTTTGCAGAATGGCTACCATGCAAACGCCACCTCCTGTTGATGTTCTTATACAAAGGCCAGAACAGTGCACCATCTGTCAAAACAGAGATTGGTCTGTAAAGATAAAGCTTGTAGATACCATCTGTGGGCATGTGTTCCACAAGGCCTGCCTACAAACATAAACAGGTGAAAAAGCAAGCTGTCTAAATTGCAGGAGGGCTCTTACACAAAAATATTTCATTGGGTATTGGGATGCCGGATACCTCAACTGGCATTTCCACGGCCTGCTGGTTTTCGTTCGGCACCTAGATCCCATACTAGTTCAAGAAGGACTAGCCCGTCAACTGCAACTTCGTTCAAGGCTTATTATAGCTACAGATGCGTTAATGGCAGATCTCAGAGAGCAACTTCAACATTTAGTGCGAGAAGGGATGTCCCAAAACATGAAATTACTGCGAGCAGAGAATTCCGATGTTCGCCAACGACTCTCTGCTGTCATTCAACAAGAGGACGCCTCTCGTCCACCACCACCTTTCGGAGAACGTGTAGACCCTCCTAGAGATCATTTGTCATTGCGACACATCTACCTTCAAGCAATCGAACTCCAAACAATGCATGGCATACATGTTCAGCCAGTCCTATCAGACCTGTCGTATAGCGGAAATAACTTTGAACTGTCAGTAGATGAGTTTATTTTAAGAGTAGAAACACTCATCTACTCCTCGGTGGAAGCAGACTTTGACTTACTAATAAAGTACAGCTTTTTCTCGACCGAGTGCGACATCTGAAATGTTAGCATCTCCAACTGCTCTAGATTTAGATACGCTGAACCGAAACGACAGTCTGCCCAATCAGCAGACTAAGCGCATATTACGTAGTTTTTACAATAAACAATTTAGATAGCGGAACTGCTTAAACAAAGTTGATTTGGATTGAAAATATTGCACTAGATACGGGTGCTAATGGCCCATTTGTAGGAGGAATTCTATTTTAACAGTTTTGTCAAGGGTCAGGGCGATTCCTTACCTGGTCCGAGTCATAAAAGTATTTAGAAGTATTCTGTCGAGGATCAGACTAGTATGTAGTAAAAATGACCCCAGTCTACTGTTTTTTGTTAGGAATTAGACTATTATTCATGACATGATGCTCTGAAGCCTATCATTTTTCTTTTCTCATTCTCCTGAAGCCCTCTTACTATGAAGGTTGATTAGGTTCACAGTTCCATTCAGTTACAGGTCATCATAGGAACATTGTGAAATTTTGCCCGCAATGTAACAGGGTGGATGGGCATGGCCCGTGAAGAGTGTGGGGTTCCACAAAACCCTTGCTCTGTCACCTGCGACATACAAGAAAAATTTGTGCCTGACACAAAAAAATATAAGCACCACATCCGGTCTTGAAGGGACCCTTACACCACTTAGCTTTACTTATGAGGGGGACACAGATGGACTGTGCTTTTACCCCGTTTCGCCATCCACCCAATGACACTGTGTGCGAGGTTTCTATAGTATCCCTATGATGACCTGCAAGACGGAGTAGCGGACCTTGCAATTCTTCATCAAGAGAGGGCTCCGGGATAGTGAGAAAAAGAAAGTAATAAAAGCTTTAGAGCATTATTTACTTAATAATCGTTTTAATCCATATGACATATTTTTACTAAACTATGGCCACACCCATCGCACTTTAGTCTATTTTACAAAGGAGGATATCACTATTAATTCAATAAACAAAGTGTTCTTGGATTTACTTCCGTCATGTAAAACAAAACTACCAAATGAATCAACAGGACTTATCATAATCTATCTTTAAATTTTTTAGGTTTGTAAGTGAAGGCATGAACATATCAACAGTCTATTACAACTTTTTCCACGGCACAGTAAAACTCCCCACTCCGTGCCATTAAGGCAAAGTGATCTTGGACCTAACAGCCTTAATAATATACCATACAAGCCGCATTTGAATTTATACCGTAATATAATTAGAACAATAAAAATGTGTACTAAAATTCAACTTACGTGTCCTTTAGTCGCTCGAAGGAGCTCCCTGGAGGCAGATATGTGACGATCGACATGCTGAAAAGTTGGTAAATAAAATTGTGATTTAGTAGACAGCCGCGGGCCTCGGGCCCAGTCTGGGGCCAGAACGAGTCCCATCGAACCGACGCGACGTGTTGATACTATTCTTACTTAATGTCCTTTAAAGAATTAAATAACTATGTAAAATTTATAATAAATACGGACTTTAACGACAACTAACAGTGCTGCCTAGAATAATTCTAATTTGTTTGTCTCCACTACTTCCTGTTTCGTTTCTTCTTGGGGCTACTGAGCGATGAATGTGCACATGACAGAGGTTGTTTGGTGTACTGTCATCCCGCTCTTATTTCCATCGGCATAGGTACTATGAATACAAACTATAGTCACTGGAACTTTACCGTGTTTGCGTGCTTACATGTCTGGTGCTCTGCCCGAGCCATATTTGAGTGATGAACAGGATTGGCAGGTGATGCCTCTCGTACTATTGAGTCCTTATTTTCACTGAGTGAAAATTTGGTTTGGCTCCTTTTTCCTTTTTTGTTGGTAAATTGCTAGAACCACGCACAGGTTCTTTTCCCCCGAGCGTAGGTTGTAATTTTCCTTAAACCGCGGGTTTTCGAGTACCCGGTTCTTATCCGGGTACCCGGGTTTCATGGGTAGGAGTCGAGCTCCGGGTACATGATTCTTTGGAATCGGTTGTTTGGACTGAATTCCTTGGAATCGTGTATTGAACAATTAATTTGGTTAATTAATATAGAAAATCAAGCATAGCGCGATTCGGGTAGAAGAATTAAATTATTTTATTATGATTGAGTTCACAAAATCAGTAATGTACCAGAGTATTAAAAAAAAAAAAATTAAGAACCGATTGTACCCGGATATTCGGAATCGAGAATCGATTATATCCGGATACCCGGGTAACCTGGAATCGGGTACCCGAGTAAACTTGGAATCGAGTACCCGGGTACTAGATTCCACTTGAACGTGGGTACAAACCGAAACATTAGTAGGTTGGGTGTCTCTCAGCTCACCAGAAGTATGGATCTGGTCAGATATATTTAGGTAATGTATTTTGTTTGATGCAATCCTAATATCTATTCTAATTATAATGACGTGATGCTTAATGATAGACTACCAGTTGTACCTCAATTCACACTTCATGGTATCTGCGATACGCGGCAATGAGAATCTTACGTGGACTCTTCCCTGAAGTTATTAATACTCTTATACCTTCTGAAAGGTTCAGTTGACAACGACCCTCCTGTCATATTCAGTCACGGTATACAGAGGAACAAGGTATGATCGTCCCACGGTATGGAGAATACAAGTTTTTCTCTAGGGGACAAAATGATGAAAGCACGGTACGGAGAACACAATAATCGCTTTCCTCTTTCTGTCCTTTCTATATAAAGATATACATATACATTAGGGTTCGAAATATTACGTCACAACACATGTGTCAAAATTTAATAAAAACACTTGGGCTATCAAGTGCATTTGACGTCATGCGAATCGATTCTTAAAAAAGAAAAAAATAATGTTCTCTTTTAGATTTTATCAGCAATGAGTGTTTTGGATGTAGATCCTACCAAAGACGTCTATTGGCAGGACTACTTAGCATGCTTAAGCCGACGCGGTACGAGAATACAAGGTATTCTCTTTAAATTTTGACACATGAGTTGTCACGAATTTTCACCCACTAATGCATATCAGCGATGCCAACTCGTGAGAAATTTCCCATATTATGGGAATTTTCCAATAAAATTGTGTAATATGGGAAAAAGGGAAATTGTGGTGAAATTGAGGGAAACTTTTACCTCTTAGTTTATTTAATCATTCTGCACATGTTTCTTTTATGTGATAAGGCTTAGGTACCAGGCTTATGGATTAGCATTTTGTACAATGCAGACAGGCATTCACTTTTAACTTTTAAATTATCTACCTCTAAAAATTGTCAGAGTTACGAAAGATTTTATTAAAAAGAAGAAGAAAACTATAATTAATTTGACACTTGATTTGGATCAAAGCTCATGTGTTTCAGTTTCTAATACAATCAGACGTTATATTTTTTTTGTGGTAAGTAAACTTATAAATTAAAAAATTCGGTGGAAATTAAAGTCACTGCTTAACATTTTACATACTTATTACTAAAAATATTCAAATGGCTGCAAAATAACAAAAGTTGTTTCAAAATTCTTGCAAGATTTCAAAGGATGGCTGAAGCCAGTAAAAGACAAACCAGATAAAAGTTACTGTCAAGCTTGCAATACTGTAATTGCTTGTAGAAAAAGTGAACTTGAGAAACACTTGTGTAATATAAGAACAATTGCAGGTCAGTGGTGCTTCCTATCTCATGCTTTTCGATTAAATTTATATGTTTTGGTTTTGTAGTTTCCTGCCCACTTCCATTTCGGAAAATTAGTGACATCATCATAATAAAGTCAAAATTGCAGATATTAAACTTACAATCTTTTTTCCTGAAATAATGAGTTGTGACAAATATGCATTACAAATCGAATGGAGACAACTTCCAGTATCCTTTCCGGAACATGAAAAACTTAGATTGTTGAGAATCTCTTCAAATCAGCTAAAATCGTGGGTAATTTTGATTCAAAAGGTTGTGCGAAAGGAGAGACAGTATTGTGTTCTCTGTACTGTGCTATCCTATACAGTATACGACATTTCGTCCACTAATGGCGTGGTTCGTAATCTGTACGATGGCATCAGCCAATCATCTGTATCAAAGTTCATCAATGAAGTTGCAATGGCAATTAATGACAATTTATCAGAGAAATATATCTGATTTCCTCAAACTTCTACAGAACAATTCGAAGCAAAATTATTGCTGAAATATTCATTTTCAAACATAGACAGAGCACATCTGAACATCAGACATAAAAGAATGTGCAGTTATAATAATAATAATAATTATAATAATATTTATTTATCCATGAAATAATAAGCAAGAATTACATCTTATATAGTACAAAATATAAATTCGGTTGACAAATTAACGAAAATACTTAGTATTTAATAATAATTCATTGTTAATTAACTTAATTTAAATCAATTTAACCTAATTTATTAATGTATTAAAAAAAGGGAATGAAATAGCATGTAATAAAAAAGTAAAAAAAAATATATTTTCCTCAGAAACAAGAAGCCAAAAAAAGAAAAGAAAAAAAAAGAAAAGTTAATTAGTGATTAAATGTATTTTTAAAAACGTTCTGAAAACTGCCCCCACTCTAATCTCCCTGACGCTACAAGCCAAAGTATTCCAAATATGTGGGATTTGAACGAAGAAAGAACTCTCAAGTATTGTTTTATTACAGCGCATTGACAGTAATTTATAATGTCTAGTTGATTGAAGAAATCGGGCTCCTTTGTTTGAATTAGCTCATAAAGAGAAATAACTGCTCTCCACTTTAAGTTCAGATCAATTGGACATCGCAATAAGTTCAATTTGTACGAATTCACGTGATCAAAACGACGCAGTCCATAAATAAACCTAATGCAGTCGTTGAATGCAACTTCAATTCGTCTTGCACAAAGTGAGTCAAGTTTGGGGAAAAGTATACTTCCATAAGTAAAATACAGTAACAGAAGATCTTTGAATAATTTAGAACGAAGGCTAGGTGATAATATATACTAGCGGACAGCCAGAGTCTACGGAGCCCAGAGTATACCTTGCTCATTAAATCCTTGACATAACCGCAGCATTTCATTTGCCTATCTAAACGAACTCCCAGATTCTTGACTTGACTCATGAAAGGCAAGATGGTCCCATTTAGCGTTATAGGAGAGATATCCACGAGGTCAAAATTATTTTGGCTAAATAGTATACACTGAGATTTTAGCGGACCGTTTAGTAATTCGGTCAATGTCACAATTCATACACTCAACACAATCTTCCATAAGTCCGATAGACCTGTTGCAGTAAAGTTGAACGTCATCCATGTACAGTTGAATTTCATCATCCTGAAGAACATCAAGAAGATCATTAATGTATATACAGAATAAGAGAGGTCCAAGGACTGAACCCTGAGGGACGCCTCGAAGAAGAGGAAAGGTATCAGAAATTTCATTATTGACTTTCAGTCTTTGCTCGCTATTAAACAGGAAATTCTTAATTAAATAACTGATAAAAAGAACCCAATTTTCTAGATAGTAAATCATGACGGATGCTATCAAAGGGGTTAGAGAAATCTAGGAACGCTGACATCGCCATTATCAAGAGCTTCGCGAATGTCAGTTGTGATACTTAGCAGTGCTGATTCGCAACTATGTCCTGGACGAAAACCAGACTGCCAGCAAGATAGCAGCTTGTGGTCCGTAAGAAAGTTTTGTATTTGCCAACACATCAATTTCTCCAACGCTTTAGCCATAGAACACAGGATGCTTATAATCTTACCTTTGCGATCGGAAGCACATTTGCTAGTTTCCAAGAGTCTGGAAAACTAGATGAAGTCAGGCAAAAATTGATAATGTGTAATGCATATGGATGAATAAGAGGAAATAAAATCTTCAGTAGACTGCCCTAGACAATTCCTTAATGGTTGCACACCTGAAGGAAAAAAGACTTTCGAAGTGACGACTGTCTTGAATGACCTCTGGAAAACGACCAGTGTTAGGGGAACTAGAATGACTGAAAGTAAAATAAACATTAATATCATTTGGGCTCAAATTTCAGATATTTTTGTTCCTCTTTACAAACACCCGCCAGTTTGAGATTTTTCCATAGAGTTTTGGAGGGAATATCAGGACTAAATTTCGAAGAGTAATACGCAAGTTTGGCTCCGCGAATTGCCGAATTGATTGCACTCCGAGCTCTTGTGTAAGTGTTTCTTGCAGTGGACTCCCGCTCTGTAATTAAGGAGAGTATATGAGAATTAAACAAAGGGCAGTCATTGGGTCTAGGGTGCTTTACTTTAATCGGAGCATACTTGTCGAGAAAATACTTCACGTTGTCTTCCAATAGTTTCAGCTCAGCTTCAACTGTCGTACAGTAATAAATATCGATCCAAGGTATTGATTGGCATTCCTCATACAAATTAGCATAATCCATGTTATTAAAATCATGGTATGTCGCCAGCTAACAAATAAGAAATCATGATCAATCAAAGAAGGCGGGCTTAATTGGCTATGAAAAGATGCCGGGTGGGAATCATCAGATATTAGGATTAGATCGAGTAATGATGGTTTAGATGTGTTGAAATAGGTTGGCAGAGAATTAATTCGTGATAGATGTAAAGATTGCAAAATATCAATAAAGGCGCATCACTAAGATTACTTAGCTGGAGAACATTAACATTGAAATCACCTCCGATTAGGACATGTTTATACCGGTTTTATACAATTGGGATGTTATGTTTTAGAATTCACTTATAAGATCGTTCTTAAAATTACCAGGCGGGTAGTATATACATATATAGATTGTGTGTTTTCCATAGGTAAAGTATTCCACAACCTGGTAGCATAAATGAAAAACTGGCGCTCAGTTACGCGATAACTAAAACTCGGCACATTCAACGCCACAGTTCTACTGGACCGAGAAAACAATAATTTTTCATGTAGATAGCTAGGCACCTTTTTTACAATTAAATTATACAAAAATAGAATTACCCTGGAATCAAGATACGCTCTTAAGGTGCATCCAAAGACGGATTTTACATAGGGAGAAACATGGTCATATCGTCTCAGACCGTACACGTAGCGAACAGCCGAATTGAACGCGACAGTGATTTTTCTTTGCGAGAAGTAATCTAGCTGCCAAAACAATTTACATCCGTAGGTAATCAAAAGAGCAATAAGTTGTTTCACTAACATGAGCCTGTATTTCGAGGAGTAACGAAAGAAGCAACGGAAAGCTTACGAAGCGTTGCGTAAATCTTAGACACAATACTGTTGACATGGTCAGACCACGTAAGTGTAGTGTTAAAAATGATGCCAAGATTCCTTACCGACCTGCTGTATGGAACGGGAGTTTCATCTAACACCACATCACAAAAAATCTGTGATGTCGAGATTATTTCTATATAATAGAATTACTTTAGATTTTAACGGGTTTAGAAGAAGCTTATCCTGTAGTGCTCACAAAGATATTAACCTAAGGTCTTCATTCAGTCTAAATACCGCATCCTCCATCAATCCACGTGGTCTTGAAATATATAGCTGGCAATCATCAGCATACAAGTGAAGTTTACAATTCAAAATGACTGAAGAAATGTCATTTATGAACACAGAAAAAAGCAAGGGCCCGAGGATTGACCCCTGTGGAACACCACCACATACAGGTAAAAATTCAGAGGAGTACTCACCACAGCCGACCTTTTGCTGGCGGTCTTCCAAATATGATCAAATAAGCCTGCAAGCACAACTAGAGAAATTAAACAATCTTTTAGGCTTGTATATGAGTAGTGAGTGATTAACTTTATCAAAAGCCTTGGAGAAATCTAAAAAAGAAAGAACAGTTATCATATCAGAATTCATAGACAAGCGAATATCATCAGATATCTTTAGTAGGGCTGTCGTACAACTGTGTTTAGGTCTAAATCCAGATTGTAAATTGGACATTAGGTTATTAGTTTCAATATACTTAAGTATTTGCTGATGTATAAGCCGCTCAAAAACCTTGGACAAGAAAGATAAAATGGAGATGGGTCGGTACTCCTGGGGATTATGTTTAGGATTCTTAGGGATGGGGATGACCTTGGATAGTTTCCAAGAATCAGGGTATACAGACGTGAGTATTATAGTGTTAAATATATACGTCAGATTAGATATAATAATAGGCAATAACAGTTTAATAAATTTGGGATGTATATTATCAAGACCAACAGCATTTGATGTGCCCGAGAAAACGGCTTTAAACATTTCCTCTTGGTCAACCTGTGCAAAAGAAAAGGCAAGAATTTCAAGAGGATCCGATGATGCATCCGGCACGGTACCAACGAACATGTTATTGAGATCATCAAGGTCAATATCTATATCTGGAGTGCAAGATCTATTGAGACCAAAGTTCTTAAGATTTCGCCAAAATATCTTAGTAGGAAGCTTGCTATCAAACTTGGAAGCAAAGTAGCGTCTTTTAGAATATTTAATCTCCAGATTTACAGCATTGCGCAAAACACGATAAGCCTCCCAGAACTCTAGTGTTCGAAAACGTTTCCACCTTCCGTAAGCAATATTCCTCTGTAGGATTAATGTCCGAATCCGAGATGTAAACCAGGGGCAGTTAGTGTCAGCAATATAGTGGGTCTTTAGAGAGACATATTTCTCAAACAGATAATTTATGAGATATTCAAAATAATATATCTGTTCATGCACGGATGTTGTTCGTCGGAGACATTCCCACTGGAGCTCAGATGCTTCACTGAAAAGAGAGCCGCAATCTATGGCATTGAAATTTCGATATGTGAATACATGGGATTCACTACTCTCACTAAGATCAATATCATATATTAGAAATATCAAATCATGCTTTGAGAATGCTGAAAATGGCAGCTGATTTTGATACATCACCCGATTTTGGTCGGCTACAAGAAAAAGATCAAGTAAAGTGGAAGATGTTGATGTGAATTGAGTATGGTCATTAAAGAAAACTATACACATAGAACAAGATCAAAGATCAAAATCCATTAAGCAATATTTAGCAAGTGTATTAGCAAGAGAGTAAGTAGTAATAAAAGTTTCAAAAAAAAAAATACTTAAGCAGTACATTAAAGAGATAGCAATTAATAGTAACAAGAGAAAAAAATCATAAAATATTAATAGTACATTGCTTACTCGTGTATATCTAGAAAGTTCATCATCATTTATAACTAAAAGGTCGCGAAGAAATTCATGCGAAAATTGTAAACGTAACAACACATAGATATAGTACAAAACATCATGCAGGTAGGTTGTCATTGCCATTGTTTATATCGATATTTAAAGCCGTTGTAGCTGCGAATTTCTCCAATAGATTGCAATCTGAGACAATTTGGCTATTATCTCCTGGCTTAGATTTAGATTTAGATTTGTGAAGGGGTGTCTAGGCGTTAGCCTCGCAATCACTGCGACCTGAAAGATTTATTGTGAGTCCCCGTTGAATTTGCTCCATTCATAGGTTTAGACTGTTAATAAAGTCTACGTAACTTGGTGGAGGAAAAGCATGTTCAAGGTGGAGTAATCTCCGCCTGGCCCTGACAGAAGCGGCAGGATGAAGTCTCAGCCAAACCCAGCTTGTTTAGGTGATACCTCAAGGGGCAATGGTCTGAGAAGAGCTCAGTGATCATTTTGAGCTCTGTTCTTCTAAGGAGTAGGAGTTCTTTAGTTTTTCCGCCAGAGGTGTCGATAAACTTTTTTGCCTGACGAAGTCCTTGTAGCCTTTCCCAATACAGGGATTTTTGATTATTCTCCCAGTTATTTAGGGTAACTTTGAAGTGCCACAAAATGGCTCTGGTCCGACAAACTTAGTTTCCGCTCCTCTTTTGGCTAGGCCATCCGCAATTTCTTTGCCTTTGTGGCCCTCATGTCCAGGTACCCACATGAGAATAACTTTGTTTCTCCTTGATAGATTTTTGAGGGTTTTTAGACATTCCCAGACTATCCCTGACTTGACAGTGTAGGACTTTAAGGCCTTGAGGGCAGCTTGACTGTCCGAGAGGATATTAATGGTTTAGCCATTTATGGCTCTTTTAATGCAGGTATTGGCGCATTCTTCTATGGCCAATACCTCGGCTTGGAATACGGTAGGGGTAGAGCCTAGAGCCTTTGATATATGGCATTTGGGGCCGTATACACCCAATCCGACCCCACTGTTTGTTTTTGAGCCGTCTGTATACCACACCATCGATCCTTGTTGGAAGGACGGTTTAGTGGAGCGCCATTGTTGTCGGTCTCCAAGAACCACTTGGAATGGTCTTACCAAATCCACTCTGGATGTGATTATATCAGATATTGTCATCACTTGCTCGAAGCATATCTGTTTTAAGATACTTAAATGACCAACCAGATCGCCTGCCGTCTTCTCCAGCAGATTTAAAGGGCTTAAATGTGCCAATGGCCCATCTAACCTTGTTAGGAGTGCAGATGCTTCCCGCAAGGCTTTTACTCCTGTTAGAGACTCCGTGATTGTCCACCTCAATCGGGTCTGGAGCTATTATTCCTTGATCGGGAGTGAGATAGTCGGGAAAATGAATTTCTAGTAAGAGCCTGACTGTTTCCTCGCAACTCTCGGTGTAGTTCCCATCTTCCTCTTGAAGTGTGCCTATACCATTCGTGTGATCCTTCGAAAGTACCTTATGGAGCCTGATAGCTGCGGGCAATTGATTTATGCCATCGCAGAAGATCCGCCAGGTTCTTCTTTTGGATCTCCTTAGTTCCGTGTTATATTCCGTTAGAGCCTTTTTATATTCCCCCCAGATGCCAGAGAGCTTAGCTCTGTTGAATAGTTTCCTGACTTCTTTTCTTTTCAAACTCAGTTCCCTATTCCACCATGGTACCTGCCGATTGCAAGTCTTTTGTTTCAGAGGGCAACTGTGTTCGAATGAAGTCATTACAGCCGTTTGAAGCTGCATAGTGACTGAGTCTAGCTCCTCAGTCGTGCTAATGCTACCGCCGGGAGAGTCAACTACAACCTTAAGGTGTTGTCGATAGAGTTCCCAGTTAGTTAATTTAGGGATTCGGTACTCCTGACATGTGTTGAGTGTGGCATCTATATCGAACCTGAAGTGTCTGTGATCTGACATGGAAATCTCGTTCGATACATACCACCTGCTTATTTTTATACTTATGAACATACTGGCAAGTGTTAGGTCCAAGACCTCTTGCCTAATGATGATCTCCTCGCTTACGACGAACAAGAACTCGTCCATTCCGAGTGTAAACCGATACCAGTTGATTACGCTTTTTAAGACGTTGGGCTTCTCGATAGATTATATAGATCACTCGGTGGACAGCGTAGACTGCAGGGCGGCACGCTAACTCGCCTCGGCTATTGGCGGAGAATGTGGGGAGGTTCCACAAAAACCTGCCGCTGCCACCAGCCATACACAAAAAGAATTCATCGTGCCTACTTAAAAAAACGCCGGCACACATTCGGTCCTCAAGGGACCCTTACATCACTTACCTACATCCATTGGGAAGACGCAGATGTTCGGCCTTCCATTGCCGTTGCCCCAACCACCCTGCGATACTGTGGGCGATGTCGTACAGCATCCCTGTTAGACCTGAAAAGAGAGAGAGAGAGAGTAGCGGACCTAAGCTATCTTCATGTCGAGAGGGCTCCGGGAGAGTGAGAGGGGAGAAATTAAAACCCTTACAGCGTCATAGTTACGTTATAATCTTGTAAGACGTTTATTCTCTAATGACTATTACTATTATGAAGTCTATCAATAGATTTATTTCACCATTTATGGTGTAAATTGTCTACATGGCGTGTGACTTAACTCAAGAAAAAAACATTTAATAAATTCGCAATTGTTAACATGTACCTACGACTTCCCAAAAGTGGAAGACTGAAAATATATCCTTTCCTGTGGGTTACCTATATACGTTATTAATAATTGGTGGTAAAAATCCTCCAATTTAAAACTTCATTTGCTAATATTGTAGAAATAAAACTAGATAGATATTAGAAAACATACTTAACAATTTTTGAATGGCACTAACCCTATGTATTTCTTTCCTCTTCTACAGGTAGGACATCAAATTATAGGATTGTTTCGAATCTCGAATTTGTGCGATTGCTTAGTTACATTAAAAATTATTCACTGAATTGTGTTTATACTATTTCTTAATCAATAAAAAGTTACTCAAAATGAACTCTGTTCATACTATTTCTTAATAAATTAAAATTTTATTCAAGCTAATCTGTGCTATTTCGAATCGCAAAAAAGAGAAAAATTTCAAAACTTTTTTTTCGTACCATTACTTGCATTCGAATCCTGAATTGTTTGTTGATAACAAATACAAAAACAAGGTGTACTTCAGCCTTACCAAGAATGATATTTTATATATATAGATTCTATTGATAGTTCCTTTGGAACTGGAGAATGTTATCCCGTGAAGAATATAATGACACAAAAAAAGGTATTTAGAAAAAAAATTACTCACATACTACTCACATTTGGAACTTGTCCCCTAAGAAGCTCCCTGGAGGCTGCTGCACGACGGTAGAGTGCTGAAAACAAACAAGTTTGATACCTCGGGTATCATTATAATTTCTTCAAACGGCATCAAAACGATTGTAACCTGTTCTTTTTGTTTTTGTTTCAGTCCTATACTCCATTATATTTACTATATGCATGTTTTGCTAACTACCGTAGAGCGGCAATCTAATTTAGAGGGGTTGCCTTGTCCTATGAGAGATTTTTATCAATTTCCTGAACATAACGATATGTGTATAAACGATAATCCTTGCTAGCCAATACAAATTTTGCATCATCCATAAGTGCAACATCAAAACATTGTGCCTGTTTTACTGTTGATTCCAACGCCGAAACTAATTGACCGTCTTGTGTGAATATGGTTAAATTAAAATTATTATGATTGCCAGCAATTAAAATTTCTCCAGCTGCATTAATACCAACACCAATTGGATAATTGGTAATACGTTCACCACTAATTTGTCGTAAATGACGTCCTTCTAATTAGGTACTTTAACACAATGTGCACGATTGGCACTTATAAAAATTTCTGGGCCATCATGGTGGACTTCTATTGTAACATCGTCCGTCAAAAATTATGCAGCAACCCTTTTTGATTCTGTATTTCGGGATTTACGGAAATCGATTTCTGACGCCGGAATATTTCACCCTTTTGCAGATGACGAGGAGTTAGGACTCCATATACTTTTCCACATGTACTGGTGAATTTATAAGGCCCTGGAAGTAGCCATCCGAGCATGTATCCCTGATTACTCTGAGCGTAATTTTTCAGTTCTTCGCTTTCTTAGATTTACCAAAATTTCAATGTTGACCGCAAAAAAATACACTTTCCCAGTTAACTTTGTTGAATTTTTTCCGATTTAGATTTCCAAAAACTAAACTCGGTCTTTCGTGCTTAAGTCACTTTCTTCTCTCCAGCAAAAAACCTCGAAGTCAAAAAAAGGAACACGCTCTTCTTCTTCTTTTTAACCAAAAGTAAGAGCTGTTCGATTTTGGGTGCGTTCGAGCTGTACAGACTCTCCGTCCGTTTGACAGCAGGCCGGCATACATGTTGCATTTTGCCTCAGTGTAGCATACTGCTACATGCAGTACGCTACGACCATAACAAACCGTAACATTCTTCTGGCTTAAAAATGAAATAAATGATTTTTATTTATAATTTAGGTATATTAATAATGTATACATATGATGACAACAGAGGAATTGCACATGGATGTAATTAATTAAATTTAACTAGAAAACTTACGTATATCACTCACAATAAAATTAGTTTATAAACTTTTTAGTGTGGTCGAAAATTGTACAGTTTAAGTGTTTTTATTTGATATATTGTTTAAATCGAATAGAATTAATTATCACGTCGTAACTTAATCGTCTATTTTTTTTCATTTTTTTAACATAATTTAAAAGAGAAGAAAATCGTTCAGCACCTGCACTGCTATGAGGCAGTTTTAATAAATCTGAAGCCAAAGTCGACAATGTCGTAAACATATATTACATTTTTTTTTTATTATATAAATGAGTCAAGAAATGTGAGCAAGTTTCAAATCGCTTCTCATTTAAAATATTTAATTCTAGTAATGTTTTCACCTCAGTAAATAATACTTGAATATCTTCAGTTGGTGTTGGTTTTTTAAAAACCGATTATATAGGAAAGCTAAATCTGGTAAGATGTCAGAAAATTTTTTGTCTTTTATATATTCGTAATGTAAAAAGCTATTAAAAAAGGATAATTTAAATTTATTCTTTTTCGAATTGGGTGTACAAAAGTTCTTGTAAATATTCTCTGATATTATTTATGAGGAGTCAGTACCAAGATTTGCAAGTTTCATACATTTTTCAATGCCAATTTCTGGCAAACTATTTGTAGCAGAATAATAAATTTTTTTAATTTTATATCTTAAATTAATGGTAATGAAGAAGTCTAGTAAATAACGTCGGCAAAAATTAAAAAAAAGTGTATTGGAATGGAGATATTAGCTCGGAAATTTTGTAAAAAATGGTAAAAATTGAAGTCTTTTAAATCAAATTCCTGTTAGTAGGTATTCTCATTTCTTTAGATTGTGACTGTTTTGGGAAGATAAAACCTGGATCTAGCAAATAACGTCGAGTTTTTTCAGTTTTAGTGGCGCTTTTTATAATTATTTGACTCTAATAGTACTTGTTTTTTCTCCCGAAGAGAAATTACAATGTTCCGTTGAAAGTTGTTGCAATACAAAGCAAAATAGCATATTTAACAATTATGGGCAAAGAAAATTTTGGAAAGTTAATTCTCATTAAAAATTTTCAATTTATGTGAACTGCAAATTTTCATTTTTCGTCTTAAATTGTATGGTTTTGTCGGATGTTGGGTTTCTATCTTTTACGCTAGATGTCTCTGATGTGACTTGTGGTGTCGGTCTAAACTAATTTTATATGAATTTTCTCATTTTTAGGACACAAACCTACGTATAGTAAATTTTATTACCTACAGGTTCGCTCTTATCTAAATGGAAACTTTTGCTGAGTACTGACTTCTCTTAAAAAAAATTCAGATTCTGAAGAATTTAAGTATTCTAATTCTATCTAAACGTTTGCTCCACAATATATATGAATTTAGAATCTTTAGTTGAGTCGACATACTCATATTTAAAATCTCTATCCAGTATATAAGTTTTAGGTTATTCAGATTCGAAACATAATTTAATTCTATACTATTAGCTTTAAAGCGTATTGTAAAAATAAAAAATTAAGTCAGCATATTGAGAATTGATTTTGAAGCTTCTGTTTGATCTTCAAATACGCATTCAGACAATTATAAAATTAAAGCATCCCAATAAACATTAGACTATCTGATACATTGAAATCCATCTGGTATCTGACAATATTTAAATTTCATATGTGTCTTTATTTCTAACTATTCTTGAAATTCTTTCACTTCCTTTTGTCGTTTACTACCTATATTTTAAGAAACTATAAATACTTTTAGTAATTGTTTCAATATCGTTTAGCAGCTTTCTGGATGCGTAAGATTGAATATGCAGTGTATTCAGGTACAACTGAGCGTAATTTAGTGAGTACGTTGTTATGTATTCCTAAGATTGTATGGGCAAGGTCCGCACCAAAACCAAGAATATTTTTAAGGGGGGTTACCACAAAAAAAAAAGCTTACGATTTCTGTTCCCAAAAGCTTAGTGAACATAAACGCATAAAAGTATGCAATTTGAAAATTGAAACAAATCACTATAATGTATATGCAAAGCTGTATGAAGCTGTGATATTCGTCTGTATTGTACTCCAAAGCATGTGGCGCATCTGCACAGCAGTAGTCATTGACTTATAAATCAGTGGGTAGAATTGCATAGGCATGGCGGGATTTTAAATTTGGCTGTCAGATTTTTCTTAGAATTTTGTTGAGGAGCAGGCAAGGAGCGAACGAAATGTATGCGCTCTGTGCTATCAAACACTTTTCCATATAATTTGTCTGGCATCATTTATTGCTTGGGCAAATTTTATTTGACAAGCTGCTCATCAAATAAAACTCTTCCGAGAATTCTGAGTTGTAATGTTTCATATCATTTTGGCAATGTTCACTCTATGTCAGTTTTACCATTTTATTAACTAGATATCCGAAGAACTACTTTAGAGAATTAAATTTGAATTTACCAACAACACAAATTTCAGGTTGTCTGGTAGATTTTCTAATCCAATTTTAGTATATACATATTGTTACGTGCAATAGAAAGAGACTGGTGACATCTACTGGCAATGGAGAATAAACGACTTCAGGTTCGGAGAATTGATTATGGAATCTACAGGAAGGTTCAGGAATAGAATGAATAGAATGAATAGAACAGTCAAGAAGCTTTTGGAATAGAACACTCCAGAATAATCCGGAGAGTTTCTAGGGTATAAATATAACAGTTGTCATCGCCAGAAAAAGAGTCTTGTCTTAGACGTTGCAGTGTTAACAAGTGAAAGTAATAAAGAAGCGAAAGTGTGTAATTAGTTTGCGATAATTGAAAGTACAGTGTTAGCCATAATTCGAGTTGAGTTGATTAATTGAGGAATTGTGAATTTTATATGATTAGAGTGAAATCAAGAACTTATATATTAATTATTTAATATTGTGTTTTAAATAACGAACCAAAGGCCACGCTCGCAACAATATATACAATTTTATCTCTATCTAATTCCTCAATTTTGTTCGCATAAAATTTTGCATGTTTCAAGAAACGCAATTCAACCAGATTAGCCTAGTCGGAGTTACTGTAACTGGGAAAGATTAGCAATATAGCAAATAGTGAATTCTTTTCTGCGACTCAATGTTAACACTGCAATCAAATCTGCCATTCTCGTTCTCTTTTCTTCCCTACTGGTGTGGTGGTGGTTAGACCGAGTCGCAGAAAAGAATTCACTAAAAGATAAGAGTGTGCAACGATTTCAATTCAAAATAAATGTAAAGCAATATTTCCAAGTGACCGCATTGCACATGTTACATCTAAAGTAAATTTTTGAAATAAACCCCTTTTTGTCTTCCTTTATTGCTACCAAATTGCTTATTGAGCAACCCTGTGTACTGCAATGTTAATTTAGGATTTTCAATTCATTCCAAAAGTACTTTAAATCTGCCAATCGAAATCCCTCCATAGTATTTTCGTTCACATATGTCTTCATCCTGATTATCTTTTTCTATCAGAATTGTGAACGAATCTATTTCCCTATAATCCTCAATATTTGGGCTGGCATTCATTTTACCTGCTTCATATCTTTCTTCATTTATATTAGCGAAATTTCTTTGCTGTGCGGTTAAATTTTCTTTTGTGCTTTCCGGTAGAGATCAGAAACACAATAATGGAATACAAAAAAGTGTTGTCGTAGTCGCTATGTCAATGCAGTATAAATATATCGTGCAGATAGAGAGACGAAGAGAAGACCAGAACAAACCATCAAACCGCTAGGAGATATTTCATAGAAATTCGCTAAGCGAAGGTACAGTAAATAGAGAAAGAAGTTGTTTTTGACTGAAATATATATTAAATCGCGTAAATATTCGTCAGCAGATTCCCTCTTAGATAAAAAATAATTTCAAAAGAAAGATGTGTTAACAAGGAACGAACTCACCATCTGTTGGCTAACCCACCCATTCTATTTGGTACTTACCGTCACTACACTTTTCTTAAAACTTTGGTACCTGTTAGTTGCGAACCGTTTGATGTATCACAGACAACTGACTACTTAGGATTCCGGAAAACAGTTACTTACTCAGCAAGGACAAAAGTGCATATGACGGGGATGCCAACTGTATTCCGCCACTACGGCAGGCTGCCGTGGGGAGCAGTATTTTGTTAGAAATATGCAACCTATGGGACTTTGTTTCTACTGATGGTTACAGACGTCATTGGTACAAAGTCAATACTTTTATTGGTCGACACCAAGTTCTTTGTAATTTGTAAAAATGCTTCATCTTCGAAAATTGCATTTTGAAAACAATTCATACATAAATTAATAGTAGTAGTAATTATAGTCGCTAGAAAGATAATCGATTGTAGTCAAAAAATTAGTACACAGTGTATATAATCTGACAACTAAATACACCTCATCAATTTTCGTTCAGTTTTATAAATTACATACATATATTCGAAAAACAACTCTTCAAAACTTTAAAAAGTTCCATTTTGTCCTTTCTACAGCTTCACTAAAACGCGGTCATAAATGGAACGCAACAAAAAATAACTATTTATAATTTAGCCAACCTTCCTCCAAAATTTCATCAAAATCATTCATATCTATTTCACAAATTTCCGAATTTTACTAATACATCCCATGATTAAATAATAGTTACTCACAATTCGTTACCTATAACCATAATAGAATTGGCAAAAATTTCTCGCCTAAAAAGCAAAAATGAACAAATTACCAATGATAAAAATATACATATACATATACCTAATGCAGAAAATAACGGCACACACTCTCCAAGCATGCAGCTAGAGCCCGCTCAGGTTTCAAAATAAATGAAAGCCTTCCAAAAGCACATTACTCCATCTGACGATGATAGAATGAATTGAAAACGCCAAATTGTATGCAAAATAAAATAAAACAAATTTTTTTTGCGGCTACCATCATTAACATTATTTTGACTTTATTTCCTTTATCATTGCACTAAAAAATTTGAGTATTTCAAAATAAACAGAAAACGGTTCGATCTTTGTTACAAATTGAACTTTCTTTGAAATAATATCATAATTTTGGTAGTTAATCGTCTCTGAAAATATCAGCTTTCAAACGAAAATATATTAGTAACCAAAACTTGTTTACTGGTTTTCTTTCCGTCACTGCCTCTTCCAGGCCAAGATCTTGCATACTCAAGTACAAATTTTTGATGTACCATTATTACGTTTCGATGTACCAAACTTTACAAATTTCATAAACTCTAGAGTGTTCTAAAGCTAATTAAATACATATAAACCCCGAAATCTTTATTTTCGACACGGTCATGACCTAAGTTGATCGATTTTCTCTAACTATGTGCAATTTTTATCATGATAGTACGCACAGATTTGCAGCAAATTTGTATTAACTTTTCGTGTTTTTTAAGATTTCAGTGGTAACCCCCCTTAAAGAAAATATGTTTTTCTTAAAAAAAAAAAAAAAAAAAACAAAAACTTCGAACGGTATTGAAAATAGAATCCGCTGTTGATGACTCAGTTTCAATAAAGCACAGAAATTAAGTAATTTTTTCTTGCTCAATATCAAAATATATAATATATCGCCAACAAAATAAAGCATTTCCGTACATTCGTCAATAATTATACAAAAATATTGATTTTGTAATTCTGCGCATATTTTTTTAAGGATATATAGACCTATTTTTTGCGAAAGGAGTTTGGTGCTTTTGGTCCTTGCACAAATAATTTTACTTGCAAATACCGAATTAATACAAGTATTTGCTGAAAATCGTGGCAGGGTGGTCCATTAGTTTAAATGATACAATATGTTCTACTACAAATGCATTTCATTTAAAACACGGATTTGGACAACTCAAGGTTATTCTCTAACGTCTGGAGTATCTAGTACTGATTTCTAATTAAATTTATGAACTTGGCTATTTTCATACCTAGAAAGATGCGTTTTACACTTCGTAAGCTTCACAAAGTACACTCTACGAATTTATATATATATATCATTTTCTTTATCGACTTTAATTCAAGGAAATTTCTGGTTCCATTTCAGTAAAACTCGCCTTTTTTTTCATTGAAATCATAGTAGACAGACCCTTATTTGGGTTTTCAGTTTTAACCAAATCTGCCTCTATATTTATTATTTGCACCGCTGGTGCTGATGATATTGTTGCGAGCGTGCCCTTTGGTTCGTTATTTAAAACACAATATTAAATAATTAATATATAAGTTCTTGATTTCACTCTAATCAAATAAAATTCACAATTCCTCAATTAATTAACTCAACTTTAATTATCGCTAATACTGTACTTTCAATTATCGCAATCCAATTACAACACTTTCGCTTCTTTATTACTTTCGCTTGTTAATACTGCAACGTCTAAGACAAGACTCTTTTTCTGGCGCTGACAACTGTTATATTTATACCCTAGAAACTCTCCGGATTATTCTGGAGTGTTCAATTCCAAAAGCTTCCTGACTGTTCTATTCATTCTATTCCTGAACCTTCCCGAAAATTCCATCATCGACTCTCCGAACCTGAAGTCGTTTACTCTCCATTGCCAGTAGATGTCACCAGTTTATTGCACGTAACAATATATTTACTTGATTTTCTGTTCCACCAATTTCATTCTGTATATCAAAATGGTTTATAAAATTCTTTTCACATTCCTTCTGGCTGAGGTCTTTAGAACCCTTTTTAATTTATAATTTATAATTTAAGCTATACCTACCTATGGCTCCTAATGAAGGGTGAAGTCAATCAGTTAAATGGTAATGTTTCATTTACACTGCAATGCTGAGAATTATATGAAATAAAAGATATTAGAAATATTTTGCCCACGTATTCAAAAATTTTGTAGCGTAGCCAAAATATTCGGGGGGTATCCCAGTAGACCAAACGTTGCCCAAAGTAGCCATTTGCTACGATCGTAGCCAAAGTGGCAACACTGATTCCAATTGATTTTCATAATGTTCATCAATAAAAGTGTCAGTAATACAAAGGAAAAATAAATTTGCCTTTTTCCACTGTGGCGGTGTTTTCCTTGTATCACAAGAATTCATTTTTCTGCTACTTGCTCCCATATTTTATCCTTGTATTGGGGTCCTTGTGCACTGGCAAATGTTCCATCTAAAACATCAATCAGAACTGATTTTTGGAGTACGGACAACTTTCGAGCCTGTAAATGGCGTGTTACAATTTAATTAAAATTTCTTAATAATAATTAATAATTATAGCCGTGTTTTTTTGGTTCCAAATTTCAAAATAGAATTTGTTAAATTTCGGGACATAGTATTTTGTAAAGCATGAAATACAGTGCTGGCTTTTTCAACCTGGCCGGCCTCACCAACTTTGACAGTTCTGTAAATTATATGAGATCAGATTATCTAGCTCCCAATGACAAAGTTGGTCAGGCCTGATGTAACTTTGTCAGCTTTGACAGTTAATTTTTGTTATCATTTGATGCCAGTATTTTGTTTACGGAAAATAGTGGATGAAAAATTTGTTGAAAAAAAAATTTCTGAAACATATTTTCCATCAAAAATTTTACCTGCTGTAGTAAATTAAGAGCCCAATTAACTTCTATCATACACAAGTTGTCAAAGTTCGTGTTGTGAGTTGCAAAAGTTTTCAAGGCTCATCAGTATTTCACGCTTTAAAGTCATGGCACCTTGATTATTTTCCCTATACTTTCAAAACTTTTTCTGCTTCTATGCACCATACAGTTCAATTCTGTAGAAAACCGCACGGAACAAAAAAAAACAGCTTATATGTGTTTAACATTTCTAAAATAAAATAGTTGCTCCGAGATTTCACTCCTAGTCACCGCAAAATCGAAGGTGAGGGAGTGAATTTATTAGCGGATGCAAATTAGCAGAAAAGTGACTTACTTAAGTCACTTTTCTTCAAATTAGCTGAATCTCGGTAGGTACTGGATTGTACTCTTGTTAATCAAGAACGGTCAGGCGCTGTATCAACAGGACAGCGGCAGGCAAAGAGGATCGATCTGTAAGGACTCGCAGGACAGCAGCCGCCCAAGTAGGATTTTCATACTAAAGGCTAAAGCCGTCAATGTTGAATCAAGTTGGTTCCGAGTTTTAGGTTTACGGTTCACAGCATACTAGGATAAGCTGTTCAATCTCCTAATTCTTATCATGGAAACGTAATTATTGAGGATAGTTACAAGCTGTTTTTATACATCTTTTTGTTAGTACAGGTGTCACTATCGCAAACTATTATTCCCCTTTCCAATGTATTTAATTGACTGTGATCTTGGCTATTGGATTAGTATTATATTACTCATCTCTCCTACAAATTATCTTATACCTATACCAATGCTTGACTAAATCCTATTACAAGGTTATTTTTGTCATATTTCTCAGTTAAATGAGTTGATGTAAATTAATTACCGGAATAATCATTTGAACAATTGCTCCTAAGTAATGAGATATAAATAGAAGTATCCAATGCAGGGTGGGGGGGGGGCTCATAAAAATTCATATAATCATCATGTATTAGTTCTTTTGGTTGCTGGCTGCTGTTGTCACTGTTGGTACATAGTTGTTCAATAGAAGAACATTCTTTCAGTCATTAATTCAAAGAGAAATTTCATAATTTGTAGTCTCTAAATGTCATCTTCCCCTCACACTTTTGGGTTCGTCATCACACTCATATTATCCCATTTAATCGAGCGATAAATTGCTTACGATGATAAACTTTCACTTAAATGCGTGGAAAATCTTTGGATACGTATGAAATAATCTTCTGGAGATAAATTATCAAGAAAACCTAGTCTCAACCTTCAGATGTTCTCATTTATGTCGCTCCATCGCACATCGTTGTGTACGCCCATCTTCCTTTAAATAGGATTTCCTTAATTATTGTTGGAAATAATATTTGTGAAGCTGTGCTAGCTATAGAGCTAGTATACACACTCTGTTTGCTTCGCTTAAGGTGTCCTTTTTGCTTTTTTTTTTTTTTTTGGTAAATTACATCAAAACAGAGTAATCATATTTTAAAATTAGGCTTACAACATTTAGGTAAACGAGACAAAAGGTTTCCGTTTCACTTGAGAAGTTCAACGGAGGAAATCGTTGGGGACATAAGGATGTAAGGATGTGGAGAAGTGTTGTATTACTATAGAATTGAGGACTTATCTTACAGAAGATTTTTACTTGCTTGCGCTAATATCACATACAACCGAAAATAAGACAGGATAGCTGGGGTGGGGGAGAGATACATACCTGTAGATATTTACCTTTCAAAGGTAATGTAGCGAATGTAATTGATTTATGCTCATCGAACCGATAATTCGTTTGAAGTTACTTTCAAAAACATAAGCTCTAAAATGGTGGAATGTTAGTTCAAAGTCCTACACGCGAACCCACTTCCTAAGCTTGGTTTTGTAAAACATGGAATAAAGTTTAATTTTTTGTAATGCGGAGAAATAAGTACGGACACACATACTCGTACAAAGCTGTTTCAAATTTAAACTGCAATACTGAAAGATAATTTATGTTACACATCAACATAAACAAAATGTTAACGGCTTCAGAGATAAAAAGGATGTTTAAATTTTGCTTCCCGTTTTATATTTAATCAATTTATACAGGATGACTTCTGCGATTTGGTCCATAGAACAGGAGGTGATAGTAACCATCCAGAAAAACAAAAAATTATATGAAAAGGCGGAGGGGTCCAAATCAACCGCTTCAGAGTTACAAGGCTGTTTCACAAAACACCCTGTATTGACCTCTATTTTTTTTGCCCAAAAAGGTGGTTAACATAACTTTTTTTTTTTATAAAAACTGTAAACTGTGGACCTTTCTCTTTAATTAGACTTATTACACCTATGTGCTATCTGCAGCCGTTAAACAGCTAGAATTGAACTAGACAAAATCGGATGTTAACTTTTGCCTCCACGCGTTAGCTCAATTCTATAGCAAAGTCGTCAGATTTGCTTGTACGCAGCAGTTTCTGCCGATTTCAAGATCTGACTTTCGGTACACATGCTCATGCAAGTCGTACGAGTTGGTTTGTGTATACGAACGAATAGAACGAGAAAGTACAGCAAAGCAGGAACAGAACAGTAAAGCATGAAATACAGTGCTGGCTTTTCCAACCTGGCCGGCTTGATAGTTCGGTAGAATATATGAGATCAGGTAAGGAGGGTTGGGAGCCAATTTGATGGTTTATAAGAGCATCTGGTTGGGACCTATGAACTTATTCATGGCAGTAGTTGTTCTATAGGGGTACGGAACCACAGTGTTAGCTTCCAGGATTTCACCACAGATGGCGACACCATGGTCAGGTGGTTTGAGGCCATACTAAATATGGGTTTGTGTCTTAGTTATACTGGTTTATGACTTGGATGGACCAGTGGCTCTTGGCTGCACTGGTTTATGCCTTGGAGGTGCTTCGCCTAAATTTAGGCTTTTTTGGGGATACGAAGTCACTTTGGGGATACGAGATCATTTTCAGCACTCTCCAGCATAGGGAAATAGCGTAGGATTTCAATTTTGTTTCTGGAGTTCGCTTATTTTTCATCTCGGACTCGTAGCCTCTAAGTTGACATCAACATTTTTCATCTCGAGTTTTGGGGATACTAGCCCACTTTGGCGATACGAGACCAATTTTACCACTATCCATCATAGAGAAATATCATAGGATTTCGATTTTGTTTCTGGAATTCACTCATTTTTCATCTCGCCCTCGTAGCTTTAAGTTGACATCAACATTTGTGCCATATCTAAGGAAGGGTGGCGGATGGTGGGATAAGCTTTAGTGGTGGCGTTTGCGAAAGGATTAAGTTTGATCTGGTTTTGGAGGCTACAGTTTGACCTTGGGTTGTTTACTTTACTACGTCATACTAAAAGATTTTATATCAGGATATATTCAGTATGAAATTCGCAACAACAACAACAAATGTAGGTAGGTATGTTGCCTTAGATAAGTAATGGAAATTAGTATAAACCTAATTTTTGGTCTACATGTGTAATGCTTCTAATTTGATTATTACATAAAAAATTCGTGCAGTCCAATAATATAAACAAATTCACACAGCCGAATAATGTAAACAATATTCGCACAGAGCCTAGTAAAGTAAACAAATTGAGCGATTGATGCTTTTGTGTAAATGAAAAACTCTCAATTTCTTATTTGTGGGATATGATGTCTTAGATGAGTAGTGGAGGTTATAATTGAAAATTTCTTTTGCTGGAGAAAAACAACACCAACAAGTATAACGTAAGTTGTGGTCTGTAGGTGTCTTTTATAAACAAGAGTGATCATGTTATGTGTAAAAATAGATCATGGCTGTTGGGATGGTAAGACACATAAAATCATTAGAAGTAATGGAGATTAAAGCCATAGAAAATTTTAGGTGGCCAGTCGGCTGGTAATTTGATATCTTGCGTAAACAAATACAGCGAGTAAAGCAGACAAATTGAGCGATTAATGTTTTTTGTATCTAGGAGTTTGTATTGAAAAGTCTTACATTTTATGAAAAATTGTCTTTTATTTCCAATAAAATTTCTCAATCAGTCACGCTGTTATGATATTTGATTGACTCTTTTATCTAAAATATAGTTCACATGAAGCTCATAAGAATATGATAATTTTAACTTCATACTATTGGGGTAGGTACATTGTTTTCTTACCATTAAGTTGAGTGTGGGTTAAATTAAAAGCTTTGAGTCCGAGATGAAAAATAAGCGAACTCCAGAAACAAAATCGAAAACCTATGCTATTTCCCTATGCTGGAGAGAGCTGAAAGTGATCTCGTATCCCCAAAGTGATTTCGTATCCCCAAAAAAGCCTAAATTTAGGCGCAGCACCTCCAAGACATAAACCAGTGCAGCCTTGAGCCAATGGTGTATCCAAGGTATAAGCCAGTACAGTCAAGACACAAACTCACGTATAATATGGACTCAAACCACCTAGAGATGGTGGCGCCATCTGTGGTGAAATTCTGGAAGCTAAAACGTTGGTCCTGTACCCCCACACAAAAAATACTCCTGGGTGCACGTGCACGTGCTTGTAATTACATTCGTTTTGCTCTGAAGAGATTAAGTGGGAGAAACTCATGCTAGATTCTCTGAAAAATGAGAATTTCAGTTGAGAGGAATTTTATATTTCCTTTCAGCACCTTGGCCAAAGCAAAATTTATCTTTTTCTTAAAATATAGAGTTAGTGTGACCTGATGTACATTATTATGAATAGTTTGATAGGATTTGTGGGAAACAATAAGATTTTGAGAACTCCGGGTAAACCTAGGGCTATACTGGGCTACACTATCTTGTTTTTTGAAAAACTTGGCCTTACACGGGTTACACCAACTTGTTCGTAGAAAACCCGGTGTTTCTGATTTCTTACCCCGAACTTACGCTAAAAATTTCTAAGGGTAAATGTTTGACATTTGTCATTTGTCATTTGTGAGCTGTCACTTGAAATTTCTTCGGTAATTGCGGTATATAAAAGTGAAATATGAAAATGAATAGGTATATAACTTCTAAAGATTATTGTGCGTATTTTGGTAGTTATAACACTTTGGTTATTATCTCAAAACGTATTAGAATGTATAAGGAGAACTATGTTATATGAAAAAATACGTATAATCCTATGGACAGACATTGTAAGAAATGTGCAAAATTTATTTTTTGGGTTGTAGCCTATTAGTAGATTTTTACTCATATTCAGTATTGTTTCTGTACTAAAAAAAAGTGATATTCTTCATTTGGCTGCAACAACGATTCATTGGCTATTGCAGTGTTTTTAGTTGGCAAATAATAATAAATTATGAATTGATGTACAATTGTACGAAATAAAGCGTTTGCACAGCCTGTTCAAAATTTGTGCCATTTTTGAAGCAAGAACGCTCAGTCCATTCTTATTAAATATGTATGTCAGTGGAGTGCAGCGACATTTACGCAGATGATTCATCAGTAAAATTTTAAGGAAAACTTGTGCGCGGGCATGTTAATTTTCAACTAGAAAAGAATAAAAAACTAAAATCGTGTACATGCAGGCACCCTGTACTCTGTCCTAGTATATGATTTGAACTTCAAAGATGGGTTTCGCTTCTTTTCTGCAGGACCTGTACACATATTTTTCTTTGATACTGATTTCCTCGATGAATTCATGCATACCTATACTTTCTTGCACGATTATTTTTCCGGTGGGGAACTTGTGGGTATTGGAAATGTTCAACTTGAGTTTTTCATGATTCTGTATTGGGTGGGATGGGAATAGGAGTTCCGATAGACTCCGGCTGGAATTCAGTTCAGATTTTTTTCACGGGTCAATTATCAAATAACGCACGATCTAAGTTTCGAAATTCAAATAATTAGAGTCAAATAACAAATAATTATTTTCGAATATTTCATCAAATAACGAATAATTTTTGTAATCCAATAAATTTTTATTCGTTATTTCATTTTATTGAGTCTTGTAGCTTTTATTATAGGTACCTACCCTAGATAAAATCGTGAGATTGTACTAAGTTTGTCATTCCGTTTGTAACACCTCGAAAAAATGATGGTGGAGCAAAATGGATTGGACACCCACGTGTAATATTCAAAATTAATTTTGATTTTTTCATGTTCGTCCGTCCGTCCGTCTGTGAGCACGATAACTCGAGAACGCGTATACTTAGAGATGTGAAATTTTGTACATGGACTTAAAAAAAAAAAAAAGTAAAATTAAGTTTGAAAATGAGACAAATTGAGCAACTCCTTCGTATGCTTGCCATAGACAAATTTCGTTTTTTACTATATATTTGGATACAGCTAAAATTTCGTTCACGACGTTTTCATAAAAATTGTAAATATAATTTCAAAAATGGGCTAAATCTGGCAATCCCTTTTTGGTATTCCTATATAAATATTTAGGTTTTTTACGTATGCTGTGAAAATGATCAGTGCTAGATGTTTTTATTGTACTGGAAAGTTCTTCAGAATATGGAATCTAATAATATTGGTTATAATAATTTTTACTGTCCGACGAATTGTTCTAGAAATATATTAGAAAAACCACTTCAACAACAATCAAACCTGCACAGATAGTACGAAATTACCAACGGGCATTCATCTAGCCTAGTAAGAATTGGTCTTAATTCTAA
The DNA here is from genome assembly GCA_963930735.1 of Dioctria linearis. NCBI lineage: Eukaryota > Metazoa > Arthropoda > Insecta > Diptera > Asilidae > Dioctria > Dioctria linearis. Next base: position 21,322,891 of record OZ005741.1, read on the forward strand.
ATTTTTAATTTTTGTTCGAAATTGGCCATCTCTACACAAACCCATAGATATATGTATGTATAATATATAAAAAAAAAAGTAAATAGTGTTTACGGAATTTAGTAGAAAACCCAAAAAACAAACAACTTTTTGATACTCGTCTTCTTATTTCAACGTGTATTTGTTCATTTATTTTTGCGGTTTCACTCACGTGTATGATGTTGTGTCACTCAAGAACTTGAAATCGATACAAAACACTGAGTCGTCGCGTCGGCTTTATTATTTTCTTTCACTGCCTACTCTCAAATCCCGATTCTGCTTTGATTTTCCCTCATGTGGTTAACCAAAAACCAACCAAAACGTTTATATGCTGATTATACTACAGCAATTTCATCCTGCTTTGAATCGAATTGAACTAGTGTGGTAAAGTCTTTTCTGCTACATAATATGTTTCTTATTCACAATTCGAGTAATCTGGAGTGATCCTGCCTTCCACAAAATTAAATACTCTGTGTTTTTCTCTGTACATATACATCTGAATATGTGCACCAGACCAGGTATTATTTTGCACGCCAATTATTGTCACACCTGTGGTGCCGCTTTTCTTCCATCGTTTCACTCATTATAAATCTTCCTTTTGGTGTCTTGCGGCTAGTGTGTAAGTATTATTTTGTGGTGGTCCAAACGTAACGCGTATATTATTACAATTTCGGTGACCTATTATTGCATATATGTAGAGCAAGTAGTTCCCCCATGCAAATAGTATTTCGAGAGCAGCAAAGAGCCCCGCGAGTATTTTCCTTGGATTGTGTTACATATAAAGCCGGGTCGGAATTATACTTCCTTGCTTCCAATGAATATATGTACATACATACATATATGCTTTGTAGTACCCCATATATCCTGCCCGACTTAGCAAGTCTATTAAACTCTTATCTTTGCTTTATCTTTTATTTCTTAATATTTATTCGATCTATGCATGCTTTACAGACCGATCTCCTGAAATTTCACATTACATCGCCTTTCTGGGGTTGTTCCCCTTGGAACTTATGCTGGGGTAAGCTATGTATTAAAACTTTATTTAGACACATCAGTGGTTAAAACTCATTCTGAATTCGATTTTCTTTATAACGAGATGTCTGATTTGCGATAAAATTTGAAATTAAGTCCTTATTTGACAGTTATTTGCCCTTATGGGAGTTGTGACCTGTCACGCTTCTTCAGTCCCTTTAGAGACACGCTCAAACAGGCTACTGTCATTTGTTTCTTGATCTTATCTCTGTTCTGAATATTAGCAAAGTTTTAAGGGGATTTAGGAATACAATTAAGTTATATTTTTCATAAATATATATATGTATATGGAAGTTTGGAAGAGGTAGATTAGGATTAGATTGTTGGCGCAGTCTTTATAATAACACAAATTCAGTCCGAGTCTTGTTTCGTACTATTGTCCTTGTACTTATATGTATAGTGGTTGCGAAAATGCTTCCTTGTTATAATGTCAGATGGCACCACTTGTACCATTTTGAACAGTTTTGGTCACGCTTCGCTAAAAGCAAAGCTGTGGAACTGAAGTGTTGACAACATTGGCGTAACTAGGTAGGGGCCAGGATAGGCCCGGCCCCCAGACCCAGAATGCGGACTGGACCCCCCAGTAAATTATGAAAAATCCCAAAAAAACATTCGATAACTCGTACAATCTTAGGCATAATTAAATTGAATCCGTTCGGAACGGAATCAAAAGGGCTTTAACGAGTTCTTTTCTTCAAGAAATCCTATTAAAACCTTTTTAAAATTGTTAAAAACTATTCTGAGATTGCTCTGAGTGCACTGAATTTTGACAAAGGTGTGATCCGTAGGAGAAATCATGCAGAACTATTTTGATAATTTTAATTGATAACCTTTGATATCAATGAAATTTTGAAAATTTCATAATTCTTTGTTTAATTTCCCGGAAAAAAAAGCTTTTTTAAGCTCTTTCGATTCTAATCCCAACGTATTCAGTAATAAGGATAAATTATCTTTATACGGAAGAAATATATACTGCGCAATTAAAAACTTCAATAATATTCTTATTACGTTTCATTATGATATAAAACTATATTAGCATTCTAGACACAGAAAAACATTAAATTTGTCTAGAACTTACTCGAGTCTCGAAAAGGAGAAGGGTTGAATCCACTCTAGGTAAAAGTAAATTAGTAGACTTTCCCTCAGATACAAGGCCATTCGAATATTGGAACATACATATTTATAACCAAGTGATGGACATCATTATCACTAACTTCAAAAATTGGTTTGAAAATCTACATTTGGCACAGTCAGTTGAATCATTTGTAAAGTTGGACCTCAAACATGGAGAGGCATTTGTAGTAAATTATAAAAATGTTTTTAATGTAGATATAGAAAAATAATAAATAATATGTTCCAAAACAACAGAATTGTTGTAAATTTGGAAAGACAGAAAACAGAAAATTAATAAAGACTTTTGCGCAAATTAATACAAGTAGCTGCAAGCAGCTTTGGGTTTCCCTGTCAGCTCGGCCGGCTGTGAACGGAGCTTTTCCATCGAACTACAGCTTGGTTAAGAGCAACTGCTTCAGGAGAGGTTTTCGAACCTGGCACTCATAGACAGTGAAAACGAGATAATACAAAAACAAACTAACAGCGTAACAGGTGGTAAATAAAGTTTGCAGAAAAAAAACCCGTAAACTAAATTACTACTTAACTACTTCAACTATCTTTTTATTAGCGCTTAATAAAAACGTGTAACGCCACCACTGGCTTTACGACACCACTGGAGAATGTTCACCACTATACCTAAGAACTGTTAACTTGGTTATGTACCTTTTGTACATAAAACATTCATTTATTGCTTCCCCCACTTATTTTCATTCTAATATGTAATCTAAATCTATAAATATAATTTCAATCCATTGTACTGGACTTGTTGAGATTGAGCCTTTAAACAATAAAGTTGTCTACCGGAAATATATTGTGTTTTTATTAAATCTAGTTGTTACAAGTAGTTGTTACAAACGTAAATAAAATTGATCTAAAATGTGTATCTAATTTCAGACCTGTAAAGTACTTAACTACATTGGTACTTAAATATTAGTATTAGTACCAGGACCTGGACTTAAATGTTTTTTAAATACACGCCCCGGTACTGGTACTCAAAAAATTCTCAAATACAAGTCCTGATACTGGTACTTAACGCACTTAATTACAAATACTGCCATAACGCGAAGTACTTCAGCTCTTGTAAATTATTTAAATACGCCTTCTAATAATAGAGGATATCTGCATTTCCATAGTGCCTCAAGAAATCTTAACATCTTCAGTAAAATAGAAAGAAAATTAGCGCAATATATAAGTAACTGTAGGACAGAAATTGACATGCTGAATCGATATCCTTTGTTGAGAAATTCGGCAATCAAGTGCCACAATCCGATCTCTTCCTCCACACAGCGTTGATTTTCATTTGCAGGTCTTGTAAATGCTATACAAAAGCAATCATTATCTGATGTGAGATTTGTTTTGCCAAAAGCAAACTCAAATACTGTATGAACAACTTCTAAAATTATGTAGAAATTAAAACATTAAAAGCTTATACGATATTTTATGATATCTCGTGAATGGAAACCTCATTCAGTTATTTAATTGGTTATAGATTTTTCAAAATTTCTCATTTGACTTTTCGAAAGCTCTTGAACCTTATAAGTACAAGTACCAATACCTGGATTTGTACTTGAAAATTTTTAAGTTCTAGTACCGGAACTTGTACATGTACTTAAAAGATTTGACGTATGACTCCTGGAGTACGTACTGGTACTTGGAATAAATACTGAGTATTAGGCAGGGCGTCACTATCATATCAGTTTCGTGAATGGAACTTGAAGATTCTAATTTATTTTCCTTAATACATGAGAGAAGCATGTGGAAAACAAAAGTCTCTGTTAATTAAAACGACACCACTCTATTTTATTTTTCTTTTAAATCGTGCAAATTTTATTTTATTTTTCAAATAAACACTACTTCCTATGATTTAAAAACAATTTAAATCGCCTTGGATGTCTGAAGTGGATTGTAGGGAATAGATGAGTGTCGCTTGGGTTCATTGGGATGGATTAAAGAAAACAATGCACTTTCACTCGATTCGCCAATTATTTTATGTAATAATCTATTTTCACAATAATTTAAATGTCCGACTAAAACCATTTCATAAATACTCAACGCCGCCGTTGGTCTCGATAAGCAATAAATATCGTCCGATTGCCGAATGTTGACTGACTAGTTATTTATATGGCTGGGTGGTCCATTCCGGAATGGACCGCAACATTTGAAATGATGTATACATCGAGTGATTCATATTTTTTCGTATCTGAAGTGTTGAAGAAGTCGATCAAATATATACAAAACTTCTATTATAAAAACATTTGCTTTGGGCACGCTCTAAAACATGTTATGGTCCATTCCAGAATGCTCTACCCATTTCACAATCTGTACACTCTGCTTTAGTATGCCATGCGATATCTAGTTCTTGTGCCATCTATGCTTATACTAACTGATAAGCGATGTACCATGCTTTTCTATCTTCGGGTAAGAATGGGAAACAATTTGAAAACTGTTCATTGTTCTTTTGACCTTAACATCGCAACCTCGACAAAGACTTATTTTTGAATTATATTTAAATTTTTTATTTTTATGAGAATTATTTTAATTTTGTGTGCAGCGGAAAATATGTTCTAGAATTTAGATTATAGCAGAACAAAAGATACACAAAAGAACGCCTCATACATTTTCATCGAAGATTTATAATTGAAGCGAACTGAACAAAATCGACAGAACAATTTGTTCTCTCCAGTATATGGGAGTTCTAGAACAAAGTGCAAAAAAAAACAGGTTTCTTGTGAGCTCTATAACTTATAGACTCGCTATACTCTTTGTAACTTTAGAAACTTTATGGTTTTTTTAATCTATGCAATTTCATTGGCTCTAGGCATTATATCAATATCTTGTAAATGCTCAGAGCAATGCATAAAATATGTCGGTCAAAATCTGGGAATACTCTGATCCCCAGGAAAAAGTTCTAGTTACGCCAATGGTTGGCAAGGGGCTCAAGGGATAAGCCGTAAGAGCATAGCCAAACTGAAAACATACCCAGGCTGGGAAGTAGACAACGCCTCGATAGGATATAAATCTCTGATGCCTGGACCTGATGTAGGGAAGGCCATAATTTTTTCTGAGAAATTTACTAGAATTTTTTTCTTAGAATTCTTATGCATTATTGGAGGCCGACAACGGTTGATTAGGCCACTAAAATATGAGTAGATGAGCAAATAGCATTCATTTCTTTTTAGAAATTTACAGCAAATATTTCGGGGAGATTTTTACTCAGTCCGGTAGCCGACTGAAGTTATTTTCAGATCCGTTGTCGGCCTCGAATGCATAACAATTATAAGGAAAAAATTTCCAGTAAATTTCATCGCTGATTTTCTTTGGAGCGAGGTATTGCTTGCTTTCCCTTTGGTTACATACATCTGCTCTGCAGTAGTAGCGCCTCTACAGCACAACAAGTTACTAAGTCAAATTGCGTTTCGCAATCACTATAAATATAGTTCTATACACAAGGCTATTTATTTATTTATTTATTTACGAAGTTCAAAAGATATTATACAGGCAAAGCCCAATAAAATAATACCTTAAAAGTTATTACGGTAAGTCATATAAAAGAAAAAATTATAAAAAGACGAACGATAGAATATAAACTAAGTCTACAATATGAAAACCAAAATCAAAAAAATAAAATAAAATTATAATATAAATATTAAAGTTATGAACTAAACTATAACTAAACTACAAAAGAGAAAATCCAAGTACAAAAAATTGAAATAAAAAATTAGACTAAAACTAAAATTCTAAAAATACAAGAAAAAATACTTCAAGAAAGAAAGGAAAATAAAGATTAATTAATAATGAGAAAAACAAAAAGAAACAAAAAAAAATAAGTAGAAAAATGATAGCAAGGCAAGGAAAAGGCAAAGGAAACACAGAAAAACTGTTTTATATAAATTAAGTTAAAAGAAATTGCTCAATCTCAGCTAAAACTGATCTTTTGAAAGTCTGGGGGCTAGAAAAAAAAAACATCGATATTGCAAAACTTACAGTTGAATAATCTCTGCATTCTTACCAATGGTGACTTGTATGGAGTCTTTGGGATCTTGTAGGAATATTTATGCATATTTCGGAGAGTAAATCTGGACATAGCACGAACCCATTTAGGAGCTTATATAAAAATAAGCAGCCGAGATGCATGCGACGGTGTTCTAGAGATAGCAAGTTAAAAAGAGATAATCTTTGAGTTTACTCCATCTCATTTATGCCTTGTTTGAACAAAAGAATCCTGGTAAACTTTCTCTAGACAGATTCAACTTGTTTGTTTATAACAAGAGTAAAAAGGGCTCCAAATTTGACAAGCATATTCCAGAATGCTCCTCACTAATGAGTTAAAAAGATAAATAAAAGCAGCACTGCTCCTGAAGGATTTACACACCCGAAATATGAAACCTAGCATTCGATAAGCTTTAGTGGTAACAATATTTACATGAGAAGCGAAAAGTAGTTTGTGATCAAAAGTGACTCCTAAGTCGTTTATTTTATAAACACGGGAAATTGAAGTATTATTAATTTTATAGTTAAAGAAGATTGTTTCCCGCTTTCTAGAAAAGGTTATACTTTTACATTTATCTATATTAAGATCAAGATAGTTTTCTTTACTCCAACCTTCGAGCTTAGCAATATCATCTTGGAGGCATTTACAATCATTTGCATCATGAATCACCCTAAAAAATTTAGCGTCGTCAGCATAAAGCAAGGAAGGCGAGGTAATATCAATAGGCAAATCATTTATGTAAATAAGAAAGATGAAAGGACCAAGTATTGTACCCTGAGGGACGCCAGAGGTTTGTTGAAAAAGGTTAGATTTGGAGCCATTAAAAACCACGACACTATTTCTTCCCTCCAGGTAGGACAGGAACCAAAGAACAGTATCCATGTTGAAACCAATCTTCAACATCTTTAAAAGACATTGCTGGTGACGAATCCTATCAAAAGCCTTAGAAAAATCGGTGTGGATGGAGTCCACTTGCACGTTTTCATCAAGAGCAGAGGCGATGGTGTCGGTAAATAAAGCTAAATTTGTAACTGTAGAACGTCCAGGAGGGAAACCATGTTGTTGGTCACATATATAAGGTAAAGTTTGATGGAAAAGCTGATTGTACACAAGTCTTTCAAAGATTAAAGCCAGCGCATTTGAAATAGATATGGGACGATAATTTGTGACGAAACTAGGATCACCTGATTTAAAAATTGGAGTAACAAATCCACGCTTAAGTTTAGGTGGAAAAACTTTGTGCGTGATGGATAAGTTAAATATCATACTAAGGGGATTTGCTAAGCTATTAGAGCATCTCTTATATACAATGTTCGGAATTCCATCAGGACCTGGGTTCTTATCACAATTTAGTTTATCAAGAATATCATGCACCTCTTCTGGTCAGACAAAGTCTAAGGTAATGTTAGGTGAGTTATTAAAATTTCTGACGTATGTCAAATCAAAATTTGATTCCCTGTCAGAAAAAACTGACCCAAAGTATTCAGAAAATAAATTACTGATAAGTTCAGGAGAAGATGCAGTGACTTCGTTGTATACCATCTCTTTTGAGAAAGTGTTCGATTTTTTAAAGGTTTTGCTAAAAGCCCAGAAGACTTTAGGGTTTCCTTGTAGCGAAAATTCAGTTGAATTCATATACCTATTATAACATTCTGATATTAATGATTTAGATAATTTTCTAAGATAAGAAAAAGTTTTGTAAATTTCCGGATGGTTACCAGCCCTATATAATCGACGATATTTATCTTTCATGTTTAGAACTTTAATGAGTTGATGAGTATACCAGGGTGGGAAAGGTTTGTTTTTTCTTTTTGTTAATGGTACGTACTCACGAATACCTAAATTTAATATTTCGTAAAAACGCTCTAAAGAAAGAGCTACATCGGATGCAAAATGAATGGAGAAATCAATATCATTGAGGTAGTTATTTAGGCCAATATAATCACCTAAAAGAAAATTTCTTTGCTTAGCAAACTCGTTTCTAGCAGACTTTGGTAACGAAACATTTAAAATGATGTCTAAAGGTTGATGATGGGAGTCAATATTTGAGAGTGGACATACAGACGTTCTAACAATAATGTTCCTCTGAGGGAAATCTGACCATACCAAGTCAAGAATCCTGTTATTTAAATTTGTGACATTATTGTACTGGTTTAAGTTACACAAGGACATGTTGTTAAGCAAAGATTGAGCAGATTGACTAAAAGCACCCGAAGGTGTCATACAATTATTGACCTTGTCAAGGGACCATGAAAGGTATGGTAGATTGAAATCACCCACAAGTAAGATGTGAGGCTTCCCAAAAAGACGCAAGAATCTGTCGCTAATACCAGAAAAAACAGAATCATATGTCTCATAGGTGCTGCTAGGAGGTAGGTATAGACAGCACACATATAAAGTAAAATTTGTTTCTTTAATGGATACCCATAGAACTTCATCATTATTTTCTTGAGAAAGTAAACAAGATGAGGTAAAGGACTTTTTGACTGCAATGAGACAACCACCACCGTCTTTCATACCCGAGAGCTCCAAGTTTCGATCCCTTCTATATAACACGTATCGATCGTCAAAAAATTCATTACTGAAGATATTTGCCTGTAAAAAGGTTTCAGTAAGACATACAATGTCGTAATTGTTGGATAATAATGAGAAGTAAACATCTGATGTTTTAGTTCTTAGCCCCCTGACATTTTTGTAATAGATATTAAGACTAATCGCCAAGTATGACGAAACTAAGTTTTTTTAGCAAGGAGATCTAAGCAATTTCCGGTTTTTATAATAATAGGACTGCTATCATCATTCTTTTTTAGATATATAACTGACCTCTTTATCCAAACATATTTATAATTGTGTTTGACTTTGAATTGCCTTGCCTTATAAAATAAAGATTTCTTTTCCTTAGTTAAAAATTCATTAATAAATATAGTATCCGAGCCTGGGAATCCCAAGCTATCTGTGGTTAAGTTCTTACAAAGCTTAGATGCTAACAGTAGTCTATCCCTTAAAAATTGCGAGGAGTACTTGACGATTACTGAGCTTTTGGAATTGCCTTCCTTACGCTTATAACCAGTCCTATAGACTTTAATTATGGCTATTATCAAGATTAATTATTCTTTCGAAAACTTCAACACGATTTAATGTTTTACTACTTATATGTATGCAACATTTATCATATCCCAGTGTGCCAAATTCGGAACTACGGAATATATTATATTGGAAAATTTTTCAGACCATATTTCATACTTCAGTGCTCTTTCCGGAATCTAAAAGCTCCTTGCTGACTTTAAATTGTGCTTATATATGCCAGTCAATTTAGTATCTATTAAATTTAAGTCTCAAATTGTATCTACCTTTGTATTATATAGGTATGAAATGAATTCAAAAATTGCACAAATGTATCAAGGTGGCTGGAAGCCCTATGTTCCGCCTTATCCACCAATCCTATTTCGAATGTAGACAGAATATAAATAAATATAAGACAGTACGCAAGGTACCTATATAGAATAAAAGTATTCCCATTACGAACCACATACACCCACGCACACACAACCAGTCACACAGTCACACTATACCCTACACACAAATACACATACAGTACGCGGCGTTTGTGTGTTATGACTGTTTGTTATACCAGCTAAATTTAGCCGTTTTAGCCGTTGAGTTAAGGACTTTTAATCTGACTAAATCCTTAAATCCTTTCAACTTGAACGGCAGTACGCCAGAGTTTCTACCCAGGAGGTTTTTTGAAACTGTCTCAAATTTTAGAAGTTTTGGCCGGCAAGATTCATATTGAAAAGGTGCTAAAATAAAAAACTTAATTCTAGCATTAATAAAATTTTTAATTTGTATTCTTTGTGGTAATAAAATATACTGCATTTATAATATAATTTTAAAATAGTTTGATATTCAAACGACAATTGTTATTATTATTATTATTATTATTATTAATTGTGGGGGATGCAGACAGGATTTCTGACTCTCATCTTGTCACTGCGACCTATAAGATCTATTTTGACATTACCTTTTGATGCCCTAGGGCGCCCATTCGAACTTAAGGTCTTTGATGAAGCCTATAATATTCTTTAGGGCCATTTTTTCGACATCCTCTGGCAGTGGAAATGCCTTTCCTAGATGTCTTAGCCTTATGCGGCACAGAGCTTCACAGTCGCATAGGACTTGTTCAGCGGATTCATCGTCTTCCATACAGAATCGACAGGTCTCATCATTGACCTTACCCATCTTCTTAAGGTGGTATCTAAGTGGGCCATGCCCAGGAAGTAGGCCCGTTATGAGCCTTAGTTCCTTCCTGCTGAGTGTGAGGAATTTTTTGGTCCTCTGTTGACAATTAAGATATATAACAGTACTTAAGCTGTATTCTTTTGTGTACCTTGTTCTACAACTGCCATATACTGGAGCGAACAAATTGTTCTGTCGAATGAAGCGAAGCTAAGAGATATGTTCTATTGTTTCCACAGAACAGAGCAGAACAAAAGATACACAAAAGAACGCCTCATACACTTTCATAGACTGATTTAAATGAAGCGAATAGTACAAATAGTTCGCTTCAATCAACAGAACAATTTGCTCTCTCCAGTATATGGGAGTTCTGGAACAAGGTACACAAAAGAACACAGCCCTTATTGTTGTTTCAAATTCAAATTGTTTTGAAGAATTCTGGTTCTGGTTCCAGGGTATGCAGCATAAAATAAATCATCTATTATGTATGTACATCTGGTGCCAAGAACTGTAATAAAATTTACCCCAAATAAAGACTGTTGTTAGATCCGGCACTACAAAGTTGATTTGAATAGAAATTAGCAAATAGGTCATATACAATCATTTCATACTTAATCGAAACCAGTCGACCAGTACTTATACCGATATATGTACATACATACATATGTATATGGATTAAGCGAATTACGATCTAGAAGAACTACCGCCGGTCATGATTAATAATACCAAATACTCTATAATACCAAGATGTTGCAGGCATATAGTATAGCCTCTCTATAGAACTCAATTTTTATACCCTAGATGAAATCTAAATTTGTCATTCCGTTTGTAATACCTCGAAAAAATGATGGTGGAGCAAAATGGATTGGACACCCACGCATAATATTAAAAGTTATTTGGATTTTTGTATGTCCGTCCGTCCGTCTGTCCGTCTGTGCGCACGATAACGCATGAGAACGTGTTCACTTAGAAAGCTGAAATTTTGTACACGGACTTTAAAAAAAGAGAGTAAAATTAAGTTCGAAAATGAGACAAATCGGGTAACTGCTTCATGGGGTTGCCATACAAAAATTTCGTTTTCCACTATATATATATACATAGAGAGCTGAAATTTGGTACATAGTGTTTTGATAAAAACAGCGATTAAAATTTCAAAAATGCAATAAATCGGGCAACTCTTTCTTTATGCTGCCATATAAAAATTTAAGGTTTTTACATGTACTGTGCAAACGAACAGTCCTAGACATTTTAATACCAAAAACTTCTTCAGAATACGAAATCCTATAAAATTAGTTATAATCATTTTTTTCTGTTCGACGAACCGTTCTAGAAGTATATGCGAAAAACCACTTCAGAAATCAAACTTGCATAAATTGGTGACCATACGAATTTTTATACGTGCATTCATTTAGGGTATCATAAGAATTGGTCTTATAGACCAATTCTAGCTTTTTTACTTGGCTAAAATAGAATTACTCCACAATGATCTACACTCAACAAATTTTCTTAGAAATTTACTGGATATATTGGCACACATCATTGACATATAATAAGAATGGACTGAGCGTTCTTGCTTCAAATATGGCACAAATATTGAACAGGCTGTGAAAACCCTTTATTTCGTACAATTGCACACCGATTCATAATTTATTATTATTTGTCGATTGGAAACACTAAAGATATTATAAAATAGTATTGCATTAAATTAAAATTATTTAGAAAGTTAAACTTGTTTTAATTAACCCAAAAACTCATTTGTAATATTACTGAAAAATGTGCTCCTCTGTAGATTTGTTGTCAAATTTCCTTGAGCTTGTAAGAGATAGACGTATAAAAACAATATATTTGTCTGAATTTTTATGTCAATTCCAATGCATTCCAATTAATACAGCCGTACTGTTTCCAAAATTGGTTACAGTTCAGTGTACATTTTGAGCTTGAAAGAGACAAATAGATTTTAGCACAAATTTGTGCCATTTTTGACTATAGGAATTAGATAGGATGGCTCAGTCCATTCTTATTATATGTCAGTGGCACACATGAAAGTGTCGTATCTTACAATAACTCCATTCGGCCATTAAATAATAAAAATTTTGCCGAAATATTTCGTCTACGGTTATAAAAATTATTAGACGCCCCCAAGCACCCGTTTTAAACCAAATGCATATAAATTCTTTAGAAAAATAATATCAAATAAATTTCTAGGAAAAAATTTATTCCTTCTCTACGTCAGGTGGAGGCATCGTTGATTTTAAATTGGAGCGAGTCGATCTCCAATACTGCATACAAATTCTAAAGAAAATATTTCCAGTAAATTTCGAAAAAAAAAATTGAGAGCTTCTTTACATTAGGTCCAGGCTGTGGTCATAGACAAACTATACACTGGACACGTAGAACAAAAATATGCAACGCTTTTCTAGAATATAAAACTAACGATGCCTCGACGAGCCTCGACTTGGCACTTGATGACGCGCCCAAAGGGTAAGCTACCAATGCCTCGCTCTATACAAAATCACCGTTGCCTCGACCCGATGAAGGGAACGCCGCAATTTTTTCTTAGAAATTTACTGGAAATTTTTTCCTTTTGGAGGCCGACAACAATTTTTATGAGCATAGACGCCTAAACACAAAATGTTTCGGTAGCATTTTTATTCATTTTGGTGGCCGACTAGACTTATTTTCAGGTACAGTATGTACTTTCATTTTGTGATGCAATTATAATATACATATGTATATACAATAAACTTACATACTAATAAAAAGTACAAAATCTTTCAGGTAAAATTAACCCCACGTGAGTACGTGAATGTTAAAAGCATGATACGGGAATTATTATAAGGTAGACAAACCAATTTATGTAAATTATTTCCATGAATTAAAAAATATTGGAAAAATGCATTATGGTCCACTTGAGTACAATGCTAGGGGTTTCATTTACTACATCTGCATGTACCTTTCTTTTATGATGTCTCTATCCCAAGATATCTAATTACGCCTCTGCCGGCTTTAGTGACGAGCTTTTTAAAAGGAATCACTAAAAATATGACTGGCTCAAGGTAAAATTGAAAACTATCCTCAAGAATGTTTTCTCCTCGGTCTATTTTTTAATTCATGGAAATAATTTACATAAATTGGTTTGTCTACCTTATAATAATTGCCGTGGGGTTAATTTTGCCTGAAAGATTTTGTACTTTTTATTAGTATGTAAGTTTATTGTATATATGTATATTATAATTGCATCACAGAATGAAAGTACATACTGTACCTGAAAATAAGTCTAGTCGGCCACCAAAATGAATAAAAATTCTACCGATACATTTTGTGTTTAGGCGTCTATGCTCATAAAAATTGTTGTCGGCCTCCAAAAGGAAAAAATTTCCAGTAAATTTCTAAGAAAAAATTGCGGCCTTCCCTACAACAGGTCGAGGCATCGTTGTTAGATTTTATATTCGAGTTAGTCACCGCTCTCGGCCACGGCCAATGCATAGCAATTCGAAGGAAGAAATTTCCAAAAAATTTCTAAGAAAAAATCGTGGCGTTTCTTTTTAGCGGGTCGAGGCAACGGTGATTTTGTATAGAGCGAGGCATTGGTAGCTTACCCTTTGGGCGCGTCATCAAGTGCCAAGTCGAGGCTCGTCGAGGCATCGTTAGTTTTATATTCTAGAAAAGCGATGCATATTTTTGTTCTAGTGTCCAGTCTTTGTATGTTATTAGTTTGTCTATGCTGTGGTCTTCATGATTAGTGGAGGCCGTGTACAATGAGAAGTTTTAATAATTTCTCAACAGAGGTGGAATCTCGAAAATTCCACATTATTTTTCATTGAGGCCAACTACACAGTGTGCCTGCAATATCTTTGTATTATAGAATCTTTGATAATACCGTCTCATTCCTTATGTTACTTCTGTTCGGAGCCTGCGTTAAGGCTTAAACACAATTGCGACGATAGAGCAATGTACGCTCCATAAAATGTTCATAGAGAAAATTGTTCCTATTACTGCAATAGTCGTCGGTCGTCGCAATTGTGTTTAAGCCTTTAAGCCCTGGCCACACCGGAAGCGGCGCGGCGCGGCACGGCCGGTGGAACGCTGCAAAATAGAGTGTTCACACCGAGAGTGGCAGATTTTATCCAAATGTACTCTAGTTCCGAGGAAGAAATTCCATTATTAGTAGCTCTTCTGCTTGAAGAAAAACAGAGAAAAGTGATGAGCTTCGATTACAAATCCTTAAGAATGCAAAAAGCCTCATTTAACAAATTGTGCGGACTTATTTCGAATGAAAAAGGAACTTTGCCGCCAGCGGCACCGGTAAAATTGTGTTTTTGAGTAATCTCCAAAATCGCCGCGCGACAACTATTTTGCCGTGCCGCGCCGCTCCCGGCGTGACTTTAGATTTAATTTTGCAAGAATAATCGCTCCCGGTGTGAGACCCACTTTAAGCTGCTGAATAGGAAGTTAACTTGTTGCAATCATGTCTCCAATTCGTTTAGCTAGATTATGCCTGCCTGAGACAGCTGACCATTAATTTTCCTTAAACTTGATATTTACATTGTCAACGGAAACAAACTATTGTCGAGCTTTCAATTACACAGTCGAATTTATCCATGGTTTTTCCAGAACTTCTCATATTTCTTCGTTCAGTGACTCTTTCCATGGAAGATCGTTAGAAATGCATCTTATGGATAGAAGATTAAAATTTGTATATAATCTGATCTATGTACTCTAAAGAACCGACGTACCGTTAAGTATGATAATTTTTTTTCGATCCCTCAGATCTGTTCGTCATCGCAAACTCATGCTACCAAACTACCAAGGTCAAATTGGGGAATGATCTTGCTTTGTGCAGGTCGTTCTTTCAAATATGGAATAGTCTACCAGTCAGTGCTCGAAGAGCTTGTTCCGTTGGGGCATTCGGCAGATTTCTAATTCTGACTTGCATATCTTAAGGCGCAGCAGCTTCCATTGCTTTATTATTATACATATTGTGAGTTTACTGACGAATCGCTTTTCTGGATTTCTCAATTCCTTGCTTGATTTTGAGTTCAATTTTTTCTTTCGTTTTTCTTTTTATGTTTTCTTTTTTCTATTTCGTTCTTTTTCTTCTTATTGTTATACTTCACTTCGATATTGGGTTAATAATAATCGCCCAGCACTTTCGGTTTAACCCGTACGATTGTTTTGAAATGTTTAGACTTACCCTACCGCACTTCGCGAGATATACGATTTCAAAGTTTTTTGAAATGTCGTTGTAGAGTTACATTTAAAAGTCTATAACTCCTGAAGTAACTAACCGAAATTAATGATATTAATATAGTTTGAAAGGGGATGAACTGAAGTATTATAAAAACGAAAAAACAAATTATTCACCTGATCTTTTTTTTCAAGAATAAGAGTTGGGCTCTTTAATTTTGAATATCCTGCAAGACGTGTCTTGGATTATTTTTTGAATAATTGCTTCATTTGTGTCTCAATACTGAATTATAAAAGTGGTTCATAAGAGGGTGCATTTTGATTGTGAGTATTTGAGATTTTTAACAGATTATTCGGATGAAACTTTCAGAGTTGGTAATAATAATATAATAATAATAATAATACCATGCCCTTGCTCCTTTGATAGGAGGGTTAAACATTTCGTGATTTTCCGATGAAATGTCATTTTCAAAAAATAAAATGTCGAAAACGAAGCAATCGAATTTTCTAATTCAAATGTTAAATGAAGCTAATTTCTTTATACTTTACATAAAAAACACAGCAAACGAAATTATTAATAATAGTTTTCATTTCAAAAATATTGTATTACTACTTACTATTGAAGTTGAGAATCTGTCGAGTTTTTTTTGTATTGGTGTTTGGCTCTGTTTAGGAGATATGCATTTTTAATATCACCATATACCCCCATATATATAGTAAATAATAGTTCTCCCATATTGTATTACATTGGGTATATGATAACTTTAAAAATAATATAAGAATATTATTGACTTTTGAACGGAAGCAGATATTGAAGTAATTCTTTCTATGTTTAAAAGGCTTGTTAACGGGTCACTTTTAAGAAAAAAAAATAATATTCTTGTAAATACTTTTCTGGATCAAAAATAAGAAAAAATTAAAGGATGCATTTTGAGATATTCGAGGATAAAAGATATTTTTATTACACTTAATTTTGTTTTTCTCTTATAAACGGTTTTTTTTTAAATAATTTTCCGTGACATTTTACTTTCTTCTTTGAAATAAGTTCAGGACCATGTCTCTGTGTTAATTAGATCCAATAAGATTTTTTGAATATAACATGATTCAAAGGGAAAATAAAAGTTATTTCAAAGTAGGTTAGTAGTAATTCGATTAAAAAATACCAATAACGTTGCAGAATTTACAAGTGCTGTTATGTAGCAGCACCCACATAAATTAAATAATAAAATTCTATTTTTGTCTTCGCTCAGATTCTCATATGTTTGCTTAAGTTTGTCTTAATTTTTTCAAATTAGTTGATAATTCGGGTGTTAAGTGTAAGTGTTATGCTGTGCTTCGTGATTTATTTTAAGGTGCCAGGCAGTGAAATAGTGATGAATTGAGAAAACAACAATAATTGATTTATAATTGTTAAAAAGGTAAAAAATATTAATATTATTGCAATTATAAAAATATCTAACATGTAGCTACATTTCAGGCAATTTCAAAAATGTTTTGGTAAGTTTTTTTTTTGTTCTGAATTGAAATTTTTTGATCTACATATTATCAAGAAAAATTTAAATGGAATATTTTTCATCCCGCCACGTTATGCAATAAAATCAAATAAAATTAATATATAATTTACCTTAAGAATAGCCATAGCCTCACACTGATCCAGAAAAGTAGTTATTAAAACAAAATATGGAAAATGAGTAGCGGTGCATCTCGTTCTTGTATAATTCTAAATTTTTCCGAACTTAGAAATTTGCTGTCACTTTTAAGCTAAAACTTGTGACATTATAAACATTTAGGTTGCTTAGAAAGATGTTTTTTGAGAAATAATAATAACATTTAATTAGCATTTTTAACATAAATAATGAATAATTTTTACAAAATAAAATTATACTTTTGGCAAGTTATTGGCTATGGTTTAGTGGGAAAACAATTGCAGAAGGTGAACGTACAATTATACAGTGAAAGAGCTATGTAGCTCTGCAAATTTTAAGGATTTCAATATCTTTTAATTCAGGCATCATGCATGACAGAACGAAAAAATTAGTTTTATTCTTATCTAAAAACAAAAGAAGTAAGAGACCACCTTTCAAAGAAAGGTCCTACTTTTCGAAGATGCGGACAATGTAGAACAACAAAACACCAGAGATGGTTTGCCACCATATGTGTAAAGTGCGTTGTAGCATTATGCATTCCTTTTCACAAGCCTGCCTAAATACGATTTCAGAAATAGATCGAATCGGGAAATCTCTTCGTGGTGTTGCCATGCAAAAATTTAGATTTTCACTACATATTTGGACACTGTCCTTGTCAGATGTAGAAAGCTGAAATTTTGTGCAAGGCAGACGTTTTCATAAAAATAGTAAATATACGATTTAAGAATTGGACTAAATCGATGTTCTTGGTGTTGCCATTAAAAAATTGAGGTTTTTTACGCATACTGTGAAAACGATCAGTCTAGACGTAATTCGAATTGAAATGCTTTACAACTAAGACATGAAAATAACTCTTATAAGTATGCATAAGATGAGAAACCTACATAATGTTTGTACTAAAAAATAATACTAGTTAAACTTAAGTCCTGTAGTCATGTGTCCTAACTAATATCATACTAAATTTATCTCTGCTGTGTGCTCCCCTGAGCGCAGGCAGATGATGATTACACAGCCGGTAGCCTGGGTAAGGCTCTGACGGCCTGATATCACACAAGTATATTGTGGAATAATTAAAGTAGAGGTTCGGTTAGAACGAGAAAAATAAAAAAAAAAATATCCAGATAGTCCGATTTTCTATATTTAAGGGTATTGTAGAAAAATATTAAAATTCCTTCAGGACACTGAAGGACATCCAATAATTGAAATAACATGTGCAGTGATATGGTGAACTTTTCAAACTCCATTTATAGCATTCGCAGATTTATTTAAACTAAGAGCAAATAAGTTTAACCCAAGAGCAAATAAGTTTAACCCAAGAGAAATTAGTTTAACCCAAGAGCAAATAAGTTTAACCCAAGAGCAAATAAGTTTAACCCAAGAGCAAATAAGTTTAACCCAAGAGCAAATAAATATAACCTAAATTCTCAATAAGACATTTTAATACAAAAGCTTTCAATGTCCATTCAAATCAAAATTTTATTACTTCATTTTGTTATTAAAAACAATATTAGGCTTCAAATATTGGCAAAAATTTAGAGCAAAATTCGTCGAAAATGGACTTGGTTTTACTCATCCCTAAGGCAATGGAAGGGCAGTTTTTCCACTGACCATTTGTTCAGAAATTTTATCTAAATATCATCTTTTATAATATCTTTCATATTAACGTCATGTTTGAAGAAGTTGTTTTTAATGACAAAATGAAATAATAAAATGTTGATTTGAATTGAAATTGAAAACTAACTTGTGCTTGGGTTAAACTTATTTGTGCTTGGGTTAAACTTAATTGCTTGCTTAAACATATTTGTGCTTGGGTTAAACTTATTTGTGCTTGGGTTAAACTTATTTTCTCTTGGGTTAAACTTATTTGCTCTTGGGTTAAACTTATTTGTGCTTGGGTTAAACTTATTTGTGCTTGGGTTAAACTTATTTGCTCTTGGGTTAAACTTATTTGCTCTTGGCTTAAACATATTTTTGCTTGGGTTTTAAACTTATTTGTGCTTGGGTTAAACTTATTTTCTCTTGGGTTAAACTTATTTGCTCTTGGGTTAAACTTATTTGTGCTTGGGTTAAACTTATTTGTGCTTGGGTTAAACTTATTTGCTCTTGGGTTAAACTTATTTGCTCTTGGCTTAAACATATTTTTGCTTGGGTTTTAAACTTATTTGTGCTTGGGTTAAACTTATTTGCTCTTGGCTTCAATAAATCTGCGAATGTAACGAACAATTGAGTTGTAGGCAATATTGAGATTCTTGTGCATTGATATAGAGCCCATCTTACCAGCAAAGATTTCGCAGCCATATACAATGAAATCTTATCCGTGAGCTATTACCGTAATTATCCAAAGTCAAGTTTTTGTTGAATATAATACCGAAACTTGTAACATTATCACAGTAGGGTTTTTATGGAATTCATTGAGTATTATTAATGGAAAACAAGAAGTGCCAACAGCATGTTTGCATTAAACAATCGAATAACTTTCATTGGTATTGAGGACTAAGTTATTTTGTTTGCCGAGAAAAGCAGAGGTTCCAAAATAGATACTTGAGGTACACAACATTCGTTAATAAGAGCTCAGAGGATAAATTATTGCGTTCGATCAATTGCCTTCTGTTACAGAGATAAAATGCCACAAGTTTGCACGAAAAGAGTGAACAATTTTAGTTGTTGCTCAACATATTGATTAAAAGTCTATGATAGACCTTATCAAAACCTTAGAGTAGTAAAGCAGTGTACAAACACAGTAATTATGAAGAGAGCTGCCGTGCAACTAAAAAGAGATCTAAAGCCAGATTGATAAGGATTTAAAAAATTATTGCTTTCCAAATAAGCACAAATCTGCTTGCACAAAATTTTTTCAAACACTTTGGCCAGGAAAGATAAAATTGATAGGCCTCTATATTCTGGAACAGCCGTCATCGTTCGATTTCTTATAGGAATTATTTTTGCTCTCTTCTGGATGCAGTGGAGGGGGGGGGTATGGGTTAGAGCATGAATAATAAAAAGGAGAAGTAGTTTAATATATATCGTATGAATGCTATCAAGACCAACTGTATTGGATTTAATAGAAAAATAGTTTAAATAATACCATCCTTTTCAGGTGAAATTACTGAGAAGCCATCAGAAAGGGTCACGTAGACACAAATTTGTTTAGAAAGTTGTCACAGACTAAGCATTTAATACATTAGGATCTGAGTCCACCATTTTATTATTCTTTTCTTTTCTATTATTTAGCATTCTTCACGTTATTCTAAAGTGATAATTTTTACTGTCCGACGAACCGTTCCAGAAATAATGAAGAGCGAAAACCACTTTAACAATCAATCTTGCACAAAGGATTGACCATCCGAAATTAAAAACTTACAGACGGGCACTCATCTAGGGTATCGTAAGAATATTTGTCTTAGACCAATTTCCTTACTTTCCAGGGCTCTAAGACTTAAGGTAATTCTAGCGACTTAATTAGTGATAGTTTGTGTTCTTGATCTAATCAAAAATCATTTCCTACAAAGACTCCTCTTATTAGCTATACCTGGGATGTGCTGCCTAATCACAGCTTGTAATAATTTTTAGAGCGGTCATCATCTGTTTTTTGCCACCAACAGGACCTTGAAGTTTTAGAAATGACTGCCAAGCAGAAATTCTGAAAATTTAAGGACGAGAAAAATCTTTTTGATACTTATCCTGCCATAATTTAACTATGGACCTTTGACCTTTTTCCGAAGTTATTCCGAGAAACTCTTTGATTTCTACAAGTATAGGTAGGCACTTCTCTTTATTTCTTTGTCAGATTGAAAAGGATAAATGGTTGATGTTATTTTTGGATAAATGAAATGTATACATACATATCTAGGTATATGTATATTTATCTCATACATACATTTTGGAAAATGGCCACAGAGTATAAAATCTAAAGATTTTTCAACCGTCATAAAATAGGCTTTGAATAAAAGTTATTTCCTCCTCTGCCTCCTCCTCCATTACACTCAATTCCTTGTTCGCTTTTGAGGAAGTTTTATCTTGAGAATTTCATAAAAAAAAAAAAAGAAAAAAAAAAGAAAAGGACAATCTAAGGTTGGCTATTCTCCTGACTGTAGTTTAGCTTAAGGTTGATAGAGCAAGGCAACTACATAGATCAAAAGACCAAAGAACGTCCATCCGTATCGTAAACAACGTAGAGGATTGACTGTGAGTGAGCCCATATTATTTATAAAGAATCACCTTCCTTCCTAAGAACGTACGCTATGTGACGAGATGGCAAAGTCGAAAGTAGACTGAGAATTTTAAACGTTTTTATCTCCTCAAATAAATCGTTTGTGTGCTCAGTCTATCGTTACAAATCAGCAACATGTGCGTAGCGTTCGCAATTCATTTCAGCAACATTAGAATTTTCTCTCCCTTCATTTACGGCTTTTCTTTCTTTTATCCTCTGTTTTAAGGGTGATATAATGTAAGATTACCCCTAAGATTGCGGGCGTCCTATCCTATCCTATAGTTAAACTCTTATTTTCTATCTAACTTTGGGGGCGTCATGTAACGGAGATAGCAGATGAAAAGTTATTAAATCTTTCTGTGAGATGATTAAAAAATATTTGAAATTATTTTCCAATTTTGTAAGAAGATCATATCAAGTGGGCAGGCAGTGTCAAGTTGAATTTGTGGTGTGTCTTGGAATTTATAAATCATTTTCTAATAAAGATTGAAGGACTGCGATTTTTTACCGTACTATGTTTAACTGAAACTTTAATGCATGAAGAATTAACCAAGTTCTTTGATCTTACGACGATCGCAGAGATAGATGCGGGACTTGGGAGGTGCTAGTTTTATTAGAGATTGTTTTCAACCTAATGGTGAAAATCCAATGAACGCGGCAGGCGCCGCGTCGCTTTTGTATTTGTTGTGTTGCATTAATACTTTTCTTGATTTTTCCAAGCGAAGCACTTGGATGGCGTTTATTATTGAATATTCCTGACAAGTTTTTGGGTATATCAATTTCTCACACAGAGCTACTTTTTTAATATTAAACCACATATGTGAAAGATTCCAGACGGTGGTCTTAAGTCATGGCGAATTTTTGACCTTCCTTTCCTGTCACTTACTTGTTCCTCAGGGTTACATTTTTAGGCTTCTATTACTAAGTTTATGATGGGGGAATGTGTAGTATTACATTAACTATAATTTATAAGCACTGAAAAGCAATTTAAAGCTTAATGAAAATAAGTCGCAATCCTTTTTGATGTGTTTTGAAAGTCATTGGTTGTTTTTTAATATTCTTTTTCAACGTAAGTTCGCAAAAATGTTATAAAAGATTGTCGCATTTTTTATATTCAATAAATTCGATTCTATTTATTCAAGAAAACAAAATGTATCAAATTCAGGCTACAGTTTTGTCTTTACTTGATTTTACCAAGGCCTTTGATTCGGTAAACTTTAACATCTTATGCAATAAACTTAAATCCGAATATAAATAATCTCTCGCTCTGATAGGAAACAGATTATAACGATTGAAAAAAAAACGTTCAAGTAGTAAAACTTTATTGTTAGGCATGCCACAGGGGTCTATTTTGGGACCTTTATTGTTTTAGTTAGATTTATGTAATTAAAGTAATTTGTCAATGTTCTCTCAAATTATATTCTGATGATGTTCAAATGTGCCTGTTCTCAAACTTAATAGATTTTCATAGAAGTATACACACAGTTAATATGGATTTGGAAGCTAATCAATGTAGTCTAGTTCCGATGAAGAAATTCTATTATTAGTAGCTCTGGTTGAAGAAAAACAGAGAAAAGTCATGAGGTTCGATTACAAATACTTAAGAATACAAAAACCTCATTTAACGAATTGTGCGGACTTATTTCGAATGAAGCGGCAGCGGCAGCGGCAAAATTGTGTTTTCCGTGCCGCGCCGCTCACGGTGCGACTTATAGATTTAATTTTGCAAGAACAATCGCGCAGCGGCAACTGAAAAATTCGGCGCCGCACCGCGCCGCTCCCGGTGTGACATCCAATTTAAGGGTCTATCGCGTCATACATCCTATAGCCCCAGAGAAACAAGAAAGCGAATAAAGTTCATCAGGACGTTCATCTGATTACTTATGAGGAGTCTTTGTTTACCAGCGTTACTCTGTTCAGGTGATCTGACCTTGGAATAACTTAACCAGGTTTTACCATTACTTAGTTAAATTTTTTTTACTACTTTTAGTTTATAAATTTGTTTTACGTATATTTCGCTATATTTACGGGTACCAACTAAAAGATCGTAATCTTGTTGTAGCCTTATATCCATGTAATTAATTTCGCATTTGAATGAAGAAAAGTAGATTAGGTATTTGCGTAATATTTTGTAGGTTGTTGTTACATTTCTTGCCTATAATATCCGCTGCTATCTTGCTGACAGTTTGGTTTTCGTTCACTACACAGGTGTAAATTTGCACTGCTGACAGGCGCGAAGAGCTTGATAATGGCGATGCCAGCACTCTATAGTTACCGTAGACTTCTCTAAGGATTTGAAAGCATCCGCCCATAATCGACTATCTAGAAAATTGACTTCACTTTATCATTTCTCCAGATCTGCATGTAATTTAATCGAGAATTTTCTGTTTAACTGTGAGCAAAGAGTGAAAGTCAACAATGAGATTTCTGATACTTTTCTTCCTCACCGAGGTATTCCTCAAGGGTCAATTCTTGGACCTCTTCCATTCTGCACGTACATAAATGATCTGCCTGATGCTCTGCAGGATATTGAAATTTAACTGTATTGTGGATGATGTTCAACTTAACTGGAGCAGGCCGATCGGATTTATAGAAGATTGTGACATTGACCGAATTACTAAATGGTCCGCTAAAATCTCAGTGTATACTATATAGCCAAAATAATTATGACCTCGTGGATATCTCTCCTATAACGCTAAATGGGACCATCTTACCATTCATGAGTCAAGTCAAGAATCTGGGAGTTCGTTTAGATAGGCAAATGAAATGCTGCGGTTATGTCAACAAGGATTTAATGAGCAAAGTATGTGGCGACGCGTCAATATTCTGTCACCACCTCTCTGAACACGTGACTAACCAACATGTACATCGGGCAATTTTATCCGTCGAAATGTCTAACTATTAATACTTCGGTGAGCCTAGAAAGCGGTAATTAAGTAGGCGCGGTTTTTGAATAAAAAATGTTTTTGTAAACAAGAGAATCAGTCTTTTGTCAGAATTGAAGCTATCTAATTAGAAGAGATTTAAAAAGATTTTTTTGTGTAAAATATCTGTAAGGATTTTTTTATAACGTTTGTCCTTTCGAAGAGAGGCTACAAAAAAAAAAGGAAACTTCTGAAGAGGAGCACAATAAAGAAATCGAAGACCTCTTTTTGGAATTCAACATAATTTTGTTTAATTTGAAGACTGATGCAGCTTTTAATGTTTATGTTCGCCGGTGGGCGGAAACATATTACTTTTCTTTTGCAGATATAGATCCTGTAAGGCCCGAGTAAAGTGGAAGCGATTTTGCTCCATACTGTAACCGCCGTGATTCCAGAACATAGAAATAATCAGATGTTTCACGTCTCTACCTCAGAACTACGAGTTGATCCATAGGAAAAGAGCTGCGATCATATGGACATAGGGCCCATTGGTTCATTTGTTTTGTTTCTAGTAATCTCAATCCGAATTATAGGCATCTTTGTTTGCTTTTATGTTTATTACAGCGCGTCTCGGCACGTTCGCTTTCGGAGACTCGTCGACTTCTAATTCAAGAGGCGCACTGGGAGCACCCTAGTGCCATATCCAAACTTCACGCTATTTCAGACTGGGACTAATCGGTGATGTAGCAACCTAGACTACGCTTTACACCAACTCCGTCAAGAACGCTCAGAGTCGTAAGGACTCAAAAACCTGCATATCGGATTGAAAGCTACACTCCTTATCCCAGTTGAATATCTTCGAACAAAAGAAGATATTTTAGTGAGGTCCTATCATATCTATATTGGATACTCACTCAAGGTATATGTGAGAGCTAGTCTCGGACGTGGGAGGGAGTGCCGGTTTGTAATGGACAACTCAGTTTTACAAATTCAAATATAAAATTTTATTTAAATATTTCAAAATTCATTTGCTTAACCTAATATCACAAATTCATTCAGAACTAAAAACTAACCTACAAACTACTATAAAATTCAATATAAGACTTCAATTAAAAAGATTAAAAAATTCAAATTAAAAGTTAATGAGCTCCTGCTGAGGTGCTGCCAATTTTCTCCTCGCTCTGAAAAGGAAGAGAAGATCAGAATTACTATCGGTCATCAAACAAGAAAAAGGGGACAATATTGTTGCTGCTAGTGCGTGAGGGCACAAGAGCAGTAAAATGCTTCTCTCAGTGCAACTAGTCAGATTAGTCTCTGACAGTATTCTGAGCGTGCGCAGAAATGTAGCAATCTGCTACTATAACGAAGAATGCAGATTAGTCTCTGCAGCAGAGTTATTCCTCTGTAAATGTGAGCAGGAGATGTAGCAGATTATTCTCTGCAGCAGAATTATTCTTCTGCTTAGGTGTGGGACGGATCTTTTTGCAGATTAATCTCTGCGCAGAATTAATCTTCTGCTTAGGTGTGGGATGGATCTTTTTGCAGATTAATCTCTGCGCAGAATTAACCTTCTGCTTAGGTGTGGGATGGAATTTTTGGAATTGATAGGATTTTCAGATTAATCTCTGAAATATAGAATAATCTTCTATAAGAGGTTTGGGAATTTTATTCTTGTTACTCGGATTAGTCTCCGAATCAGATGAGCTCTGAACCAAGAATGATTTTCTGCTGCGGCTCGTCGGCTTTTATAGCCGCCGCATCCAGTTATGAGCTCTCGCCTCTCGGTGTTGCCCTAGCGACGTGTATTGGATTTGATGACTGAGGCGAAATCAAATGATTTGACGTAATGTCACAATGTGACATTACAAAATGTAAATATACAGGAGGGATGTATAATTTAGGTAAGTTTGTGATATTTTTGTACAATTTTGTTGAAAATAGTAATAATTTTATATATTTTAGATCTAAAATCTGTTTTTTGGAATGTTTGGACGTCGCTGGACCAAAGGACGGAAGTTTTCAACAATCAGATAAGTGGTTTTCTTTTAATTTATATTAGTCTTGCCTTCTTTGTGTTTTCTTTTCTTTTCTCTTTTAGGAAAAATATTTTCGTCGTGGTAAGGTACTACATCGGTGGACTGAACAGTATACTCTGGGTTCCGTAGACTCTGGCTGTCCGCTAGTATATATTATCACCTAAACTTCGTTCTAAATTAGTCAAAGATCTTCTATTACCCTATTTTACTTATGGAAGGATACTTTTCCCCAAACTTTACTCACTTTGTGCAAGACGAATTGAGGTTGCTTTTAACGACTGCAAAAGGTGGATTGCATCGGTTTGATCACATAAGTTCGTATAAATTGAATTTATTGGATGCCAAATTGAATTATACTTAAAGTGGAGAGCAGTTATTTAACTTTATGAACTGATGCAATCAAATGAACCCGAATATCTGTACTGT
Source organism: Dioctria linearis (assembly GCA_963930735.1). NCBI lineage: Eukaryota > Metazoa > Arthropoda > Insecta > Diptera > Asilidae > Dioctria > Dioctria linearis. The sequence continues at coordinate 21,349,650 of OZ005741.1, forward strand.
CGAATACGATCTTTCCAAATCAAATGGACATAATAAAACAATACTCGAGAGTTTTTCTTCGTTCAAATCCCATACATATATTAATATTAACCGAATTTAACCAGTAGTTAAATTTTCTTGTTGCTTTTTAATTTGGTTTCTTATTTATATTTTCATTACCCTTTTCTAAATAAATATAACTTGAATTAAAGTAAATTAATTAACCACGAATTATGATATATGTAGCTAACTGTAGTTCCGTAAAATCTTGCGAATAAATATTATTTATTAAATATTATTACTATTACTATATTCGCCTTAAAATCGTAAAATAATCACACATTATTAATTATTTTATGTGAAAGCCCATGAACACATCTTTGATAAAACTCAAATTTTTTTTTAAACCACCTGTTTCCAATATCGTTTGCAAATTGACTTAAATTTTAATCCTTTTGTAAACCCCTAACTGGAAATTGGAATGTGAGATACCAACAACAAGAAAATATCATATTTTTCCTAATAATAAACGAAAGTATAGGGAGGCTCAAGTACCGTCGTCCTCCGCACAAATCCTTCTCATATGAGATTATAAATTTATAAGTGCACGCACTTGTTATTATTATTGTGATTATTCGGATCATTTTAAAATTGATGATGGGAAAGGGGGTAACAGCGTACGGAGTCGAGCGCTTGCATATAGGTATATAGCGCACTTATAATAGCCCATAAGAGCACCCCTTGAAATGTTCTGATACGATGAAATAACATCCTATATTTAGCCGAGTAGCACCCTTCTTCATAAGTACGCACTTATAAGAAGGACCTGACTAAGAAGATTCCTTGTTATTAATTTGATTTTATTGGATAACGGCCATTAGAGCTCGATTTATTTTTCTGCTTTAAACTCATTGTATGTACATAAGTGTGTGTAATTGTTACAACCGATTTGGCTTTTAGACAATGAGGAGGGGTACGGCAAGAGCAGCAAAAAAAGTATTTATTACATTTAGTTTTTTAAACTTTGAAAATAGAAAAGAGGTTGCACTGACTCGCTGAAGTTATTAGCGATAACACGTGTGTAATAATAGCACCTTCGTTACCCCCCATTTAATTGTATAGAAAAATTCGTCATATCCGTTATATCGCTTCTGAGGTGTGCAGAGGAATTTAAATATTGTAATTAGTGCTTCAAGTTTGCGTAAGTGAATCGAGTGAATTAGTTATCACTGCATTACCCCTCAGCGAGAAATGAAATCATACCAATTATTCAAACCGGATGCCTTCCTTGGAAGATATGATGCATGCCTCTATATTGGATACTTCATAGGACATTCGTATAGGCATTTCCCAGTGAGAAAGCAGCTAATTTTTTTTCGTGTGCTTCCTTCTAGCTTCCTTGGAACGTAAATGGAATCAAAATGAATTAGACACCCACCCACACACATATTAAAAAGAAGTTCCATTTTTGCATATATGATTTATTTAGAAAGTTCTTCTTTCATTTTATTTCTTGCGTAATGTTGCAGTTAAGTATAAATCACAATTTCACAAATCAATTTACTCTGTGCAAGCGAAAAAACCATTGCGTGCACTTGGATTACCCAAACGAAATAAGAACGAGCTTGAAAACATACGTTGCGCACCTTGCAACAATCTTTTCCGGGATCAATCTGGAATTCAACTTTTTCATCTTCTTGTACTAAGTATTACTGCTTCCACAGACGTTCACGTGGAAGGCTGACCAGACTTCGCGCTGGGCTGTTATTAACAGAGTTTCCCCTCATTTCTTGAAAAGGAGGGTGGGAGGGGGACTTCGAGCATAGCACCCCATCAATATAGTCATTGGTAGGTCATATGGTAACACCACTGTAAATTTGTTAGAAATTCATTTTTTTTTTCAATTGGCTTAAAAGATGCTTTGAACATTGAAAAATAATGGGAAAAAAGTTTTATAACAGAAAGTTTTAGGCTTTACAAGTCGATTATTTCATTTGTTCATTTCATTTCAAAACTTAAGTGTTTTTCACGAAACACGATTTTTCAAAACGGCGCGAAGCATAACTCCAACAATTTTTGCCCTTTAACTCGTACACGAATTTGTCTGTCTATTTATTTAGATATTTCTTTTTTACTATTTTCGACACTCTCGTAGACCCACTTTTCATCATCACAGCGACCACAGCGGCACACAGGTTCATGTCGCGTGACAATTGAATCTATCAAAATTTGAACTGGAAATTTCCATGGAAAACCCGGAAAATCGGGAAAAATCATTCGAAAATTTTGTTACAAATTTGATTAGTGATAAATCCGTTTCAGGAAAAATGCAGAGTTTTCCGATTTTTCCGAAAAAATTTTCCGGAATTTTCTGACTTTTCCGGTAAAAAAGTTTTCTAAATTATGCAGGATCAAGTTCCCTATCAACTGGCATCATTACTTTCTCTCCGACAATGGTGAAAACTTGCAGAAAAAATCGAGGAAAATTCATGTAAAACGCTTTTCCGGAGTTTTTCAGACCAAGGAAGCATTTGAACGTTTTGCAACCTAAGACAAAGTTGTAGAGCGAAATGAGTTGCATAAAGTTGCTTTTGTGGAAAACTCCGTGGAAAATCATCGGACAAATTTTCATCGATATGATTAGTGATAAATCTGTTTCAGGAAAAATGCAGAATTTTCCAATTTTTCTGGAAAATTTCCGGAATTTTCCCACTTTTCCGGAAAATTTTCGGACAAAAAAGTTTTATAAGCTATGCGGAATCATTTTTTTTCCGTCCTACTGGCATCAATACTTTCTCTTCAACAATCATGAAAACTTGCATGAAAAATCGAGGAAAATTCATGTAAATTTAAAAAAAATTTCATAGTAATAGGAAAAGTCTGTGGAAAACATGGAAAATCGGGAAAATTCATGTTATATGGGATCAAGTTGGAATACAGCTAAAAAGCTCTGTTTAAAAAATAATTCGAATTTCAGAAAACCGTTGCTGTACCTACTTCAACGATTTGATACTCGAAAAATTTTTGTTTTCGGATCGGCACCAAACATGACTTAAAAATTATTTTAAAATATTTCCATGCAGCACGTAATAACAATTTAGTTAACGTGAAAAAGGCAGAAAATAAAATAAGCTAAAAACGAGTTTTCAAACAAAACTGAGGCCAAGCCGCATGAAAAAATAGAAAATAAACTTTTCTTCACACAAAGAGGTGGACTCAGATTTTATTCGCTGACAATCACCGATATGTTTCAGTATCAATCAATCAATCAGAGGTAATAAGTGATTTGATTCATGAAGAGAAATGTCCCAATCAAAAAATCTGAGTCCACCTCTGTGTGTGAAGAAAAGTTTAATTTCTACTTTTTCATGCGGCTTGGCCTCAGTTTTGTTTGAAAACTCGTTTTTTACTTATTTTTTATTCCTTTCATTTGAATTTTTATCAAAGTCTATAAAATAACATTTTGAAGTAAAATACTTACGGGAATTTTCGATACGTTCATTTAAACAATATTTATTAACAAATGATTACCCTTTTTTTATCGAAAATTAAACGATTTCATTTAAATACTCGCCAATCATACAAAAATGAATATTTTCAAAGTCCCCGACGTAGTTCAGTAGCTTTGAGCATGTAGCAATTATTTTATTATTATTATTTTTTCATTCAAAATTGCACTAGCTACACTGCGTGCCGCAGAGTGCCTCAAATTCGACAAGCCTCGAGAGAATGGCACTGGTGTCGTCATTTATTAATATTTTTCGATGATAATTTTTTTTTTGATACTTAAATGTATGCTTAAGAGGAGTCAGTACTCAGCAAAAATTTCAATTTAGATATCAGCGAACCTGTAGTCAATAAAATTTATTATACGTAGGTTTGTGTCTTGAAAGTGCGAAAATTCATATAAAATTAGCCTAGACCTAAACCATAGACCACATTAGAGACATCTAGCGTAAAAAACACAAACCCAACATGCGACAAAATTATACAATTTAAGACGAAAAATGAATATTTGCAGTTTATATAAATTGAAAATTTTTAACGAAAATTAACTGTAACAAATTTTTATTGCACATAATTGTTAAATATACTATTTTTCTTTGTATTTCAACCACTTTCAATGAAATATTGCAATTTCTAGTCGGTGAAATATCGGGAGAAAAAACAAGTACTATTGGAGTCAAGTAATTAAAAAGAGCGCCATTAAAAATGATAAAACTTGACGTTATTTGCTAGATCTAGGCTTTATCTTTCCAAAATAGTCACAATCTAAAGAAATGAGAATACCTACTAACAGGAATTTGATTTGAAAAACTTCAGTTTTTACCTTTTTTTACAAGTTTCCTTTCCGAGCTAATATTTCCGTGTTAATGCCATTTTTTTTTATTTTTTCGACGTTATTTACTAGACTTCTTCATTACCATTAATTTAAGATATAAAATTAAAAAAAATAATTATTCTGCTACAAATAGTTTGCCAGAAATTCGCATTGAAAAATGTATGAAACTTGCAAATTTTGGTACTGACTCCTCTTAATAACTTCCTTGAATATTATTAGTATTACCTTTCTTTACATAAAAAAAAAAATTTAAAAACAAAAACGCTTTTTTTTAAGCTGTCACAAATTTTTCTAAAATTAGTTTTAAAGCATGGAGTTGATGTTCTTTTGGAAAAATGCACAATTTAAATTGGTACCCGAGTTTCCGACTCCTCACGGGTTAATTATATAATTCTTATCAAGTTCAAACCAAGACCATGTACACCTTCAATCTATCTGTCCGCCCCGGCTATGTGAAATTAATATTATGAGCTCTTCTCATCTCAGGTGAGGCCACATATTGTTAGAAACGGGAAGAATATTTGTTGCCGGGAAATGATCGTGATTTCAATCGTAATATTTTTATTTGACTACTAGGACAAGTCGATTAGCACCTTCCTATAGATTTCCATTGCCTTCGTTTTTATTGATGAAGTTGTCATCTTTATATCTATTATTTTTGTGCGTTGGGGTTTATCTTCTTGTTTTTCTGATAGTTTTCTGCTTTTGAGGTTATGTTCTTTTAAGAAAGATTGATAACGCCATTCTTTTCTTTACAGCTGCTGCGGGGATTCCCTTTCGTATATAGAAACTATGATCCCATAGCATTCTGAGGGTAGATACTTCTAGCCTCGGTCTTTGTTAGAAGCGGAGTTGATGAATAGGTATATTTATAATTTTAGGGTATTAGGGAAGTTTCGGCAAGTTTTTCATGAGTGAATTTGGGTCAAAAGGACTTTTTTGAACGCGCTCCGCCTATTGGCAAGTACGAAAAAAAATCGAATGGTTTTCTTGCAGAAATTTCGATTAATTTTGGACGCAGAATAATGAGAGGAATATAACTGTAAGCTTCATACACATATTTGTGCCGACACGGCCACACTTTTGTCACACCATGTACCCGATTCAAGTGAACCGCTGTATTGACATTAGTAGTCAAGTGGTTCCAAATCATAAAGAAATACTTTGTGCAGCGTAAGAGTCTAGTCTAGATTTTCAAGTCGAGTAGATCAGCTCCCAGGCGAATCATGATAAGTCCTTCCCGATTGTAAATTTCCACAACTTTCGTCAAAAGCTAGAAACCCCAATAAAAAAAACATATATATTGAAAATCCCATTGTCGGTTTTTTATTCTCGAAAGGCTGTTTTAATCTTGCATCTTTCCTTGGCTTTAGGAACCGCCCCAGAAGACGAATCCGGTCAACAAGAATTGTCTGTCCAGACGCACATCATCAAGGGTCGTCTTTTCCCAAGGACAGTCTCTGTAGAAGCTCTCCAGGCTCGACCTTCATCAAGCAGTTTCTGGATACTTGAAGACTGTCTGTGCAACCACTCATTTTCAAGAATTGTCCGTTTTCAGGCCATTCCTGGGCTCCCCAAGGATTGGAAGCCCGGTGGCCAGCCGGGACATACTGTCCTTTCTTACGAAAGCTCTAGATTCCCCAGCCTGACGTCCAAGCCTGCCTTTTTCCGAAGATAGTTCCTAAAGCCACGGAGCTGTGCAACAAGATGCCAGTCCTCCAGGACTGTCCTCTCACACCTAGTCGCCAGCTTGCTGGAACTGGTGGACTGCAGATAGCTACCTCCAGACCAGCGCAAATGGACTGAAGATACCAATTATCATCACTCAAGTCCATATATTATGCCATAAGATCATTCTATGCCCAAGGAGAAAAGGCGAAGCGCGATGGTTAAGCTTGAAATCTGAGCAAGCTTGTGATGCATTTAATGAACCATTGCTTACCGATATGCCACTATTCAACTCATCTTCAATTTTTTTCTTAATAACTATCAACAAAAATTGATAGAGAAAAGTATTTTCTTGTAGCGACTATTCCCTGGCTATGCTCTGTCAATAGAAAATTTATTTAACTTGATTAGGGTAGAAATAGAAAATAGAAAGGCGCATCCATTGAATATGTTCCTATCTTACAAATGGCAGCCACGGTTATTAAACAGCTATGGATTTCTATGATATCTGAGTTGTATAGAAAGACACACGGGGAGCACACAATGTCATCAGCGTTTATAAATTGTTTGCTTCTTGGTTAAGTTGCTGAGCTATGCTGATAAGCACATAAGATGCTAAATTTTCATGTATAGGCAGCGAAATTAAGAATGGGTTTGGGATTGTTGTTGTTGTTGTTGTTGAACAAATGGAACCGTAGAAGAGCACCTTCATTTTGCTTGCTTTATAGAGAATTCGAGATATTTATGCAGGCAACAGAAAACGCCAATATGACAGCAAAACTGTACAAAATAGATGTTCTTTGCGATATATATGTAGACAGAAATTCCAGGAAAGGAACAGCATCTGTGGATGTTAAGGGAGGCTGAGCATGAGGGCGGCAGAGTGGAGCAGAGGAAGTTTCGCGGGAGTGGGGGAGGGGGAGAAAGCAAAACGTTCAGCTTAACATATCTCTCCATACCCTGAGTACACTAAGAAGGAAACTCATTTTCCACTTGTTTGAGAAATTAGTCAAGCGAATTTAAATCCTTTTTATAATTGTACTACAATAAACGCTGGGACGTATTAAGCAGCGCGGGTCAGGAGGGTATAAAAATTGTGAATGAGAGCTATTCTATTCCGTTTCATTGTTGCCTTGCTTTTTCCTTGTTTTGTATACGAAAACTGGGAGATTGGGATATTTAACAAGAGGATGGAATTCTTGAAGCCATAGCTCCGAGGAGGGGAATGAAGTATGGTACAGAGGATTATTTGAGACAAAATTAATAAGTAATAAAATATACAAACAAGGAACAAATTTATAAATGAGGAGTCAACAATGTTCCGGGAGAGGTGACAGTATTATACGCAAGGATAGATGAATTTGGGACTAGACGGTCTTATTACCTATACATATATACATATATATAAATGCTTTTGTATATATAATCATGAAATTGTGATAATATGATTAGAAAATCAACTAAATAGTTATCCCCTTATAAATCTTTGCAGCTCTATAAAAAAAAAAACATTGAAAGGATTAAAGGGGTATAAAATAAAATTCATAAAAGGACCAACGACTACAAGAATTCTCTTCCTTTACTCTACTTACTGTATTTGAGGTGGATACTTACTTTAAATTGTAGTAGCAAAATAGATCATATGTACGGTAAACGCACTAATTCACGTCCATTTAAGGAAATATCACCCCTACAAGAGGGGGTTTTTAGTAGCATTTACTTAATTTCGGCGTTTAAGCTTTTTTAGTACAATAGTAATCTGTAAATTTATCTTTTAGTTTAAATTAAAAACTCAAAACATTTATCTTGTCTGGATAATAATTGAAAATCACCAGTTTGCTTTGCGTCCAGTGTTAACGCACTTTCACATCAAAACCGAAAACCGAAAAATGTAAACCGAAAAACTTAATTTATTCCACTTTAAAACAAGATTTTTGCTCCAATGATTAATAAAATCAGGGGAAAATGGAATAAACTAATAATTTTACTAATAAAATAGAATATTTATCTCAAATTTTTAAGAAAAACACAACTTTTATCTTTTTTCGGATGAAAAACGAAATTTTGGTTGCATCTGTCAATTTCTTTTCGGTTTCCACATGTGGAACGTTTCGGAACGAAAATTTTTTTCGGTCGTACTAAACCTCACTTTTGTGTTTACATTGAAAATTATATTATTTTATTTTATTATTTATTATATTATTATAATATGGATAGGGATTTCGAAGTAAAATTAAAATACGCTTTTTCATATGAGATCTCATCACAACTTTTATGATAATTAACTGTTATTTTTCGGTTTTTGATGTGAAAGCAAAAGCGAATTTTCGGTGTAGAACTTATCGGTTTTCTGTTTTCGGTTTCGATGTGAAAGTACCTTTAAGGCCATTTGACATCAAAAAACGAAAACAAAGGCATTGAATTGAAAAACACAAATTTTGTCCTAAACTAACAGAAATTTGTCGCAATAGGTACGTGCAACAAAATTTTGGATATTTATTCTAATTATAGTTTCAATAGAAGAGAATCCATATTTAGAGTATTATTTCAATTAAAATACATTCTTATGTTTTTTCGTGCGAGAAAGTAACTGTCAAATATCTTTTCGTTCTACACTTCATGTTCAATATACGAACGAAAATTTTTTTTCGGTTTTACATAACCTCATTTTCGTTTGTTTACATTTGATACAAACCCAAACCAACTTTTATTCGTTCGATTTTTATATGTAATCACAGACGAATATTCGGCGTGAAACTGGTTTATACGTTCGTTTTCGTTTGTTGAAGGTGCAAGCGGCCTAAGCCAGTTTTCGTACATCATGGTGCCAATTTGCGTCTAGGGTAATAAAAATTATAGAAATTGCTTTTACAAGGGGGGGGGGGGTTTATAGATGTCGTTTTGACAGATACGACTTTATTATGTTATTTCCGATTTGAAAAGCCATTAACCCTTTGCGGTCGAACGTCGAGTCCCACTCGGCAAAGAATTTCCTTGCACCAGGTCCAATGACGAGTGTGGCTCGACAAAGTTTTTAACCTTAAAAATTGGAATAATTTACATTTTTTCCGGTATAAGTAATAAGTGATTTCGTGTTTTCGTAGGATTCTATCTCCTCCTACAGTTTTTAACCTACGACAACCACTTATCTGTCATTGTACGGGAATATTAACTGGCTATTAGATAGGGTACTTTTCGATTTCGAATTTCGAAAAGGGAGGGGGTAATTTCGAAAAAAACATTTTTTACAAAGGATTGGCAAGCTCTGGGAGGGGCGGGGGTTCAAAGTTTCAAATTTAAGCGGCTATATTTTCTCAACAAAGCATTGCAGATGATTGATTAAGATCTTAAATGAAAGATATCATCTAGATGAGTAACATAGTTGAATTTCAAGTTCGAGGAAGCAAAGGGAAGGGAGTTAAGGGGGCTGACCATCGTAAAAATGAAAGGGGAATTTTCCATACATATTGAAAACACATTTCACCTATCTCCTCCGAAGATTACCGGCCGATTTTGTTCGGGTATTTTTGTTTATTATATAATTCAGTCCTGTATCAGATAGGCTACTTTTTTCCGCCCGTCGGGTAGGGGGAAATTAGGCTTTTAAAATAATTTTAATTTTCCTTGAACCATTTGCACTCCGAGTATAGGGTGTGGGTACTCAAACTTCGTAGAAAAAATTCAGCTATCCGATAGCTTACTAGATTTTTCAAAATGTACTAGATTGAACTTTAACCCCCGCAGGGGTTGCAGTATATTTCCTAAATTATTGAAAAAACTTGAGCATATGTAGGACATTAAGATCTTTCGACATGCATACTTAGTTCTTTAGTACTACATTATTTTCTATTCGAAGTGTAGTACTAGATCACATAATTTTCCAATGGACATAACTCGGTAGGATTAAGTGCAATCGAGAAACGGTTTTTTTTATTCGGTTTGTCTTATTAAGTACTATATTTCGCAGAAAGAAATTTTCTTATGCGGGGGTGGGGTATAAAATTCAGTCATTCATAACATAAAATTCTTCAGATTGAAACTAATTTAATTCGAATTGTGTTATTTTAGATAACAGCATCTTTTAAATTTTATTAAATTAAAAGGGATAAATCAAGCAGGAATTATATAACGTAATAGAGCAACGTTTTAGAAATTAAAATACAGTAATTCCATACCAAAAAAAAAAATATTTCGATGAAACTTTCAGAGTTAGTTAAGTATTAAAAAATATTGGAACCGTATTTTTTTGTTTAGCCTGCCGACCTCCGGTCTTGGATACACGGTGATTCAATATTTTAATTAATTTCAATGTGGACGTGTTTTAATTTGTTTAATTTGAAGTGGTTTTTCGCATAAATGATGTGATTATATATAAAGCAATTTTATAGGATTTCGTATCCTGAAGAAGTTATTAGTACAATAAAAATGTCTAGGAGTAATCGTTTTCACAGTATATGTAAAAAACTATGAAGAGGATGCCCGATTTATTCCAGTTTTAATATTTTATTTGCTATTACTATAAAAACACCATGCACCAAATTTCAGCTCTCTACGTCTACGCGTTCTCACGCAGTGTTCAAATATATAGTGGAAAACGAAATTTTTGTATGGCAACCCCACGAAGGAGTTGCCCCATTTGTCTCATTTTCGATCTTCATCTTAGGGCAGGGGTGGCCAACTTTATCATGCATATGATCGACTTTTTTCTGAAAATGTCTTGCGTTTCACCTACTACGTGAGATTTAATAATTCAAATATATTTCTTGTGCACTAACAAGTATTAAGAAGGAGTTTATACAAACATATTTTTAATTAATTTAAAATTAGGTGATGAAAAATACTGATAAACTCTTTTAACTTATCATTAATGAAAAGTCTGTGTCTGCATTTATCCAACCAGGTGCTTATCATTTGAATCTTCAGTATGGGAACGATGTTCAGCCCTTGTTAAATTTAAAGAAAAGACAGGTTCACATAAGCATGTAGTTCCAAAACAGGAGTAGATGTATGTATTTGGTATATTGAGTAATATTTGAAAGCTTTTCTCGATTAAGATATTTCGAAAAATTATCCACAAGGTCTCTGTATTGTAATTTCAAATCTGTGCTTAGGGTTATACATTAGAGTTCACTTAACACGAAATATTGCATAAGACGAACAACCGCCCAGTACCCATTCTGTTAAATGATTTTCATGTGAACTAATTCTGATATGAAAAATGAATAACACGAAATATCGCTTAATAGGAGCATATTTGAAATTCTTAATTGCTTATTTTTCCAAAAAAAATTCTATTACCACAAAATAATGGTTGTTGTACCATCTAACACAACCTTATGTCCTTATTAATTCATGGCGAGTATTGAATCTAAGGAAGATACTAATAGAATGACAATTTTGGACTCCTTACATCTACAGCCTGGCGACAATTTTTGTATTCTTACATCTACTGCCTGGCGATGTGCAACAACCACAATAATCTAAAATTGTTTCAATCATCTTGGATTTTCTTGGTAATGCCCCCCTCACAAGATTCTTCGTCCCGAAGACGATAAATTACACAATAGTTTACGCGGTGTCTACAACTATCTGAATTTAGCCATAGAAATTACACTCGAAGATTATTTGAACCTGGACGACCATATTGAGATTGCTCCTAAGTTGGCCGAGCATGAAATTGTGGAAATAATGAGACAATCAGCGTATGCATCTAAAGCTGAAGATTCAGATAACGACGAAGAAAAATAGGATGCAATGCCTATACCCAAAATTTTCAATAATATAAATTTTTTGCGTATGTATGTAAGACAACGCTTAATAAGAAATTCGGATACCACGAAAACCTTCTGCTAGTCCCCACGATTTAAAGGAAACGACACATATTTCACATAATGTGAATCCTTCTGAAGTCAAGAAATCTCACGTAAAAGTTTTGAACTATTTTTTTGATTTCAAAAACGTATTTTTAAATGTTGTAATTACAATTACGATCTTTTTTAAGCGTTTTCATATATTTGGCAAATGCTCTAAATTGTTTTTTGTTATTGATATTATAAATTTTGTTTTCTATGCACTAATACTGCCAATCATCTCCCCAAAGTTTTATTCTTTTCTTACATTTTTAAATTCAAATCGCTCAATTTTTATGTGAAATCTTTTAGAAATGCTAAACGCCTCAACCAAGTTATATTATTTAAATTCGTAAATTCTTGTGCTTTAAGAAAACTAGTTATCTGGGCTAGTAATCTCTAAATCTTTGCCAGTTAACATCAATATGTAGCTAGTAATAATACTTGGCTGTTCTTCAACAAATTGTAATTGGAACAGATGCCTCTTGAGATAGCTGCCGCGAGTAGAGTTTACAATTTTAAACGCTAAATTTCTTTTGTATTTAATGTTTTTCTGGCTAACATTTGTTGATTAATTATGCAGTGATAGCTTAAAAAACTCGGAAATCTGACATCATTTTAACATAGCGCTATAAATCGATTTGTGAATCTTTTTAAAATCAGCAAAATATTCTAATCGAAGAAGTTGAAAATGTCTAAACTTCTAGTTGTTCCTTCGAGTTAATCATATCCAGCCATTTTTTCTCTAAAACTATACAAATAAAAATAAGCAATTGTGCTGCGTCATGTAGGTATAATCAGTAAATTGAAGAAAAAAACAAGAACTTCTATTAATGCATTAACTGTTCTCTTACATTTTCGATTGTTTTCTCAATTCGGCTCATCATAGTATTTTGGGAAAATTAAAGAACTGTAATGCCACTGATAATTTAACTCTTGTTCTTAAAATCATTGAAAATTGAATCCGATATTTTCAAAAATGTTTCTATAATAAATTCCCATCCAAAAATGGTTTGCAATTTTTTCCTATTATTTGATGATCACTGCTCGTGATTTTAAAAATATTTTGCTGAGCTCTTATTTGCGCCTTTAAATTCCTAAGTTAATTTTTTCTCAATTCAATATTTAGTGGATAATGTGTTTATTGTTTGCTATGCAAACAAGATTACCCTATTTTAAAAACAGTTATAAATCGCGATTGACGTGTTGGCCGCCCCTGATCTATTTAGGGTATAAAAATCTACCTACTGCTGGCTGAAGATCCATGGTAACGGAAGATTGGCTGGTCAGCATAAATTGTATATGTTGCAGTATGTGAAATATGATTCCTTGCATTTTTGTGGGAACATAAATGAAATGTGTCTTAAGGTGGGTTACCACTGAAATCTTAAAAAACACGGAAAGTTAATACAACTTTGCATCAAGCTTGTTCGTATTATCACGATAAAAATTTGACATAGTTTGAGAAAAAGCATAAACTTAGGTAATGACGTTTCAAAAATAAAGATTTTGGGGTTTTATATGAATGTAATTAGCTTTAGAAAATTTTCAAATTGATGAAATTTGCAAAGTTTGGTACATAATAACGTAATAATGGTACATCAAGTAAATAAATTTGTACTTGAGTATGGAAGATCTTGAATTGGAAGAGGAAATGACGGAGAGAAAACTAGTAAAAAAGTTTTGGTTACTAATATATTTTGGTTTGAAAGTTGCTAGTTTCAGAGAGGAATAACTACCAAAATTATGATATTATTTCAAAGAAAGTTCAATTTATGACAGATATCGAACCTTTTTCTATTCATTTAAAAAAAGTCAAATTGTGTAGTGTAATAAAAAAAAATAAATAAAATCAATAATGTTAACCATTGTAGCAGCAAAAATTTCTTGTTTTTATATATTTTGCATACAATTTGGCGTTTTTAATTCATTTCATCACCATCAGATGGAATGATATGCTTTCGGAAAGCATTCATTTATTTTGAAAGCTCTGCGGGCTGTAGTCTACATGCTCGGAAAGTTTATGCCGCCATTTTCTGTATTAGGTATATGTGTGTAGATTTCGCGGAATATTTTAAGTTTTATCATTGGCAATTTCTTATTTTTGCTTGGGAGGCGAGACTTTTTTTTTTGCAGTTCTATTTATAATCTATTTGTGTATAATAGTGAGTAACTATTATTTAATCATGGGACGTGTTAGTAAAATTCAGTCCAATAATATTATGGAATAAAGAAGAGAAAGCTGTATTTGCTAGGTGTATATGAAAAGGAAATAATCCTATAAGGCCGTTACACAGGAAATCGATCAATTTTGTGTAGATTTTTGAATGGACTAGCTTTCATTTTAAAGGAATTTTACAGGATGTTTGGCAATATTGAAAATAGTAATATTTTGTTGCGATCCATTCATGACCAAGATACGGTCTTTTGAAATTAAAAAAAAAATGTGGCAAATTTTGCTTAGTATAGATGTAACTTTAAAAATTCATATCTTATGAAATAAACGTTATTTATTTTGGGAAGCTTTGAGGTTTGCAAGAAAAATTAATCAAGGTAATTTTTCAGAAAATTTGGATATTTCGATTATCCTTGAATATTTCACAATGTGCTATACCAACGCCATTCCAATTCCATATAAGACTTATAAATGAAGCGATCAGTACAAATAATTCGCTACAATCGACAGAACAATTTGTTCTCTTCAATATAGGGGAGTACTAAAAGCAAGTACACAAAAGAACACACTCCGACTATGCAAATCTTGTTGAATTCTGTATATTCCTTGAAAATGAAAAATTTTATGCGAGGAATTAGATAGAGATAAAATTTTATATAGAATTTTTATAGAAATTCTACCACACATAGCTCAACCTGGAATTTCTGTTGGTCAATTCAAATTTATCTCTCGAATGTAGTTCTTTGGTTATCTAGTTAGTAAAATGGTAAAACTGACAAAGTCTGAATAGTGCCAATATTATATGATATGTTACAAGTCAGAATTCTCGGATGAGTTTTATTTCATGACCGGTTTCAGTAAAAGAAAATTTGCCCAAGCAATAAATGGTGCCAGACAAATTACAAGGAAAAGTGTCTGGCCAACAGCACAGAGCGCATACATTTCGTTACCCACTTGCATGCTCTTCATGCAGAATCCTTTTATAAGTTCCAAAAAAAACTCTATGAAAAATTCTACAGACAAATCTAAAATCTCGCCATCTCTCTGCGATCCTATATCCTATGCTATGCGGATGCCCGAAATGCTTTGGAGTACAATGCAGACGAATATCACAGCTTCATATAGCTTTGCATATACATTGTAGTGATTTGTTTCAATTTTCAAATTGCATACTTTTATGCGTTTATGTCTGACTCTGCCTTTGAGAACAGAAATCGTGAGCTTTTTTTTTGGTGGTAACCCCCCTTAATATATATTTTATTAAGTATCTAAAAACAAGAAAAAAATCATTTTTTACGAGTAAATTTCTAAAATTATCCAATGAAATTTAGCAGATGATATTGTATGGCCTAAACAAAAGCTGAACAATTGCAATTTTCTTTTCATTTTCTATCGCGCTAGCACTGCACTGCTCAAAATCATCAATTTTCGGAGAACTTAATTTAACATATTAAATTGCGCAAAAACATCATAATCCATAAATGTATATTTTGCAGAACAATTGTAGTACGTACTACAAAAATATCATACGAACGACCTGCTTTAAAAGCATTGCAAAACATTTTTTTCCATATACATTATGTGTGTACGTAAGTACATCCACGTGTAGCCAATAATGAATAATGTAACTGGCTCCTAATAAATTACTAAAATATCGTTCTGCTGTAACTGGTGGTCATTCAATTTTTATGGAGGGGGAATGTAACCATTTTATAGGCGAGTTTGGGTCCCCCTCTTACACGAAAGTCTGTTCTTTATTATATCCTGCACAATTTGTAAGTTTCTGCATCATTGTTCCGCTTTCGTAACGTAACACTACCGAATTCATTTTGCTAACTTTTTACGAATATTGTGTACTACATATTGTGCCACGTGTCATGCAATTCAGAAAAATCCTTGATTTTGTCCATTCGTCCATTTTTTACCCTTAATTTTATAAAAATTTATTGAGTTTATGCCATGCTACTATAAATGTTTGCAATCTGTGGAAGACATATACGAAATTACGGACAGACGAAAAATATTTCAATTTTTACTTGTTCGTTCGCGCTCGTCCGTTCGTCTGTCCATTTTGGCTTAGGCTAGCTAAAAGAATTTTTGTTGGAATAAGTTTATGAAATTGCCAACTCTTTCAGGAAGTTGTCATACAAAAATTGAGATTTTTCAAAACTGGATGCTAATTTTTCATTTTAATTTTTTCAAAAATGTAACTTTCAAAAATACAAATCGCTTCAGTAAAAACTTATCTTACCGCTTATCTATCGAAAACTTTAAAAAGACCTGTCAGCACCGGCTACAAAGTAACAAGTAAAAATCGCGTTTAGCTCTAAGAAACCAATATTGACATAAAAACAGACACCGCATTGAAATTCGTGTATAATTCGCTCGGTTTAATAATATTGACGTTGCGCTCGTGAGCCTGTGCGACACTCGGAAAATTCAAATAAAAAGCTGGCATAGCAGTGAACATAACCTAAAATCACAAAGGATAATCAACAACAGAAAACACCGAAAAGAGGTGCCATAAGCTAAACTGACAGATAAAAATTTCTTGCTCGAAAGCAAATGGAGTCGAAACAAAAAGATGCTGGCACGTCCATAAGTCAAATGATGGCCTGACTTCGACTCTGACCACAAAAGATATTAGATATAACTACAGGGTGTTTCCTGCCTGGTGATAGGTCCAAAGTGAAGGTGATGAGATTGTACTAACTTAAGCAAACAATAAATTTGCTAGGCAGGAGGAGAAGGGGGGGGGCAAGTTACAGGGTGATTAAGAACTCTGTATCCTAAAAAGTACAGGGTGTACGGTTACCATTAAGAGTTCATTTTATGTAAAGCATCTTGGGCCGTCCAACGACTGCTCAACCAGTCCCGTACTGCTCTCCTAAAATACTATACAAACTGTATTTTCCCTTTCACTCGCCCGTTATTTTATAACTCATCTATACAATAGGAAAATTTACCCCCTTTTTACTTAAGAGTGTTTAATTTTGCGCCAAAAATAATAAGCGGATCAGGAGATTTTTCAAAAAAAAAGGGGATGGAGATGAATTCGAACCGTTAAATCCGTATACTTTCCGCTTACGATGGAAATCAAAGAGAGGGAGAAATCTGGTATTGATGAGGGTGATAACAGCCGTAAAAACCGGCACGTGACCCCTTTATAGTTTTCTGTGAATGCGGAAGTAGCAACTATGATAATGTTTTTTACGAATTATATTATAACAGAATTCTGCCAAATGAATGTCTGCTTTATTTACTTAGGTGGAAATTTCCACCTTAAGGAGTGTGCATGCAGAAAGTACGAGAGAGGATAATATGGATTCATATATTTTTATACCCATAGATGAAATTATTGGAGGGTTACCTAGACTGCATTAATTTTATGATAACGTTTGCAAGCATGGAAATAATAATAAAAAAAAAATAACACCTCTACTTTCCGAGCTGAATTTTGACAGTGTATATATATTTTTTGTTTTTTTGTTTTTAAAGTATGATATTCCAATCGCTAGCTCTCCATCTCATGTGGTTAATTTTCGTAATTATCAAAGAATAAACCTCGAACTTTTATATATGAGGAGTGTAGGAATTTGGATTGGAACATCAGTCTTGTGCGTGAAACTGGTACTGCACAAAACAATAAACAGCCCTCCTTACTTTCTATGCTGGATCTGCAAGTCAATGTCGGTAATACTAAAATTTTGTATCTGCTTAACAAGTATGCTCCTCTTCAATCAAGAAGACTTGTTGGAAGTCGTTGCCCATGGTTCTCCGTCGCGCATTAAGAAATCTAATTATTGAGCGCGATTTCCTGCATCACCAGTATAAGATTACCAAAACACAGAGCAGCTTACTGGCATTCAAGCGAACTAGCAATCTGGTCAATAGGAAAGTTCGAGATGCTAAACGAGCGTTTTATGCTGATAAGCTGGACACTACATTGCCTCCGAAGAAACTTTGGGGTACACTACGTAGTCTTGGTGTAACCAGCAATAAAAATTGGGACTGCGAGCTAAATCCTGATGACCTTAATACATTCTTTGTATCGCCATTCGCCATTCGCCACGCCCTGTTGACTCTGGTTTTAGTTTCCGTTGTATTGATGCGAACGAAGCAATTGACACGATAAAATCTATTCGCTCTGAGGCTATAGGTCCGGATAACTTACCTCCCCGTTTTGTTAAGCTGTTGTTACCTTTTTTAATTAAAGCTATACTACATATTTTTAGCGCTTGTTTAACATACAGTGAATTTCCCTCACTTTGGAAGGAAGCTGCGGTGGTTCCCATTGCTAAAAATTCCTCTGCAAAGGAGCCAGGTTATTTCAGACCGATTTGCATATTATGCTTCCTAGCAAAGGTGCTGGAAAAAATTATATCTAAACAAATTTAACTGTATCTATTCCAAAATAACCTTCTCAGCCAATGGCAGTCTGGTATCAGCGCTGGTCACAGCTGTGAGACAGCGTTGTTAAAAATTACGACTGATATTAGAATAGCTCTCGACATTGATAATCTTGTGTTTTTAGTGTTAGATTTCACTAAAGCCTTCGACACTGTGGACCATTCCAAACTCCTTGCAAAACTTATTGAACTTTTTGACTTTAGTTCCCCTGCTTCCAAACTTATATTAACAGTTTCTTGAAAAATCGCTGCCAGTGGGTCAAGGTCGCTAATCTCGTCTCCTCCAGTATTGGTGTAATATGTGGAGTCCCTCAGGGATCTATATTGGGCCCCCTCATGTTTAGTTTGTTCATCAACGATCTACTAACTGTAGTTTCACAATGCAAAGTTCGTATGCTGATGATGTCCAACTATATCTTAGTTGTCCTTAGTTCCTTTGTAGTTCTACCCGTACGGTCTTCTAACCAAAGACAACTGGTGTGGCAGTCGGCCCAAATCGAAATATTGCAAGGTGTTTTGGTGCAATCCTGATTGTGCAGGAGAATGTCTCCCAGGCTATACCAAGATAATAAACTCGTCCGCCTTTTTGTTCCCGCTGATATCGTTGTCACCTGGCACCCAAAGAACGATTACCTTGTTATTCCGAGAGAGGGAATTCAGGGGATTTTACAGTCTTATACGTTTGGAGGTTGTAAAAGGTTTTGACCGAGAAGATGGCAAGCTCCTTGTTTTCAGTATTAAGTTAAGGAGATACCTTTCCGCTTCACAGATGGCGTTGACTTCCGCATGGAAAACAGTAACATAGTTTTCAAAATGTATGGCAATTTCCATATGAAGCTCCTGCCGCAAAAAACGTCTACTCCGGGTTTTCCTTCAGATTTGGAATCGTCTGTTTAGATAATAAAGTTTGTCAATGGCTGAAGCACAGAATTCGATTCCCATTCTATCTTAAATGGAATTTTCGATTTAAAGTTGCTTTTCAGCATAGTCTTGAGGAGGTCGTCGGTGTCTCTGTCGATGTCAGATACGATAGACTGCACGAATTCAAATATGGATTCGTGTCGAACTAGCTCTGATTGAGATACAGTCTCAGATCTGCGATTGGCGCCCTCTTCTTGATGTGTATTTACAGAGGCTACACATTTGTTCACTTTCATTGTGTGTAACCTTTAATTTTTAATTGAATGCAGAAAATCAAAGACACGCAGCTCGCAAGCTTTTGGCTTTACTTTTTCCATCTCAGCAAGCGAGCTGGAAAGCAAAAGTTCGGTTCAAACATTTCACATGACAAATCCATGGAAGTCACAATGCATGTGGCAAACGCAAACAGATCATTTTGGTAGAAATAGTTGTCACGAGCAATGAAATGAAAGCGAGCTGCACACAAGAGAGCGTTCGGCAGCCTTTTCATGTATCATGTACCTCATTTTTAGTTAGATATTCAAACTGTTCGCTAGGGTGCTGTTTTATTGGCTTTTATTTTGTGAGATCATGTAAGTGTACAAGTTATTAGTTAACATCTCTTTTATGCTGAATTGGACGAAACAGTTTACTTACAAGGTTACGACAAGGTTGATTAGAGCGACTGCAAGTGGAAGATATTGATGAAATTTAATTGTATGAAGAGGCTACAAATAAGATATGGATGGAGGCATGGGTCCCCGGAGTACATAGCGAAGGATGAGATATATCCAAACCACCAGGAACACAATGTCTTAAAAAATTTAAAGAGAAGATTCTGAATGGAGAAGCCAACTGCCTTTACCAGAAGATGAAGATCAATATAAAACACCATATGCGTATTTCAAAGAATTCATTGATGACGCAATAATTGTGAAAATATGCCAAGAAACGAACAAATATTGCATGCAAATATCAGAAACTGAACTAAAAGTTACAACTGCTGAAATTCAGAAGAATTTTAGCATAGCATTCTCAGATTTATTTAAACCATTAACAAATGAGTTCAAACTTTAAGCAAATAAATTTAAACCTTGAACAAATGATTTTAAACCATTAACAAATAAAATTAAACCTTGAACAAATCATTTGAAACCCTTAACAAATATATTTAACTCCTTAACGAACGAGTTTCAACTGTTAACAAAAAGACTTAAACCTTTAGCAAATATATTTAAACTCGTAACAAATTTATCTAAATTTAAAATATTTTATTTCAACTTTTTCAATTTCAATTTTTTTTTCAATTTTGGGTGCATATATTATCTGCAATACTTCTGACTTTTCAGGGCAACGGTTGACCACCATATTTTGGATTTGGGTTTATTTATTCCTGAGGCAGTGGATGGTCAACCGTTGCACTGAAAAGTCAGAAGTATTGTAGATTATATATGCACCCAAAATTTGAGAAAAAAAATTGTATGAAATGCTTACATAAGTTGAAATAAAATATTTTAGATTTAGATAAATTTGTTACGAGTTTAAATATATTTTCTAAAGGTTTAAGTCTTTTTGTTAACAGTTGAAACTCATTCGTTAAGGGGTTAAATATATTTGTTAAGGGTTTCAAATGATTTGTTCAAGGTTTAATTTTATTTGTTAATGGTTTAAAATCATTTGTTAAAGGTTTAAATTTAAATTTTGAATTCCTGGATATAAGTTGTTTAGGCGTGATCGTGAATGTCAGATCGGAGGAGGAGTTGCTATTTTTGTAAAGGATTGCTTTAAATCCAAAATTATTAAAAGATCCATTGAGGGTGGCATTGAGTTTCTGGCTGTTGAGGTGAGTTGTGCTACAGAGAAATTGCTTCTTATTAGTGTTTATTGCCCGCCAGGTACATTTAATCTTAACAATGCAATGTGGAACTAGGTAATTCGCTGTCCAATTTCTCACAGAAATATACCAGTAGTTGGCGGAGATTTTAATATAAATCTGTTACGCAACAATAGCACTGCGGACTGCTTTTTACACTTCTTTCAATCGTGCTTTTTACAAAATATCAATAACGGCTTACCTACTTACTACAATTGTAATAATCCCTCGATTTTGGATTATTTCTTTGTATGTGATACCAATAATGTCCTTTTTCATAATCAGATAACATCGCCTAGTATATTTGATCATGATCTTACAACATTTGCTTCTCACCTTTGCCCTAATATAATTAAATTTCGTTCTTACGATAAAGTTGATGTACAAAATTTGCTTGAGGAAGCTTTAATCCTTCCTTGGGTTTGTATTCAGGACTCTTTTTCAGTCGAGGAGCAATTGAATATTTTTTTATGGTTTCATATCATATCTTCACGACAAATATGCACCTTTACATATAAAACGGATTACTCCAAATCGTATTCCAAATCTCGTGTCTAATTGCTGAAAGAGAACAACTTTTTCGCAGGTACAAGAGATGTAAGTCCGAGGAATGTTTCTCCAGGTACAAAGCAATTAGAAATAAGACGAACGCTGTAATTAAAAGGACAAAGTCGAGTTATTTCAATAACATATTAAATTAATCGCTACCTTCTAAGAAACTGTGGTCTAATTTGAAGTGGTTTGGCGTATGCGGAAAGGGTTTGCCTCCTTGTGACTTGAATACTGATGATCTTAATATTTATTTTACTACACCGCCTGTAATATTTCCTCAACACAACCCGTTCCTAATATCACTTTGAACGGGGAAGGTCACAGTAGTTTCAGTTTCCGATGTGTATCGCATGAAGAGGTTTTCAAGGCATGCATGTCCGTTAGGTCCTAGCCACCGGGTCAGGCGATAATTGCACCATCATTTTTCAAATTGTTATTGCCCGTAATTCTTGACAGTTTAGTTTATATTCTTAACTCTTGCCTCACTTTCCCTGAGTTTCCCCAAATATGGAAAAATGCTGTTGTTATACCTTTGACTAAATGTTCTGCGCCAAAGTCAGTCTCTGATTATCGGCCAATAAGCTTACTTTGTTATCTTAGCAAAATTCTCGAGAAATTAATGAGCTCGCAGATTCTTCAGTATGTGTCGGATAAAAAGCTCGCATTTCGAAATGGCAGTGCGGTTTTCGTTTTGGTCATAGCAGTGAAACTGCCTTGATGAAAGTTTCTACTGATATACGCAATTCACTGGTGGACAGTGATTTGTTAACAGCGTTAGTACTCCTCGACTTCACTAAAGCATTTGATTCCGTTGATCACAGTTTAGTTTTATCAAAACTGCAAAAAATGTATAATTTTTCTCATTCCTCTTCAAGAATGATTTCAGATTTCCTTTTCAACCGCTCTCAGCACGTTAAAGTTGGGGATGCTAAATCGAAGTGGATTACCGTCATATGTGGTGTTCCGCAAGGCTCAATTCTTGGGCCACTTCTCTTTAGCTTATTCATAAATGTACTTCCTGATATTATTGAAGACGTGAACATCCACATGTATGTTGACAATGTTCAGATATATCTATCTCGTCCAATTGGATTAATGAAGGACTGGATACATCGAGTTTTAATCGTGATTTAATAAATATATCTGATTGGGCCACTAGCAACCGACTCTTGTTGAATCCCCTGAAGTCTTCTTGTATGGTCTTCTATAGGAGAGATCTTGTGTTTTCAGATCTTCCCTCTATATATCTTAATGGAGTACTTTTGCGTACGTTTTGTTTATGGTTTAAGACGTCACGATCACGTTTCTGCTTATAGAAATTCTGTACTAGAATGCTCTTTGGATACATACTAAGAAATTAGATCATAAGTTTTCCTACGAAATTTGATAATCTCTAAGTTCCCTTCGTATTTATTTAGTGACTTGCAATTCTTGCATTCATCCCGTCATGTAAGTCTTCGGATTCCTCGTGCACGTTATGTTGTTTGGCAACCTTCTTATTTTTCCATTATTTCTCGTGTATGGAATTCCCTTCCGGTTACTGTTTGTTAGAGGGCAAACTCGGACATCTGATTTTAAGAATGAGCTGAAGCGTTTCCTGGACTCTACCTAAACTAAAATGTACCGATGCCACAATTTTGTTACGCAGCTTAGAATAAGATTAAATTCGGGTCTTTACAATTTTTTTTATTTTGATTTTATTATTTTGTAGATTTTGTTTTTTCTCAATCTATTTCGATCTCTCAGTTAGTTGCAATTACTATAGTTTTATTTGTTCTTAAATTTAATTTTTATTTTTTTTTTTTTTTGCATTGTATTATATTTTGAATTCCCCATTTTCACTGTACTAGAAAAAGATGTAATCTTTTGTACAAATCCACGAATAAATTATTATTATTATGCAGTATCACCGATGATATGCAGCTTTAGAGCCAATTGACACATGCCGACGGGAATTAATAGAAAGACTTTTTTTAAATCAATCGTCCTACTATTGTGGTCCATTACAACAAATTTTAGGGGTTATGTTGATTTGGCTGATACACTGATGGATTGTGAGTAACACGTGTTTGGGATCGAGCTCCGTAATTATTGGTGAATATTTCACTCTCCCCGCTTTCTTAACGTGCAGTATGGACAACAAATTTTCCATTTAATTAGTTAATTAGTTTTCTTTTGGGTACGTAATTAATTAGTTTCGTGAAATGGGCAAACCGACAACACAAGCGAGAAACGTTGCTCCATTTTTGGTTAAGAACAGTTCCCGTCCGGATAATTCCCCATGTCGACGAGAAGTGCCAGTAAGATTTCTGAAAGTGGTACTTCTGCCTGTGGTGACGGCAATAGGTACTTTGTTGATTTCTTCAGAGGACAAACTGTTAGAAAAATTAAGCTGCTCTAGCTGGATGACAAATTGAAACATTTCGAAGATCGCATGATATCACACCTGAATGCCCGAATTAAAGCTGTTGATGCAGAGGTGAATATACTCTGAAACAAAAGGTTGATAGCTTGGAAAGTCTTAATACCGATTTACAGCACCAATATGAACAAAATCAAAGTCAAAGTAAATTTATTGAGGCCAAGAATACATGGAAGTTTTTAGTACATGACTTACGTTATCTATTATCCGTAAGGTATGTTCGACTTGCTGATATGTCTGAAATTATCTACTGCTGGTATTATTATTAAATGACTACAGATCAATATTAGATATTTTGATTTCGTTCTATTTCTTATATGTCCTACGAGTATGCCTGCTCCCGGAATACTAACAACGTTGCCTTCAGTGGCTCCTAACCTAACTTATAAACTAAATAAAATCAAAGAGCAGAGCTCAATACTATGTATGTATCTGTAACAGAAGTAAAGAATGTGGAAGTTCCACCTAAACATATTATTTTTTATTATTATTATTATTTATTTATTATTATTATTATTATCACTCTTATCACAACATTTTCATTTTCATTTACATTTACATTTTCATTTTCTTGCATATAAAATTATAGTTTGTAAACTATTTCGGACTATGTCATTCATGTGAGTTTACTAATAGTATGACTTATTGGGCTCAAATATTGCCTCATCAGTGGGTTTAAACAGTATAAGTAAAGGTGTACTATTGGTGTGTCTGGAGATGTAGTTTGTCTCCATTTTTAGATTTGTTTATATTTAGGGGAGGTTATCCTCTGTAATTGCTCATAGACGCTTTCTCATAGAATGGTAATTTCAGGGAACTGGTCGTTCTAGGTTTAAAGAAACCCGAGGAACTTTCATGCAATATATTTACAGGGGAAAGGTAGTAGTTATCCATGATTGAATCGTTCCTGTTTGTTTCAATTATGGAATTGATTACTGGATTAGGGTGGTTTTCCGATCTCCTTAGGACCTTTTCAGCTGAATTGATAGAAATTTGTTTGAATACCATTTATGACTATTAGGACGTTGAAATTTGCTTGTGCAGTGCCTCATGATTTTCCTTTCAAAGGATTCGAGTTCGTTACCAACGCTGGGAGTTATTTGGAACCAGGCTGCAAAGCAATAGTTTAGAATGGGTCTAATTAGCGTTTTGTATATCAATAGTTTCGTTTCCTTGGTTAACGCCCTTGAGTTTAGGAGCGGTCTGAGAATACAGGTAGCAGCTTTAGCCTTAGCTAGCACTTTCCTTGCGTGAGGGTTAAACTTTAGCCTATTGTGAAGGTTGACGCCGAGATGAGTAATATTTTCTTTCAGGGGTATCGTTCTATTATTTACTTTTAGAGCAAGTGGTGCCCCTTTTCCACTAGCATTACGGAAGCAAATACTTTTCCTTTCGTTAATCTTGAATCCCCAACTCTGGTAATACTCCAGGAGGGTGGGGATGAATTCCTGAATTTTAATTAGAGATTGGTGAGGCCTCTCTCCCTCAGCTATTATCATCGTATCGTCCTCGTACAGGATGGCAGCTGGGTTTTCGGAGTTAAATTTCTTGAGGGGGAAATCGTGTAGGAAAAAGTTGAAAAGTTTTGGACCCAAAATTGATCCCTGAGGTACCCCAGAGCATACTTGGATAGGGTTTGATGACTGGCCTGCGATGGTGATTGATGTAACTCTTTCAGTCAGAAAGCTCTGAATTAACTTTGTTATTGCAGTCGGACAGTTAGCTATCAAAAGCTTTCTCAAGGTCTAAGTCAAGTGCCACCGTACAGATCTTCTTTTGGAAATTTATGATCATTCTGTTTGTAAGAGTTAGGATAGCCTGGTCCGTGGAATGTAACTTTTGAAACCCAAATTGGTTTTCTGGAATTATGTCATGCTCTCCAAGGAACTCGTCAAGCTTCTCGGAGATAATTCTCTCGAAAAACTTTCCAATTGTGGGAAGGAGTGATATTGGTCTGAATTCGTTAACTTGTTTTGAGTTCCTCACTTTGGCTATTGGTATTAATTCAGCAATTTTCCATTTGTTGGGGAAGTGGCCATTGTTAATACAGTGGTTGAAGAGGACTGCCAGTGTGCGATCTAAAGTGAACGGGCATTTACGCAAAATATAATTTGGTATGCCATCATGGCCAGAAGATTTCTTATTATTAAGTTGTAGCCTCGCCTCCGCCACTTTAGCACTTGAGCTAAATTCCTCACTTGTTGGTGTCGAGGCAGGGTTAACGTCCGAGAAAAGTGTTAAGGTTCTACCGCTAAGTTCATTTTGGAAGTCCCTATTCGTACAGATGACCTGTGATAGAAGATTTTGGTTGTAGGACGGAGTTCGTTCAGCATATAGCTCTGTGTAAAAATTGCAAAATGCCTCAATCTTCTCCGCGGTAGAATTGAGTTGACGATTTAGGTAATATAGCAGACTCTCATTAATATTGGTGCCATAAAGCTTTCTTCCTGTTATTCTATCGATTTCTTTAAACGCTTTTGGGGAAGGATTTATGTTTCTTAATCTGTTTTTGAACGCAATATTCAATTCCAGCTTCACTTTTTCTTTTATGATTTGGTTTAAGCATTTGATTCTAGCATTTAATTCCGTGTACTCACGGTTTACCATGTTTAGGTGTCGGTGAAATACCCTCTTTTGAGCTCTGAGCCATGTCTTCCTTATTTGGATTAGCCTTAAGGTCTCTCTTGAGATGTGCGAGTATTTATAACTCATTATTTTTCTGGTTTTAGAGTGTTTAGAGCATGGAGAGCTCTGCTTGATTAGTGCCGTTATGTCTTCAATGTGCCTGTTAATTTCGGCGTTGGATATGTTTTCGTTCTCGGCAATCCTAATATGGTTTTGCTCCCGGGTTAATTCAAATCTGAAACTATCCCATTCCGTTTCTTCATAGCTAATGTAAGTACGTGGCGCTAGTGGCATAGGTGCTAGGCCTCCAAGGTTTAGTTTGGCAATTAGTCCAAAATGGTCCGAGGGAGAGGGAATCGTGAAACAAAGTGTGCTGTTATTGTTGCCGTTAAGGTTAATCACTGAAAAAGAGACTAGGAAGAAATCTAGTGTAGAAGCTGACCTGGGGAACGTGGGGCCAGTGGGAGCCAAAATTTCCAAGGTTAAGAAAGGACCGCTTTGTAGCCAGTTAGCAATTGTTCTGCCATTCCGGTTAATCTGTGTGTCAGCCAATATGAACACATAACTCGAATGAAACCGCTAAATGATGCAGTTATCAGTGGTATTCCGTTTGTAAAGGGGTGAACGTCCAGTGATTATTGTCAATAAATTAGCTGAAAAAATAAATCATCCAGCCTCACCGTTCATAGATGCATTTCGCATTCCGTCCAAGCAGAAAAATATCCAGACGCCTATACTAACTATAGTACGCTTTGCTAGTGCTCTAGAAAGGAAATCTTTCATCGGTCCCTTTTATAAATATGGCAAGGTTAAATCAAGCGATATCGATGGTTTCGAAATTTGCTTCTGACAGCCGCATTTTTGTGAACGAAAGCCTCGCTGTTAACAATAATCTCCTATTCAGGGTGGCGATACGTCTTCGTCAGCTGGGTAACTTGCAGAGTATTAATGCTGTAGATCTGGTTCAGGACTGTATGATGTTAAACTGGCGGATTTATCTCTCTGGTTCAGCTGATGCACAAGTAACTTTTTTTAATTTCTGTATATCCTATTTGTATGATAAGTATGCTCCCATTCGTAAACGAGTTTTTAAGCCTAATGGGTTCCCTTGGTTCTCAACCGACATTTTGCCGTGGATTGCTGAGCGCGAATATCTACATCGTCAGTATCGGCATCGCAAACCTGTAGAAAGACGCCTACAAACTGGCAAGAAATAGTGTAACATCTAAGTTGCGCACTTTAAAACGACGATACTTGGATTCACTGCTTGATACTAATCTTCCTACAGACAAACTATGGCGCAATCTGAGATATATGTCGGAATATGCGGTAATCATGAAGTGAAAGCAGACTTTGATCCAGATAAGCTGGATCAGTCCTTCGTTTTTGGCCCTTCAGCAAGCACGCTAAATACTCCTGATAATACGATGAGTAGTACTTCTGAGGTACATGAGGGCTTCAGTTTCCATTCTGTAAATGAATTTGAAGTGCACTTGGCAGTTAAATCTATTAAATCAGACGCTAATGGCTCCGATAATATATCCCCCAGATTTTTTAAAAATACTATTACATTTTATTATGCCTGATGTAGCTCATATTCTCAATAGATATTTAACTACTTCAAGCTTCCCTGAGGCTTGAAAGAATGCCTTAGTAATTGCAATGCCTATGAAAGCATCTCCTGAGGTTCCTGAGGACTTTCGACCTACTAGCCTATTGTGCTACTTGTCCAAGGTCCTAGAGAAAATAATGTCTACACAGATGATGGCATATTTTGATGGTAAAAACCTCATAACAGACATGCAGTCCGGCTTCCGAGCGTATCGTAGCTGTGAAACGGCTCTTCTGAAGGTAACGTCTGATATATGTGACTCGCTTGATAATAATAATTTTTTTTATTCTGGCATTACTCGATTTCTCTAAAGCCTTTGATAGTGTACATTATACACTTTTGCTTCGTAAGCTGTGTTCATAGTTTAGATTCTCGTCTTCTGCAGTTCAGTTTATATCAAGTTTTCTAACTAATCGATCACAACAAGTTAAAGTAAACGATATTATCTCCAGCAAATTACCTGTCAAATTTGGAGTCCCTCAAGGATCAATACTGGGTCCACTTTTATTTAATTTGTTCATTAATGATCTACCAAATCATATTAGAGTATCTAAAATACACATGTACGCAAATGATGTCCAACTGTATGAAAGTGGTCCATTGGAATCACTTCAAGAGTATGCATATCAACTCAATTCAGATTTAAGCAGAATTTCTTGTTGTACTCTCTCCAGAAATATATATATTATTATTATTACTCACCGAACTCTACAAGATCAAACAAATGCGATACAAGGATTATTTACTGCTGCCTACATGCAGCAGTCACAAACGCATAACTTCTGAACAGGAGAAACCAAAGCAAAATAAATCCTGCCAAAAATAGTGACCAGCTCATATACCTATATAGTGTTTCAAGCAAAGATTGCTAAATCATTGCTTCACGCTAACAATCTTGTTAGACATTAGAACGGACGATCAGGAACTAGTAAAGATATGAATCACCTGCATTCGCTCAAACGTCAACACCAACATTAAGTTATTATTCTACTATAGAACCTGATCTATCGGTAAAAAAACGTAGAGTACGTATCAATGTAAAGTACACTTGTGTTGTTATGTTCCATACCTAACTTTTATTTAAATTAGTTTTGTATGAAATGTTTTCACAAAAGCCAATAAATTGTATACATTAAACTAGATAACCTGCCCTAATCGCCTAGGCAACAACTCTACCCGCAACTCTATGAAACTTTTTACACACACGTTTTCTTAGATCTATATAGAAATATTCAAATGCATAAATATATTTTTTTTATTGTCAGGCATCAAAGGCTATATAAATTCACTAATTAACATAGATAGAGTAAATGCCCGTCTTTCACAAAAATGTTAAAAAAAAAATATTAATAATGAACATATGCAGCCCAACAAAAAGGAAAACAAATACCGTACAAGTCTCCATTTATGCAATATTATAAAAACTTTGTATTGTGTAGAAAGGTGAAGTTTTATCCTTAATCACAACGACTCACTCCTGCTTTTATTACTCGTGTATGTGTATATTGCTCGACTTATAAGAGGGCAATTTCCGATACAATAGAAAACTTTTCACGTGAACCTTTTGACAGCGCAGTCGAATTTTTCAATAGGTCGAATTCTATCCTTGTTTTACACCTTGAAGTAAACTGAGTGACATATGCATGTTAAGCATATACAGAAAGCAAAACAAAAAAAAAAAAAAACAAAAAACAAAGGGTTGCTGACAATTATTTTACTGGGAAATAATAAAATCTCGTATATCAAGAAATCTATGAAAAAGGAAGACATTTTGGTGAAGATGGTGAATTCTAAAGGAACTACAAATATAGGATAACAAAGCTTCTTTGGAATATTATTTTCACTAAAACAGCAGGATCCTGTTTGATTAGAAAATCTGTCAATGTCAGAGAATTTTTACATTATTAAGACCAGAAAGAGAAATTTTTAAAACAAGGGGTAAGCTACCTATAGAATTATTTCTTTTTATTTGTAACAATTAGGACCGGATTTACCAGTTACTTTAAAATCTATAAATGCTTTTTGTCTCTACATATATACAAAGCTCCTGGCTCGGACGTTGTTTGTTGACGAGAAACATGGCAAAATTAGTACGAGTAGATTTTTGATGAAATCCAAAGGGTATAGGTACTAAGTTTGTCATTCCGTTTGTAACGCACAGAAATATTGATGGTAGAGCAAAATGGATTAATAATATTAAAATTTATTGTGTCCGTCCGTCAATCTGTCCGTGCGCACGATAATTGAGAACGCGTTCACGTAGAAATTTGAAATTTTGTACACGGACTCAAAAAAAAAAATAAAAAAAAAAAAATAAAAATTAAGTTCGAAAATGAGATAAATCGAGCAACTACTTCGTGGGGTTGCCATACAAAAATTTCGTTTGCCACTAAAATATATTTGGAAACTGTTTGAGAACGCGTTGAAATAGAGAGCTGAAATTTGGTACATGGTGTTTTCATAGTAATAGCAAATAAAATTTCAAAAACGGAATAAATTGGGCAGCCTCTTCTTGGTTTTTTACAAATACTGTGAAAACGATCAGTCCTAGACATAGTTATTGTACTGACAATTTCTTCAGAATATGGCATCCTATAAAATTGATTATAATCATTTTTTATGTCCGACGAAGCATTTGAGAAATATGTATATGCGAAAAACCACTGCAAAAATCAAAATTGTTCAAATGGGCGACCATACGAAATTTCATATGGGCATTCATCTAGGGCAGTGTTCTTCAACCTTTTTGCACCTGCGGACCGGTAAAAATAGGGTAAATATTTCGCGGACCAACTGAAAGCTAAGACAAATGAAAATCAATATACTTGTAGATATTGTTTTTTATTATATAATATGTTATGCAATTACATTTTTTAGTGCGATATCTGCTGCTGCTTCTTTGATATAAGAGTTGATGTTCGAGGCTGCAGCGTTGTTTCTGAGAGACGAAGCGCTGCATTAACTTCTATTCGGTTTCTCTATTTGGTTATTATTACAGATATGGCTGAAAAGTCTTTTCACATAAATAGGAAGTCGAAAAATTTGCTAATAATTTGATAGTTTTATAACTCAAAGTTGGATATTCTTTTTCTAGATATCCAAAATTGAGGCAATGAATGCGTTTTATGTCTGGAGACCAGAGTGACATCAGAAGACAACTCGATCAGCTTTTCTTTTTCATGAAGATCAAGTGCACATCAGTTTATATCTTCCAAGAATGGATTATTAATCCAGAGGTTAAATACTTAATAAAATTTTCAGCTAATGCTCTTAAATGTTGCTTCATTATGTTAAATATGGCTTTCGTGTTCACATCAGCAGCAATCAAAAATTCATCCAAAAGAGAAAACATTTCTACATCTTCCTCTTGTAAGCGACTATTCCAAAGAGCTAGCTTCTTTTTGAACGCATCCATTTTATTTCTTAAATTAAAAATATATATTTGTATATGAACCCTGCAGATAAATATTAACTTCATTGCTTAATTAAGACTGAATATGTCCGCCATGTAAGCAAGAACTGCCAGCCATTCTTCACTAATCAAAGGCTCCAGTTCAGATTTTCGCTCTCGCAAAAACTGCTTTACTTCTTCCCTCAGCTCAAAAAGTCGCGAAAGAACCCTTCCTCTCGATAACCACCACACTTCTGCATATAGAAGCAGATGTTAGTGGCAAAGAATAACTAAATAAAAGAAAGGACACAGAAGAGGGTTCCGATTGTTTTCCATTTAAATGTACACGGCGAGAGAAAGAAGGAAGGAAGAGAAAAAAAAATCAAACACTCTTTGAACATTTTACGAATAAGACAAAAAATGTGAATGCGAAGATTACATGCAACGAAATGGAATGGCAAATAATTTATTTTCGTAAATAAGAGAGAATGGGCGGAGTTTTCTGATTTTACGCTCATAAAATGCTCCCGCTCTTTTATGAAAACACGAATTTCAGGAATTGTCCCAATGTTTTTCGCAGAATTCCAATGTTTGTTAGTGTAATCCTATGATATGTGAACAGCACTTTTTCTGTTTACATTTGTTTTGCTCAAGTGGGGGAATCTCTTGCTGGATTCTGTGGAATTTTATTTGACAGAAATTTTACATCTCCTTTTAGTGCGTTGTTCATTGTGAAATTTATCTTTTTCTTGCAAAATGGAGGTAGGGTTACCCAATATACATTATTATGAATAGTTCGAAATAATTTTGAAGGTATTCAAGAAGATTTTATCATTCGGGTAATGTTTTCTCAATTTTTATTTATAACTCGTTGTCTCAGTCGCGCATAGCCAAGTTCTTTTCCCCCATTCATGCAAAAGACAAAAGTATATGAGATTACCTCTTTCAGTGTAAAAAACACGGAAAATTTCCAATTTTGTTCGCCTCTCTCTCTACTTATATTTATTTATACTTTGTCCTGAGTGCCGACCAGTCATGCTCGCAGCACTGTCAGTGCACACTCCGACGCATTTGCTCACTGTCTATCCCCTGCGCCTTAAAATACTCATTAAGAGCAGTAAATATTTCTGAACCAGTTGTTCGTCCAGGTAAGTGAGACAACAAAGAAGTTCTTCCCTTAAATCTTCATCTTCACTATACCTCACGGAGCAAAGTAATATAGCATGATTACTCACGTCAGTCGATTCATCAAGTTGAATCGTAAAATATCTTGATTTCCGTATATCCGTTACGACTTGATTTTCAATATCGGTGGCCATCTCAACAATTCTTCTCATAATGGTGGTGTCCGAAAGCGGCAAGGCCTCTAGTTTTACAGCAGCTTCATGACCTAAAATTTCTCGAACGAAATCTAAGATATGTATAAGCCTTTACTAACTCCTCGCCCATAGTAAACGGTTTTTTTCAATTTAGCTATTCGAAGCGCAACTAAATAAGACGCTTGAAGCAGCGAATTGTCACTAGAAGTCATAATTTTAATTTGACTTTTCTGCATTTTTATCTGGTCACGTAATCTTTCAAAAAAGTCTAGTGGCTTATCAGTAAAATCTTTATGTTTCGAATGCAAATGACGAGCAAGTTTGGAAGGTTTCATAGCTTCATTTGACATAATTTCCGAACATACTACACACAAAGGCCGTGGCGACAGTTCATTGCCAGAGGCTACAATGAAATCAAGCTTTAAATACTCTTGATTATAATGCCTAAAGTGCCAAACACAATTCCGCCGTTCCGATTCAATTCGATTCGATTCAATTCGATCCGTTACGTGCATGAGCACAATTGTTCCGTTCAAACTTACCATCAGTTTTAAATTTCTCATTGAAATTTTTCCAGATTTTGTCTTTTCTTTTTACATCCATGTAAAATTTTTTGCCTTTGTCATAAAGTTCTTCATATTTTTTAATTTCTTCAATAAAACTTCTTCATCCATCTTGAGTTATACACAAACATTGTACAGGTAATTTTTCTAGGTTATGTCATCCGTAAAAGTTGAAATATGCTCAATTTCTCCGTTTCGATTCGATCCGTTTCGATCCATTTCGGTGTAATGTGTCCAATTGCACGTACGTCTCATATAAGCAAATTTGACATTTGTACGTATCGGATCGAAACGGTGCAATTGTGTTTCCCACTTAACATAGTCTCCTTTCCTCTTTTTATACCCTAGATGAAATCTAAACGGGTATACTAAGTTTGTCATTCCGTTTTGTAACACCTCGAAATAATGATGGTAAAGCAAAATGGATTGGACACCCACGCATAATATTAAAAGTTATTTTGATTTTTGCATGTCCGTCCGTCCGTGCGCACGATAACTCGAGAACGCGTATACTTAGAGGGCTGCAATTTTGTACACAGACTTTAAAAAAAAAAGTAAAATTAACTTCGAAAATGAGACAAATCGGGCAACTCCTTCGTGGGGTTGCCATATAAAAATTTCGTTTTCCGTTATATATTTGAACACTGCCTGAGAACGAGTAGCCGTAGACAGCTGAAATTTGGTACGTAGTGTTTTCATTGTACTAGCAAATAAAATTTTAAAAATGGACTAAATCGGGCAACCCATTCTTGGTGTTGCCATATAAAAAAAATAGGTTTTTTATGTATACTGTGAAAACGATCAGTCCAAGACATTTTTATTGTACTAAACACTTCTTCAGAATATGAAATCCTATAAAATTGGTTATAATCATTTTTTCTGTCCGACGAACTGTTCTAGAAATATATGCGAAAAACCACTGCAAAAATCAAAATTGCTCAAATGGGTACCCATACGAAATTTCATACGGGCATTCATCTAGGGTATCATAAGAATTGGTCTTATTGTTAGACCAATTCTAGCTTTTTCACTTGTTGGTTTGTATTTTACATTCCGAAGTATCATCGTATTTGTTTTTATGTGTTTCCACTAAACTTGAAACACTAGTACTTGGCAAACTTTCAGCACTATCACCATCTTTCTCCTGAAAATTGTCCTAGTCTCTACTAAAGAGCGCTAAAAGATTTTGCTGTTTGACTTTTTTTGTCTCCATAATGTGGGTATCAAATTTTACGAAAAAAGTCACTGGTTTTTCACAACACGCGGCGCCTGCGCATTGTGATAACCCGTACGCAGTCGACAGCATTTATTGCTTTCATTAGAGGAGAACAGGCCGTCATAATTCGCAGTACCTTGCTTAGCGGCCATTTCAGTAGCGGCGTCCATAGTCTCTGCTGTGTTTTGTTAGAAAATAACTTCTTTAAACAGTATTTTTCCAATTCATAGTTTTATAACTATTTGGCAAGTAATATATTAATTTTTGATATTATATTGTTATTATACATTGTATTTGTATAGTTTTATACATAATAGGCCACGGTGATCTATGATTTGACCGAAATTTTTCGCCGACCGGCAGGAAATTTCTACGATCCGGTACCGGGCCGCGGACCGGCGGTTGAAGAACACTGATCTAGGGTATCAAAAGAATTAGTCTTAGACCAATTCTACCTTTTTTACTTGTTCTTATTAAATTTAACCACAGAGACTTCAAAATGTCAAGGGAAAATAAATTAAAACTACTTCAGTAAAAAATCTTATTGAAGAAATAAACAAGTGTCGCTATAATACAGCATCTATGTATGAGATGTGTTTTAAGGGGTAATCGTTTTTTTTTATTGGCTTAAAAATTAGTTTAAACCCTCTAGAATAAGAAAATAAAGGTCCCGTGCGAGAAAACTTTTTGTTTCCGTTGAAAATGGAGCTCGCCACCAAGCGCGTCAAACTTGCTCCGAACGACTATCTGAAGCCTGAAACACAATTGGAGCTTTTCAGCCAGGTTTATCGCCAGCTTTCTTCTAAAGCTAACTGAAAAAACCGAATTGAACACAACTGACCTTTTTGACATTTGCAACTTTAATTTGTTTATCCGTTAGTTAGCGCATTTTTTATTTTTTCCAATAAAAAACTATTCTCAAAACTTTAAACACCTTTTTCTCGAAACACGGTTTTTCAAAATGGCACGCAGCATTACTCGAACAATTTTCATATTTTCGACTTGAAATTTTGACCAGATGTGAACATTAACATTATCTAGAGAATGCCG
This sequence comes from Dioctria linearis, assembly GCA_963930735.1. Taxonomy (NCBI): domain Eukaryota; kingdom Metazoa; phylum Arthropoda; class Insecta; order Diptera; family Asilidae; genus Dioctria; species Dioctria linearis. Next base: position 21,385,596 of record OZ005741.1, read on the forward strand.
TACGGGATTTTCAATAACTTTATTTGTTGATTTTTTATTAACAAAAAACCTGCCGTTTTTTTCATCAAAAATCAAATTTTTTTTTCAAACGCGCGCCAAATCTAGAAAAATTAATATTTTTAAAATACCGTACGGTATTCTCTAGCTATAAGCCACTAGATTAATGGTTTTTTTTTGTTTTGGTCTAGATTCAAATGTGCACCAGTGGTGCTGCGTGCCACGGATCCCCGCAAGCAAAACATGTCCCGGGAAGATGGCGCCATTTTGTTTTTTTTTCGCTGTCAAAATTTTATCAATAAACTTCAATGTATGCCCGATAATACCCTTAAAAGGTTTTTTTCAAACATCTTTAATTTCGCGAAAAAAAATTCGTGAAAAAACCTTTTTTTTAGCCGTTACATTGGCGTTACCCCTTTAACAAGGTTTGTTCGTGCGTTTTTGAAGCCTTTTAAATTTTGTTTGTTTGTAGTGATTATTGCTATCAAGCAGTGTTGGGCGTAATCAACTACATTTGTAATCAGATTAATAATCATGATTATATGGAGTAATCTTAGAAAAATGTAATCGTAATCATGATTATATGTTTACATTGTTTTTGATTATAAATGAAACTTTTCGAGAGATTTTAAAATTTTGTTCTAATAAAACAAGTAAGTAAGTAAGAATTTTTATTATAGAAAACTCCATTACACTTGCATTAGGTATTAATTGGAGTTAGTATAAAGAATTTAACTGCTTCTATCGATAAAGACTCGCTTATATCTGATCATCAATTTAAATTCGAGGATTTTGCTGATTATGTGTAGAAAAAGACAGCGAAAAGGATTAGATCTCTGAGGCGTGTATAAGAAAGTCGTTGAGCACGGAAAATGCAATAATGCTTTTTAACACTTTGATTTTGCCACACTTTTTATATTGCTCCACATTGTTATGTGCTAGATAAGATAATATTTATTAGCGTGATAACTATTAAGATAACATCTGATTCAGAACATTCAAAATTGTTTTATACTTAATTAAAATACTATACATATATTATTAAATATTTAGCTTGCAATATATAATCACTAATATTTTAAAATTTTTTATACTTCTTTCTATCTTAGTTTCATTGGGAAGACTATTAAACATCTGTAGGCCTTTATGCATCAGCTGATTTTGTGTCCTCATCCTGCGCGCGTAGGGTAGTCTGAAGTTATCAGCATTCCTTAGGTTGTATGGTTGCTCCTCACTAACATATCTCAAATTATTTGCTAGATAGTTTGGCATAAGCTTGTACTTGATTTTAAACACAGTAATCAACACAATATATGATATTCTCTGTCTAACATTCATCCATTTCAAAGACTCAAGCATACTATTTATCGGCGTTCTTCTATCACAATTCAAAATTATCCTCATTGCCTTATTTTGCAGCTTTTGTAATCTGTCAATCATTTCACCAGTGCACATATATAAAATTGTTGCACAATAATCAAAGTGCACGCTTCTTCTAATTCTGCTCATAAGCCCTATTTTCTGCGCGATCTTTTTACACACCATAGATACATGGCTTTTAAAATTCAATTTACTGTCAATAATTACACCTAAATATTTCACTTCATTAACACACTCAATAATTTCATTAGCATTAATCGTCACATTCATGTTGCTGTTTAATACAATACATTTTGACTTATGTATATTAAGCTTCAACTTGTTAACGTCCAACCACTCTATCAAGCGTTTAAGTTCCACGTTCATTATCCTTTCGCATTCACTCACATTTTCTCCTTTAATAAATACTAATGTGTCGTCAGCAAACAACATTAACTTAACACTATTAAGTAGTACTGATTTCATGTCATTAATATAGATTATAAATAGTAATGCACCTAGTATAGACCCTTGCGGAACTCCTATAAGAACATCCTCAGGTTCTGAGTATGATTTGCCAAATTTCGTACGTTGTTTTCTATCTTTCAAATAGCTTATGAACCATTTCAGCTCTACGTTCTTAATTCCATAATTATTTAATTTTGCTACTAATATGTCTCTGTCTATTGTTTCAAAGGCTCTCCTAAAATCAAGAAATACCGCTATTATTATCGATCCTTCATCAATAAATTTTTTCTACTCTGAAATCATCCAGATTAATGCCGTTTCGCATGAGTGCTTACTCCTGAAGCCTGACTGTTGCTCTACTAGTACTTAATTTTTTTCAATATATTTCACTAGTTGTTTGTACACTACTTTTTCCAACAGTTTTTCCATTACTGGAAGCATATTAATTGGTCTAAATTCTTCACATACTTTATAGTTCCTTTAATTTTTTCAACAGGTATTACAACTGAGCTCTTCCATGTTTTAGGGAATTCTCCACTAGTTAGTGACTGGTTTATTATCTTTATCAAAACTGGGCTTAATAATTCGTAATTGTCTAATATCATCTTTATATTCATACTATTATCATCTCTTTTTTTATTCAATTCTTCACAAAGGACTTTCAGTGCTTGCACATCAACATGTTTGAACTTAAATCGACTTTCTACTGGTTGAAGTAAGCTCCTATCGAAATTTTTCACTGCAATACTTTTATTTATATCTTGAACACTTTTAATAAAGTATTTGTTAAATTTCCTTGCGATTATAACATCTTCCTTTATATTCTCATTGCCAAATTTAATATCGTTTTTCACACTGTCATTTATCCCTCCAATTACTAACTCTTTCAACATTTTCCACATGCCTTTTTGATCTCCCATCTTACTCTGAATCTTCCCTCTAACATAGCTAGTTTTAGCTTGTTTGATTTCAACTTTATATTTATTCCTTATTTCGTTATATAAATTCCAGTCATTATGTGTACCGCTTAGCTTAGCTCTTCTGAATTGTATTATTTTATCTGATTTCATTCTTTTCAGGTTGTCACTATACCACGGCTTATGGTCTCTACTGATTATTTTAGTTTTAATATACCTTTGTGTTATATATACCAGTTTATCTTCTAATACCATCGCACATTCATGTAAATCATCGAGAAGTACTAGGTCACTTATATTATTTTGTACAAGGTCATTAGAAAATGCAGATTCATCATATTTAAGAAATGTTATTTCTTTGTCCGGTAATTCAATTCTATTATTCCCTGTCTTAATGTTCATCTCAATTGTTTCGTGGTCGCTTATTTTATAAAGATTGTTAACGTTCGCATGTACTCCATTAGAGTTTGTTATAATATAGTCAATAAGTGTTCTAGAATTGTGTGTCACTCGCATTGGTTCATCTATTAATTGGTTATAACCGTGATCTATTATTATCTCTAAAATACGTCTTTTATATATACTGTTCGCATTACTCAATAAGTCTATATTAAAGTCTCCACAAATAATAAGTTCATTCTTTCCCTAACAATACTCCTCGCACCATTCATCAAATATTTCACAAAATCGAGACACAGAACCGCTAGGAGATCTGTATATACTACTCCAATCCAAAATAACTTAGAGCCTTCATAGATTTTACAAAACAAAAACCATATTTCATTATCTATATTACATTTATATATTATATCAAATTGCTTATTGTTTTTTATATATAATACTGCTCCACCTGTTCTATTTGATTTTGAGTCAACTCTAACTACATAATAATCTTTTAATTTTATTTCATTGTCTTGAATTTTATCGGTAGTATGCGTTTCAGATAGTGCAATTATATCACTCGTAACACAAAGTTTCCAATTTTTCAAAATTATTTATTAAACCTTGGATATTCAATATACGCACATTTCCAATCCTTTGGTTGCTATAGTACTCAATTCAACGTCGCTCTAATTTCAGTTTTCTTTCGTAAACTGGGCATTTACGACTGCGAGAATCTTATGATTTACGTCTAGCTTGAGATTTAATTTTTGAACCGCTTCAATACAGTTTACACATTTTTCGAAATTTGCATCACATTCTTTCCAATTGTGATTACCTGCGCAGCTCGAACATGTATTAGGTTTTGTACACTCAGTCGATTTATGATTATAGCCCTGACATTTAAAACATCTGAGTACATGTATACATTCGAATGCCAGACATGTGTCCCAGCCTATTTTCAATTTTTTTTCCTTCATAATCCTGTTAAAACTTCCACTATCTACTTCGATTATGGCACTAAATGAGTTTTGTTTTTTAGTAGGTCTGCTGCTACTTATGACTTTTATATTACAACATTCATTCTGCGCAACCAATTTACCTACTAGTTCATCATTTTGGTACTCATCTTTTAATCCAACAATTGTAACTTTGGGCTTTCTGTAAGTAGGTATTTTAATTTCATACAACTCACTCAATTTTTCACGCGCTTGTTTCTCAATATTTTTGATTGACTCACTATTTTCACACTCAATAGCGATAACACCGTTCTGCTTCTTATAAACACCACTCACTTTACACTCAGTGGGATCAAGATTCTTTGTTATATCATTTTTTGTAGCCTGGCAATCAAATGAATTCACGGGGAGACTAAAATATTAAGCAGGGACTAACGGGTAAAACAATTATTCTTATGTTCAAAATGAAAATTGCTTTGCTGCCAAATTATTTAAATTTTAACCTTGATTTTGTTGGAGATGTTCAGCCGTACGCATTAAGGGGAAACAGGACTTCAGACTTAAGAAGATGTGATAGAGCAGCACCGAATCGAATTAAAGTAGAATTTTCAAGACAAGACTATCCGAATTTATTCAAACTAACTAACATAAGTTGAAAATGTGAAAAAGTGTCCGTGAAGTCAAAGAGTGTTAGCTAGGTATGTTGTTTTTTTTGTATATATGAATGTCGTAAATGATAGCATAGCAAAAAATGTATAAATTGATTTACTTTATTTTAAATATTGAAGTATTCATATACAGGGTTTTCCAATAAGAGGTGTTATTTTTATATTCAAAGAAAAATGTCATTTTTTGAGATAAACGATCGGATCTTTATTTCATTATAAAGAGGAAGGTATGCCGTTAATAATGGAAAATAACATCAGCCAAATGACCACCACGACCACGCCTACAGGTCCATATCCTTTTCATGAAATTTTCCATAACCAAATCGCAAAGTGGCTGCCCTATGTCCTCGATAGCCTCACGAATTCCATCTTTGAGATCTTGAATCGACGCTGGGCTGTTGGCGTAGACCTTCCCTTACACGTGGCTCCAAAGGAAGAAGTCGCAATACCATCCAATTTTGGCCATAAAAAATCATTAATCATCTGTCGATAGCGCAATCCATTCACCGTAACTGTTGCTTCAGCCTCATTTTCGAAAAAGTAAGGTCCAATGACCCCGCGGGACCATAAACCGCATCAAACAGTCACACGTTGAGGATAGAGAGGCTTTTCAACAATAACTCTTGGGTTTTCGAGCCCCAGATTCGACAATTTTGCTTGTTGACGAAGCCATCGAGGTGAAAATGGGCCTCATTACTCAAGATGAGTTTTCGATGGAATTCCGGATCATTTTCTTTTTTCAATTTTAATAATTTCAATGCGTTGTTGAATCGTGTATCGTTCCATTTTTATTAATGGCGTAGTTTCTACTTGTCAAATGTCAAAAAATGACAGCTCCAAAAGTGACATCTACCGAAATAGCGGGCTAATTAAAATAACACCTCTTATTGGAAAACCCTGTATCTACCTAGATACCCATATATGTAGTTTTTAAACTAAGATCTGTTGAATAAAAAAAATATGATATAGGCTAGGGAGGGGCTAGTTGAGCATAGGGGTAAGTTGGGAAATTGCTATATATCTACACATATTTATCGTAAGAACTCCATAGTACACGGTAGTGAGACCGACAAGTGCGTAGACTAAAATTTGATGGCGTCAATCGCCGCTCGGTAAACAAACGAGGTGTACGGTTGCTTTGATGTTTTTTCGCTGAAAAGTAAAAAAACCTGAGCTGCTTGCATTTTCTACTTATTTCAGTATACTGTTCGCAGAATTTAGTCCAAGTTAGTTTTTTTGTACAATAAATTTATTCTATTCTAGTATTTTAATATAACTTTGATTGATAGTTCAACTGTTTTATTTATATTCAATAATTTTTCCGCAAAAGCGTGGTCGGGGCTAGTTGAGCAAAGATGCTCAACTTACACCGTTGCAATTCCACTGCTATATTTTACGGACTATGTCCTAAAGATGTTCATCGTCTTAACTTAATGTGCCATGAGGTACAAAATTAAAATGCCTAATGCTTGGACTGCAAATAAAATGGCAGACAAGAAATGGCTTAAAGAGGAACACCGCATTGTCTATTAGAAAGCCCACCAGCATTGGGAGGGCAACATCGTTTAATGCAATTAATGCGAAGACATTTTTTGACAAGCTGGCAGTTGTCTTAGAAAAGCACGCATTTTCTGCTTCAAGAATTTGGAATGTTGATGAGACAGAGGTACCCACAGTGTTAAAGTCGAATAAAATAGGTAGCCGCAAAAAGAAAAAGGAAGTCGGTTAGATGACTTCAGCGGAACGGGGCAAGAACGTAACTTTAGTTGTTGCTGTTTGTGCATTGGAGAATTCAGTCTCTCCAACAATGTTTGTATTCCCCCGTAAAATCTATAAAGAACATTTCATCAACAGAGGTCCTCCTGACTGTTTTGGAGCAGGTAACGCTAGCGGTTGGGTGACAGATACATATTTTTTTAAATTCATGAAGCATTTTATTGCACACATTAAGCCATCTAAGGAATGCCCTGTTGTACTTGTACTGGACAACCATTTGTCACATTTGTACAAAAAACTGGAGAATTAGCCAAAGGAAATGGAGTCGTAATGTTGTCCTTTTCACCATATTGCAGTCAGAATCGGTAATCACTTGGCGTGACCCTTTAGGAGATATGCGGCTTCCGCACAAGATTCCTGCCTAAGAAACAATCCAGGAAAGTGTATAGCAATTTATGACATACCGACAATTGTGCCAGAAGCATTACCGTTAATCTACAATCGCAACTAACATTTTAAAAGGTTTTTGGAAAACCGGTATTTTTTCATTTAATAATCATGTATTTGCTGACGATGATTTTGCGCCCTCTTTCGTAACCGACCGTCCGGAGCCAATTGCTATCACGTCAACGAGTCATCAAGCATCGGGAGAGGAAGGGAAGGAAAACGAAACACTACCCCGAAGTTTTTCCATTGTCGAACTTTCTACGTCTAGAGTGAGTGACTCAAGTATTTTCGCCTGAAGCCATATTCGACCTTATCCTAAGGCGGGTCCATCCAAAGGTGCCGACTCAGACCGGAAGAAGAAAAAGAAAGGTTGCTGTTTTGACGGATTCGCTTACAAGAAATGCTCTCGCAGCAGAACAAAATATGACATTAAAAACGAAAAATAGATAAAGGGCATAAAAATATAATTAAGGGAAAAATACTACTACTACTAAAATTGAGTCCATGCCAAGTGTGCACTTCACGTTGGACGAACTTATGTCTGCTTAAATTGTGATAGTGATAATGATGACTTAGACTTAGACTTAGACTTGAAATGTCGAAATATTGAATTGATTTATTTTGTGTTTGTTAAAGTTTAAAAGATTTTATTTTAGAAGTATATTGTTGATAAATATGTAATGATAAAACGCAATTTTTTTTGTATTGTTTCGCGATACGTGTTTATGATAATAATTTAATTATGACCAGTGTTCAACGTGTCCCACACCCTTGCTTAATTTGCCCCATGCAAGAGGCAGCTCTGACTTTCTTGACAAATATACATTATTTTTTCCTTAGGTATATCTTGTACAGTAAAACTATCTCATTGTATCGATTCTATATTAAAGAGGCTTTATATTGGTGTATACAATATGTTTATCCAACATATAAATTTCTAGTAATGTTAGTTTTTAAAAAAAATTGCTCAACTAGCCCCTCCCTACCCTACTAGTCTTTTCGACGTCCATACTTCCATATTGTTATAATTTAAGTTCGACTTCAAGCCAACTCTTTTTTCAAACATTTCATTTGAAAGCCTATGTGACTTAGGCAAGTTTGTCACCGTCACATAAGAAAAAAGCCTCTCCACTGGGCCTGATGAAGGTAGAAGCATGTTCTATGTTTTTTTATTTCGGGGTTTTGACTCTGTTCCTGAAGAATTTGTATCGAACTCAAAAAAGTCATCTCCTTCATTTCCTTTGCAGTAAATGTACTAGTTCCCGGACAATTAACGTTTCATCTTATTTTTTTGCTCAATTATTTTATTGCTATTAATATGTTTTTGTTGTGAACTTAACTTTAACTAGCGGTCATTGCATTAGCTAAGCGGAGGCACATACTTGACATGTAATTTTAGTATAGCTGTCATTATATCATCGTAGCTGGCCGCGCGCTATTTGCTTCATGATCAACTCATTTGTTAATAGTTATAAAGATTAATTAAGGTTTTAAAAGCATACATCCGTAGCTGTTTGATTTCTACATACATACATACATACCTCGCCAACGATATAACATTTTATTTTTTTATTATTATTTATGCTGTTTACATTTAGCAAGTAAATATTTTTAGGTAATTTAATAATACTTTGTTATAGTATTGGGGTTTGAAAAAAAAAAGTTCGCTTTTAGGTAGTATTCGGATACTACAGTTTCAGTGTCAAATTCAAACCTGCACAACATAAAAAGTAAAAAAATAATTCCCTAAAGTGAGTGGCAACACTTTGTGCCACACAGGTTAGGTATTTGTCGATAAGATTAGGTAAAGCTCCACCTTGGAAAACTAAGATTAGGTTTTTATCCCTAAAATGTAGGTAGGTTTCTCTCTCTCAAATGTTTTCCTCCCTAAAATGCAGGGAATATTCCCTAAAATATAGGGAATTTTCAGATTTTTTGTTTATGTTTTTCCTTAAAATGTAGGGGCTATTCCCTAAATTTCAGAAAATATTCCCTAAAATGTAGGGAATAGGTGATAGCGCCGCACCACTCTCCACCACAGGTGAAAGTGTTCGAAGACCACCCCTTTTAATAAAACAAGAATGTGCTGAATAGCTCATTTCTTACTAAGTAGTATGGAAGTTATGTTGGTGCACTGGGCACGCTTAAACAAAATATTGAAAAATAATATATGACTTGTTTTCAAAAACAATGTGTGAATTATATAAACGGAAATATATTTCCATAAAAAATGCAGCATAATACCAAATTTGTTGAATGTTTTCTTCCTCATATCTAAAAGAGCTTACATTTCGGGAATTTTACGTAGTTTATAGGTTTTCTAGTGCCAGATACCTAAATTAATTGAATGTTCCATTAATTTGGGGAAAAAAACTGATTTTCCCTATCTATCAGAGAAAATTACATTTATTTTTAGGAAAAAACGTGTCTTAAATTTATGGAATAGTCCTAATATTTTTTACAGTGTACTTTAGTTACTGGTCCGATCGTGGTGCTGACGACATTATCGAGTTGAGGATCACCATTGTCAAGAAATAGATAAGGATCGCCCTCAGCTGCGAAAAACACTTCAAATATCAAACTTACGCAGAGTGGTGACCATACAAAATTTCATACGAGCATTCATCTAGGGTATCATAAAAATTGTTGATATTAGACCAATTCTAGCTTTTTTACTTGTTGTTTTTTTTTAAGATAAATTAAACAAGCTTCAACAAAATAATTACGCTTCCTGTTATTCTCATCATCTTCGATAAAGAAAGGATGGTCATTTCCTATGCCTCTCTTAATAATACACACACACACACACACACCCACCCACACATAGATATCAAACAATATCAAATTAATAACTCGATGAAGCCTGTCACATTTTCCTATCCTGTAAAAGAAAAAAAAAACCAGAAAAAAAATTAATTAGTTATGATTGACGTGATCTACACCTTATGTCCCCAAATGTCCGTAAAAGAGCAGAACATTTTTTCCGTACAAGGGATTTAATTTCTTCTCTCTAGAAGAAATATTCGATAAGGAAAAAACAAAAAAAAATGGAAAAACATCGTTGTCTCCAATTTCGGGCTCTTAAAAGTATCGATTACCGTCAAAAAGTAGTTCGCTTTGGAAGATTAGGTAGATATGGATATATATACCTATGATGTAGATGTGTAGTTAAATACATCGATTATACCCTATATCTCTCTGGATAAAATTCATAAGAACGTTCGCATAGCATAGATAAATAATGGATTAGGTTCCCATGCACGCATACTGTTGACTATGGAAACAATTTGAGAACATTTCCAGATTCGATGCTTTCTTGTTATCTCAACTAACAACTCGTCCGCACCGATCCCATAAGCTCAGCTAAAAGCTTAGTTTTTACTAATTCAAGGCTGGATTTGAATTTATTTGAAAAATATATTTTTAATCATGAACTTGTTGTAATTAAGTAGAGGTGCGCAAAGCGCAGAAAAGTAGATATGTGGTTTAGAGTGCAATGAAGCTAACTAAAAGATAGATTCAAATGGAAAACGGCCGGGCCAATCCTTGAAAGTATACTGTGCATCAATTCCTAGTTCATTGTTGTAAACTTCAATAATATCCTCAATGCTTCCCAATGTTTTCCTTTTTTAAATCCTTAACAAAAACCTAGTAAACTTTAAACGCACGTAAGTAATTTAATTTTCTTTTTTAATTTATCTTTTTAATAAAACTTACATAATACCACATTGTGGATTCATCATTTTCATCAGTCAGGGGAATTTGTACTCCGTAGGTCTGTAGCGCTAGTGATAGATAGCCAGGGGTGGCCATAACGCGGCTCTTGGAGTCGTGTGGTGTGGCTCTTGTGCATAATTTTGATATAAAAAAACTATAACTGATTAATTTAAAAAAAAATATTTTATTTCATTACAACAAAATTTTAGAAAATATTACATAAAAAAAAATAGAAAATCTTTAAAAGTTAGATCTGCTTGTTGATGCCTTACGGTTATTGTCCATTTTAGCAGTTAGTCGCTGAAAGTTTGGTTGATGATCAGTTAGGGCAGTTCGCACAAGCTCATTTAAATGTTTATCAGTTCGCTGAAAGTTTGGTTGATGATCAGTTAGGGCAGTTCGCACAAGCTCAGTTGAATGTTTATCAGTTAAAACAGACCTATACTTATTTTTAATAAATTTAAGAGTGGAATACAACGACTCGCAAGAATAGGAAGTGCCGAAAATAGATATTATTCTGAGTGCACAATCTTTGGTTTTAGGATATTTTTGTTCCGGAACCTGTTTCCAAAAGTAAATAGTTGAACAACTATTCTGTTTTACTTGCTTCAACCCTTCATCTTCTTGCAGCTAAAGTAGTTCTAATTCTAGAGCTGCTACATCCAGAGCAATTGGTGGTGATACAGGGCAACCATTCTTCAAAATGTCAACAAGGAAAGGATTTTCCAAAAATACAAATGCTGGCTTAAGTGCTGTTAAATCACGGAATCTATCGGTAATATCTTCTGCTAGTATGCGCAGCTTGCATATATAATCTGTAATTATTATGTCAAATCCGGGTAAACTTTGTAAAGTTTTACTAAGGCACGTGAAATGAACAAAAGTTTTAGAAACCAGATCTTTCTCGAACAGTTTTAATTTGTTTTGGAAACTGAAGACATTCTGTGCTAAATCAGAAATAAGTTTATTATGTCCTTGTAGAGATAAATTTAATGATTGTAGGTGCTGAACAATGTCTGTGAAAAACGTCATATCCATCAACCAGTTGGGATCTTCAAGTTCCGGGAAAGATTTCTCTTTTTCATGGACAAATTATTTGATTGGTTCCATCAAATTAAAGAATTTTGTTAGAACATTGCTCACTGATAGCCACCTTACTAAACAAAACCAAGAAACATCATCTGGAAGCTCATCGTTTTCTATTTCTTGTATAAAAGATTTGAACTGCCGATGAGTTTTGGCACTTGAGCGTATGTAGTTGACGATTTTTAAAACTACGTCCATAATATGGTCATATTTAAAATATTTGGCTACCAGGTGTTCCCTATGCAATGAACTGGTATGAAATTGGGATACAATGTGTCGGTATTTAAAAGCCCCAAAAAACCTTTAGTAGCACCCCTCATAGCTGGGGCGCCATCAGTTGCAATCCTGACTAGTTTTGTAATCGGCACAGAAAGTTTTTCAAGCACAGCATCAAGGGCGTTTTTTATATCTGAACCTTTAGTCGTATCCTTCAGTGCAACAAGGTCTAACAGTTCTTCTTTGATGTCTACATTATTTTTTACATAACGAATAAATATGGCTAGTTGCGTTTTATCTTCAATGTCTGTGGATTCGTCTAGGGCCAGACTAAGTGCTGAACAGTTCATCACATCATTTTACAAGGTACTTACGATATCATCGCTAATGAGAGAAATTCGTCTTTCCACAGTATGTCTTGATGCAGGGATTTGTTCAATCAATTTATGCAATTTTTTATTTTCTGGATCTAAAGCAGAAATAACTTCAGCAATATTTTTTTTTATAAACTCTCCCTCTGAGTAGGGGCGTTTTGCACGAGCAATATTAAACGCCATAATAAATCCGGCTTCAGTTGTTACATCTGCCTCTTTAATAAACATTGTCATAACCTTGGTTTGGTTATTAAGTTTTGCTTTTAAAGACAATATTTTAGTTCGCCGTAACTCGCTACCAGCAGGAAATTGTTGGCTGAATTTGGCTGATTTGCCTCATAATGACGTTTAAGATTACTGGCCTTGAGCTGTGACAATGTTACTTCACATATCAGACACATCGGTTTTCCGTTTCTCTCTACAAAAACAAAATCCTCTTCCCACTCTACCTTAAATCTCCTGTTTTCGTCTTCATATTTGCGTTTTCCAGACAGCATAGTTACTTTTAATTTTCACTTAATTTTCTTTCACAACTTATAATTTTTAATTTTCACAACTTCTAATTTGCACAAAAATATAATTTGACCACACCTAAACTAGAGGAATTTAAAATAACACTATTTAGTCACAGGCCTACTAATCTACAAAAACAAAATTTTTAACTTTAAAAGATTCAGTTTAAAATTAAATTTACCAGTTAACTAGAAGAATTGGATCAAAGCATTTAGTTATTCTAAGGACATAACCAAAGGGTAAGCCAGCAACGCCTCGCTCAAATTAAAATCAGCGATGTCTGGGACCTGATGTTGGTAAAGCCGCAATTTTTTCTTAGAAATTTACTGGAAATTTTTTCCTTAGAATCCCAGGGGGAAACTAAATGCTTTGATCCGAAGAATTTAAAAATCCTATTTATACACACGCCTACTAATCTACGCAAGCAAAATTTTTTAACTTTAAACTGATTTACTTTTAAAATTATAATAATCTTATATGTATATTGTTTTCAAAGATAAATAAATGGCTCTTTAAAATATGCATTTCTAAAATGTGGCTCCCAAAGTTACTATAGTTGGCCACCCCTGGCATATAGCAATATGTGATGGCTTATAATTCAAAATTGCTGAATTATGGTGGAAGTCCTAAGAATAATGAAATTAAAATCATTTTAAAAATGTTCAAAATGTGTTTTATGCTTGCTTTTTAGTTTTTAGAACCATGTATGTAACATTATTACATAAATATATATTTCACACATTCGATCCAAACCAATCTTGCCGAGATTTCATCTAGTAAAACATATACTAAAACATAAAGCAAAATATAGAAATACACAATTATATGGATAAAGTAAATCTGAGCGTACTTTATGTGAGTGTGTAAAATTAAATTGTAATTTTATCATTCTGGAAATCAACAACTCAGCTTAACTTGAACGATAGCATCTCTCATGGACCAATATTCTTCCCCTAATTCTATTCTTTTGAGCGTATTATGTGCAACATTAATGACATCACGGATTTTTACAGGATCGTCTTTTATTTTAGCAGCCCAATATAGCGCAGAGGAAGCGATTAGTTGAAAATATTTAATTATGGTTAGTAACCGGTAAAAATTGACAGTTGCTGTATGCAAATTCATCATAATTGGAGCTGTCCACTTGCTTGTAAAATTTATTAGAAATACCAGCTGCAGAAGTCAATGATTTTAAGTTAGCTTTATGACACATTCAAATAGAATCGGGCAGCAATTCCTTTATCAGTCTTTTTCCTCATACAATTGAAGCAAGTTGAATATACTAAAAGAAATAAAAGTTTAAGTCAATCAAGCTTAACAAACCAAAACAATCTTATCAAAACCACGGTAGTACAAGCGCAAAGAATTTTGACACATTACAGCTGATGCCCTGTGACGTACTTCAGTGAATGAAGCAAAAATGAAGAAAAAATTTAACAAAAATGGCGGAACGTTCTTCGAGTCGGGAATACCTTGTCTTTCTATATACATTGGCTCCGCATTTAATGTATATGAATCCACCGCATTTAAAAACAAAGTAGACAATATAAAGATTGAATATACGGAAAAAATGGTTTCCATTGACGTTATTTCTTTATTCACTAACATTCCCGTCAACTTAGTTCTTAAAATCATTGAAAATAAATGGAGTTCAGTTAGTCCTCATACAGGCATACTGCGAAAAGTGCTTTTGGAGATGCTTAGTTTTTGCACAACAGAAGCAAACTATTTCGTTTTCAATAAGAAATTTTAAAAAACAAACGTTCGATGTACCAATGGGAAGTCCCCTATCTCCATTATTAGCGAAGGAATTATTAACGATCTCGATCGATAAAATGGAAAACAAGCCACGTATTTTAATCAAATATGTTGACGACCTTTTCTCCATATTGCCACATCAACAGCTGCCTGCTATACTTAAGACTCTTAATGGCTACCATCCTAACCCGGAGGTTACACCTGCAATTACAGCTTGCATGCAAGCCTCCCTTCCAACACGATTTTAAACTTGACAGCAGAAGGCAGTTCGGTTGATATCTTATCAGCTTGCATGCAAGTTCATTTAAAAAATGGCATCGAGACGTAAAGTCTTGCGTATATTGGAAAATTATAGCAATAAATAATGATGAATGATAAAAACCCAAGAAAAAATAAGAGGAAGGTGTTGGTAAATGATGTAAATGCAAATGATCCCAGAAAATCTCATTTTCCCAGAATAAATTTATCAAATTCTCTCAAGCATTTCTTTTCCGCCATTTTGAAAACTGTATAAATGTCAAATTACTATCTCCAAGCTGTCATACAAGTTCGCTGAAAGCTGTACTGCTAGCATGGCAGTAGAGGTTACACGTGCAAGAAGTATGGCAGTGCAAGTTGCATGCAAGCTGTAGTTGCAGGTGTAACCCCCGGGTAAACTACAGTTCACTGTAGAAGAAGAGAGTATGAGATCTCTACCGTACTTAGACGTTAAAGCCAGACTGGTACCAAAAACCGACGTCCTCAGGTAGGATTTTCCACTACAAATCTTGCCATCCTGAGCACCAAAAAATAAACACAGCCAAAAACTTTATCGCCAGAGTTTTAAAGCTTAGTCATAAGAAATTCCATAGAGTGAACATAGAAAAGATTCGGAATATATTGGGCCGAAATCAGTAATAGGAAGGTCAATCAATGTTATGTTGTTTATCTATTTATTTATTTATATTGTGTTTTGTAATCAATAGTTCCCTATAGTTTTTATTTATTAATTATCTTGTTAATGGTTTTTTAATGTTTTCAATCCGTAAGTAGATTTTGGTTGTTTAATTTTTATTTTTATAATACACTAATGTTTGTAATAGACTGCGTCCTTGAGAACGGTTCGTCATATCGGCCGAAACGTCGGAGAAATAATAAAATTCTCGTAAAATAAAAGAGGTGTTTTCCTCCTGACCGCCTATCCCAAAAATATTCAATTTCATGTGCTTAACTACTATCAAGACATCTTCGTTCTCAGATTTCCATTTCCTGCATCATCCGGTGTGAAGAAAATCTTTTATTAACACCTATAAGACAAACTTCGCCATCTTTATTGGAAGTTGTATTTAAATTTCTGTCTTTCCCTATATACCAAATAACGATGATCAAAAAGTTTACCGCTAAGTACGAAATCCTGCAAAAATGTTTCACTGAAACATATAATTTCGCAGTTATTTAATAGAATAGAAAGTTCCATAACTTCGGTCTTAGTTCTGAGACCTCTGAAATTTTGATAATAGATTTTTATTAACGTAGATAAGGCGATGAATGATAGAAAAGATTTGAAATGAAATCAATCCACAAATCAATTTATAACGTAAAAAAGAAATCATTTTATAGCGATGTTTTTATAAATGTGATTTTTCGAGCGTCGATTAGTTTGGAAAATATTTTCAATAATGCTGATTAACTGATTTCGTCATTTCACAGTCTTTCAGAAACCTGTTATACCCTAGATGATGAAATCTTAGGGTTAAGTTTGTTAATCCGTTTGTTACACCTAGAAATAATTATGGTAGAGTAAAATGGATTAAAAGTTATTTTGATTTTTGCATGTCCGTCCGTCCGTCCGTCCCTCCTAACAATAACTCTAAGACGCGCTTACCTAGAGAGCTGAAATCAGGCTATTAATTCCGAAAATCGGACAAATCGGGTAACTCTTTCGCGGGGTTGCCATAATAAAATTTCGTTTTTCACTATATATTTTGACACTACCTGAGAAGGCGTCAACATAGAGAAAATTTGAATTTGAAAATTTTGTACACAGTGTTTTCATAAAAATGTAAATATAGTTTCAAAAAT
This sequence comes from Dioctria linearis, assembly GCA_963930735.1. NCBI lineage: Eukaryota > Metazoa > Arthropoda > Insecta > Diptera > Asilidae > Dioctria > Dioctria linearis. The sequence continues at coordinate 21,402,233 of OZ005741.1, forward strand.
GGTCTAACTCGGGTAACCTCTACTTGGTATTGCCATATAAAAATTCAAGATTTTTACGATGAGTCCTAGATGTTTTTATTGTACTGAAAAGTTCTTCAGAATATAAAATTCTATGAAAAATTGATTGATTCTAGAAATATATGCGAAAATTCAGTTCAACGATCAAACTTTCACTGAAGGGTGACCATACGAAGTTACATACATACAAGTATTCATCTAGTATATATCTATAGGGGGTATCATAAGAATTGGTCTTAGATATATTTTAGCTTTTTTACTTGTTTTTATTTTAAGTAACCAGCACTACACAACACACGTCCGTCTGAACAGCATAACTCTCATACATACAGACGTTGATGTACAAAAAATATGTGATTCATGAATTGAGCATAGATCAATCTATTTCGCTACCTTATCTCCGCTCCAGAGTTGCTCCTTTCGGAGTTTTTTTTAGAGCAGATTAGAAACAAACATATCAATTGTTTGCTAAATACTTTGTTAATCTATTGACTATGCGCGGTTTCTGAAATAATCAAGATTATTCATGTAGTTATCTCCGGCGTTCATTCTCGCGACCACGTAATAATGATTGACTGCTTTTAAGCATCCGTATGAGACTAGTGACTTCTCTACCTCAAGTTTAGTATAGGTAGCTATTGTGATTAAGTTCAGTTTAGTTAAAAGGTTTGTGCATTGGATTACTTTTTTTATTGTTTGTGCTGACCTCTAGTAACGGTCTAATATTGTCTAGCACTCTTCTAATAAATAGTGTTTGACACATGATGATAGTTCAATCGTTAAACTCTACTAATAGTAGTTATCTTTTTAGATTTCTTAATAAGCCTCAGTATCAAAAAACCTACCTACAGTTTTTTTTTTTTTTTTTATATAAAGAAAAGTATTTAGGTAACGAAACAGTTAATTCATTTCAAGAAAGCAAATTCAATAAACAATGAAAAAATCGAAATAGAAAATAAAAAAAAAACAATCCAGTCTGCAAAAACAAAATACTGCGATCTGCTTATAGAAGTGCTGCTCAATCTTCATGTGTTAGTGAAGTCAGGAATAAAAGCTCGTTAAGGCTTGAAGGCTCCAAATTATTTCTAGGTTTATCGATTGTAACTCCTGCCATAGAAAACAATCGCTCGAATGGGACCGAAGTTCCGATGATATTTAAAAATTTCAAATTTGATGAGTGTAATGAGTGGTAAGCGTTGCTAGTGCCACTGGTCCAAAATTCAATTCAGTGGTATCATAGATGGTTCTTATGCCATCTATGTTATTACTCAAGTGAGAGTCTTAATATGGTTTCTTTTAATTTATTTATTGCATTTGCAGTATTAAGCGATTTTTCAAAATGGGCATTTTCGAATCTCGGGTCAAACAGTGTTGATACGGCATAAATATAGTGATTTTCCACAGATTTAAATCGTCCTTCAACTTCTTTGACGATATTTTCCCTTAAATTTATAGCAATGGAACTATTTATGTTTAATGTAGAAAGTTTTGTTTTGAGGCATTTAATAAGAGGAATAATTTGACTAATAGTGACAGTCACCACAGACATACGCGCTGCAGTTGATAGAAGAGAGATTTGCGTTTTGACGCTTTTAGACTTCTCCAAAGCTTTTGACAGTGTTTGCCATGTAAGCCTGCTAAAAAAATTATTTAATAAATTCCATTTTTCGTGTCGATCTGTCCACTTAATCAAGGAGTTCTTAATCGGGCGATCACAAAAGGTTACTCTTGGGGACTGTAAGCACTCAAATTTCCTTCCTCTGTCTTCTGGAGTACCACAAGGCTCCATTCTTGGTCCTCTACTTTTCAGTCTATATATTAACGATCTGCCGGATATAATTCAAGATGTCAACATTCACATTTATGCTGACGACGTTCAAGTTTATTTCAGTCGCCCATCTGGTCTTATCGAAGACTGCGCGGCTCGGATGAACGACGATTTACATAATATATACACCTGGTCGATTACCAATAAACTTGAACTTAATCCAGGCAAGTCACAGTGTATCGCCTTTTCCTTCGGCACTCTTGACTCTTCATCCCTTCCTCCGATTCTTTTGAATGGATCTTCAATCCCCTATGTGGATAAAGTCCGTAACCTTGGGGTCACCCTTAACTCCAATATGAAGTGCTGTGATCTCGTCAACTCAAACCTATCTAAGATCTACGCTATCCTCCGTCGTCTATGGTTGTCCACTAAAATGCTCACCCCTAAAATGTGCTGTCATCTTGTCAAGTCCCTAATATTACAGCATTTCACACACGGTTTACTTGTTTTCCCGAAGCTAGATTCGCACTGCTCCAGAAAATTACATGTTGCATTTAACAATTGTGTAAGCTTTGTTTTCGGCCTACTTACGAAGATTCGATCATGTTTCTCACCTGAATTTTGCACTGCTAGGTTGCTCTATTGAAGTATATCTAAAGCGTAGAGCATTATTCTTCCTTTTCAATCTGTTGAATAACTCTCAGCCCGCTTACTTGAGGACCATGTTTCAACCCTTGAACTCTGCCAGAGGCTATAAACTGCAAATACCTCGTTGTCAGTCATCTGTACTTGATGGATCCTACATTGTTCAAATCACTCGAATGTGGAATTCATTACCACAAAATATCCAGAAGGCTAACTCGATCGGCACTTTCAGGCGTCTTGTTGTAAATTTTTTGACGTAAGTAGTTTTGCTGTTGTAACCCACACGCGCAGATTATATTTTTGTTATCGAAGCTATCTAATTTGGTTTTGTCTTATTTTATTTTCATTTGCTATAGTTGTTTTTCGTAATTAATTTTTGTATAATTTATTTGTTATTATTGTTTATATTTTTTTTCTTCCATCTATTATCATTGTTGTAGTATTAATATTTAATTTAGTCTACTTATTTCTATTCAGTATTTCCACTCTAATTGGTGCTAAGAAAAAGACATGTAAATCTTGTAGTATCTCTCCCAAATAATCTATTCTATTTTCTCCTGATAGTTCTTTAGTAATTTCTTCCAATGGCATCAAAACCAAGAGCACCTCATTTAAAATTTCTATTTCAAAAGATGCTAACATTCGCTGAGAGCTTTTCAATTGAAATAAACCAGTATTGATATTATCTTTAAGTAATACAAACCTTTTGTAGCTCACGTAACTGATCTGCAGCAACAATGGACTGGTGAAAATATCCTTCACTTTATTTATTAAAAATTCTAGGCCGGGAGATAGATTTTGTAGCTACTAAATTTAATATGTGTACCGCACAAGCAATGTGCTTGGATTCACCAAAAAGTTTTCTAATTGCTGGGGCTATGTTGGCACCATTATCGATAGTTATTTGTAGTTTATCTAAATTTCAAGAACTTAAAACTTGCACTAAAATCTCTTTTAAGTATGAGGAGACATGGCTTTCTTCAAGAGTAACAACTTCTATAACAATCGATTCCAGCTTACCTTTTCTTTCATCAATAAAGTGAATGGTAATTTCCAAGGCGCTCCTTCCCAAGTAACAATTTTTGAAATTTTTGGTGACTGAAGGTGATGGGTACTTTTATAAGGGGTATATATATAATGGTTACTCGGTTTTATAAGAATTTCAGTAGTTATATAAGAGTTTTATAATATTACCAATTGGTGACGTAGTTATATTAGAGTTTTTTAAGGTTACTGATGGTTATCGTGGAAGTAAGTTACTAAAGGTTTTATAAGTTGGTGATGGAAATGTTTCAATTACCAGTCTATATAACTTACAGTAACCATTACTAGAAGATATACAGGGTGTCCCGTAAGTCGAAGTCAAGCCGGAATCGGATGATAGACCAAATTATAACAGTTACCAGAAAAATATAAAAAAAATCTAAGTCATGTATTTTTCAAATTATAGACATTTCTTTTGTTTTCGTGAAAATGTACACCCTGTGATGTTTACTTCTTTTCAATTTTATTTTTCTTATGTAATCCCGAATAGTGGTTATGTAACTTGTTGCTTTAAATTCTAAGCCAATTGCTCCAGCTTGGAAGAAAATGTCAAATTTTGTCGAACCAACAATATAAAATTAATATAATTCGTTGAACTTTAACTGACTGTACTGAAAAAAAAAATGTACTATGCCAGTTTGGTAAGTAACTTTAAAAAATGACGCATTTAATAAGGATTTTGCTACAATATTTCTTAGATTACGAAAAAAAACAATTTTTTCTTCAAGAAACCCAGTTTCGAAAAATTTCTTTTTACCTACTAAAAATGATTCTAGTATACCCAAAGCTTGCCGTAAGACCGTAACTTTAAGATTCTAGTTTGAGTGAGACGGAGAGTCATTAGATGTGGTGTGAGTAAGACAGATAGTGACGCTTTCAAGTTAGAGATGCTAACTTTTTGTTAAATTTAGGATAAATTATTTGGATGCTAAGATTAATTATTTACAAAAGATATTCAAACTGCCTGCCTTCAGCTGCAATACAAGTTTGACATCTTCTTAAAAAGGAAGCAAATTCAACTGCTCCCGTAATTCTGGAGCTCATGTTTTTTGTAAAAATCGGTGAGGTATACTTTTAGGCTGTGCTGTGCTTTCCTGGAATTTTTCTGGTCACTGTTATGATTTGGTCTTTCACCCCATTCCGGCTTGAAGTCGACTTACGGGACACCCTGTATAAGAAAGTTTTATAATTGTTTTCATCACCACACGTTATATAACTTATTGGTAATAAGTGTTTATTGCGGTATCCGTGGTTACCCTTATATAACTCGACAACATTCAATAATTTAGGTGACTTTAATAAAAATTTGGGAACTTTCGGTAATGCATATACCCACTATAAAATATCGTAAATTTTTTTGGTGACGCTTTAGTAACTACGGTGATAGTTACAAAAACAAATTTCTTTTAGTATCGAATGGAGCCATTATAAAACTATTTTTATTTATTTAACACAATATAACCAAAGGGTATATAAGAACACTAACGTCTGTTTTTTTGTCACTATAAAATATATAACATTACCAGACGTTACATATTATGACTAAATAGTACCTATTTAAGGACCATTTTCGAGGCATGGTAGTTCGTTTAGTTTATATAATATTTCTAGAAGTTTTATAAGGCTCATTCAGTTTATATAATAGAGTCAGAGTTTAAATAAAACTATACTTGAAGTTTTATAATGGTAATTTGTTCATTTAAGTACAAGCCGCCATTTTTTCATCTGTCCATTGCAGATGAAAAAGAAAATGTCGGTTAAGTCAATTTTTGAAATTGCTTCCGTTGGCTTCCGTTTTATTCTTATATGAAGAGAATACATCTTTTTAGGTATATAACATTTCTAAATTTTGTTATGTTATTTTTAGGAATTAAGTGAAAACTTTAAATTTTGTCATATTTAATTAAAATTATTAAAAATTGCTTATTTTTGGATGGGTCTGTATTTTTTGGAAGTATCCATGATGATATTCACAGTAAAATTTTATTTGCAGCTGAATTTCACCACGTAGGTATGCCGAAAAATTGTAATTCTAAAATGTAAAAATATTAAACACGCTTCCATTATAAAAATGCAATACAAAAAAATATCGAAATTTTATGTCAAGATAGGTTGGTATGAATATTTGCATTTTATTGTTTTAAAAAGGTAACGAAAAGTAATTTTCCTAATATTTCAATCAGTCTGAGAAAATTCCAAGTGTTGTGGAAACGTTACCAAACAAAGTTTATAAAGGTAACCGAAACATTACTGCAACCACCACAGCTATGACCAAAATAAATTAATCGAGAGCACCATGGGTTATATAAGGGTTATATTACGGTAACCAGAATATTTTTGTTACTCATTTTATAAAACCTTTAGTTATATATATATATGAGTCAAGTGCTGGACGTGAACGGATGTGTTTTATAATTGCTCCATAAGGTTTTTTCTTTCTTTTTAGTATTGCTTTGTCATTTGGCGTTAATTTGATTTTGTGATTACCAAGTTTTGCTTGATGCAGTCATGGATAAAAATTTGTGCGGTAAATGTAATGATTGTATCTCTGATAAAACAAATTCGTGCGGTGTGGTTACTGTGCCTCTTTATTTCACAGACGGTGCTCTAAGCTTGAAGGAAGAGAATTGTGTTAAGCTTATATTGAGACCTACAACTCGATCTTTTGGAAGTAACCCTTTAGCGGATCTTGCAGTTCCTTTTAGCAATCTGAAGAATGAATTGACAAAGGAACTTTCTGATATAAGATCTTCATTAGAAAAAAAAGATCAACATCAATCAATAATAAGTGACAATAGTGCCTACCGCTCTGTAGAGCTATCATCCTTTAATCAACTTTATCAACTACTACATCTAAACGCAATCCGTCCACAGTACCAATATCTTCTGCTTGTCATCGAGCCAGTTCAGTATCATCTATCAGTGGGTTATTTTCTGAAACTGATAATAATCATAGCTCAACCAAAGGAAATTTGTCTAATGGAATGATCGGGAGTGCAGGTCAACTGTTACATATTGATCTAGTTGGTACAGGTGCTGCAGATAAGTCTGATCAGTACAATAACCTCAACGATATTGCTGGTATATCTACAGCTATAATTAAGCCTGTTACTGAATTGATTCAAAGGCAGATATCTTCTGCGGATATTGATGCAATCGTAATTCCAACTGGACTACTGTTCAGAAAAGATCTCACCACAAAAATAAAAAGATTGTTGGCACAGCTGCTGTCGTCGGTGACTTTTTTTGCGATAAACAATATCAGACATTTGCGCTTATCACGTATACGTCCTGATGGCTACACCTGATAAAATAAAAAATGATGTTGTTGCCAATTCGATTAGTATTTCAAGCAACCAAATTACACATGTCATCCACTATGGATTAAAGGATGCAGACTCAAATAAATTCAGATCTGTGTCATTTAAACTAGGAGTATCCGAGCACTTTATATTTAGATTGCTTGTGCCTGTCATCTGGCCATCCGGAACGTGTGTCAGGAAATTAATCAAATCATCAAAAAACGAGCTGGTTTCGAATCGACCTCAAATCCAGTCTTAATTGATAATTCGATAGAAACCAATTCCCCGGAATTGCTTGATCTTATTCCTAATGTTGACTTCTCTACAAAACTTGTTTTAAACGTTGATAATAAAGAGAATGTGTTGAAATGCTATTATCAAAATGTTCGTGGTTTAAGAACGAAATTGAGAGATTTCTATCTCTCAATAATTGAAAATGACTTTGACATCATCGCCATCACGGAAATAGTGAGATTGTTGATGAGAGCTGCTATACACAATCTATAGGAAAGATCGTTGTCCTTTAACGAATCTTTTAGTGAATTGGATAATGAATATCCCGTTAAAACTGATACATTCCCTTTGGATGTTGGTCATTTATCGATTAATGCTTATGATGTCTTGAACGGTCTCAATGATCTCGATTCCACCACAAGACCAGATTCTGATGGGATATGTCATTCACTACTAAAATTGTTGCGCTGTTTTTTTGGCCGATCCTTTATGCAAAATTTTTAACCTATCCTTAAGTACCGGCACTTTTCTTGATGAATGGAAAATTTCAGTAATCACTCATATATTTAAATCCGTACTGTAGAGATTTACAGACCAGTCTCTGTTATGAAAGTCGGACCCAAAATTACTAGATTATATAGTTAACTCTAAGCTTAGCTCTGTAGTTAAGGAATATATAGTCCCTGAGCAACATGGCTTTATTACGGGGAGGTTATCTTACATTGTTTTCGAACTATACTATAAGTGCTTTTGAAGATCGTGTTCAAGTCGATACTATTTATACAGATTTCTCGAAGGCATTTGATAAGATCAGCATTCCTCTTCTCATTCATAAATTGAAAAATATAGACTTCCACTCCTCTCTTTTTTAAGCTGGATTGTGGCCTATTTATATAACCGCAAACAATATGTAAGGATTGACAATATTATATCTGATGTAATAACGGTCACCTCGGGAGTTCCTCAGGGTAGTCACTTAGGTCCTCTATTGTTTCTGATTTTCATTAATGATATAGCAACTTGTTTTTTTGTTGCCAAATGCCTAATATTTGCAGATAATTTAAAACTAATCGTTAGAATAAACTCTCTAAACGGTTGCTTACTACTGCAGAATGATCTTAATATACTTTCTGATTGGTGCTCTGAAAATAAGTTACATTTTAACATATAAAAATGTAAAATTGTTACTTTTCATCGCATCTCTTGTCCTTTTCTTGTTTAATTATAAAATTAATCATGCTATAGTTTCTCGAACAAATGATATTAAGGACTTAGGTGTTATTTTTCACACTAAATTGGCGGAATGAATTGATTTTTAGAATACATTTTCCTAAAGTAATTTGAGAAACTGAATTTGTCTCTTTTCTGCCGTTGTCGCTAGCAGAATTTTTTTTTCACTAGAAACAGATGCATTCACATTTAATTCATAGAACCTGGAATTTTCCTCACACTGCTAAAGGAAGAGGTTATATAGTTGTCCGTTAGTATCCAGTTAATTCCACACATAACTTGAATAAATGAATGTACATAAAAAGCGATACATAAATATAAATTTGAGTGTGGGTGAGTGTAATATCATGAATATATTATTGAAATGACAAGTGCCGCCATTCCGAGGAAGAACAAAATCTTCTTCTTGGTAAGCTATCTGTAATAGATCTTTGAGGTTTATATATGTCGACTAATGATGAATTGATCAATTTGCTGGATTACTTTACTTTCGATATAACGGATTATATCGGAGCTGTAATATCGATATCACATTGGTCGATATTATCGATACGATATATGATTGTATTTGTAGTATCTATGTAAGGGCGCATTTTGGTACTGACTTGTACTTCAAATTTTTAAGTAGGGAATCGTACTTGTAAAGTTTTTAAGTACCAGTATCGCAACTTGTACTTAAAAAAAATTTAAGTCCCGGTCCTGGGTACTGGTACTTAAGTACCAATGTACACTTACAGGTTTGCTGAAGGGACAACCCCCATAAGTGCAATCTACAGACAATCATTTAGGGTCTGCCTGAATGACAAAATCCAGGGGGGGGGCAGATTAAGTAAGACGCAGCATTAGCCGTGGATCGAATGGCCTGCCAGTTTCCGGATCGCAGTCCCCACTTGCGTTCTCGGTCACCATACACAAGAAGCATATGTGAGCATAGCTCTTATAATCGAGGTGTGTATCCAGTGCACAATACTGAGTTTCATGCCCAATGTGCAGCCAAAGGTTCTTCTGCATTGAGCAAAGACCTTCATAGCCGCATTACCTTTTCCTCTACATGCATTCCTCACGTCAGCTTCGAGTCAATGAAGACACTGAACTGACTGAAGTGCTTGAAACACAATTGGAGCTTTTAAGCCAGCTTGAGATTTGCTCACAATGTAAATCAATGTAGAAGAACACAATTGGAGCTTTAACTTTTTCGCCAGCTTCAAGCTCGCTTGAGATTTGATCAAATTGGAAATTTCAAGTCGAATGGCTGCCAACTTGAGAGAATTTTGATCGGTGCCAACTGTGCGAATTTTAAATATCAGATGTGAATGGCTTCTGTTGACACTTTTTTGTGAGACAGTTGAAAAGCAAACAGCTACTAAAAATATTAAAATGGTGGAAAAACTCGTAGAGTTAGTTGGTGCTCCTGTGGGATATTAAAAATAAGGCTTACCGTTTTACCCACCTGAAGGAAAAAGCTTGGGGTGAAATAGGGAAACTATTGAAGATAAGTGGTAAGTTATTTTCACAAGGTTTGTGAATGTAAATTAAAATCTTTCAGCGGTAAAAGCACAAAAAAGATTCAAGAGCCTGCGAGATTACTACAGGATAGAAAAAAAAAACTAAAACGCCAGTCTGGAAGTGCGGGCGGGGATATCGACCCAAAGTGGAAATTTTTTCATCAGCTGTCTTTCTTGAATGACAGTTTGGAGCCCAGCAGGTAATACAATATGTTTGATAGTACTTGTACGGTAGAAGAAAATTCTGGGTCAACTGCAGCAGAAATTAGGCCGGATGAGAACCTCTTCGACTGATCTGATAGTGACATAGTGGATACTATGTTCACGTTTAGCCCTGACCTAGGAAGTTCTGAATCGCCCCTGCCGTCAACTCCCTCAAGGAGTTCAAAAAAGAGAAAGACACTAAGTGTGCAGCAGCAAGCTACGCTATCGAAAGCAGAGGAGCAATTCAAGGAAGTGGCCAGCTCATTCAAAGAAGCGATGAAGCCTCGGACAGCTATCCGAGTATTCCTGGAATCTCTTATATATGCCAAATTGAAGGAGCGAATTTTAACCACAGACCTTGGACAAAATTTGCAGGAGCAATTATTCAATGTAACTTTAAATGCAATAAGACAAAATGCCTAGATACTTTGAACCGTTAGTTTCTGAGCTCGATTGCATAATTAATCGGGTCAAGAAACAAAGTATTTTCGGTCATGACCTATGTGATTCGCGCAATATGTGTTCCTATATATATATATTTATTTAAATTACTGTCATATTTACTAATCAATAAAACTATTTAAGAACATTTTATTTAGTTTTTTTATTCAATAAAAAAATGAAATTTTATTTTCAGGAATTCATTAAATAATTTTTCAGCACGTCTCTTTGGCGGTAAGCATTTCTTGAGGCATTATGACCTTTAGGCTGCCTGAATGATGATAACGGGCGAGTTTGCTGCCTCACAACCCCTCAACAATTCCATTGTTAGTTTACTGATCTGAATATGAATACTAAGCGGCGCAATATTCAGTGGCATTCAGTTTACAAAAATTATGAAGCAAAACAACTGCTTTAATAATTTTATCAACATTTCGTGGATGGCAGTGTATCGTAGTAAACAGTATTTGCCTCCTGCATGCCAAAACTCCAAAAGCGTTTTCAATGTATCTTCTAGCTTTAGACAACTTCTTATTGAAATTATCTTCATCTTATCTTAAACGTCTCCCCGGATAAGGGCGCAATAAATTATTCCTTAATGGGAAAGCGCTAACCGCGACAAAATAATATCGAAAGGTAATATTTGAGTTTGACAGTTGTTTGGCTCTTGGAAGTGAAAGGTTGCCATCTAAAATACGTTTTCCGAACTTACATACTATTTGAGAAAACCCCGCCATCACTTTGACTACCGTTAGCTCCTATATCCACAAAAGTGAAACACAAATTTGCATCGCACGCTGCCATAAGTATGATCCTGTGATGTCCCTTATAATTAATGTATTCCGATCCCGCATTCGGTGGGCATTTTATATTGATGTGTTTGCCGTCAATAGCTCCAACACAATTTGGCGTACTGGAAATACGTCTAAAATCGTCAGCTATGCGCTTCCATTCTGCTTCATTCGGTGATGATAAATAAATACTGGAGAGTTCCTCCCATAGAATATCGCAAGTTTCAAAGGCAATCTTGCGAATTGTGCTCACATCCATTTTAAACGTCCATGATAGCACTTGCATTGGAGCTCCATGTGCTACATAACTATAATAATAATCAAAAATTAAATATATAAAAAGAAGTACATGCACTTTTAAATTGCAACACTCATGAGAGTCAATGCAAGCCTGCATTCTGGATTGATGGGTTCCCTTTTAGAGCACCTAGTTAGTTTTCCAATAAAAGGTTAAACAAGGGGATTCCCATGCGGACAGTTTTGAAAAATTCGGATGAATCTCTGTTTTTATTAACGAAAAATATTTTCGTGAAGAATCCATGTACTTCTCGTTCCTTTCTATCAAATATTTCCCTTGTCCAAATAGATCTTCTTTTACCACTCTCCAATATTATTTTTATATAGAACTGGTACACCTCGAAAACTGTCCAAAAAAGGTTGAATTTATCGTAGTTTTGAAAAATTGGATGCATTTCTGTCTTTCTTCAATGTCAATCACGAATAAAAGTTCTCAACATAAACTTTTTCAGTCAGCTTTAGCAGAAAGCCGGCTGAAAAACTCCAATGGTGTTTCAGGCCTGACATGGGGACACAGTTGCAGAGTGTGTTCAAATAGCTTTGGATGAATAAAGTGCCTAAGTTTAAGTCTCTCGAAGAGGGGGGGGGGGGGCAAGCTGGTTTTTGTAGAGCTTACTGTCATATCGTGACGGATGCACCAGTTTGCAATATTATTGAGGCCTCGATACATGAGGGTACAGGCAGCAGCTTTGCTTTACCTGGTGATGAGCAGAGGGATGTAACAATAACTTAGTACTGTTCCAAAATGTTAATTTACCTAATTATTAATTTATCTATTTCGTAAACTATAGCTAATTGGAAATTAGGAAATATTGTGGAATTGTTAATTTACAAAATGCAAACCAATCTTAAAAAACAGGGAAGCAAAAGTTACAATATAAAGTTTGCAAAATTAAAATGTAAAAACTATGAAAATATATCACAGAATTCAGCAGGGTGGTGACAGTACAATCAACGCTAAACTTTGAATGACATTTTCAATGATTTCTAACTATAGTTACGCTCTGGGGTATATTCCCCAATGCTGGAGAGACGTCAGGGTGGTATTTATACCCAAAGCAGGAAAAAGAGCTAGCTCTCTAGCCAAATCGTTCCGACCCATTAGTCTCTCGTCATTTTTACTTAAATCCATGGAAAAAATCCTAGACCTACATATTCGAAGTGAAGTTTTGATTAAATCACCACTTCATTCTAAGCAATTCGCTTATCAAGCAGGCAAGTCTACCGAGACTGCCATCCACACTTTGGTTAAAGACCTCGAAAAAGCTCTTGAAGCAAAAGAGGTGGCCATATGTGCATTTGCAGACATAGAAGGTGCTTTTGATAACACCTCCTTCGAAGCAATTAAATCAGCTGCCGAGGACAAGGGCTTCGAGCCCCCCACGGTTAATTGGATAGACTCCATGCTTAGAAGCAGGAGGATAACTACTACTCTAGGAAACTGTTCAGTCACGATCACTGCAGCTAAAGGCTGCCCACAAGGAGGAGTTCTCTCTCCACTCCTATGGTCGATCGTGATTGATGATCTCTTAGAGAAGCTGACCAGTTCGGGTTTTACCGTACAAGGCTACGCGGATGACCTAGTAGTCACGATACGGGGCAAGCATGACCAAGTCATATCCGACCTCATGCAAAAAGCCCTTTCTAAAGTCCTCACTTGGTGCTTAACCAAAGGCCTCAGTGTAAACCCAAACAAAACGGTTATCGTTCCGTTCACGAGAAGATCAAAGCTTTCACTAAAGGCTCCTCTTCTCGATAACACGGAATTGATATTTTCAGAAGAAGTCAAATATCTGGGGGTCACCTTAGATAAGAAACTTTCCTGGAATTCGCATCTGTCTAGAGTGACGGAAAGAGCGATAGGATCTCTCTACACGTGCCGTCGCTTCATTGGCAGAACATGGGGTCTGAAGCCAAAAATGATGTACTGGATGTACACCACGGTTGTTAGACCCATGGTCACCTATGCGGCCCTCGCATGTTGGCCAAAAACTAATGAAAAGAAGGCTGAGGCTCTGCTTCAAAAAACACAACGGCTTGCCTGTCTAGGAATAACTGGTGCCATGAGGACCTGTCTACAGCAGTTGCTGTATACTGTCCTCCAAACGCATTTTCAGATGAAATAGCTGCCGAGTTTCATGTCGTAATTTCATTTTTAAGTCGCAAGTACGTTAATATTGTCGTTGGTGGTGATTTAAATGTAGACAATTTGAGAGCTTATAGTTCCTCTAATAGCTTACAGTATTTACTGCAAATCTTGGATTTGAATGTTGTGAATCAGTTACCTACTTACTTTAATACAAATAATCCATCCCAACTAGACTATTTATTGGTCTCCAACACAGAAATTGTTCTGTTTCAGAACCAATTGACACCTTTGAGTAATTTTGATCATGATTTCTTGTATTTATCATATAATTTGAGACTAGGATCACAGCCCTGTGCAGAGTTTTTTGATTATCGTGATTATAATAATATTAACACTGACTCGTTATATAGTGATTGCGCTAATTTACCTTACACGGACATATTCCAGCAGAACTGTGTTGATGATAAGGTTGAATTACTGAATAATTTACTCTTACAACTTTATAATAGGCATATACCTATGCGTAGGAAAATTATTTATTCACAACGTTGTCCTTGGATCACACGTGAGATACATGTTCTTATTGCGGAGAGAGAGTTTCTTTACCGTATTTATAAAAGCACACAATGCTCAACTTTACACCGTCGGTATAAAAGGGTTCGCAATTTCGTTACCACCAAAATTCGATCTGCAAAAAGAACATACTACATTTCCAAATTAAACACAGATTTGCAGGAAGCTGTGGAATAACATTCGCAAGATGGGCATTGTGGGCAGAGAAACGACTCAGTGTGACGCTGATCCTAATACTTTGAATGATTTTTTCATTGCTTCAACTCGCAGTGATTCGTCCTTAGCAGAATTAATTAACATTGAGAACGCTGATGGCTTTGCATTTCGTTGCACCGACTATATTGAGGTTCTCAATGCAATTTTTGCAGTTAAATCAACTGCAGTTGGTTATGACATGATACCGCCGAGATTTATTAAGCTGATCACCCCGTATATTATACCAGTTTTGACGCATATCTTTAACGAGTGCCTGACTACATCTCAGTTTCCTGCTGCTTGGAAGAAAGCTGTTATTACTCCAATCCCAAAGAAATCAAATACATCTGATGTCAATGACTTCCGACCGATTAGTGTTTTACCATTTTTTGGTAAGGTTTTTGAAAAACTCATCTTCTTGCAAGCCAATAAATTTATAGACCAAAATCGTTTATTATCTCCCTGGCAATCTGGATTTCGACAGGGACATAGCTGTGAAACTGTTCTATTAAAAATCATTTCCGATATTAATGAAGCTCTTGACAATGATAAGTTAACCATACTTGCTCTTTTAGATTTTAGTAAAGCCTTCGATAGTGTGAACCACATTCACCTTCTTAATAAATTAAAGAGAAGTTTCGATTTCTCTTCCTCAGCTGTGAAGCTGTTCAGAAACTTCCTATCTTCCCGACATCAAGCTGTGAAAGTAGGTAACTCATTGTCCGGTTTTCGTCTTGTCTGTTGCGGCGTACCTCAGGGCTCCATCCTTGGGCCATTTCTTTTTAGCCTATTTATAAATGATCTTCCCAATGTGATTAAGGACTCCACCATTCATCTATATGCTGATGATGTCCAATTATATCTGAGCCGACCAATTGGACTACAGGATGATTGCACTTCGCGGCTAAATGATGACTTACAACGAATCTACGAATGCTCTCTTGATAACAAGTTGGTATTGAATCCAAGCAAATCTAATTCCATTCCGATATATAAAAGCAACATTGATGCTTCAAGACTACCACCTGTTTTACTCAATAATACAACTCTACCATATCGTGACTCTATTAGGAATTTAGGAATAATATTAAATTCTAGCTTAAGTTGCTGCAAGTATGTTAGTAATATTATTGGAAAAGTTTATGGCTCCCTTCGTCAGTTATGGATCACTGCATACCTTCTGTCTACCGAAATGCGTCTAAAACTAGTGCGTACGCTGATAATTCCACATTTCCTCTATGGCTCGATATTGTTCCCGAAGCTTAATTCAGTCTGCCACAGACGGCTCATGGTTGCATTCAATGATTGTATTAGGTATGTATATAAACTGCCCCGTAGCTCCCATATCTCCCCATATCGTAACAGTATTCTCGGATTTTCCTTAGATATCTACCTTTCTCATCGTAACTTGTATTTTTTGCACAAGTTAATAAATCTCAAAAGTCCTGAGTACCTCTACAACAAGCTGCAGTTTCTACGATCTCAAAGAGGTGTAAATATTTGTATGCCACGCTGCAGATCACAACTTGGAGAGCGTTCTTATTTTGTTCAAGTTCCTCGTAAATGGAACTTATTACCATCAGAACTTCAGCGCGTGGGCTCCAGCAAGGTTTTTCTTAAATTATTAAAATCAACCAATTTTACCTAAATGCACATTCTTTCTATCTATACTTACGTCAACAACTAATTATGCAAATATAATCTATTTTTTGTCTTTTTTTTCACATTTCTCACTTTTTTTTTTTTTGAATTTTTCTTAACTTTAAACTTTTTTTATTTGTTTTTATTTTGATAAATGATTAGATGTTATTATTTTTTTTTCTTATTAGTTAAGTTAGTAGTTATTGTCACTTATTGACCTACCTGTAAATTCCAAACTAGTGTTCTGTATATTAATAAGATTTTAAAATCTTTGTACAGTTGTCAAATAAATATTATTATATTATATATTACAGCAGCCATGGAAGCCTTACTAAACCTTCCACCCCTACATCTGCAGGTGAAAAAGGAAGCAATCTCCAGTGCTATTAGACTGCAAAAGGAGAAACAGTTAAAACCAGGGAATCTGGTTGGTCATTTAAGTATCTTAAAACAGATACGCTTTCAGCAAATGGCGACAATATCTGATATAATCACACCCAAGGTGGATTTTGTAAGACCATTCGATGTGGTTTTAGGAAACCGACAGCAATGGCGTTCCACTAAACCGTCCTTTCAACAAGGATCGATGGTGTGGTATACAGACGGTTCAAAAACGAACAGTGGAGTCGGACTGGGCGTATACGGCCGAGGTATTGGCCATAGAAGAATGCGCCAATACCTGCATTAAAAGAGCCATAAATGGCTCAACTATTAATATTCTCTCGGACAGTCAAGCTGCCCTCAAGGCCTTAAAGTCCTACACCATCAAGTCAGGGATAGTCTGGGAGTGTCTACAAACCCTAAAAGATTTATCAAGAGGAAACAAAGTTATCCTCATGTGGGTACCTGGACATGAGGGCCATAAAGGCAACGAAATTGCTGACGGCCTAGCCAAAAGAGGAGCGGAAACTCCCTTTGTCGGACCGGAGCCATTCTGTGGCACCTCAAAGTGCTACCTCAAAGCTGCCCTAAATAACTGGGAAAACAAACAAAAATCCCTATACTGGGAAAGGCTACAAGGGCTTCGTCAGGCAAAAAAGTTTATCGACACCTCTGGAGGAAAAACAAAAGAACTATTACTCCTCAAGAAAACAGAGCTCAAAATAATTACAGAACTATTCTCAGGCCATTGCCCCTTGAGGTATCACCTTAACAAGATGGGCTTGGCTGAGACTTCATCCTGCCGCTTTTGCCAGGATGCTCATGAAACCTCGGAGCACCTGCTCTGGAACTGCGAAGCATTGACCAGGCGGAGACTACTCCATCTCGAACATGCTTTTCCTACACCTAACTACGTACGGAACCTCAATCCCAGAAGGATCCTAGACTTTATTAACAGTCTGAACCTAGAAAGGGAATAAATTCAACGGGGACTCACAATAGATCTTTTAGGTCGCGGTGATTGCGAGGCTGACGCCTTCACACCCCTCTACGAATCTAATCTAATCTAACTATAGTAGATATTCCAAAACAAAAATTTAGATAGACCTTTGGATAATTTAGTAAATCATGACCTCGAAAGAGAACTACCTACACAAATATTGCCTCAGGATCTCTAAAAATATAAAAATGCCATTAAAACGTGTAGAGTCGACAGAGTCATTTGATGTAACAAAAAATATTTTAGACTAGGTAATAAGTTCTACTAAGGTCATCTTTTGCTACAAAATTGCTTACACTTGCTGCAAAACCGGAATATAACTATTTGTTATCAAAATCAACGCCATTGACGTCGAGTAAAGGGTATCATTTCTAGGGGTAGCTTAAGTTGCTTAGTACTAATGACATTTGTAGTTATTTGTAGTGAAGCAAATCAATACGGAAATATTATATTCGTTTGAAAAAGTAGTGTGATGTGATTTGACCTATAGAAGCTTACTGCTTTCCCTTATGTACCTTCTCTTGTTCTCCCTGGTTCGTGCTCTACTTATTGAAGGTATATTGAAGACCATCAAACGAAAAGGCCAAATAAAAACGGTTAACAAGCGCTAAAGCTCTTTGAAACATAATCCAATCCCGAAAAGATCATGGTCGTCTTAGTTCAGTGAGGCGTGCTTGCGCGCTTTGTAACCCTTTGATGCACGCATGTAATTCGAATAAAGTATTACGCGTATCTAAGAGGAATAGAGAAACGATTAAAAAAAAAACGTTTCTTTCGTAAATAGATGTGGAAACAATTATTGAGTAGAAAGATGCAAGTAAGCACAAAAAAAAGCCCCAAGAAGGAAAACGCAAATAGAATTAAAATTAGTGAAAGTTTTAATTAATATCAAAATTAATAAAAACAGTTCACAAAATTTGAATTTCTAGAAAATTCGTGAAATATTAAAATGAGACTATAAGGAAGATTTATTAGTTTTGATTCTTTGCAAATGCAGTCATGTTCATGAAAAAAATAAGTGTCATAGTGATTCGTTATATAAAATATAAAATCAAGAAACTTTGCGCTCAATGTTCTATTATTAAGGTAACATTTCTTGTTTTGATCTATACTCCTACAAAGACCAGAAAATTTTGTAACAGTGTTTCATCGTAAGTAAGACTTGTATACCTTGTGAGTAAATAATGGCATGAAACGTCGTTGTAAGGCGTACATTAAAATAGCAGAAATTTATTACAGAGATAAGATTATATTAAAATCTAATAGATAGGAATTAATTGGGCTTATGAGGAATATGCTTGCTAATTATGAAACTGTTGGATTCTAATTAAATGTGTAAAAAGTTTATTTTATAGAAGACCCAATAGGATGTTCAGTGGAAACGATCATCATCCACAAGGAATGGAAGAAATGGAAGTGTCTAAATATAAAATACGCTACGGGAGTACATAATGCCTCAGAAATCAAGGAGAATTAAACTTTGTTATAAACTCTCCTTCAGTTTAAAAGACACCTTACAAATATCAAGCTGCTGGATTTAAGACAGCCAAGAAAAGTGCTTAATCCCAAATTAATAAAAAGAATTCTTAATATTCGCTCTGCTGGGAGGAGAGGAGCTTACTCTATCCAGTGAAGCGAAGTATTTGGGTGTCGTCCTCGATTCCAAACTGAGCTGGAAGGCTAATCTACAAAAATGCGTGAAGAAGGCCAGTGTGGCCTTTTACAAGTGCAAGAGAATATTTGGCGGAAACTGGGGATTAAAACCTAGATTGGCACACTGGATGTACACAGCCATAGTTCGGCCCATCCTCTGCTACGGCTCTATGGTCTGGTGGACGGCACTGACGAGGAACTGTAACCTTGATGTGCTGTCAACAATTCAGAGAACCGCCTGTATTGTCGCTGGATCTTTATTGTAAGGGTGTGGCGGCAACTAGTGCTGTCAGGCTGAGAGCGGGGGGCTGGTGGACGGAGAGGGGTTTTGGGCACTCCAATATATTCCAGAAGGTAGACTGCAGGGACTGCAGGGTAGAAACAGACTATCAAGCACCCATCCTGGCTTTTGGTGGAGATATCAATGCAACGATACCCACCAGGAGTGACTGGGAGGGGAATGAGGTGGTCGTTACATCCGATATTTCTATATTTACGGATGGCTCCAAGACGAGTGCTGGCACAGGGGCTGAAGTGTACTCTAGAGATCTCCAGTGGCACGAGTCTAATAGACTGCCTGACAAATGCAGTGTTTTTCAGGCAGAGCTCACAGCGATTTATCAGGCGGCAACATTGGTATTCATGTGCATGTGCACGGCACATCTGCATATATACTGATAGCCAGGCAGCCATCAGGGCGCTGGATGCTGGGCTGGTAAAATCAAAATTGGTGCAGTTATGCAAAACCAGGCTTGAGAAATTGACTGTAAGGCAGAAGGTGACCCTAAGCTGGGTACCTGGCCATAAAGATATCTCAGGCAACGAGATGGGTGATAAGTTGGCCAAAAAGAGCTCCGAATTGGATAGCTCCGCAGCTGTAGCTTACGTCAGGATCCCAATCGGAGCCTTAAAAGAGGGAATCATCAGGGACGTCTATCTAAGAGCAGGCCACCGATGGACCAGCAGGGATACCTGTCGTATTGCGAGGCAATTGTGGCCTGCATATGACAGGAAAAGGACAAGGGAACTGTTTAATAGCAGCAGAGCAAATACCAGGAATCTAGTAGGGGTCATGACGGGTCACTGGGCCATAGGGGACCAAGCTAAAAGACTGGGAATAGCGGCCAACGATTTCTGCAGGAGTTGTAGGGACTCGGAGGAAATTGAATCCGTCAAACATGTGCTATGCGAATGCCCCGCTCTGATGAATAAAAGAGGTAGGCTACGAGGTAGCTACTTCTTTTCAAGTCTGGGGGAGCTTCAAAGCATAAAGTTCAGAGACATCCTCAGTTTTCTGAGTGAGGCAGGATGGATCTAGGTTAAAGGTCTTGGATATATCCTGAGTTTCCCAAGGAAAGCAGGATAAATCCGCGGCTTGAAGGGTTATCCCATGAGGTCTAGGGGCACAATGGACCCGTTGGAGGTTTAAGTGAGGCTGGCTGGTTGTCTAGCAGCAGCCCTCTTACCTAACCTAACCTAACCTAATATTCGCTAAAAGCGCCTTAAACTCTGGCCGGATCGACCTCATGCAATCAGGATTTCGTATCAGAACTTTATCAACGAACAGTGCCACTTCCTAAGGGAAGCAGGATAGATCTAGCGCGGTTTCAAAGGTTATCCCATGAGATCAAGGGGTACAATGGACCCACTGTGGTCTAAGTGAAGCAGGCTAGTCACTTCTAACGGCACTCCTTTTACCAAACTTAATCGAATATATAAAAGTAAGCTGCTAACAACTGTTTCCATGGATATTAATTTGATGAAGTCTCAGGTATCAATCCTCTTCACTGTTCAAATAATTTTCTGCAATGGAAAAAATTGTAAAATTTTCTTATCCTATAAACCTTACGAATGTCGAGCAGTTATTAATTTGCTTTTTCTTTCGCATACAATTCACATGTAGGTTCAAGCAGAACCTTATCTTATTTTTCAAATATGTACATTATGTGCTAAGCCCTTACCCTTCACTTTTATCCTGTCCGCCATATTGTGTTATGGTATAAAAAAAAAAGTAGGCTCTACAAGATTGCAGTAATAAAAAACTCAAAATTAAAACCACAAAACTTTAATTTGTTTTAAAAATTTAAAACAAATTTTAGGGCTTTTCCATCATCGAGCTTGTGTATATTTCCTACCGCACAGGAAAAGGATTCCCATGATTTGTTTGGTCGTCGATGTGGGGAGGGGTGGGTTAAATATGCCAGTCGTTGGCTGTTTACATGCAAACATGAAGCATGACAACGCTGTTATCAGTGTTTTCTGCGTGAACGATTCTCAAATTTTGAGTTCATCCCGTGCATATATAGCAAATGTTATATATAGATAGGTATAGTCAGTGCATAATATGGAAACGCTGATGTTTTGGGGAGCCCAGATATTCTATACCCTTATACTAGGGATGATATCGCGCGCCTCTTTGAGTGGAAGCCAGCAAACCAAGTACATACATAGAGTGTTGTAGTATTGTTGGTGGTAGCATGATTGCTAACAGACAGTATGCAATTTTATTATACATATACATATGTATTTTGAATATATGTAGTATACGTACCATGATTCTAGCACCATTTAATTCTGCAGAACACTGCTTTTAGTATAAATCTTGTAATCTTCACCAACGACAACGCTATGATAATGCACTCAAATCGAAATATTATCATCTCGCACAGAAGCAACTGAAACATTATAAAAGGGGGATAATATTGGGGGTGTTAACACATTACTTTTTCTCTGGAAATGCTTTATGTAGGTACCACAGTGTATGCATAGAGCAGTGTGTGCCGTATACAAAGTCATACATTGTGCAGGCAGGTGCATGACAAGTTTATTTATTTTGGGGTATAATTTATCTCAGAGTTTGCAAAGTTTGTCTAAACTTATCTCACATCCCCCCCCCCCATTTTCCCCTTCAATCCGACAAGGCAACATAATGAACCCACTTTTGAACTTTCTGAACTATATACAAACATACATACACCGACTGGAATTTGCACCATCCAGGACTCTTTCCTGTGTTTAAAAAGGTTTGGAAGTAAGTTTACTGAAAACTTTATATGTTTTCTATAATATTCCCTGTTGCCACATAAAATCATGTTATACGGTTTAAAGCTTGTTAATATTCATGTATGTAACATTGTACATATACTTAGTAATTTCGTTCAAACAGGGACCACACGGCAGGTGTGGTGCGATGTTAAAAGCTTTGCCAACCTTAACAACATGCAAAATATCTCAGTTAATCGTTCTCAACATACCTTGTAAAACTCGTAAAATAAAATGGAAACCACCATTGCCACTTACCCAGTTCTCAGTGGTTACTGGAACTAGAATTACAAATTATTGCCCCTCCCGGCTATAATTTGAAGCCCCCCCCCCCCATTTACCGCCTGAGTGACCATGTAACCTGGCGTAATCAAACGATTAAGTTATGAGAGCACTTACTCATTGAGAAGGGGAAGGGGAGACTCTGTGGATACTCTAGATGTTGGACAAAATCACTACATGCAAAGTAGTAATTGGACATGAGATATGGGGATGTGATGACGAATAATTGTAGAGGTGTGTTTTTTTTACAGAAAGATTGACAATTTTATCTTTAAGTTTCAACATTCGTGGATTGAGAGTTAATCGGTCTTCGGCCACATTAAATCAAAAAAATCTGGAAATTCTCGCACAAAGTGAAACCAAAGTCATTTCTGATGCTCATATTAGTTAGTATCGTGTCTCTTGGCTCTTTCTCCACATAGGGGGATCCCTTTATATCTATGGACTGATGTGGCCATTATCGTTCTTAGAGATATTCCTGCCGCCCAAGCCAGAGTTTAATTACATCTGGATTAGGTTCAAACTGCACAGGCTTATCATCTACTCCTGTCTCCTTTATCGTAGCCCAAATATCTTTGATAACGACACGGTTTAACAATATCTCCAACAATATTGAGACGTCTTCGAAATCGTCCTAGCAGGCGATTTTAACGTTCATAACATACCATGGCTCAGAACCGATTTGTTGAATTCTTCTGTGAATCTTTTATTTTGTAACAGCTTGTGGATGCAGCTGGAGATAGAGCTAAATTACTAGATTTGTTTCTAATATTTCACTAACGACAAATATTTCACTAACGACAAATATTCCATCTCTCCATCCCCTCTTGGAAAAACTATTTAATTATGGCTCTAAAAATTTCGTATTTTACTATATATTTCGGCATTGAATGAGAAAGCGTCGACGTAGAGAGCTACACTCTCCCACACTAATGAATGTATGCATGCACACACACACACACACACACACACACACACACACACACACACACGAGCTTGTGTTAAGTTGGTTCTGACAGTCAAAAAAAAATCTCGACGAAATTCTCTACGGCTAAAGAACGGAAATCCGTGCGCTCGATAAAGAAATGCCCATTCTTACTGAATTGAGTGCCGACGGATTTGAGGTTCATATCTTGGAATATTTTCATAGTATTCCTATGAAATATTTATCAAAACTTTATTCGTGGACAAACAACTATATTACATTTCAATTTCCTACAATATTTTCTTACTGGCGGCGTGTAAAATCGCAGACCCAACTATGCACTTTAGATCTGAATAATTCCATTCAAAAAGCATTTCAATATACAGGGTGTTTCAAAAATGTATTCACAAACCATACCAAGAAGTTGTTTTAATTCTCTTGATGGCTTTTAATATCTCTGTCGAAAATTTAATTCAAAAACAATGCAGAAAGGTAGAGTTGATCTCAGACCAATTCTTACGATACGCTTAGATGAATGCCAAGGTCCCGCAATCCCTAACCCGTACGATAGTTGACCATCTGATGACCAATTTGTCATCCAGTAAAGTAACGGATTACAAGTAAGATTGTCTGTTAAAGTTTACCTAGTAACTGAGAGTAGATCATGGGATTTATTGGAAAGTCAAAAAAATATTTTTATAGTGTCAGTTCTTATGGGTCCAGTATTTTTTAAATTTCCCGCATTTTTCCATGGTCGACTTTCAATAGCCAAACAAACTATGTTTGGAAATCAGAGAAAATTTGTATACTACTGGTTCATGTTAACATAATACTGGTAACTTTATCTGGATAAGGTTAATCCCCTAAATGATTTGAATGCAAAATGAATGTATGTATGTCTTCTCTAATCTAATCAATAAACTCACATTCAGAGATATTATGTTATGATACATTTCTTAAAACGTTCCCGCCGGCATGTACCACTGGTGGTACATGGTGGACTGTCCTATGGGGCGGCATGTACCACTGGTGGTACAAAGGAAGAAATCAATTTTATGTGTGTTTTTTTTTTTTGGTAATAGAGTTAATGGACCTGGATGAAGCTGTCAAATTTTGTATAGAATGCCAAAATAGCTCACAAGTATTTTTTTGTTTCCCCTATCACGCCCCCCCCCCCCCTCGTGAGGGGGTTTAGAAATTTCGTGATTTTAACATGAAACGTCAGTTTAAAAATATATCTCGAAAGCGGAGCACCCGATTTTCTTAATTTAAATGCCAAATGAGGCCTAATACTTTATATTTTCCTATAAAAAAATATAGCAGCACTGAACGAAAAAAATGTTGTTAATAATAGTATTTCATGTATTTACGGTATTCGGTGACTTGAAAAATTAATAAAAAAAAATAACTTTGCGTGGGAGGGCCGTAGAGCCGTTTCTTTAATTGTATTTCTGGTATTCGGGAGAAAACTGGTCCGAGGGTTTGGGGGGTTGTACCGGCCCACATAGGGGTTATCTAAAATGGGGAGTTTGATGTATCGTATTAAAGAGGGAAGAGAGTGTCATCGTGTGGTGAAGTTTTTTTTTTATCCTGTAAATTTCATACGGACGTTCCACTTCCACTTCAATTTGCATATATTTTGCCTGTTCTCTCTTTCGTATGCATTGGCAGTTTGTTGCGATTTGTTTGGGTTGCAAATTTTCCCGATGTAATATTTCTTCGCAAACAGGATATTAAAATAAAACAATTTTTTCACTTAAAAAACGGCCATTTTCCTTTCTTTTCCAGTTATCTTCGAAACTCATTATCGGATTTAAAAAACTATTTAGATATGTGATTAGGAGACAAAATGTAGATGTGATTTCATTCTACAAACATGCTTTAACGGTTATATTTAAAAAATTTTATAGTATTAGATGTATATCAATAATTCTTTATTTATAATATAGAGGTGAAAATATTAGGGGTGGCCCGAGCGGGGTTGGGGTGGAGATAAAATGGAAAAAATTTCGGATATTTAAATCATATTTTTTAGTTCGGAAATTACCTAGGAGGGCTAAATAGGGTAGTTAATTACAACCCCTATTTATCCCAAAAATAATTCTTTTCATTAAACCTCGATCCCATTCTAATCACCGAATATAAGATGATTTCTGTAACATACTACGTTTCATCGGCCATTATATTACTTTCAACGCCATCTTCCTGTTAAATTTTGCAACATTTAAGCTACTGTGTTTTCCCCTTAAAATTATCTATTACCATCTTTCATTAATTCAATAATTAACAAAATTAGACTGCATGGATCGCTAAATTACTTTCTAATTAAGTTGCTACTGAAAAAAACACCACCCTTTATCTCATACAAATTGTAACTTGCTTCAATGAAGCCGAACACCATCGCAATTTGCCATACATAGATAGATATGGTTTCTAGCTTGAAAATAAAAATAGAAAAAAAATTGCTTGAAATCCTTTTTTTGAAAAAAAAAATCAGAAAAATCGGTTGCTTCGTTCTCGATATATAATTTTTTAAAAATGACATTTCATTGTAAAATTGCGAATTGGGGGGAAAAAAATACGGGTGAGCTATTTTGGTATTCCCTTCAAACTGTTATTGTTTCAAATCAATTACTAACTGTACGTAGAGAGCTGAAATTTTAGACCCCGCGTTTTCATAAAAATAGTGCATGACATTTTAAACATGAACTGAATCGGACAACCCCTTGTTAGTGTTGCCATACCAAACTTTTGGCTTTCACTTTATTTAACTAAGGTATGTATAATATTATTGATGTTATTTTTAGATCAATTATAAGTTCTTCTCTTTATATGGAATCTAACACTCAAATCTACCCCCCCCCCTCTAGCTCTGGTCATTCAGCGAATCTGATTTACCTACACTCTTTCCTCATATGCGTATGCACACCTGCACCTAAACTATCACACACACCATGTATTTTTCGCGTGCGAATCAATAGATAGCTTAGATCAACAATAATAATCGGTAATAATTTAGAAATTGTATTTTTTATACCCTAAATGAAATTTTGTACACTACACAGATTTAAAACAAAAAAAAAAGTAAAATTAAGTTCGAAAAAGAGACAAATCGGGCAACTCATTCGTAGGGTTGCCATACAAAAATTTCGCTTTCCGCTATATATTTGGACACTGTCTGAGAACGCGACGACGTAGAGAGCGAAATTTGGTACATGGTGTTTTCATAGTAATAGCAAATAAAATTTCAAAAATGGACTAAATCGGGCAACTCCTTCTTGGTGTTGCCATATAAAAATTTAGGTTTTTTACGTATACTTTGAAAACGATCAGTCCAAGATACTTTTATTGTACTAAAAAGTTCTTCAGAATACGAAATCCTATAAAATTGATTATAATGATTTTTTCTGTGCGACAAACCGTTCTAGAAATATAGTATATGCGAAAAACCACTTCAAAAATCAAACTTGGACAGAAGGGTGACAATAGGAAATTTCATAAAGGCATTCATCTAGGGTATCATAAGAATTGGTCTTAGACCCATTCTAGCTTTTTTACTTGTTTTAATATAAATTTAATCCTAATAGTTTTACTCAAATACATAAATTTGTGGCTGGTTAAAAGAGAAAATCCTTTAATAATGAAGATACTGGTACTGACACAAGTAGGTAAAGGTAGTGGAAATACAAGGAACAGGGAACAAAGAGGTAGAGCTCCCAACACAAAAAAAAACGATTTATCCCATTTATAATTAGGATTCCCAAATGTTGTTATTAATGATTATGGATTTACTAATGTATTTGTTTTGTATGAAAGCTTTGCCTACAGATTGTATGATACCAGTCAAATTAGAGCGGCACCTAAAAACTATGCCTTCTGAATATGCTGGCAATCCCAAAGAATTAAAAAAAAAACGAAAACACGATTAAACTCATTAATCAAAAGTAAATGTTCAATTGCATTAAAAATGTAAACAGTTTCTTAGAGAATCGCGAAATGTAAAAATTCACACCCAATGAGGAACTCTAGTCTTGTCAGCAGCGCTATTGAAGTTCGCCATACAAGTAGAACAGGCAACTGATGTAGCTAAAGATGTTCATTTAATTGCTATATATTCAATATGAAACCATGAAAAAGAAATCCATGATCCCTTCGGAACAAAAAGTGCAAAATTTAAATTTATGCGAGAACTTTAGGGCCGCAAATATGTTTTCTTTGCCTGAAAATGTTTGGAAAATGTAGTTCAAATCTAACTGATTAAATATATGTGGAACAGCATAGCATTATTTTTGAATATTGCTACGAGCGTGGTCTTAGTTTGTTATTTAAAGCACAATATTTCAAAAATAATTCAAAAGTTCTTTATATATTTAACTTTACCGTTTAATCTCACAAATAATTATCAAATCAACTCTTTATTTATCGCTAGTACTGTTTTTCTAATTATCAAAATCCTAATAGTTTACTTCGTTCGCTTCACTGTCTGAAATAAGACTCGCCTCCTGGATGTGAGTAGCGCCGTATTTATACTCTACAAATTATACTAGAACCTTTCAGAACATTCCGTTTTCCGAACCCAAGGTTTACTAAGATGTCACTAGCCTAAAGTTGCTTCCATTTCCAGCAGATGTCGCTTGTGTCACTTTGTGGCACGTAACAATACGATGCCGGTTTTAGAGAGCAGACTTCTTGTGGAACAGCTCTTAACTGGGTAATAATGGATTAAAAGCAAGCTATTGATGAAGGCAAATTTATTGTCGCTTTTTTCCTAGACAAAATTCTTCTAATGGACAAACTAAATAAGGACGGAATGAAATGAAGGAGCATAAACTGTGTCTTAGGAGTACCTCAAGGTTCTATCATGGGAGCATTGCTGTTTCTTATTTATATTAATGATAGATGTGGTTAATATTCTGAACCATTGTAAATTAAGACTATTTATAGATGATGCGTCATTGATCACCTATAATAAGGTGACAGTATGAATTTTAATTAGTGTAAGGATAATTTGACTAGAATCATCTTAGCAAATGGTTAAAAACGAATAAATTAAAGCTTAATAGTGTAAAAATGATTGTTATTGTCTCTACTGAAAGACTGACATATATTGATAATAGTGTCGACTTCGTATTGAATTGGTTGAAAAAATTAAGAATTTATATACAGTAAACTAAATTTCAAAAATCATTTCAATAATACCTGTAACCAAATTGCTAAAATAACATACTATTTCAGAGGAGTTATGGATAATCTTTTGATGTTAAAATAAAAGTGAACAATACTATGCTAAGGCTACATTTCGAATATTGTCTGTCAGTACTCTTTATATGGGTACAAGGGAAGATTTAACGAGACTTCAGAGATTACAAAATAAAGCAATATGAAATATTATACGTTGTGACAGAGGGGCATCAGTAAAACGAATTTCTTTTAACGGATTAATTAATATTTTAAAATTAAAGCATAACTTGTGCAGAAATGTAAATGTGATTAGTAATATGCAGTCGTATTAACTCCGATTAAGACTTTTTATACAACATCCAGAATTAAGAGTATGATTATGTAGTACATAGGCATTAGACACAAATTGAGGTTAGATTTGATTTAGCTACTACCACATAGAACTTCTTCCAGCTCGGAGGGCTACTTTTTTTTCGTAAAAAAATTTTGATGTTTTGATTTTTTTTTTTAATATGTTTATAGAAATAAAATGTATTTTTATTCAGTGACGCCTTTTTAAATATATTTACGCCACCATACCCCTCCGAATGCAAGTACTGCTGCCACCATTCGTTACATCAAATTTACGTGAAACGAAATGTTCTGTATTATCTGTAAAATGAAATCCAAATATCGAGCCCTTTTAGTAGAAGAAAAAGAGCTACGAGTTGCATTCCCTTCAATAAAACCCAGATTTGAAAAACTTTATGCTAATAAATAAGCGTATCCATCGCATTGAAAACAAATTAATTTAAAGATGAATATTATACATATAAACAAAACCTTGTTATTACTCTATCAATTACCTACGTCTTTTTTTTAACTAGTAAGTGATAAAAGGTTGGTGCAATAGTGTCCAGCTGTTATTATAAGATTTTACCGACATCAAAAATTCTAAACGAATCCCAGGTTTTGATGGAAACTCTGATAGTAAATAAATTGAAAATGAACGACAAAATTTTCTACTGAGTTGAAATTCATGATTAAAATATTTTTTTAGCTTGTGTAGAGCTAAAATGGCTTTAAAAAACAAAAACAAAAAAAAAACCACACACAACTCATTGGAATTCTTTGTAGAAACAATTTTAACACTGCCAAAGAAACAGAAAGAAAAAAATTCTGAAAAAACAGAGAACTTTTTAAAAGAAACTTTCCAAAGGTCCGACAGGAATATAACAACAGATCTGCACAAAAAAGGGATAAATATGGAGAATTAGAAAGTTTGATAGATTCCATTTCTTAGGACTTTGATGTTTCCCAGCAGAGCTATGTATATCCACAATATCTAGAATTCTATTTCAATTTGAAATGGATGTTGAGAATATATGGGTTCAGTTTTCCAATCCGTTTCACTTTTGATTGCTTTTTAACTGCTTTTTTACAGAGATAAATGTAAAAAAGATTTTCCTAATAAAAAAAAATGTATTTCCTCCATATATGTATGTATGTATGTAGCTATGTACGTTCATCTCGTTGTCTAGCTCTTTTGATGACGATGGGTAAAGCAGGATACAGGGGCAGAAAACAAAACAACAAAAATTGCGAATTTTTTTTTTGCTAAGTTATAAATTTTATTTGAATCTGAAATCGATTTGGACGGAAGTGGATTCCAGACCCATGAAGATTTTTAGATTTGAGATGTATTTAAGTATACGTGTGATAATACTCGTTACATATCGATGCATGCAAATCAAAAAGGGCCTTAAGTTTAAAATTTCTGAAGAAAAAATCATTAAAAATCAGGTAACTATCAGATTGTTTTTAAGTTTCTTCTACCTTTACAAGTCCCTGACCTAATCTCTAATTGATGGTAATGATATTTTCCCAAACTAATTACGCATTATTAGAATTAATGTCGCTTACGCAGTAAAAAATGCTCACCAAGCTCTTGTAGGGTATCATATGTTTTCGACCCAGCGATCAGAGAGGTCTCATCGGTATGGTTATCTCTGATCGCCTATCATAGAAGTTCAATGATGGAAGTCACACCAATTGCCCATATAAATACTTTTTATAAGAAGTAAGTATGAATTATATGGTGGCAAGATTTCTCATTGCACTTTTCAAATTGCACTTAAATGCATTTTGTAAATTTATTGAAATTATTTTCAATAAATTTCAGTCTGTTAGACGAGAAATCTTCTCCGTATCATAAGTTTTGGTCTGTTAGACAAATTCCAGCTTGTTTACCTGTTTATTTTTTTATTCGAACTGAAGAGCTCGATTTTTGCACCTTAGAGCCGTCGGTATGACATTGATTTCGAAATCGCTCAACATGCCTATCCAATGTCGCCACCGTGTATTTTAATCAGTACCGCCACACGGGTCTGCACTGCGCGGTTGGGATGCAACATATTTTCGGTATGCAGAATTGCGACATGCCGAGTTGAGAAGTGATTTTGAATCGTGAAAATACCAAAATTTCTGCTGATTTGGTCTATACCATGCAGGACCGTGCTTGAGCTGTATGCGGTAAGACTTCGACGGGATAAATGTCGTATCGATACTATGTCGCTACCGTACCAATCCGTCAGGCAAAGTCTTTAAATCAGCTCTAACTCGGTAGAGTTATGTCTGATCGGAAAACTGGTTTCACTTTTCGGCTCAGCTCATTATCGCCTACAATTCGTAGAAGAATAGTTTTCTCTGCATATCTTTAAGGTTAGGGTAGGAAAACCCGCCGGGGGGGGGGGAAGTGGTTCCAATACTGCATGTTGTATATCAAATTAAAGCTCTCGCAAAGTACTGTCGGGTGGTGTACATTTTTTTTCGATTCAGAAAACTTTCTCGGGCCGTTTTAGCTGCCGGAAAACCCATTTTTATGCACTACTTGGATCACTTACACCACAGGTACTACATTTCGCATATATTTTTACAGTGCTTTCTTCCAATGCCATTAGTCCTCTGTTGTGAACATTTTTATCATACGGAATCATTTTCCACGACTCACCAATTCCGTGCAATCATACAAGAAGTAGAAAAGACCACTTTTTCACCCAAGAAAGTCTCTCAAGCCAAGTTACATCCAATCGCCAAAGCTTTCCCTCGCTTAATTGAAATATTAATATGGTTCATAAAATATATTCAGAGTATCATAATGCATCTCTCATGTATTGAGGTGTCGGTCCTGAAGTTGTATGAAAAGTGGGCATTCCTTTTCGTTCAAATTTCTTTTTCCTAGTAAAAAAAAAAAAAAAGAAAACAAAAAACGAAAAATCCTCCGGTTTGTGCCGAGATGCACATTTCCGAACTCTTCATCAACTTACAGTGGTTGAACCTGCAAAATTAAAAAAAATTATTTCAAAATTCGCATCCAGTAATGCTTATGTATTTTGCCTGAACGTAAGAAGGTTTAGGCAGGTCGGCTTTGATTTGAATATAAAATGAAAAAAACTACAAAATTTGTAGTCTGATGTTTACCGGCAATTCAGTCATACTTCAGACATTATATAAAAGAAAAAATAATTACGTTGTCGAACTATTGTAACATGGAATAAAGATAAATCCCCAAGACAACTCAATACCAGAAGAGCTGATGTTATAACATACTTTCAGCGTTCACATTTTCTCAGACCTCCACAACGGGTAGTCCGTTTGCTACAGGACATTGGGCTCCGACTACGGCCCAAACATCACCGTAACTGTTTCTATGTCGGTATCGACATAAGGTCGACTTGATCAGGACGAACAGAAACAATCCCTGCCAGTAACACCGGCATTGAGATTCATCCTGTAGCAGCTATGTAGTAGGCAGCCTAGTGTCAGCTTTATACCTGCAATCAAGAGTATCAGTATCAGTCCTCTAGCAGCCATCAAGACGGCATAAGTTTGACTTGATAACTGCAATCAACAGCTGAGTTGCATCGCTCCTTCAGTCCAGCCGCCATCAGGTCGACTTAAGGTCGACTTGATATCCGCAATCAATAGCAGCGTTGTATCGCTCTTCCAGCCGCCATTAGGTCGACATAGGCTTTTAGCTGTATTTTTAAACGTTGAAAAAGCATTTGATACTGTTAATCACAAACTCCCTGAAAAGCAAGTTACTGGTAACTGTGATATTTATAAGTTTGTATAGATTACAATGGTAGGCACCTATTGGTTTTTTTTTTTTTGTAATATGTATACCAAGTTTAAGGGATCCTGCTAGTGTGATGATATTCATGACTTTTTTTGTCTCAATAAACAGGACACGGTAATCGTTTCCGATTTTTTTTTTTAATTAAAATCTCTTGTTAAAAATTATTTGAGTAATGTTTTTTGCTTCCTCAAAACAATTTACCTGATGGTGAACGGTCCTGAAAATTGCTTGAACAAAAAAAAAATTATTAATCAGTATGAAAAACTCCAGAGCGGTATGGAGTTTATTTTCGGTAGTTTTTCGCTAAAGGAAAAATAAAGTTTTCAGTACAAAAGAAATCTTCCATACCGCTCTAAGGAATGACGTGAAGAATGATGTGGCCAAATTTGAGACGGATAGTTTGAAAACTATTTTTATGCAAGCTTTCACATATTTTGAAAAAACTAGCTTTGAGAAAAAGGCACTTCGATATTTTCGATTAGTTTTAATCGAGTTGAATCCTGCAATATAGGAGGGTTCTGTTCCCAGGGCGCAGCTAATCGAATCCATTTTTCTAAGAAAGGCTGTAGCGATCGGAATAATTGGAATTTCGTAACCAAAATTCAACAGGATGTTTATGGAAGTCCATAAACTTTTGAAGAATGCCAACAAATAAAACACAAATTTCAAAAAATCTTATACAAAGATGGTCCAGTTCAGGCGATACCCTATGATATACAGGGGCGCACTGAGAGGGGGGGGGGGGGCGAACGGGATGGGTCCCCCTTCAGAATGTCAGTTTTCCAAACATAATTTACAAAGTGCGTATAAAATAAAATAAAACCTTTTAATCTACAATAGCAGCCCTTAAATGGTCAGATGGGTGCAGAACGCGACTTTAGAGCCCTATTTTTCCGACTCGTTAGGACTTGGGACACCTACGGTCCCCTTCTCCCCCCAAAGCCAAATCCTGGGTGCGTTACTGATGATGTACAGTAGCATAGCCTTAGCAAGAAAGGAAAATGGGAAAGGGAATTGAGGATTATTGGGATGAGTCAAGAAAGTGAAGGTGTCTATTCGCTTGAGTGTTTGTGACCCATAAAAACTGGTGGGAAAAACAGAGGATGGTAAACCGTTCCACATTCGCACTGTTTTCCAATTTTTTTTTTACCTCTAACGTAAAATGTATCGTAATTTATCGTAATATATCTTTGAAATATTTCTCAACTTTGTATTTGCGCCTTTTCGGTATATATACGAGTATATAAATAATAAGAAGCATATAGCTCTAATCATGTCGATGTTCTTGTCACTACCAGCAACATCAGCAAAAAGGAACTTATGCTTAAGGCCAAAATATTCATATTATCCTGTTATCTGGGGCTGGATATTATTATGTTATGCGTATGTATATTTATCTTCATGTCATGTTTTCCTGATGGCAACTTTGTTACGAAAATTTCACGAGTAATGTTTAAATAACCAAAAGGGACTGTCATGCTCGGCCCGCGCAACTCCCTCATGTATCATCATCTCTAATCCAGAAAACAAAATATATATGTATTTTGTATATATATATATACATATATATGCTACACAAAAGTCTTTTGCGGTTAGCAGGATAATTCAATTTTAAATGAAATGTCTGCTCCTGATAGGATGATGTTATATTAATTATCCATGCCGGGGGTGATACCACCATGTTCCCTTAATGTTTTCAATTATCTTTTTGTTGGATTTTGTTAATTTTTGTACTGCGATTTGAATTTATTTAAACGAAAATTATTGAACAACATACAACTAATAAAAATTTCAGGAGAGAACGAAAACAAAACGGATGATTTGGGTATGATGATGGGAGGCAAAAACAAACTGTTATTTATAAAAATGATCAATAATTGTAATAAGAATAATAATAATAATTATTATAATCAAATGAATCGCTCTACTAGAATTCACTTCCGGTATATCGTGCACATAATTCATACATACAATATATCAGAGAACTGAGAACTGAAAAGAGTCCGGGGATAAAAGAAAGCAATATAGGAAGGAAAGAAGTTGTCATTTCATGCATAAAAATCGTGTGAGGATTATGTCCGGAATGACACTTTAATCATGTCCATGAAAGTCCTTTTCCTGATGGGGTGGAGAATATATGTGTATAAAGAGACAGTGCTGCTGCCGGATTTGTTTCACTATACACGAAACGCGCTCCTTTACGCATCGTTAAATTTTCTTTTATCAACGTTATTGGCACGTGCCAACCATACATATAGATGTCCTTCCTACTTTGTTCGGTTTTTTTTTTTTTTTTTTTTTTATTATCACTAGAATCACCGGGAGGTGTACAGATTTGGGCAAACGGGTTGAAGCACTTGCCATCCATAGGGCTTAAACAATTTATTCCATTTCATTATATCTCTATAACTTTGCATGTTACATATACATGCACAACGGATATTATGTAGGAGGATTTTGGTCCATTGCTCTTGAAATGTCCACTCCTTATATCTTATGATATTGGTCAACTGTAAAATTGTATGTACGTACCAAAAATTGGCAAAGGTTTTATTTAACGAAATTCCTTGAGATTTTTTTTTTTTTTTTTT
The DNA here is from genome assembly GCA_963930735.1 of Dioctria linearis. Taxonomy (NCBI): domain Eukaryota; kingdom Metazoa; phylum Arthropoda; class Insecta; order Diptera; family Asilidae; genus Dioctria; species Dioctria linearis. The sequence continues at coordinate 21,437,382 of OZ005741.1, forward strand.
TTTTTTTAAATAAGTACTCCTTAAAAATGTTGTAAATGGTTTAAGCCTATTTCATTGAAGATTATCCCACTCGTGAGTAGTGTGTTGACGGTTTTAGTGAAAAACTCAGCATGCAAGAAGGTCAGGCTGGCAATCGAGATTTATTATTCCCCCTACCCTCTATATCCTGTCCCTATATACAATACAAATTTGTGCCATGCGAGCCGCAAGGAATCAGTGAAAGAACTTGATGAGCAAATGAAGTAGAGTCCTCCAAAGCAGGAGGGTGGTCGGGTCGTCTAGTTGATCGACATTGCCACTACGGATATGAGTGAGTATACAACAGTTGAGAATATATACATATATATATGGGATTCGCCTCACAGTGTAATAATGTCACAGTGAATAACGCCAAAAAGATTTATTTAATGAAGTGTTCTCCCTTCGTTGTGTATAAAAAGAATTATTACTTTCGAAGAGAGCAGGGAGGGTGCTTACTGTTTGTTGCAGCAACTGAAGCTGTGAATTTCTGTGAATTTTTTGGATCCCTCTGGACAAGAAGAAACTTCCATTCATTCTTCTAAGATTTGGATTAACTTTGAGGGTCCTCCTCGTCTTTTATTGTTAAAGTGTCGTGTAAGTAATGTTTAGTTCTCTTAATTGTCCGCACGTTACTGCTATCACCCTCTTAAGAGGTGGTGATAAAATTGAATGTTTCTTATATTCAGGATGACTATGACTATTAGGTAAACTAAACACAATATACCAGAACAGAATAGTGAGAAATTTTGGTTCTTGAGTGATTCACTTTCCCTGACGAGGATGAGGATGAGGACGAGGACTAGGACGAGGACTAGGACTAGGACGAGGACTAGGACGAGGAATTGTCGTCGCCGCTGCTACCTTCTTACTATTCCAAACGGGTAGAAAAATCAACGAAGAAAAGAAATACAATTTCTCTTTATTTATTTTTATTTTTCGGTCTATTGGAATTTTGACGTGTTTTCATCCCTTTTTTTTTTTTTGTTTTTGTTCCAAGTTTTCAATTTTTCTGTTTGATTTTAAAATTTTGGTCACGTTACAGTGTGCTTTGTTGTTTTTGTTGGTTTTTCATGCCAACGAATTGAGTTGAATTGAATGTGTCTCCTTTAGTCCTTTGCTTCGATGTGCGAATCTCTGATTTATTCTCCCCGGATTTCCTAATTTGATTTCGATAAAACCTTAACGGAAATATGTAGGTGAATAGGTATCTGTCGCACTGCATGTATGTAATTTTTATCATCTTCAAATGCCGTTAAGGAATCAATTCATCATAGTGACAATATAATTTAGGATGTTTGGCTTATTACATAATATATATATAGGTATATTTACATACCTATATTGCTGATGCCAGGTGATATTTTATTTTTTCGTAATTGAATAACTGAAAGAAGGTGACAAGTTTTTTACTTTATAGCACAATATACGAGTCTACAGTCAGTTTCAGCCTACTCTGTATATGAGCAGAGGAATTCAGGACATTTGTACGGAAGTACTTTCAGTTGTTGGCTTTAAGCCAAAAATTAAAATTAAAAGGAATATTAATTGCGAAGAAATCTAATTTTTCTTAAAATTATTCATATTTCAATTGTAGGTGTATTTCCACTAACAACTTTTTGGGTGTAGTGTAGTTAATATGCAGTTTTATGGTTTTAGTGCTGTCCTGATGAGAATGCCCTGTAGGGAAAATGGGGGATAGTTGCAACAAATTTACTACACTCAGGAAAATAATTAGTCAAATTCAACTATTTTTCCAGGATTTTTCCAGTGGATATATGGCTAGCGACTAGACGCACGGTCAATCAGCTTCGCAGTTTGTGTTAAAATTTATAGTTTTTGGGTTCAATTTTTAATCTAATTGTATGCTCAGTTGATTTTTAACGCTGATCGGGTGTTTCTATCTTAAATAATTTTATAAAAAAAAAAAAAAAAAATTTTTTTTGTTAAGAAAGTTCATAACATAGTGAATCTGCTCAACAGTGTATAATCTAGTATTCTGTTACTAAGAGTTGTAGGAATTATTGCTCTTACGAATCGTTCCAATATGCCATTGTAATGTCTGGTGCTAATAAACAACAACCGAAGAGCACAAAAACTGGGAGAAAGGGTTTTCGGTCGGATTCTACATCAGACATCATCATCACTAATACAGCATTACCCGGTGAATGTACTGATCTGGCATTTGCAAGCGATCTCATAGCACGGATGGAATCTGTCATAGTCGGCAAAATAAACGGTCTTCTGCAGCGGTTGGAGGAAAAAATTATGGCCAAGATTGATAGTGTGGTGGGCAGCGTCAATGATAGGATTTTACGATGTGAAGCTTCTCTTGAAAATTTGCATGAAACCAGCAGACTCGCCCATAATCACATTGAGGAGATTCACAGAGTGCAGCGTTTGAGTGATGTCATCATCCGAGGGGTACCCTATCACACTGGTGAAAAAACCAATGACATAATCAAAAATATTGCTTCAGTAACTAACCACAGTTTAACGCCTCACATGGACTCTTTTCGATTAAAGCCTAAATCAGCTTCAAAAGATCAAAACAGCTTGATATTGGTGCGTTTATCTGGGCATGCTGAGGAGCGTGACTTTCTGTCAGCTTTTTGGACGAGCAAAGTTAAGTTGTCCCAACTGCATGGCTTTACGTTGGATAGTTCACTGGTTGCTCATGTCATGAGAGTCTTACCCCGCGTAATAATGCGCTTCTACGTGAAGGTCTACGATATCGTGATGCTAAAGAACTTTATTCGGCTTTTAGCAGAAATGGTTTTTTGTTTATCAAAAAGTTCAGGGAAGACATCCCATTGAAAGTCACTAGCAGGGAGCAGTTGCATCAAACTATGAATTTATGTAATGTTAATGTAGCGGAGCTGGATAGAATGGATGAATGATAAAATGAAAATAATGTACATTAATATACAGGGTATTAGACATATTTTGCAGTATATTGACTATATAATAATTTTCAATGAACTCTTTTTAGCTAAACTAGCATTTTCTTTCTTCTTATTTTACTCTTTTAAGCTTTGTGATTGCAATTGTTCTTTCATCGATACTACTATATCCTTTTTGTTGCATTTATGTATAAGCATTGACAGAGGCTCCGGCGACAGTGAGTTTGGCTGATTCGGTGCAAGTTTTGGACGGGGTAGGAATTTTGCTGAAAATTTTTTGTAAGCAGGCTGAAGGATTGAAAATAATTTCTATCAATGCGAGGAGCATCCGAAATAAAATCTCAGAAATTAGTAATTGGTTGCTGAACAGTGAAATTCATGCAATCTTTGTATCTGAAACTTGGTTGAATGATAGTATTCCATCCACTTTGGTATCGATTCCTGGCTTTAGGTTATTTCGCAATGATAGAATAAATCGTATTGGCGGAGGTGTGGCGTTATACATTAAAGAGTGTTTTGAGTCAAAATTAATTAATGTTTTTGTAAGTGGCGGCGTAGAGTTCATTTGTGTTGAGTTAAATACCAGGGTAGAGAAGTGTGTTTTGGCAGCAGCATATTGTCCACCAAATAATTTCAGTGAAAGCAACATAAGTGAGTTTGAGCATGCATTGTTGTCAGCCACGCAGCGTTACGATAATGTAATAGTAGGTGGTGATTTCAATGTGAATATCCTCCGCAGTGATCTGGTATCTCTCCAATTTTTAAATTGTATTCAGTCGATTCACTTAAACGTAATAATCTTATTACCTAACATATTTTCACACCTCCAATCCATCACAGCTAGATGTTTTAATGTCAGCTGATACTAGTAAAGTGCTGTTTCACAACCAAATTAGTCCGCCCAGTCAGTTCGATCATGACATACTTTATTTATGTTATGATATTGCCTTGCACTCTACCCGTACCTGCAATAGTTTTACGTATCGTGACTATCACAATATAAATGTACACAGTTTGTTTGAAGAATGCCCTGTTCTACCCTGGAATGATATATATATATTTGCCCATCTGTGGATGAACAAGTGGAAATTTTCACTTCTTTAGCCAGCTATCTCCATGACAAATATGTACCTGTGATTAGCAAACGTAAACGCTATGGAGGCTGTCCGTGGTTCACTAGAGAAATAAGTGTTCTTATTGCTGAGCGTGAGCGTGCATACCGGCGATATAAACGGTTCAATACTGATCGTTTGAGATATTTATATAAAATTGCTCGTAACAAAGTTACCTCAGCTATCAGACAGTCAAAGCGTTTATACTATGGCTCTAAGCTTAACCCTGCCTTTCAACCTAAATTTATATGGAAGAATTTGCGTCGATTTGGTGTTAGTGGTAAGGATGTTAATGAGTGTAGTGTTAACCCAGATGATCTTAATCAATATTTCATATCCTCTGGTAATGTTAATCTGCCTACTCGACAGTATATTGACCCTGATACTAGAACAGCCATTGTTTCATTCAATGATCAGCGCTCAAGCGAGTTTAGTTTCCGCAATGTAAGTCTGGAAGAAATGCTCAAAGCTGTATATTCTATTAAGTCTGATGCTAGCGGTCCAGATAACTTACCTCTTCAATTTATCAAACTTCTACTCCCTATTATTCATCCCTATATCCTTTATATTATTAATTCCTGCATTACATATTCCTATTACCCTTACAGCTGGAGAGTAGCTACAGTTCTCCCGGTAGCAAAAAAACGACAGCCAGAAGCACTCTCTGATTACCGACCAATTAGTCTCATCTGTTTTCTGGGCAAGATCTTGGAAAAGCTTATGTACAACCAACTTGAGAGGTTTTTAGATGACAATACGCTTTTAGCTAAATGGCAATCTGGTTTTAGGCCTTCCCATAGCTGTGAAACAGCTTTGCTGAAGATAACTACTGATATAAGAGCTGCATTAGATAAAAATCCCTTTAGTGTTCTTCTTCTGTTGGATTTTTCTAAAGCTTTTGATTGTGTTAATCACGTAACTTTTCTTCGAAAACTTTCTACGGCTTTTAATTTCAGCGAGTCTGCAACCACTCTAGTAGGAAGTTTCCTTTCTGATAGATCCCAAGTGGTTAAAATCGGTAGTAGATTATCTGGTTCGTTAAAGCTATCAAAGGGTGTACCGCAAGGATCAGTTTTGGGGCCATTGTTCTTTAGTCTATTTATTAACGACCTTCCTGAAGTAGTAAGGGATGTTAAAGTGCATTTGTATGCGGATGACGTACAGGTGTATTTGAGTAGGCCTATAGGACTTCTGGAGGATTGCATTGAGCGAGTAAATAGTGATCTACGTAGAATTTATGAATGATCTGCAACCAATGGATTATTACTTAACTCATCCAAGACCCAGTGTATTTCGTTTTACAGTGGTCCCTTGTGTAAATCAGATATTCCGCCAATACATCTTAATGGTGCTATACTACCTATTCTAAGCAAAGTCAGTAATCTTGGATGACATGAAATGTTGTGAAAATGTCAACCTGATGCTAAGCAAAATTTATTCTGGGCTTCGGAGGCTATGGCTTTTTGCTCGCGTTCTCTCGCTTGATATGAAGTTGAAATTGGTCAGGGCGCTAATAGTACCTCATTTTACTTATGGTAGTCTGGTATACATGAATTTGGACAGCAACTGTAAGCGCAGGGTTGAAGTGGCTTTTAACAGTTGCATCAGGTTCATCTTTAATCTTCGCAGATATGATCATGTTTCACCCTCTAAATTTAGTCTGTTGGGTTGTTCCATCGATACTTATTTAAAACGTAAAGCGGTCGTATTTATGCATAGGTTGATTTACAAGGGCAAACCTGATTACCTTAAAGAAAATTTGGTGTTTGCAACCTCACAACGAAACTTAAACCTAATTATTCCGCGTTTTCACAAAACGGTTATGGAAGGTTCCTACCTTGTTCAGACTGCGCGGCTATGGAATTCACTTCCTGCTCGTATTCAGCTTAGGGGCTCTGTCGGTGCTTTCAAAGAGAATATTGGATCTGTCATGGTATAGAAAGATAGTGAAAAAGAATATATTGCATTGCTACATATTAATCTGTCATTTCTATTTCTATTTTTTTTCTTCTCTCAGCTATTAGTATAAGTTTAGTTCAGCTAAGAATACTTCCCAATATAAAATTAGTATTAAACGGTTGTAAATTCATTTTATATCATTATTTCGTTATTACAACATTGAATCTCTTTTACTTTTACTTTTTGTTACTTGCTTTCAGTCAATTATTGAATCTATTTCTATTTCTCTTGGATTTCTATATCATCACTTTTATAGTTATACCTTCTTTTTAGTACGATATAAGATTGTAAATCTTGTGTACATAGCCATAATGAATAAATTATTATTATTAATTATTATTATTTTGCAACGATTTTTATGATTAAAACAGAGACTACAATGTTCTTTGGTTACTTTTAATTATTTTTTTGTTTGGAGTAACAATCAAATGGTTGGATATTAAATAACTATTTGATGGTTAACTGCTCTGCTATTTATTTGTCATAGGGTAAGTCCGGTCAAGATGGCCAACTTTGGAAATTATTGAATATATTTACACACTAAAAACGAAACAATTCAAGCCTGCATTAAAATTTGTATAAACTAGTTTTACTTTCCGGAGCGGTGCAAAGGGTTGGTGAAGCGGAGAGCTGCCAGGGTAGAATAACTGGATGTGAAAAGCCATATATGCGCACCGTGTTGCGTTGTGCTGAGGACATTGATACATCTGACTGCTGATGATTGTGCGTGTACCTAGTGAGGCCTAGCTCCTATATGACCTAGTATGCAGCTTAGTATTTGTACCTTGGTATGCTATAAGACTACTGGCGTTAGTCTCAAGCCTCTCCTAGCCTAAAGGGCGCATCATAGACTTCTCGTGGTCCATTGCTGTCACTTTTTAAGTGCTAATATGATTAAGCCCGAACGGAGGTACCAGTAACGTTTAAGGATCTGCATGTAAGATTCAGTGGGAGTACTCATGATCGTATGATCATGTTATACGAAAGCCATACCAATTGGGTAGCCGACATTGCTAACTTGGTACTATGGGGTTGAGGAGCTCCGAATAGAGCTCTTAGACTAATATTCATATGGGAAGGTCCGCTTGTGGGAGCATCGTAGTCATTGTGGTAGACCATATGCGGGCAGAGTAAGATGTGCATGACTTAGGCGAACATTCTTCTCTAAACAGAGCAGTTTGTTCTTTTGAAAACATTGCATACTGCGTCCGTGAATTTGAAGGATGGTCACTTATTAATGTATGCTTACAGGATTGGCTCTCGGCGTAGAGTTGCGCTAAATCAACCGGGTGCCGTGACCCAAAGATCGGAAGAGATTTTTGGTAGGTCTCGGTTCGACCAGTCAAGCATGCACTGACATAAACTGGTACTTCTGAGACAGAATATAAATTATATTCTGCCTCTCGAGGGCGTTGATTGTCTCTTGTCTTCAAATCCGTGCATTAAGACTGCCGTGAGATTAAGCCATAATGGCCACGTAAAACCATGACAGCTTTCCGGAGCGGTGGTTATATCTACAGATCTTAGAATATATAGCAAATAGGAATGGTGATAAGCTAGATTTCGCATAATGAATTCTGGTTGTGTTGGTAGTCCATGTTTTTACATGTACTATTTACACGATGCCGTCGCTATTCTAAACAACTTGTCAGTTATCAAAAAGTAAACAAAGATTTTGTGCGGGGCATCTATGGAAAAAATGTTCTATTTTTACTTAATTTTGAAATAATTCACATATTTGATGTATTTGCTTCTTTCTGATTTTTGCTTCTATTAACAAAAATGATAATTTACATAGTGCACTTGCTTGAAACACGATTTCCCTAATTTATAACCCGATTTATATTTGGAAGCACTGACCGAACACTTCATTTCTGACTTTATATTTGTTATGAAGGTTTTAGGTTTAGGCGCTAGTGGCACTATATAACTTTGCACAAAATAAACTTCAAAGATAAATTTACTATAGAAAAGGCAATCCCTGGCGTATTTAAAATTTGCGACAGTAAAAATATGAAAAAAAACACTCATTCCGTACCGTTGAGCTTTGAATACTGATGTGCTTTTTTTCCCCATAAGTTCAGAGTACAAACGTTTCGTCTGATAGACCACGCAAAATAAAAGACTAACTATAGACTTTGGTCTCGTGGTCTCACACCTGGACCGTGCACGATTTATAAACCATATTATAACTTACCTCAACAATATATACGGACGGAAGCGTATCGTCTTCATCATAAAAACCGATAACATAAGAACGGCATGGTCTGTGAGACCACGGGTCGGTACTTAAAGGTTATTTCGTAAAAAACTTTTAAATTGAGTAAACCTGTTCACAAAACAAAAACTTATTTGACAATCAAGCTCTAGTTTTGACAATGGAGCTCCCCCCAACATCTCACTTACTCCTATATATGATAAACTGCTGTTGAAAAACTATGCTCATGTACACAAATTATACGCGTTTCACCAATTCCTTTTCGCTATATATTGAAAGGTACAGATAGATTGTTTATCAGTCCCGCTATGCCAGGGTGAGATTGCCAGTACGTATTTTTATATTACCGTAGAGATTGTCGCTGATATATATTATACCCCACATGAAATCATAAGGTCTACTAAGTTTTTGTCATTCCGTTTATAACGCATAAAAATATTGCTGGTAAAGCAAAATGAATTGGACACCCACGCGTAATATTAAAAGTTATTTTGATTTTTGCATGTCTGTCCGTTTGTTTGTCCGTCCGCACGATAACTCGAGAAAGGCTTTCACTTAATGTACTAAAAGAAGAATGGCTATGTTAGGCCCGACACCTCCATACATGAGAGATATCTTAAAAGATGCATTATGATACTCTGAACATTTTTTATTAACAATGTTTATTTCTATCTAGCAAGGGAAAACTGGGTGGACTAGGTTAAAAATTTGATCAAGTATATTTTGGAAAATCTAGTACAGAAACGAATTTCTTAGGTCCTGGGAAGAAGTTTGAGTACCCACAATCCTATACTCGTAAGCTTAAATAGCTATTTATAGCCATCACAATACTCCCTTTTTTAGTATTTTCCTTTTTTTTTCTTCGAACTGAGATGCTAGATTTTTCGCACCTTAGAACGGCTTTAACTCGGCAGGGTTATATCCGATCAGAAAATGGATTTCACTGAACGCCTCAGCCTATTACCAGCTACAATTCGTATAAGAAAAACTTTCTTTGCATTCTTTTATATGGCGAGGGGTAAGAGTCCCTGGAGGTGGGGGGGGGGGGGGGGGGGGGGGGGGGTTCAATACCGCATGTTGCATATCGAATCAAAGATCTCGTCGAGTACTATCGGGTGGTGTATATTTTTTCCCGATTCAGAAAATTTTCTCGGGACGTTTTTGTCGCCGGAAACCCAATTTTCATGCATTTGGGTCATATATACCTACATATTGCATATATTTTTACAATTCATTCTTCCATGCCCATTAATCCTCGGTTGTGAGCAGTTTTCTCATAGGAAGTCATTTTCCGCGATGTATCAATAAATTTTTCTATTTGATCCAATTGGCTTGCATTGCATCATTCAGTTTTGTTCTAGATTTAGTTGTTTACGGAAGCTTGTGTACTTGAATAATTTTAATTAATTAATTAATTACCGTAATGACACTTAATGCTGGTGTATATTTAAAAATCGGTTTTGTGGAAGAAAGTAAAAAGGAATACACTCGCATGGACAAAATATTCTATACAGAAAAAGGAATAAAAATTATTGGACAAAACCTGCTCTAATTATTAATTTTAATTTTGGATTTTTATGTGTTTATTATTAATAGGTATGCAAAGGAGATAATGAAAGTCTATAACTGTACGAAAAACGTATTATAGACAGTGTAGTTTGATTTTAGAATTTAGGGGGTATAAAACTAAAACTAACAAGAAAATTTTCTATTCATTTTATATTGATTTATTCTCAAGTTTCAACAGTTTCGTAATAAACTTTTTTCAGTGTAAAAGTAAGAAATAGTAAATAAAATTTTAAAAATAAACTAAATCGCGCAACCCTTTCTTGGTGCTGCCATACAGGACTTTGGGTTTTCACTTTATTTAACTTTTATAACTTTTTATCTTGTTTTTTTTTAGAATATATTTTTTAATTATGGCTTTATAAAACTACAAAAATTTTTTCTATTCATATTTCAATACTTTTTCAACACAAAATAAACTGTTATCCTTGAGATCAATTTTTAGCAACGTACAATTTATACAGCTCACTTAATTATCATCCTTAAAGTGTTAAGAACACGTAGGTAAAAGGATATTTTCATCTCTAAAGTCTTTTAGAATTCACAGCCTGTTGAGAGCGGAACTGTCCGCCGCCGGCTAGAAAACAGGTAACTGAGGCGCTCGGAGCTCGCTAGCTGGGGAGACCTCGCTACCTGAGGTACCCTCATAAATTTCGGAAAAACCGTTAACCTTCAGATTCAGCATAATCAGTCCTTTTAGGAAGAAAGAGGGCCACTGTATGGTGCTGGAATAGCTGGAGCAAGCTGTCAAAGATTTTTTATAACGTTAAGCTTTATGAGCTTTTCTAGGAAAAAAAATTTTCAGCGCGTGGGGCGCTCTACAGCTTCAACGGATGAACTGATTCACATGAATCTTGGCGCAATTGAAATTAAATTCAATTTTCGGGGCCATCAGGAAGCGATTTTTGTCAAAAATTTATTCACAAATGGTTTTTTCGTTCGTTGGCACGTACGATATGTTCGTACATTTTTGACTCTTAATCTTCGGTAAAAATTCTGCGAACCTTTTGGTATCCATTAGTTATAGCTAAAGGGTATTTTGTGTGTTTTGTAATACAAGATCAGCCGTTTCAAAAAAAGCCTTTGGAGTGGATCCGCGATTGGTTTTCTTTTTGTACACTCTCATTTCGTTCGTGTGTAATTAATTTAATATGCATACACGATTGAAGGCTGCTCAAGTAATGTAATATAGGCCAAAAAGTAAAGTGATAAAAGTAAAGAAAGGCAGTGTTGGAGGAATTTCAACCTGTTTTATATCAAAAGAAGCAGTATGGGATAAATTGGAACATATTGCAATTATCCTCACGCTATTTGTTCTAACTTGCCTCACACAACACTCCAGAAAAAAGAAACACTGTAAAACAATGAATCACTACATCTTCATATACACTTTTGCGCAACACTAATCCATAAAAGATATGTATAAAATTAAATTTTTAATTCTAATTAAAATTAGTAGTTATTATAGCAATTGGCTCGAGCCATCCATAATTGGTACGATGGGAGTTAATATGAATAAGATCAAGATTTAATACCTATGACTCTAGAACAGGTCGCTCCATTCGCGCACCTTTCGGAAAACCTGTTTAAATCCTCCTGTAATAATACCGCATAATTCAATTTAATATGGACTTATACAGCTTTGTCTTATCTGCGTAGATTAATAGCTTCGAGTACAGAACTACCTGAGAGACATCATTTATAAAATAAAATGAATAGTATAGGTCCCATGTGACTTCTCTGCGGTACACCAGAATTAAATGCTATTACGTCAGACTGTGCAGAAAATAATTGTTCACCACCTACCTCTTGTGATTCTATAGGTAAGGGGATACGGAGCTAAGTAACCATTCACGTAATCCGATTGCACATAGCTTATAGATCAGAATCTTACCTCCTGACTCGATAGGCTTCATGCAAGATGACGAAAACTGGATTTTCCAAGAATGAAAATACAAAAATTCACAGACAAACAGTTTGTGTTTACACAACAACTTCTCAGTAAAATTTTTGATATTCCAATCCCACAAGGTACGAGGAAAACGGTTATAAGAAATACAAAACATAAAATAAACAAGGCGCCATAAGACATGCACTTAAAAAAGTTAAAAAGTTTTTGTATTGAATTTGACGCTGAATTTTTTTTTTTTATAGAATATTTTTTTGGTTATTGCTTTACGAATTAGGAGATAGTTTTTTCAGTTTCCAGCAAAGATTTATTTCAAAAATATTTTGCATTCCCAATATCCGTGTGTTTCCATATTTTCAATATTATAAATTTTGATTGGTTCATTAAATGATGCGTGTCCATAGAATACTAAGAGAGGAGATCCGAATTCAGTTCAGTTCTCGTTAGACATATTTTATCACATATTTGCTGCAGTAGTCGTGTGGAGTTTATATATTCTCCGCCTCAAATGTCGGTATCAAGTGTAAAGTCAGGCGCATGACGCTCCCCTTTTTGAGTAAAAAGGCTGTTCCATTCTTGCATATCCTGACAGAAGCAGTGAACACTTATATGTATATCGTCGCATGCAAGAAATATCTTCCAGAGCGTATAGAGCATTCCAATTGAATGCGATACAAGAAGAAAAGTTTTCACTTTCAGGAATCATAACGAATTCACGGTGGATTCTAGTAATATTTAGTAAAAATTCGAAAATGATGTGAAATATTTCCAAAATATGGAAAAATTAAGGAAAATTCTTAAATTCGTGATTTCTAAAATAAAAGGGAAAACTAGTTGAATCAAAGGATTTGCTTGATTTTGAATATTCTTTATTTTAGTAATTAATTAATTAATTAATTAATTAGATAGGTCTTGTTTTATGTTTGAAACTATCCCTTTTTTTTTAAAAGCATTGTTGAATAATTATTTCAACATTTAACAGCTTCAACCAGACTAGAAAAATTTGTACACTTGGTATACCATTTAGCACAATAGTCAGATCCTATTCCTCTTCGCATTTGACTGTTATTTTCTTTATTTTACTTATTTAAAAATTCATTTTTTTATTTATTTTTTTTCATTTTATTTCATTCTTTCCTTTTATATTTAGCGCGATAGCCTCCAACTTTCGCCTGACGATATTGTCCTTTTTAAAGGATCTGTGACCACTAAACGCTGAATCTTTCATTTTTTTTTTTTTATAAGACAGGAGTACACTCACTTGAATTTATTATATATAGTCTGTTGGATATGAGTTGGTGACCTTGACAAAAGTGGGCATTGTTGACAGAAGCTACGCTTTTCATATTAAATCTTTGTGACTTTTATAATCTCTGTTACATTGAAATGGTTATCATATTTACTCAAAATGTCTCTTCTGTTATTGATTTTGTTTCCAGTAATGAGAAAAATATAAGCTTTGTTACATTTTGAAAGGTTCTTGTTTAGTTCTTTGGGAATTTGAAACGATGTTTCAGTTTTCACTTCCTGAGTAGGGAGACCGAAGACAAAAGTAACAGTTTTTTTTTTATTTGGCTCAGCTGTTAAATACCTAATAAAGATGTAATTAAATAAACTATATATTCACAAAGTTGTCTGAATCCGTTATAAATGCACCTAGTCTTAGTTTCTCAAATTAAGCTGTTAAAGAACTATAAGGGTTTTCGGAAACATGTCCATTGTTAATTTCATCCTGGAGGCTTAGGGCGAAAGGTACATGTAGTGGGGACAGTAGTACCACGGTTTGTTTTAAGGGAATTAAGTGAAGAATAATTTTAATAACAGGAATTTTTATTATAAATAAAAAAAAACAAGAATAGGTATTCTCTTCCTATTTGCAAAAATAAATTAAATATACATTATTATTGTTAAACTAACAAAACATAATTCAAATTTAAAGCAACGAAATTTTTATGATCGTAGCATACTGTATGCAGCAGTATGCTACACTGAAGCTAGCAACAGCCTGCTACATGTAAGGTATTACCTATGTGGACGGTGTGACGTGAATCAGCTAACCGAACGCCGCCAATCAAAATTTTGTGAAGGAAGAAGAAGAGTTTTTTTTTCTTCTGCCATGGTTGACAGATTGAATATTACGCATTTTTCGAGACAACAGTTTTTTTGTCAAATTTCAAGAAAGTTTTTAAAAAATCCTAAAGAGTGGAAGTGCTGAAATTTATTCCTTTCTTTCCCATAAAAAGAAAAAAAATTATTATTCTCTGGAAAAGTGCACCGAACTAAATTCCATTGGTGAGAGATAAAGGGGAATTCTGCGGCAATGACGACATCCCCAAAATGTGATTTGTAGCCTCGTTGGATAATTCGAAACCAGGTACTGTAGGAAAAAAAAGTACTTCTAATATAGCGAGATTCGAAACCGTTTATTCGGGAACATTCCCGCCCCTTGTGTTGATTGAAAACGTGATGCTGGAGAGCATACAAAAAATAACCCCATTACGATATATCATCATTTCCATGTACTAAACGCATAATTCTTTGGAATAAGCCACTGTACACCAAGAAGTTATCAACGGTAGATATAGATCCTAGACAGGGCTCATTGTACTATGCCACAAGAATCTATTTGGATTTAATAGCGACAGGATGAAATTCAACGCATATCAAAGCAAGCGATTTGTATAAAAGTTCGACTAGTAGTATGATTATATCATCGTTTAGGCCGCCACGGCATAAATACAGAGATATTTGTTGGTCCTGACACTAAGTAGTACACCTTTGTCTAGTTTATTTTGTGATCAGAAATGTCAATCGGTGGCACCAAGATCTAAGGTCTAGAGGAGCCGGGATGGCAATTACACAGCACGCGTGCCAAGTTTGGCACGCGAGAAAATTTTTCCGGCACGCTAAGAAATTCAAAAAATTAAGTAAAAAAAAATCTTATTTTAAAATAGTTTCTGCATTTTAAAAAAAAAATGGACCCAGTAATTTTTATCAACGGCCTAAATTCATTTTTTTCATCTATAGTTGCCTTTGCATTATTTTGTACATATATTCTTTAAGAGTTTTTAGTTTGACTCACTGACTTATAACAATAGACTGAGCGATTTGCTATTTCATGTGGTAGCTCCAACTCTGCCATAGGGTGAAAAAGAAAACTGTAAAACTTGTGCCAAATGGCAATAAGCTCAGTCCATTGTTATAAGTCAGTGGTTTGACTAAGTGCAGTTCAATAAAATTTGTGTTTAACTTTAAATAAAATTTATTTTTTTGCTGAATTAATATGGTACCAAAAAAAAAAAAAAACAAAAACTACAAGATATTCGAAGTTATGCACCCTCTTGGACTGCTGATTATGGCTTAGTTAAATATGGAGATAAAAGTCGGTGCGGCCTGTGCTCTGAAATTATTATGTGTCGAACGTCTTCTATTCATTAAGTTTATAAAAAGGTTTATGCTAAAATAGGCTGACAGTTTGTTTCAAGATTTTAATAATAAAGAAAAGATTATTCAAAGAATTCGAGAAGTGCAGCTAAGCAGAAATACCGTTAAAGATAGAATTTTTAAAAATAAGTGCTAATTTTTCAGATCAACTTTACAACGAAGTTAATAGTTCTGACTACATTTCAATATGCCTCGATGAATCACCCGTTTACCAATTATTGCACGTTATCCGAAATATAATGAAATGCACGAAAAACTTTTAAAGTTAGCAAATATACCGAAAAGAACCAGTAACGCACCCAGGATTTGGCTTTGGGGGAGGGGGCCTTAGGTGTCCCAAGTCCTAACGAGTCGGAAAAATAGGGCTCTAAAGTCGCGTTCTGCACCCATCTGAGCACTTAAGGACTGCTATTGTAGATTAAAAGGTCTTATTTTATTTTATCGTACTTCGTAAATTATGTTCAGAAAACTAACATTCTGTAGGGGGACCGGTCCCGTTCGTCCCCCTCTCGGTGCGCCCCTGGAAAGAACAAGAGGCAGTGATATTTTTGAAGTTGTAGTTAATGAATTAAAAAAACTTAAAATAAATATTAAAAAAAATTATTTCTGTAACGACTGGACCAGAAAAAAGGTTTTGTTAATTTATTTCAAAACCTAGTTGGTCATCCAATAATAGGCTGTCATTGCATTATTCACCAGCAAGTTTTTTGTGGAAAATTTCGAACTAGCGATTTCAAAGAAATATCAGAAAAAGTGAATAAAATCATAAATTTTATAATTGCACGCGACATGTATAAAAGACAATTTAAAAAATTTTTAAATGATATATGGATTGCGAATACGATACTCTCTTAATGTGCAATATTGTACGTTGGCTACGCCGAGTGACATCCTTAGAACGATATGTGAATTGCTTGGAAGAAATTCGACTTTTTTTTACATGAATTCGACAGGGATCGTTTTAAAGAATTGTATGATACAGAATGGTTAACAAAATTAATGGTTTTTACCGACATAACATTACATTTAAACGTTCTTAATAAAAAGTTGCAAGGATGAGGAAAAAAGTTATGTTTGGATTGATAAAGGGGTTTGAAATAAAATTAAATATTTCTGCTAGAGATATCGCATCTGGAAAACATAATAATTTTTTGGATGAATCAACAAGTTTCAAAAAAACTAATTTTCAAAAGTTCTCGAATCTATTGAAGAACAATTTTCAAACAGATTTAAAGATTTTAAAAGAATTGATAGGCTATTGAAAATTTGTAAATTATCCGGACTTATTCGATATACAGGATTTCGATAATAAAACCTCATTAATTGGATGAAATTAAAAAATTTAGAAATGCAGACTGTAGATTTGCAATCTAATCCGATTTGGACACAAAAATTTGTGAATATGCGAAAAAATATCGAAGAATTTGAATATCATCGATTGTCACAGGATGGAGAGTCAGAATACCGAATTGAAAACTTAATATTAGAAGTGTGGAATAGTATGCCAGAGGCATTTGCTGCTGTAAAAATATTAGCAAACGCATTGTTAACCATTTTTTCTTTCACTTATTCCTGTGAAAGTCTTTTTTCTGTACTGAATCATGTACTGTCAAAGACAAGAAACAGATTGACTGAGGAAGACTCAGCAGCTTGTATTACCTTACAATAAACCACATAACAATCAGCCTGATATTAAAAACCTTGCAAGTAACAGTTAAGCAAAAAACTTTTAACAAAATTTAAGAATTTTCTATTATAATTATTATTAAACTTTATAATTTTTTATACTATTTCTTTATATTGAATTAATATCATATGAACTCAGATATTTGTAATCTATTTCTTTCTTTTGTTGTTTTTTTATAATCAATAAAAAATGTACATGTAATAAATAAAAGGAACGCATTTAAATTTAGTTTATTTTGGCACTTTGATAAAATCCTATTTGCCATTCCTGGTCTAGAGGCATAGTTAAGTAGAGGGCATCAACCCAGTTTGTGAACGTATTAGATCCTAAGTGCTGTAGATGGTAATTGTAGTGTTCGCATAGACTACAGGTTGATACATGTGCATTGAGATAAGTTGTCAAAATGAAGTGAAAGAAAAAAAAACAAACAAAAGCTGTGATAATTCTACATAAGAGCACATGTATTATGATACAAATTTCAATAACTTTTAAGCATACGATAGAATTAGGTAATAGCTGAATAAATTATCTCTTTAAAACGTAATGGAGATGTCTTAAGCTTTTCATTTACTCCTTCACTTTCCTGGAGGCCTCCTCTGATAGTGGTTGACTAAAGGTCCGCTCCTCTTCTAAAAGTTTCAAAATAAATATATCATTACCTAACCAAACAGGATTTGTCGAAATAAGAGGTAGTGAATTTTAAAACCACTATTAAGGAATGCACAGGCAAATAATCACGCCAATAGGTAAAAGAATATCTTCAGGGTTGACCACCTTTTTGACTCTTGCCCATAACTTCCGTTTAATGAAGAATTTGGTCAATTTACGCACTTCTTTGGAAAAGTCTGGGAAAAGGAACACATGTTGAACATTGCAGATTGATTGGGTGAAAATAAAACAAACATAAAATATATAGACATTTAACCCTAATAGGTTACTGGGGTTAAAGTTGACCTCAAATTTTTTTCAAACTTCTGGTAGAGTCCCTTAATCGTCGAAATAGGCCTTGGCTCGTCATCCACCATTAATCCGTCTAATCAACTATACTTCTGTGCTGTTAGTTTGGCTTGGAAATCATCAGTGTTGGAATGTAACATGCCATCCAATATCGCGATATCCGATATATCGTACGATATTTTTGATTGTTATCATACAGTAATAGTATCGTACGAGAAATATCGATATGTCGGATTTGAATCATGTAACTGAAAATTTGAAATTTCTGTATGTATGTATCTCTGTATGCTCTGTATTTCTTAAATTACGCATTATGATCTCTGAGCATATTTTATTAACAATTTTTTTTCTATTAAGCGAGGGAAAGCTTTGGCGATCGGATGTATTTTGAGCGACGTTCTTGGATGAAAATGTGGAGTTTTTTCCGCTCGTGATTGTGCGAAATCGATGCGTCGTGGAAAATGACTTCCTATGAGAAAAATGTTCACAACACAGCACTTATGTCCCTGAAAGAAAGAACAAAAAAAAATATTCGAATTGTAGTAACTAGGGTGTACGTGACCCAAGTGCATAAAAATGAGGTTTCCGGTGACAAAAACGTCCTGAGAAAGTTTTCTGAATCAGGATAAGAGTACACCACTCGATAGTACTCGGCCAGACCATTAATTTGATTTGCAATAACATAACATACATTGCAATATATAATGCTTTCAGCACAATGAGCCGCTATGACCACCGTGCTTGGGATGGAGTCTCCTGTCCCCCTGCCGCAAGAAAATATATATATACTTCACTTTGTGCCACTTTTTGAGGATGACTGACATTCGCGGGGAGGAAAAATTCTGAGATGCCAAGTTTCGAAATGCAGCACTGGCAACATACCAATGCTAGTGCAAGCAAATTTGCCAAATTGGCCATTTTAGATATTGTAAGTATTCTGATCGGGGGGGCTGCGCAGAGCTCTTTACCTGAGATTTGAGGTGATAATATAATAATTTAGCTCTCTTTCGGTGCTATGAATTTTGGATACAGTTAGAAAGAAAAGGAATACAGTGTAGCAAAATTATTGTGATAAAACTGAAGCATGTGGGTTGCCGCTTTAAGATGTCCCAAAAAATTTAGCAGAAAATCTAGAGGATTTTAAGAAAATTTTAGGCGAAATTTAGGCGATTTTTCAAGTAGATCTAGCCTGATCTCAAAAAAAGAAATGCCAGCGCTGATCAGCTGACAGAAATTCGAATTGGTTTTGGTTTATGTTCGGAATATCGGCAGAAATTGAAATATTGAGTTCGGGCTTCGGCTCAAATAAAAATCGGCTTGAAAATATCGATAAACGATATATATCCGAAAGTAAATATCGATAAGAAATATGGAAATATTTGGATAAAAATATCGACATATCGGTTAATTAATAATATCGTAAACATTCCTAACAGTGTTCGTCTAGCGTTCATTCAAAGTATAACTTATAAAATCGTGGGGTCAACCACGTGTGACCTAAGTGTATTTTGAACTGAAAACATTGTTTTTTGCTCCTAATTATTAAAATTAATTTTTTATATCGTAGGTAAGTATGAAATTCAAAGTGAAATGATTTTTTTCGGCGCATTGGTTATATGTTTTTAATGCTTGTTTGAAGATGGCCTATAATCAACCTTCAAGACACGTGTGAGATTTAAGGAGCGTTTACAATGGCTGAGTAGAGTGGAGTCACCACGGCCCTATTGCACCAACAACTTATCGGTTATCACTTAGCAACTTATCAAAATTTCTGATTAATTTCTGTTGCACCAAAGCGAAATTTGAAAAGCATTCATTTGAGTGCTGAAAAGTGAGTGGTTCTCAGCTTTTAAAATTACTATTGCGCCAAACAGAAAATGAGTAAGTGATAAGTGTTGTATGGAAAAGTGATAAAGTTAGCAAATTATATGCTTTTTCTTAATTTCTGTTGCACCAAATTATTACGCTTATCATTTTGCAATAGAGAGTTTGATAATTTGAGCAACATAAAGACTAAGAAAAAATAATTCTCTTTTCGACTAGACTGTAAATGGGGCTAACTCGGTAGGAGTATGTCCGATCGAAAAATTGGATTCCACCGTTCGGCTCAGCTAATTACCAGCCACAATTCGAAGAAGATTTTTTTTTTATTTTTGGTACTTTTTGGATGGAGGATAGGAACCCCCGACGAAAGGGTGACTCCAATCCGGCATGTTTTGCATAGCAAATTAAAGTTTCCGCCGACTACTATCGGGTGGTATACTTTTTTTCCCGATTTAGAAAACTTCGTTGGTGCGTTTTTGCCATTGAAAACCCGATTTGCATGAATTTTCATGCACTTGGGTCAGGTACAACCAAGTTACTACATTTCGCATATATTTATAGGTATTTAGCTGTACCACAGACAAGTAATAACAAATATCCAGCGCCTATGGGCGAAAGTGATGTTCTGCAGAAAAATTCTTTAGAATTTATAAACATTATGGCCGATAACGGGTGCTATGGATGGCTAATAATTTTAATGAGCGTAGACGTAGCTAAGCTTTCACATCTTCTTAGAAATTATTGAAAATATTTCGGCAGAACTTTTATTCATTTTAGGAGTCGACTACTGAAGTCATTTTCAGATACAATACTTTCTCATGTGTGCCTTTGTTGTCAGCTTCTAAAAATGCATATAAATTCTGAAGAAGAAATTCTCAGTAATCTAAGAAAAAAATGAAGTCCATCATATCCATTGCATATGCATATAGTCTATCCAATTAGTCCATCCAATCTATGTACACTCCTCCATCTGTTTCATTCCAACAATGTCAACAAATTGCTCAGCTGAAAAAAAAATGCTTTGTATCTAGGTCAGTGGCATATTTTGATTTTTTTTATCAACAGATCGCACGATTCTTGATGTGCCTTTCGATAATCCAGGACCAAAAGGAGCAGCGTACGAACTAAAAACTGTAACCGAGTTTTGGAACATACTATTCAGTACTGACATTATAAAATATAATAGTAGAACGCAAAAACGATCGGATCGAGGCTACTTGCCTACAGGTGATAACTGAAAAAAACAAAAAGAATTACAGACTTATCATCATCAAAGCTTTGATTGGATTGCTGTACCATTCTGGTTTGTGGAAAACACCTAACCTTTATTACGAGCACGGGATATCATTTTATCGATGCGTTATGGAAAAGGCAAGATTCATGTTTCTATGCGCTTGCTTGCGATTTGATGATAAATCGAGAAGAAATCTCAGTGACAGATTCTGTCAAATCCGAGAGATATGGAATATATTCATCCGAAATTGTAAAGATAATTAAGGACAGGAATAAATACACTTTTTGAAACGAGCTAATTTGGAGTGATTTTTTTATTAAAATATCAAGTTTGCAGAATACATCCTTTTAGTTTTTTTTATCGATATCAATTCTGAATCAGAAGTACGATTTTTCCCAACAAAAATAAATTTTTGTTTTCCTTCTCTTAACTTCGCCAATATTTTACAATATTTAAATAATTAATTTTACTAATTAAAAAGACTATAAAATCTCCTTCCGGGATTGTTAAACAATACCAAATATTGTTTTTAGTATTTTATTTTTATAATTAATTGTTGAAATTTTAGAACTGTAAGGAGAACAATTTGGTTAAATGTACCAGTGACAACTTCAAAGCAATTGCAAATGGTTTTGCAAGTCAGTAGCAATTGTTCAAATACAGGTACTGAACCAATATTACAATTATTATGTTTTGGGTGCCGGCAACGTCATGCTCAACTTTTTTTAATTATGAAAAATGCCATTCTATATTTTTACTGGCAATTTTCTATGAAAACTACAGTTTTACAATGTGTGTGACATATAGATGCCGCCAGACGAAAAAGTGGTATTTTCCGTCATTGAGAATTTGTTAAACTCAGAAATTAGAGTAAGTTATTTTTTACTAAGAAATCTATGAAAACCTTTGCAAACTTTTTAAATTTTTTTCTATTCACTATACCGCGACCTAATGCGATTTCATTTAACTATAGTCTGAGCAGAACCCGTCGTATTATCGAAAATTCATTTTCAATTTTGACATCTATACATAGAGAGCTTTTAGAAAGCCAATTCTACCTCAAGTTAGTACTGTCGAAAACATCATTGGTACTTGTGTAGCCTACTTACAATGGTTAATAAGCCGGGAAAAATGATTTCATTACTCCGGGATATAGAGCAACTGAAACGAAGAATTGTTCTTGAAACATTTATGGAGAAAAAAGAAATTGCGTTAGAAAGTTTTAAACCTGCAGTTTCTGCAGCTCGACTACTGGTGCGAAAAATGTCCGACAAGGTTTTGCTGATTTTATTTTATGACGGAAGAAGTTTTGCCCTGGCAAATGTCTAAAATATAAAATGCGGTATAAAAATCTATACATCGCGTCTTTTTTTTTTTTTTTATTTTTTAATATCAAACAAGCTTTTCATTATTGCAAGCTGCAAGTCTACCTATGTAAGGCTCCGGTAAGGATGTTAACTACAGGTCTATGAAATATTTTGCTCCCAAGTCATCTCCAATGATTTCCTTGCTTTTGAACGTCTACTTGAGAAATAGTTTTAATTTTTTTATAAACAAATATTTGAAATATTTTAATTTCGCTATATTTAAATACAAATTAAAAACTTATTTGTATTTTACATTTATATAGATTTGTTGTATTCAAAATTGGCAGATTAGTGTTGTCAATAACAATGTTTGAGTTCTAGCAAATATAAAAGCTTACTAGGCTTGAGAACTTTTTATGGGACTATAGTTTACCGGACACGCGACCATTGATATAACGAGGTATGCCGAAAATTACAGAAATCGTTTCTTCTCTCGTTTGTTCAAAATCTTAAAACCCCGAAAGCTCGTCAACGATTGCTTTGAAATTTTGACACAACGTTGTCTTCGAATACACGCTAGTTTTTATATGCCTACTATTAAATAGATGTCACACCTGTGACAGGTAAATATATGTTATAAAAAACTGCGCCATATGTTGCGTCATAAACAAAATTACTATATGGGTGATCTTTCGTCGTATATGCAATCAAATATTCCTAAGCTGACCTAAAAAGCTTAATGCTACGCTTTCACTAGATGTACAATACGTAATTTTTATGAAATAATCGAAATCAACTCAAAATTATGTAATTTCCCATACATTTAAAACAACTGATTTCAACGTAATTTCTACAAAATTGCATATTTTGTGACGAACGCATCCCAAATTTCTGAAATGAAGCTAACTTCGCTTTGGAACTTTTGCATTTTATTCGTTTCAAAATGGCCGACCGTGGTTCATAACAATCATCATACCTTGTGTTTTGGTGTAAAAACAAGCAGAATACCACGTGGTAAACAGTGAACTGTCAATGAAATTATCAAAAAAATAGTGAAAACAGGGTCTCATAATTTCGAAATTTTTCCCGAAATTACGTAATTTCAGGCCCAGTGAAAACATACTATAAGCCTAAAAAGGCATTTACGATCAAATAATGCAGACTATCAATAACGGACTTGGAAAAATCATTTTCTTAGAAGGAACTGGTGGAACGTTCCTATAACTAATAAGATTGATTCTGGCAGCTATTCGATCCCATAATGACATAGCCTTAGCGCTTGCGTCGGTCGTCCGGACTAGTTGAGACATTACTACCAGGTGGAAGAACTGCTCATACAGTTTTGAAGCTGCCACTGAACGTGCAAATTATAGAAACCATCACGTGCAATATATCCAAAGCATCCGACATTGAAATAGTATTACAAAAATGCAAACCAACCCATTGTTTGGGATGAATGCACAATGAATGGCGCATAAAAAAAACAATCGTTCGAAACTCTTGATCGATCATTGTAAGTTTTGCGTGGAAACATTAGACCATTTTGGAAACGTATTAATAATGCTTGCAGGAGAATTCAGACAAACATTACCTGTAATTCTTCGATCGAATATTTTATTAACTACAAATATGCGTGTCCAGCTGCAAAAGGATCGTTTAGCTGAAATATTCTCACATCAGCTGAAAATTGGGAACGGAAAGGTGCCGGTCGACCTGGCCTCATTTTCTCATAACTTCAACAATTTAGTGAGGTCAAAAGAAGAATTGGTTGAAAAGGTATTTCCCAATATTCTAACCAATTATAAGAATCACGATTGGCAGAGTGAACGAGCTATTCTTGTATGTCCAAGACCACAAAGACGTCTATGAACTTAACAATATTACTCAGTCTAATATTCAAAGCGAGTCCGTAAATACTGTTGTGGAAGCAGATGATGCAGTTAATTATCCAACAGAATTTTTGAATAACTCAAGCTAACAGGGATACGGTACTACACGTACTACAATTGAAAATCGGCGTACCAATAATTATCAACCAGACAAAGTTTGACA
This sequence comes from Dioctria linearis, assembly GCA_963930735.1. Classification (NCBI taxonomy): domain Eukaryota; kingdom Metazoa; phylum Arthropoda; class Insecta; order Diptera; family Asilidae; genus Dioctria; species Dioctria linearis. The sequence continues at coordinate 21,461,572 of OZ005741.1, forward strand.
ACGGCACGCGGCTTGCAATAAAAAAATTAATGAGCAACGTTTTTAAAGCAACAATCTTGACAGGACCTTTCAAAGGCGAAAGTGTCCTCATTCCTCGCATTCCTATGATTCCAACACATAGGTTATTTAATTTAAGAGATTGCAATAACAAATATTGTGTACCCACAGCACTGACATATAATAAGATGGGACTGAACGTTTTTGCTTCAAAAATGATACAAATTTTGACCAGGCTATGAAAACTCCTAATTTCATACAATTGTATACCGCGAGTCATAATTTATTATTATTTATGGATTAGAATCACTAAAGATGTTATAAAATAGAATAGAAAAATCATGAAGACTTTTCGTAGAAAATTAATAACAAAAAAAAAATTGTTACTAAAACTGCAACTGCAACTCATGAAAGTGCAAAGTTGTTTCGTATCAGCAAGAACTCAATACTCTTCAGTACGGCTAGTTCTTGTTTGCGGTATACGTCTGGAAAAAAAGATAAGTTCACCTCAGATATATGCACTCAATTAAAATTCTGAGTGTGAATTATATGAGACGAAATTCTAAGTATTTACTTTCTGCGCAGCAATTTAGCCCTAAACGGAACTGGACAAATTCATTTAAAAAAATTTAAAAAGACTCTTCGTAGACGTATACGACAAGCAAGCACCAGCCTTACTGAAGTGTATTAAGTTTTTGCTGATACGAAACGCTTTTTGCACTTTTGCAGTATTGCATTACATAAAAATTGTTTAGCAAGTTAATCTTAACGCAAAAATTAATTTTTAATATTACTGAAAAATTTGCTCCTCTACAGATTTGTTGTCAAATTGGTTACAGTTCAGCGTACATTTTGTGCTTGAAACCAAAATTTGTGTTGACTACAGGAATTAAATAGGATGGTTCAGTCCATTCTTATTATTTGTATATGTCAGTGACCCATAAGCATTGTGAAATTGAATATTTTGGAAACGTGCGCTTTTTCTTTTCTTCTATTTAAGTAGACTGAGTCGCATCAACGTGTGGCCGGGTACAGCTATAGTCTGGAAAAAAATGCATGCCATCACAATGTGAGTCCTCCTTAAGTTTTCAATATTGTTATCGTTTTAGTCATCAGAACAATACACCATTTTCAATTTCGAGTCGTGTTCCACATATACCTGTACAATAAAAATTATGAATTTATCTCAAAATCTCGATGAAATCTCTTTCCTACTGATGGATCTCTAAAACACACATTTTCCTTGCATTTGCCTGGTGTTTATCCTTTCACACGTCACACTATTCCACTCCACCCAGAATTCCCCAATAGGCAATAACTACCTGTTGCGCTCTTAATTCACTCAACCGCAACTCTATTAGTATCCCCACCGTAACGAGCCACTTAAATCAATTTTCTGAGGGCAGCACAAATATACGATGGTGGTTTTCTCGCCTCCATCCCTCCCCAGAGAATTCATATTATAGTCAAACGGGGGGCCCAGAGACGGAAGGCAAAATACATTGGTGGCTACCCACAAGGAAAATATATACGAGCGAGAGTAAAGTGGAGATTATTGATGACGAAAAGAGCGGAGAGTGGTTGTGATTGTGACTTTTACTTTTGTTTTTTATTTTTTTCTTATTTTTTTTATTTTTTTCACTAGTCACTTCCATTATTAATTTATTTATGTTTTGAAGAGATAAGATTAAGATAAGATTGATACGCTATCAATTATACTTTCGAAAAGCATCATCCATACTGGGCGTAACCATAAATTTTTTTATTCGCTCCCATTTCGTTTCATCTTTGCTTCCGTTTCATTTCGTACAAATTCGCGTATCTCGATAAATCTGTAAGATTCAACATTTCATTTCATTCTTCAGTCGCTCGGCACATTATCCAGGTATACATCTGTAGTATCTCATAGGGGCTTTTCATGCTTCTTGGCACCCTTGGAATTTTCTTTCAGAGCCACACTGGACTGGGTATATATGATGTAGTATTAATGGGATCCTTTTTCAACACACTAGTTAGACTAGGGACTATAAAAACTTAGAATCTGATTTATTTGATTGGGATCAAACAGATTTCACGCACTGAAAAAATGTGCTGAAGAATCTGGAATTCTCTTAATATTCCTTTTTTTTTTGTTTTTTTAACTAAGCATGAAATAATCAGGGAAATTGCTAAAATGAGACGATATCCTACATAGAAGAATACGAGTATACAGGGTGTCCCAGACTAATATGACTATATTTTCCCAAATGATTCCTCTGGTCCAGACAAGTAAAAAATTGTATGGCAGGAGGAGGGGGGGGGCAAAATGTCATCCTTCCGAACTATAGAGTGATTAGTAAAATATGCTTTTTTTTTAATTAAACACCCTATATCTTGAAAAGGACACGGTCTATTTTAAGCAGTTCCGAATCTAGTAAATATTTGGCAGGGGAAGGGGGCAAAGACGTTAGTTACCGCCGTCTTAACAACAATCTTTATGTGGGGTAAATTTTATTAAAGTCCAGGGTATACTAGGCACCATATGTACATGATAGATGATTTATTTTATACTGCATACCATGGAACTAGAACCAGAATTGTTCAAAACAATTTAAATTTGAAACACCAATAAGGGCTGTGTTCTTTTGTGTACCTTGTTCCAGAACTCCCATATACTGGAGAGTGCAAATTGTTCTGTCGATTGAAGCGAACTATTTGTACTATTCGCTTCATTTAAATCAGAGATTCCCAAAGTGGTCGGAATCGGTTTCCCAAGGTGTCAAAATAAACGAAAACTGATTTTGGGGGTCGGCGACGAGGTCTAAAAATCGACCCCTATTAATTAACACAAACTCGTATTTGAAACTTTCAAGATACTCTGTATAAATTATGTTACGTGTACCAACTTGTTATAAGAATGACTATAATATTTTAGTGGGATGTATCATTGTTGTACTTTTAAGAAACTCAACAAGTCGATAAGAGTGCACAAGTTCGTACAAGATGAAAAACGGGGCAATTCAATACGCGTAGACAAGTTCGGGCAAGATAATGTGTTCGAGCGCATACAAGTCTTTCAGGCACGTTTTGACTTGCTCTGTATTTGACGCATATACGCGACTAAACACGAACGAAATTATGATCAAGTTCAAGTCCAAGCATGCTCCTTAAGTATTTTTACGTAATTTATATTAATAATTATTAATTACGCTTGATATTAATTATTGAATTTTATGTTTATTTATTTTGTTAAATTTTTATGAGAAAATGATGTCAAGTTTACTCACTTAACCAACCGCAAAGTTTTTAATTTGTTAAGTATTTTGTATCAATAGGAAAAAAAAACTACAGATAGGAATTTTAAAGTAATTTGGCTACTTGGGTCTGAGGTATCAATTCATTTTGGAAAAGGGGTCTCTTGCCCATAATAGTTTGGGGAATCCCTGATTTAAATCATTCTATGAAAGTGTATGAGGCGTTCTTTTGTGTATCTTTTGTTCTGCTCTGTTCTGTGGAAACAATAGAACATAGCTCTTAGCTTCGCTTCAATCTACAGAACATTCGCTCCAGTATATGACAGTTGTAGAACAAGGTACACAAAAGACAAACTGTTTTAAAATTAAAGGAGAGCTAAATACCGTAAATGCAGTATATTTTATTACCACAAAGAATACAAATGAAAATTTTTATTATGTTAGAATTAAGTTTTTTATTTTAGCATCTTTTCAATATGAACCTTCCCGGCTAAAACTACTAAAATTTGAGACAGTTTCAAAAAAAAAAAACTCTGGGTAGAAGCTCTGGCGTACTGCCGTTCAAGTTGAAAGCTTACTACATTTGTACAATTTTTTTATTCTTTTCATCTATGATATTGTGACGTGCAATAGAAAGAGACAACTGGTGACATCTACTGGCATGTAGAGTAAACAGCTTAAGGTTCGGAGAATCGATGATGGAATCTTCGGAAAGGTTCAGGAACAGAATGAATAGAAGAGTCAAGAAGCTTCTGGAATAGAACACTCCAGAATAATCCCTAGAAATATAAACAAAGTAATTTGCTTGGGTCAGTAAGCGTATAAAAAATTAAATTAGAAATACATGACGTTCTGGGTATGCCAGATAGATTAACAAGCCTTGGTTGAAAGACAGTGTGAAGCATGCAGTTTTAAGCTGTGAAAGCAACACCCGGTTAAATATTTAATAGGGACATTATTCTTTATGTAAACCACTTCGGAGAAAGTAATTAAGTGCTGTTGCGAAAGCAAACCATTTCCAATTAAAACCGCCAAATCCAAATTACGACGACAAAATTTAAATTATTCTCAACTCTGGTTATAGCGAAAAATTCGGTCGAAATCATTAAATTTCGGCCTTAATTCATTACCCGTTATAGAGCTCCACTCAAAGATTAATAATTTAACTAAAAAAAAATAGGTAAGCATATAATACATATGTGTTTGGCCCTCAGAATGTAAATACTTTGCACCCATTAATTTGAGTTTATGGGAATGTATAAAAGCAGCAATAATATTGTTACGTGCAATAGAAAGAGACAACTGGTGACATCTACTGGCAATGGAGAGTAAACAACTTCATGTTCGGAGAATCGATGATGAAATCTTCGGGAAGGTTCAGGAATAGAACGAATAGAATAGTCAAGAAGCTTTTGGAATAGAACACTCCAGAATAATCCGGAGAGTTTCTAGGGTATAAATATAACAGTTGTCACCGCCAGAAAAGAGTCTTGTCTTAGACGTTGCAGAGTGTTAACAAGTGAAAGTAATAAAGAAGCGAAAGTGTTGTAATTGGATTGCGATAATTGAAGTACAGTATTAGCGATAATTAAAGTTGAGTTAATTAATTGAGGATTTGTAAATTTTATAAGATTAGAAGTGTAAATAAAGTACTTGGATGTTAAATATTTAATATTATGTTTTAAATAACGAACCAAAGGCCACGCTCGCAACAATATAAAGGTAAAATTTGAGGATTTAGCGTAAGGCTTACAGACTTAAATTTAATAGAAAATAAATTGACTGGCTGTATATTAGCACAATTCAATGTATGATGTCAGCAAAGAAGCTTTTATAGATTCTGGAAAGAAGACTAAAAAGTGTGAAATATGGTCTGAAAAAAGATTCCAATTCTTGTAATTAGATTTTTTCTCGTTTCGTTATGAGCAAGCTCACAAGTCCATCGTATTGCCGCCACCTTTAAAGTAGCGTCCAAGGCAAGTGCCCCTGTGTGTCCCCCAAGGATCCGGCACTGATTTTAAGACGGCATTGTATACAGAACGTTAACGTCTTTCCTATGAATGTTAAAACATCCGTCCCGTCCCAACCATTCCAGAGTGATGAAGCTTCAAATTCAAAATTTCGGTTTTTGTTTTTTTTTTTCATTTTTCCGTTATGCTTTTAAAAATATCCCCATTAACATAAATTTTTGTTACAAACTTTCCAAAGCCCAGAGTCTCCTCTTTAATTTATGTTCTATCTATGACAGTTACGGAATTATTAGCTTTTATGCTACTCAGGTCACAGATAATTTGTTCCCTTAGTAACTGAAAGCACGTCATTTTAAAAAAATATCGTCTAATTTCGGTATATCCTGAGTAGGTTAAGAGCTAATTACTCCTTAACCGGCACAGATAGAACATACACGTGTAACAGGTTAAAATAAAGAGGAGACTCTGTGCTTTCGAAATTTTGTAACAAAAATGTATGTTATTAGGGATATTTTTAAAAAAAATAACGGAGAAATAAAAAAAAGCACAATTTAAAAACCGAAATCTTGAATTTGAAAAGCGTTATAACTCTGGAGTGGGGATGGCTGCATTCATAGGAAAGACCTTAAGGTTCAACATAAAATGCCGTCTTAAAATAGACCTTATACCATATTCAGTATTCTTCAAGATATCGGGTGTTAAATGAAAAAAGAGCATCCTTTACTAATCACGCTGTAACACGGAAGGGTGATATTTGCCCCCCCCCCACTCCGGGGTCCTGCCATACAATTTTTTACTTGTCCGGACGAGAGGAATCATTTGGAAAAATATAATCATATTAGTGTGGGACACCCTGTATTCTATAGCTTCTCTGTTCGATATTGAAAACTGGGGCGAACGTTTTTTGGACACAATATTAAATGATAATCTGTGATATCCAGGAGGGAAAGGAACCATCCCTAACAGGGCTACAGCTACAACTCCTGCTGATTACAGACTCATCAGCTTGCTATATTATTCTCTTTCGAGGGCTCTGGAAAAAGTATTATATTGGCAGGTTCAACAGTACCTATATACTGAGAAACAAACTTATAAGTAGGTATCAATCTGGATTTCGACCCAAACATAGTTGGCAAAGTGCTCTCATTAAAGTTACAACAGATATACGCGCTGCACTTGATAAAAGACAGAGATTTGTGTTCTGGGACTTTTGGACTTTTCCAAAGCTTTCGAGAGTGTTTGCCATGTAAACTTGCTAGAAAAATTGTTCAGTTAAGCAAGGAATTCCTAAACGAGCGTTCACAAAAGCTACTTACTCTTGGGGACAATAATTACACCAATTTTCTTTCTCTGTCTTGTGGAGTATCACAAGGTTCTATTCTTGGTCCTATACTTTTCAGCCTATACATTAATGATATGACTGAAGTAATACAAGATGTCAAAATTCATATATATAGAGTTTGTAACGCATAGAAATAATGATGGTAAAGCAAAATGTATTGGACACCCACGCATACATATAATATTAAAAGTTATTTTCATTTTTGCATGTCCGTCTGTTCGTCAGTCTGTCCGTCCATCTGTCCATCCTCACGATAACTCGAACGTGTTCACTTAGAGTGCTGAATTTTTGCATATGTGCTTTTAAAACAAAAAGTAAATTTAAGTTCGATGGGACAAAACTATTTCGTGGGGCTGCCATACAAAATTTTCGTTTTTTATATATTGTATATTTAGGCATTGCCTGTGAACGCGTCAACGTAGAGAGCTGAAATTATGTGCGAAGCGTTTCCATAGAAATATTAAATGCAATTTCAAAAATGGGCTAAATCGGGCAATCTTTTGGACCTCTTGGACGTACGTAAAGTTAGCACCGCAGCTTCGTCTGATATAGTTCGGAGCTATCTCATAATTTGTCGTTAATTTGTCGTTAATTTGTCGTGAAAACCATAAATTTGTCGTGTCCTTTTTTCTAAAGGAAACTGGATATGGTGCCAAGTTGACGTCAAGCTAGCACCGCAACTCACTCGAACTCGGCCAAAACTTATCGGATTGGAAAATTATACATCTTGGAATTTATCGTTAATTTGTCGTTAATATGTCATGAAATTCATAAATTTGTCGTGTCTTTTTATTTAAAGGAAACTGGATGTGGTGCATATTGACGTCAAGTTAGTTTTGGCCGAGTTCCAGTGAGTTGCGGTGCTAACTTGACGTCAACTTAGCACCCCATCCAGTTTCTTTTAGAAAAAAGGATACGACAATTTTATGGTTTTCACGACAAATTAACGACAAATTATGAGATAGCTCCGAATTATGTCAGACTAAGTTGCGGTGCTATCTTTACGTACGTTCTTCTTGCTGTTGTCATACAAAACTTTTGATTTTCACTTTATTTAGGGTATAAATATTATTGGTTTTAGACCAATTATAACTTCTTGTGTATTAGTGAAACTGCAGCAAAAAAATTTATTGGAAAGTGGAAAAATTTTCTAATCAAGTCTGCAGCCATATCAGCTAATCATGAAATCTCTTTTATTTTTGCAGATTTTCTTCTCTTTTTGATCTCTTTAAAAAAAAACACAAAATCATCTCTCTTAATGCTTACAAATTTTCTTGATAGCATTTAATTAAATTATTGAATTCTGCCATGATCTCTACTCGAAGTGAGGAGCATATACATGTTGTTGTTGCAAAACCCTACTTACAAAAAACAAAATTTATGTACCGCTACCGCTACGACATCGCTACACTGTCCGCCATAATTGTCAATGATATTTCAAATGCCCCATCTTCATCCTCGGAATTTAATTTAAAATGAAGTCATTATGGAGTCATCTGTCTAGTATAGTATCAAAATCGATTCTACTACCCATTTCTGTGTAATTTTCTTTTTCCGAAAATGTTAATGACCATACAAATTATATGGATGAGGATTTCTTTAGCAGGAAGTGGATGCAGTCTTTAGGCCAGGCAAATTAAGTACAGTCTACATTTTAGGTACGTTGTACTGTTTGCTACTATCGTTTTATTTAGTATGGTAATTATTGTAATTTGGCAGCGTCACAAAGCCGTTCCTGGGTGAAATATACTGTTTTGATTACGACGATATAAATACATATGTGCTGTGTTTAGAGGTACTTAAGAAGATAAGTACCTGATTCACAAAATAATCAGGGATTAAACGCGTAACATTCGAATTTCTCTCTGCTATCCTCCTAGATACGCTTCTGGATTAAGTGAATCATACGAATCAACTCCGTCTCCATTCCATACAAAAAGTGATTCCTCTAGGACTTTCCTCATTAAAATAATTATTGCACGTGCACGTTGCATGCAAATCCTAACTTGAAGTTTTTCTTAGGTTTAAGCCTTTCCAGGAATTAAAAAATCCGAAAACATCCATATGTCGCATTAAGAATTTTTCAAGGATAAAGGACTAAACTTATTCTCAAATATTCTTATTCGTACAAAATGCACCGAGAATATTTTTTACCTTTTTTTAGCCTGAAATTTATCCTTTCGAAAACGCCGCAGATCATTAAAATCGGCTTAGTAGGTGAAATTAAGTCGAATGTGCAAAAAATTGATCTTATGTGTGATTTTCCAAGAGCTGTAGTTCCTGCAATAAGTGAAATTTTGGAAAAATTAATATAAATTCACGCAAGATTGTCACTGTTTGGTGCGGATCTTGGCCTTGAGACATCATCGTACCATTCTTCTTTGAAAATACACGGCTGTTCAGGTAATAACACTTAATGGTGCTTACTATCGCGAAATGTTAGTCCTGTTTTTGTGACTAAATCGTAAGATATGGATATGGACGACATATGGTTTCAACAAGACGGTGCCACATCCCAGACAGCTCGAGAGTCAGTTCCTGGTCGTATTTTGGTGATCAGAATCCACGCTTTCAAGGAGTAAATTGAGTGCTGTATCAATGAAATTCAGCCGTACATATCTCTATGCTGTCTGTATACTTTATGAATCAATATTGCAATTTTTAATTATAAACCTGTATTCTCTATCAAATTTACTTCTTTCGTGAATTTTGGGACACCCTTTTTTATAAGGCAATAAACTGACAAAATTTCAACCAAATCGGTGACGTCGTCGCTTCACAAAGTTGTTCGGCAGCACAAACTTTAATTTATAAAAAAAAAAAAAAATTACGAAGGATCACCATTAATCAATCGGGGCTTGCGCAATATGTACTGTGTACGTATAGAGCGACGCTGCTGTAGGCATTACTTAAATCCTGAAAGATCCTTGTTCACCGTGAATCGTTCCGACGACGCACGGTGCGGTACTTGATTTTGTGAGTCTGGGACGAATCTAAGTCCTCATATTTGACTTGTTGGTAAAGTTCTATAAGTGTTTTCGGTGATCGCGGAGAAGTCGAACGAAGAACAAGAAGCATCAAACTGTGCTGGTGAGTCAAAACAACCGGCAAACAAAGCCGTCTTAAGCTGAATTTCTTTGGGTGCACCATAGGCGGTATACCGGACAATTGTGTGTGTACCTTTGATGTGAGCTACTTAATAGCTAAAGCAAGTATGCGAAAGGAATCGCATAAAAGGAGGGATGTGACTTTATTTTGTCCCTTAAAACCATAATTGCATGTTTTCACACGAGAAGAATTACTATCGGCCTGCGATTTTTCATTATTGTATTTCCTTTTTTTATTTACACAATGCGATTACCTGCTAAGTACAGTGAGTTTCTTTT